>BCNH02000001.1:14957534-14995521 GCA_001662345.2 Metrosideros polymorpha var. glaberrima
CTAGGGACTAATTTGAACATTTATTAAAAGTTAAGAACCATATTGAACAAATTCAAAATTCAGAGATCACGTTGTATATTGAACCAAAGTTTAAGGACCATTTATGTTATTATGCCTAAAATCATGAAGGCCTTTTGAACCAAATCCAGCATGTCCAAATATCATTAACTCAATGCAAGTCCCGCCCAATATTGGCATTTAGCATTTTCGAAATGCTCCTATGAATGTTTTTTTTTTCTTCCAACTTTGTCCTCTTTAATGTTATCGTATTTCACTCTTGCCCTTAAAATCACTGATCATCTTCTCCCTCATTGAACCAAACATTCCAGATCCAATATAGTCGCCGGTCTGATGCCCCATCAACGGTGACACTCGGCTCGTCGACGGTTGTTCAGGGTAGCAAAGGGTTTAGGTTCGTGTGTCTTAGTCAACGATTGCAGGTTTGGGTGGCCGAAGCCGCAGAACCCTCGGTGTCGCCTCGTTAGTCGATTGCTCCCAAAACCCTAGCTTCGATAAGGTATTTGCCGTCGTCATCGTCATCAAGATCGCTGGTTTATCAGCTTATCGAGGACCCATCTTTGGTTTGTGCAGTATGGGGCTTGAGTCTTAAGCTCAGATGAAATTAGGTTGGTTCTTCAATTCTCGGATGATTACTATTTTGAGTGGGTCTTTAGGTTTATTTGGAATAGGGTTTGGTCTGTTGATGAACTTTTTCATTCGAATTACACTAATTGCTGGCTCTCCTGCTTTATTAGAAGATGGAGAAACTGAAGTTCGGGTATTTTCAGTTTGAGGTTTGAGTGTTGATTCTTAATAGCTAGCTAAGTGCGTGGAGAAGTCATTCAATACCAAGATTGTTTCTCCAATGGCTAACCACGATTTGATATTGGGGCAAAGCGATTGATTTGCTTCATCGGATTTGCTTTCACAATGGAGACGATGAACAATAGTCTTGCCCTATGTTTTTCCTCCTTCTTTTTTTAATTTGTCAAAAGTCACTTAACCAAATGGTATTTGCTTTGAACAAATGCACCTTAAGTCAAAGATATTTGAGAAAATAACTTTGTATTTCTCCAAAACTTTGCTGAACGCGCCCTAATCTTTCTAGCGATTTGATATCCTCATCCTGATCAATACGCTACAGAAGCTTTTACTCATAGGAGTTCTCTTGGCCTAGTTGTGGTATGATAAGGAGAAATTTTAAGATACGATCACTTTCGACAATAGATAGAGAATTTGAGTTTGGGAAGACAAGATACAAATTTTCATTGACTTATTATATATGAGATACTTTTTCCCTGTAAATTAAAGGAAATTTTTTGAACCTAGGGGCGGGTCCAAAGTCTCTCAAATGAAAGTTGTAATGCTTGGTAAAAAAATTTGGACCACTTTGACTCAAAGCTAGTTTTGACAAAAACCAAGGCAAGTCTTATATCGCTTTGGCTTTGGAGCATTCTCCAAAACCTCACCAGGGGTTTATTTGAATTTTTTTCTTCCAATTCTGCCCTCACTAGCATTTTCAAATTTCTATTTTACCCTTATTTTCATTGTTCATCATCTCTTTCAATCTACCCACTATCCATTGCTTCGAATCCATGTTGACGCAAGTCTAGAGTCGACTGTTGCCGGAGGACATTAGTCAAAGGTCGAGTGTCATCCGACGGTCCTTGAGATTTAGGTTTGTGAGATCTGCATTCTCAAGATCTGGAACGCCGAAATCATGCGACCCTTGACGTCACCTCACCTTGACCATCAGAGGACTTATAGGCTTCACCTTGAAAATATCTTGATCGTGCGACCCTCAACTTCACCTTGCAAGGGCTGCCCAAGGTCACGCGACCTCAAGTGAGGGTTGTTGAGGTTCGCACAACCCTCGGACAACCCTCGATGTCACCTCTTCACGGTCTCCCAAGATTGCATGACCTCAAAATCACTTGGCCCGAGATCGCTGGCCTAAGATTGCGCCACCTTGGCGTCGCCTCACCTGTCCTCTTTGATGACTCGATCCTCATCGACTCCAATTGCTTCCACTAGGTTTGTCGATTTAATCCTCTTCATTCTTCAGTAGTCATTCCCTCAATTTTTCCCCTTTATTTTTTACTTTGAAGTTGTTTTGCAAAAAATACACCCAAAGTTAATTGACCAAATGGTATTTGTTTTGAGCAAATATACCTCGAGTGAAAAAATGTTTGAAGAAATGGCTTTTGCAATTCCCAAAAAGTTCTCCCAAATACACTTAAAGTCTACTGGTGACTATTTCATATTATTTCTTTTCTGTTTGGTATGATTTTTTGAGGAAGAAGCATGTTCTGGTTAATCATGGTAATATGCTCTATACTTGCCACATTTGGAGAACTTGTGTATCGGAAATCTTTGATTATGTCGAGTTTTTCTAAGGTTTAAGCTAAAATTCTAGAAAAAATCTGGTGGCTAACATACAGTCTCTTTTTAAGCCAAAGGCCGAGTATGTAGAATAGCATACCTGCCACAAATCTTATCTAGGAATTTCTTCGCTTGAATCTTAGGCCACCTTTGTGACACCCCAGAATGTCATGCGCTATACGTGTCCTTACCTTTTTATGTTTAGACTATAAAATTTTTCGCATGCGAAAGCACATCACATCAACACCTCATAACACGAGTAATCACAAGAAGTCCATTTACATAATTAACATATGCTTCCTTAGCCATTTCGATCCTCTTCCAAGTTTTAATACAACCCTCAAAAGACCAAAAGATTACATCGCATTAACTCTGGGAAGAAGGTTCAGCTCCAAGACTTCTACTTCACATGTCTACCCAAAAAGACAAGACCTGCACATGCTCACTCACTAAAGTACGGGTCGATTACCTCGCCTGGTGAAGTCTCGTCGTCATCGTACATGCCTAGAGGACCATCAAAACCTCTCAGAGGTCCTACCATCTCCCCATCATCAGTACGTACATACCAGGCAATGTACCTATGAGCGATCCATTCTGGAAGACCTACGTCAACCCATATAATAGACTTGCATCTAACGTAAACTGTGCCCAAACCAGGTACAATTATATTTTCTATAACAACGTTGAACTGAACAGGAGCTCCGAACATAGGTGGTGCAAGTGGTGGTGGTGGTACAAGATCCATCCTATAGGTCTAAAAAATAAAGGAATGAACCGAGGCCCAGTAAATGAAATCTCTAATTCTAAGAAAGGAAAATCCACCCACCACTCAACTTGGTACAATAATGACATACACATAGTTATTTTTAAACTCAATGCATGACAAGCACATGCAAAACTTTACCTTTTATGACGATGGCAAATCAATAGCAATAAATCATACTATTGTCTATTACATGCGGATGATAATCCATCTTATAATGTACATATAACATTACTTACTTATCCTTAGACATGCGTCATAATCATACATATCGTATTCGATTGTTATTAAGTTCTTTTTCACTTCCCGATTCGCGGGGCATCTCAACTCCAAAGCATTCCGCAACATTCCACACGGAGCATCCCATCTCTCAATTGGGCATCTCGAACTCCCGAGGCATCCCGAAACACTTCCAAAAGCATCCGATTCGCGGGCATCGTCGCCACGATCACGTAAGCGACGGAATTATCTCATAGTTCTTTTCATACATAATCACATAGTAACAACTTATATCGCGGTCAAACGTTTTGTAAGCAAATAATACATGCTCATGAGGCTATGTGAACATTGACAATTCAAATGGCTAATCCTCAACATTCAATAATATATATAATGAAATTTATACATTACTCACATTTGCATCAAAATACTCTAATCATTTTCTTCTATTCTCATGTAAATATGGACATCATAAAAGCCATTTCATACACATTAAAGTCCAGAGAATGAGATTTAGCAAAATGAAATTTTTTTTTTGGGTCGGTCAACCGTGTTGACCGTCGGCACCAACCCCCTTCGGCAACTCAACTTCGGTAACTATTAATATTTGGCAACTTTCATTCGGCAACCTCTCGTTCGGCAATTTTATTCGATAACTCAACTCTCATTCAGTAATTTTTTTATTTTAAGTCAACGTTATTGACCGTTGACTTTCGGTTGACTTTTGGTCAACCGAAGTCAACATTCGATGAGACCACTTCGGCAACCCTTTTTTTTTTTTTTCGGTAACTCTCAAATTCGGTCAAAACTTATCAAAATCAACTTTTTCAGTAAGATTGACTTCAGCAATACACATTCGGCAACTTTCACTCGACAAACTCAAATTTTCACAGAACCTCTTTTACCCATTTTCAGTACTTTTCAGTAGACACTTCACTCATTTAACATACTTCAAGGTATCATAAACACACAACTACTTTAAAACAAAGAACATAATCACTCAACTTCAATGATAGCAAGTTTAGCTACTTATAACAATAATTTCACGTAAAAATCAATCATCCAAGTCAAGAGTACTAAATAGATTCTTCTAACTTAGTACTTAGAGTTTCACTTACCTCAACGATATTTTGAGCAAAACAAAGCAAAGCTTTAAATTTTCCTTCAAGCAAAATCATAAAAAGGAACTTGGGTTAACACTAAAATCTTTCAAATAATAAAACTTATTTGATGAAAGGAATCAAGATTTACCTCAATCACCTTGTGTCTTCTTGAAAAGTAGAGATGGAAAGAAGAGTGAAAGTGGAAATGGAAACTTGAAGTATTCTGTAGGTGGAAGTTTACGAGCAAAAAGTGGGGTGTTATTCTTGAAGCTTTCTTGAAATACCAAGGAATGAGAGTAACTAACCCAAGGTTAAAAGCAATGATTACTATGGGTCAAAAATACTTGGTGGACATTTAATGAAATGTGGGCACACGTAAAAGTGACATTTGGCTAAATCATACGGTTCAATCATAAATATTTTGTAAATCAGTACGTAAATTGGGTAATCAGTGCGTAAATAAGGAAAACCAGTAGTCGTTCCAAACATTGGTAAATCTGAAAAATATTTTGAATACGTCAAAACGTTTGGTAAAGTATACCGAACTCAAGGAAGTATTTAACTTAGTAAATTTCAAACTCGACGCTCATTCGATATGAAAATTCGGAGCGTTTCGGCTTTCGAAATTGAATAACGCGTCGTTACGAATAGCAACGCAACTCTAGAAATCAATCTGAATGCATATATTCAAAAATTTAATCATAACGAAAATGTTTACGAAAAACTACGGACACGTAAAATACGATTCGGCGTCCGCGATTTTTACGTAAAACACTCAACTAAAGTTTTCACGTGTGATATTTATCGCCTATGAACTCTTACGCATTATGGATGAAATGCGGAAATTTTCTGGATGTCACAACCTCAATGGTATTAGGACTAGTTTGGGTCTGGTCGAAAATAGTCCGACCCATTCTAATCCATTTTACCTATTTTTATCCATTTCCATAAAATATGAATCAACCAATCCATACTCGACCTAACCCAAACACGATCCCGACCCATATTGCTCAAACACTTTAATATTAAATCTAATTTAGAGAAACTTATTTCTTATAATTTTTTCAAAAAAATATATTGCTAAAACACCGTAGGCAATTTTTATAATTTAATAAAAGAAAATTTTGATTTTTTAAACTTTTTTGTCTTTTTTGGATTAATACCATGAAAAACTTCAAACTGGTACAAATATGATAAATTCACCTCAAACTAATTTATTGACCACAAAAAATCCAAAGCCAGTACATCTATAACGAATTTACCCTATGTTAGTTTCTATAAAATTAAACTGTCAAATTGCTGAGTTGGATGACACGTGGCAGTTGACGGGATGTACTAGTTTGGGGTTTTACCCTTCGTTTGTCACATGTGTGCCAATTTGAAAATTTTCATGGTACTAATCCAATTTAACATAAACTAACAAATAGTAAATTTGTTACAAGTGTACCAGTTTGGAGTTTTTTGTGGTCAAAAAATTAGTTTGAAGTAAATTTATTACAAGTGCACCAATTTAAACTTTTTTGTGGTAAAAAAAATTAGTTTTTGGTAAATTTGTCATTAGTGAACGAGTTTGGGATTTTCGTGGTATTAACATTTTTTTTTCTTCTATGTTTGGCGAGGGTCGCCGGTAACCGGTGACAACCGTGGTGGCAATCGACGATTGACAACCCTTGCAGAATTTCCTAGAAAAAAAAGGAAAAGAAAGAAAAAATTACAAATTATGAAAAATCAGAAAATTAAAAGAATTAGAAAAATAACTTGTTTATGACTCACTTAAACTTATTTGATAACTAACCTATTTACAGCCCATTTAAAACCCATTTAAGATCTATTAAGTTGTTAACTAACCAGTTTATGATTCACTTAATCTTATTTTTAAAACTTAAAGTAACTCATTTATGACGTACACCATATGGATTCGAGACCCATTTTGCTATCTTTACTTATACATGTACGAGAATCAAATCATCACTATATTTCTTCATTTTTCTACTTCTTTCAAGTGGAGGGGTTGTGGGGTTTTTTTCTACCAATTGGGGCTCTCCCTTCACTACCTTCATGGGAATGGTCTATAGGGTTCATAACCACTTCTCTTACTATAGGACGCTTGCATGGTAACAAACTGAAATCTATTTTTTTAATACAATTTCAATTTTTTACTTCTTGAGCACTTTTTCACTTGTGGAGCATATGATGTTTGATAAAACAACTTCTTTTTTCTACTTCATAAGTGTTTTTTCCTTCCAAAAATTGTTTTTGCCCCAAAAAAAGTACATATTTTTTCTACTTCTCTACTTCTAGAGTGCTTTTTTTTTTGCCAATTTAGTTCTAAACATTTTGCATTTGTGTCAATTCAGTCCATTAGCGCCGACCGATCAAAATAATAATTTTTTAATAATTTTTAATTTTGTAATTATTTTAATTATTAATTATTAATTTTTCTTTCTTGTTTAGAAGTGTGGCCGGTGAGGGTCGCGGCCCTTGCTTGGCCTCACCCAAGCACGCAAGGCTGCAGGCGAAGGTGGCTCACCCGCGACTAGCGAGATGCGAGCGAGGCTCACGATGGGTCGCGAGGCCAACCTCGCCCACGACTGGTCGGCCGCGGGTGAAGCTGGCCATGGCCTCACCAGCCGCGGGCGAGGTCACGACTCTTGCGCGTGCACACTTCTTGTTGTGCATAAAGAAAGAAAGAAGGAAAAAAAATTAAAAAAATTAAAAAATTAAAAATTCAAAAAAAAATTAACAAATATTAAAAATATTATCTTCCAAAAGCAGAAATTTTCTTCTATTTTATTAAATGCGTTTCTTTTTCAGAATCTACTTTTGGAGCAGAAGTAGAAAAATAAACTTTTTGTCCTAAGTTAATTTTTGGAACATAAGTTTTGCCAGCCCACCTAGCCAACATTTTGATCAGACTCTACCCAACTTTTTTTGGTTCACCTCAACATTCCCCACTTGTTCGACTGTTACTGAGTAGTTTTTGGATATCAAACGGACCTCCCTAGTAGGTACTTTTAATGTGGCCAGTTTACGAAGAAGATTGCTTTACTTCAACATCCATAGATTGCTTTACTTCAAAATACATTACAATACAAGACGAATCAAGAAATCTCAAAGGCTGGCTCATTAAGAATAGTGATTTACCATCAAATGCTTACCATATTAAGTAACAAAAACAAAAACATATATATTGGAAAAAATGCAAGTAAGTATCGAAATCAAAAGGCTAAAAAGGAACAGCGAAACGTAATCTGTGCACTTGTTAAGTGTGCTGAAAAAGAAAATGGTTTTTGCCGAGAATAAATAGAAAAAAAAATATTTTTTTATTTATAATTTTAGGGTTGCAATTTGCAGTAGAAAATTCCCACTTTCTCACATGGCCGGGATGGGAACGCGTGACTTGTAAATAGGATGGATCCAGGAGAAAAAATAATAATAATCAAATGAATGTCTGCATTTACCGTAAAACCCCAAAAAGAAAAAGACAACAAAGTTTCATCCGACGGTGGGTCCCACGGCGTCATTTCCTACTTTTGACTGTTTTCTCTCTCTCTCTCTCTCTCTCTTCCTCGGTACTTTGCACCTCTGTCTCTGTCTCTGTCTCTCTCTATCTTCTTTCCATTTCCATATGATTTTCCAAAACATCGCGTATTAATAAATAGTTTTCCGACCAGCAAAACGAGAAATAAAAAGAAAAAGAAAAAGAAAAAACGCCGGAGAAGAACAGGTCAAGTGCAAAGCGGTCTCCCTCCAACACCTGCCCTAAGACGTTTCCTCGAACTTTCTCTCTCTCTCTCTCTCTCTCTCTCTCTGCGTTTTTTAATTTGGTCGCCATCGAAGTCAGCAACGCTCGGGAGTTCCGGACTCCGCTTTCATCGCCGCTCGGTTCCTCCTCCCCAGCTTCTTCTTCTTCTTCTTCGGGACGCCGCGGCTGATGCCGTCGCCGATCGTGTTCTTGTTCTAGTTCTAGTTCGGGCGTTTGAGGTCAGTCTGTCGACGGAGTTCGTTGGTTGTTGTTCTTTCTTTCTTTCTTTTCTTGGACGCCATTTCGAGCTTTGTTCTCTTGTCGACACTCGCCTTAACTGTCTCCACGAACGGTTACCCTTTTACTCCCATCGGTTTCCTAAAACTTCGGATTTAGTCGGCGGCTCTGACTCTCTTAACTGCCATCTTTTGCCGTGTTTCTCTGGCTTTACGAGGTTGGATGTGGATGCGTGTGTGCGTGCTTATGTTTAGTGTTTCGAGTGAAAATTGTGGAGGGATGCCGTTTATTTCGGGTGATTGCTTTGGTTTCAATCGGTACAGTTTTAGAGGCATTTGGTGCCGAATTGTGTAAAAGACGATGGAGCAATTAATTTTGCCCATGCTTTTATGGTAAGCGTCGCTTTTGTATACGGAATTGGAGGGTGCTGGTGCTGGTGCGGCATTGGGTAATTGAGTGATTAATGAACTAATTTTTCCTCTGGAGTTGCTGTAAATCGTGGGAATTACTCAAGATTTCAGCTTTCTGTCTCTGAAAGTTATGATGTGTGACTAGTTCGATATTTGTGTTTTCCTAATTGAAAGTGCGATTCGCTATGAGCAGAAAAGTTGACTGTGTAAACTCTTTTTATTCACCCCCCCTCCTTTTGTATCCACATTCACAGCTAGAGCCAGTTCAGTTCATGGAGAGGATCTTGGACTCTGGCAGTGTGTTGCTCGGGATTTCATGTTTGTGACAGTATGCTGTAACTCTTTGTAGAAATGGATTATCAGTCGGAGAAATTCGGAAGGTATCTCATCTGAAATCTCGAAGCAGCTTTTCCTTCTGCTTCACTCGCTTTCCTATATGTTGTGGTAGCCGTTGAATTTGTAATATCTTAGGTACGAGACAAGTTGTCCTGTACTGTGTTGCACATGGAAGCAAGTTCAGTTGACGTGAATTGGGATATTTGATGATCTGTTCTGAATATGTTTCTCTGGAAGTCTAAGCATCGAATTTTGGAGTTTTACTGCTCAAACGTAATGTTGCTTAGGTTTTGAAAGTACAAGATGTTAACAGACCATTATTATATGGTTTATGGCATTTTTTCAGGTATCAGCCCCATAGTTCTGATACAGCTAATGAAGGGAGATATGGTGCAAATATAGGATTACGGACAAGGAAATTTAGAAATGTCCTAAGTTCAGCCTCAGAGAAGTTTCAGCGAGGCTTCGAATTTGGTTCTGGACGTATGAAAGATATTGGAAAATCATGGAAATCGTGTTCTTTCACTACCATCCTGGTGAAGGTATTGCGATCGAAAAAGAGAGTTCTTGATCCACAAGGCCCATTTCTTCAGAAATGGAATAAGATATTTGTGCTTTCGTGCATTCTAGCTGTGTCATTGGACCCTCTGTTCTTCTATGTTCCTATTATTGATGATGGCCGAAAGTGCCTAGGCTTGGATAGAAAGATGGAGATTACAGCCAGCGTGTTACGTTCCTTCACAGATATCTTTTACATCCTGCATATCATCTTACAATTCAGCACAGGCTTCATTGCACCTGATTCTCGAGTGTTTGGAAGAGGTGTTTTAGTTGAAGATACGTTGGCTATAGCAAAGAAGTACATAGTTTCGTACTTTCTAATTGACATTCTCGCGGTCCTTCCACTTCCACAGGTGCTGGAAAATTTTCAATGACCTTTCTCAAGAAATATATTTCTTGTCATTTCATGTCTATGTTAACTAACACAAATTTCTTGCTGGGTTTTGTCATTTTTGTGTATTTTTTAGGTCTTGATTTGGATTGTTATACCAAAACTGAGGGGTTCGAGATCTTTGAATACGAAGGACTTATTGAAATTTGTAGTTTTCTTTCAATACATCCCAAGGGTTCTTCGTATATACCCATTGTACAAAGAAGTAACAAGAAGTTCAGGCATCCTCACAGAGACTGCATGGGCTGGAGCTGCCTTTAATCTTATACTGTATATGCTTGCTAGTCATGTAAGTGCTGTTACTCTTTTGCCTATTCATAGATGCCTCATTTCTTGCTATATACTGATACGTATCATCTTGTCTATCTTACATTCATGGAAACATGTTGCTTTCATACTCTATATATTTCCTCTCTTTTTTCACTAATTTGAAGAAGCCTTTGTAGAGAAATTAGTTTTCTCTTGCAATTTTCTGTTGAGCCTACACTTATCTGTGCTTGTTACAGGTTATGGGTGCCTTTTGGTACTTATTCTCGATAGAACGAGAGACCACATGCTGGCAGCAAGCATGTGCTCAAAATGGATGCAACCTTTCTTCTCTGTATTGCGATTACCCTCAACCTACAGTCAATGCTTTTCTTGATCCTTCTTGCCCTATACAGACACCAAATACTACTCTTTTTGATTTTGGAATATTCCTGAATGCCCTTCGAGCTGGTGTTGTGGAGTCAACTGATTTTCCAAAGAAGTTCTTTTTTTGCTTTTGGTGGGGACTGCAGAATCTGAGGTACACATAAAAGTCTAAGCATTTTACGATCGTTACTGTGCTGATTACATATACTAAGGATTTATATCTTATTGTTGCATGGATGAAGCGATCAATGATTTAAAGTTTTCTGATGGCAGCTTGTGCTGTTCCAGTCGCTGTGGGAGTCAGTGCAGTTGCACTGTGTGTCCCGTTATTGTAGTAGACGCGTCGTTATCTCCTAGTCTAAGGTGTCATTTGTAAATAGAATGGATAGTTAGTAAAGCTGTGGAGAGCATTTTTTCCCGAGCCGTCCTTATTTGGGAAGTGATATGCTATGCCTGTCTCAAACATGATTACAATAGAGAAGGACGCTTCAGCTAGGTTGGGGGATTTGTTGAGCTTGGCTCTAGTTGTCATGTATATAACTCTTTTTGGTTGGAGTAATCGATGGGATTCTACGGTTGATGACTTTGTAAATTAATTTGAACTTATGCATGCTTTTCCTTGCAGTTCTCTTGGTCAAAACCTTAAGACAAGTACATATATCTGGGAAATCTGCTTTGCAGTTTTCATTGCCATCTCTGGCTTGGTGTTGTTTTCTCTTCTCATTGGAAATATGCAGGTTGGTTTCGCTTGTTTTATTTTTAAGGCTTATAGTTATATGTTTATGCGTGAAGTGGGCCACTTGTAAAGTCGGGTTGAATATATCTTACTTCTTGTCTGAAGGAGTGTCCTAATAAGCTTTTGACTCTGTTTTATCATGCCACCATCCAGTTCCCTGTCACTCAGTTTGTGGATTGTGATCTTGTATCCCATGGTCTGTACCATTAGAATGTTTTATGAAGCTAATCTGGGCTATGAATGTCTAGGAAAAGTTCTGTTTTGTATTGGTTGGCTGTGTCTTTATTAGTAATGAGCTTGTCAACTGAAGTCTGTACTGATGGGTGAGATTTTTTCTCTGAAATAGACATATTTGCAATCAACAACAACAAGATTGGAGGAGATGAGAGTGAAAAGAAGAGATGCGGAGCAGTGGATGACCCACCGTCTGCTGCCTGAGAATTTGAAAGACAGGATTAGGAGGTATGAACACTACAAATGGCAGGAAACGAGAGGTGTTGATGAAGAGAATCTACTATGCAATCTACCCAAGGATCTTAGAAGGGACATTAAACGCCATCTCTGTTTGGCTCTTCTCATGAGAGTGAGTTTATTTGAATGAATTTGTTTTCATCTATCATAGTGCCTGTTCAACTCTTCTATGTTTTGGTTCGATTTTAGAATTGTTAGCATAAGCATTTGGCTACGGTTTCATGCTGGGTGCTAATATTTGAGAATTGTAATATGTTGTCGTGATAGTAGGACGAATATAAGTTTTTTCTTTAGATATAAATCTTCTAAATGGGGGAGAAAAGAGTAAGTGTTAATGGGTATCTCTTGTTATAAGTGGTGCTTGACTGGATCATGAAAACACTGATTGTGATCTTCTCCTTCTTTTTCAACGCAAAAAAGGTGCCAATGTTTGAGAAAATGGATGAGCAACTGTTAGATGCAATGTGCGACCGTCTTAAGCCAGTTCTTTACACGGAGGACAGCTATATCGTTCGGGAAGGGGACCCAGTTGATGTGATGCTCTTTATCATGCGAGGCAGGCTATTGACCACGACCACCAATGGTGGGAGGACGGGATTTCTCAACTCGGAATATCTCAAAGCTGGTGACTTTTGTGGAGAAGAGCTTCTCACATGGGCACTTGACCCACATTCCTCGTCGAACCTCCCAATCTCGACCAGAACCGTCCAAGCCTTAAAAGAAGTGGAAGCCTTTGCCCTGGTCGCCGATGACCTTAAGTTTGTCGCCTCTCAGTTCCGGCGGCTTCACAGTAAGCAGCTACGACACACTTTCAGGTTTTACTCACAGCAGTGGAGGACATGGGCAGCTTGTTTTATACAGGCCGCGTGGAGACGCTACACGAGAAAGAAGCTGGAAGAGTCTCTTCGAGAAGAGGAGAACAGGTTACAGGATGCTTTGGCGAAAGGTGGTGGGAGCTCACCAAGTTTAGGTGCCACCATCTATGCATCACGTTTTGCAGCAAATGCCCTTCGTACCTTACGAAGTAAAGGGGCGAGGAAGGCGAGGATGCCAGAGAGAATACCTCCAATGTTACTTCAGAAGCCGGCAGAGCCCGACTTTACTGCTGAAGAGCAATAGTCGTTACAATTCAGTGATTTACGTGATGCTTTTGTATAAAAAGTGAAAATTGGATTGCATTAGAGCAATGTCGCGTCGCTTGTAATCGGTTCTTGTATATCTTTTTTATATTATTATTACGGCAATCTTTGTAACTGGCACCGCTATTTGTCATATGGAGTTAAGACAGGTGATTACACCGAATACTCTGTAATCAATCTGGACATAATTTCACAGCCAAAAAGAAATTGGCGATAGTAGTATTGTGTCTCTGTATGTCTCCTGTTTATAAGTTGGAAGAACTGCAAGAAGTCTCCTTGATGACGTTACCTTGTCCCTCTAACCCAAAGTATTAGGTCAGCCATTATTTGCAGACTATAGCATTGAAAATCATGTCTTGTTTTTTTTCCTCTAATGAGAAGACCAACTGGAATGAAAGCATTCATCCCACAGAGTTACAGAGACTATTCTGTTTTGTGAAGCTGATTGCTATCTTTCCCCTCTTTGGTCCCCCAACCTTTTCTGGAGGGGACATGAAAAAAATAATAAGAAAAGAAGACCTTGGTACCCACTAATCCTGAGTGGAAGTCACACTTCACTCACCAATTTCTGCTATTTTCTAGTCAATAATGCAGCAATTGATGTTGAGAGGATAAAGACTTGAGGGCACCCAAATTTTTCATATCCACCATTGACTTTAAGCTCAGCAGATACATGCTCTTGCGCCTTACCAAAATCATCGAGGTAAATCCCGTCTTCAAACCGTAAAGTTGCACGGTCCTTCCACGGCTTGAGTGATGGTTATGGACATGAGATGCTTCACTCTGGACTTCATAAACTGAGTCTGTTGGGTTGTCTAAGAACCAAACAGAAATGACCAAGTGAGTGTTTTTCGCTCTAGTTCTGTGAAGTTAATGCTTGCTGGTGATGATACCGTGTGCTCATGTCCCGTTCAGCTGGAAAAAGAATCTTTATGCTACTGTCCACAAGAAGTTGTACTAGCTTTGAGCTGTCATGTTATCCTGGAACAGAAAGAAAACAGAATGTGAAGGAATTACATGTCTATTTCTTGTTGTCACCTATCATCAAGGGAAAAAGAAAATGGTGGAAATACTCAGATTTATGCCTGTCATGTGGAATCTCTCTCTCTCTATAAGGTCCGTCGTTTTTGTCGGTATCTCTTGAATTTAAGTTGACTTGATCTAGTAGAATAAGTATGGACAATATCGATGTTACTACAGTGACGCATTATCTTGTTCACACCCACAATACTTTGTGCTTGTTCGACAAATCTGTGGCGATTGAAGTTCCGAGAGGTGTGGCTCGGTAAAAGCAAGTTGGAAATTTCCACTGCCTCGCTAAGCAGACATATACTTATGTGCCTCACTTGAATGCTGCTTTTGGAGCGTTGTCTGTTTGGCCCCAACTTGAGATGATCCACTTTTTCTTACTTTTGGGATGAGGCACGTGCCAATATTTCCACTAAAAAGCCACAATTACCTTCGTTTGTAATTGTTCCATCCTGGGTTTCAATAGGGAAGTCAGCTCAAGCACTGTGTAATTGTTCCATCCTGGGTTTTCACTAAACCCTTTAATTTTGCTGATTCAGTCCTAAACCCTTTTATGATTTGCCGATTCAGTCCTAGATTCGGGAGCTGAATCGCCGTGCGCTCGAAGGAAATAACAATGGGAGATGGAAATCCTGCATGCTGGTCACAGTCGTAACTCGGCATTATGCCATAACAAAGAAGCCACCTTCTCCTACATAACTTCATATAGGGGTCTTTATAAGAGAAATCCTGAATTCCTGTTCACAAAAATCATCATGAAATAAGAAGTCATGCATATTGTTTGTCACGACATTTGCGATTCTTGTGATGTCGATGAGCATCAGTTCACTTTGTGAAGAAAAAATGGATTACATTTCACATGTATGTTTGTGAGCCTTTAATCTTTTAGAGCATAACGCCGCACTGACATG
Source organism: Metrosideros polymorpha var. glaberrima (assembly GCA_001662345.2). Lineage (NCBI taxonomy): Eukaryota > Viridiplantae > Streptophyta > Magnoliopsida > Myrtales > Myrtaceae > Metrosideros > Metrosideros polymorpha. The sequence continues at coordinate 14,972,601 of BCNH02000001.1, forward strand.
GATAATTTTTTTTATTTAAAAAAAATGTTGGTTTTTTTAAATTTTTTAGTTTTTCTTTTTTTCTTTGATGTGCTGACGGGGCCGATAACCCTAAGGGAGGGTCGTGAAGCCCTTGCTAGCCGCAGGTGAGGGTCGTGGCCCTCTCTATGGTGCCCTTGCCCAAGCCCTTGCAGTTCATAGCGAGGGTAGGCAAGGGTAGGCAAGGGCCACGATGCCCACGCTGTGGCTTGTGACCCTCACCGCTAGTGGCCGGTAGCCCCGTCGGCATATTAAAATAAAAAAGAAAAAGAAATTGACAAAATTAATTTTAAAAAAATGAAAAAATAGTCGACATCAGCGTAGCGCTGCTTAGGACGGGTAGCGCTAATTGGACCGCCACACTAGCGATTAAAATTAGCTAGAAGGACTATATCGACAATTCGTCAAAATGTTTATAACTAAATTAGCAAATCATCAAAATGTTTAGGATTAATTTGATACAATTGAAAGGTTTATAACTGAATTGGCCGCCGTACGATAGGTTTCTGACTTTTTGGGTAATTTTTACAAATGGCAAGAGACTAGAGGTATCAAACTTGAGAAATTGCTCAACAATATTGAGGGACGTGAAGCCCCATCCCTGCATTCCCCTTCGTTCAAGCTACGCGTGACCGCCCTAATTATCCAACGCCTTGGGGAAGTCCAAGCCTCCATTAGAACAGCAGATGAGTCAAGGGATGTGCTCCTCCGTCCGGAGCGGAAAGATATTCTAGCAGCCTCCCACCATACAAGGAGCATGGCCAATGTGCCCCGGAGAGGCAGAGGGTAAGTTTCTTAAGCTGGGGAGGGACCCTTGGACTTTGATGCAGTCGTCTAGAATTTTTAAGTGACAAAAAAAATTTTGGGATTTTTGTGTCACAGTGAGCATAGTTTGGGGTTACCCGAAATTTTAATGTTTCGTCGTCAATTACAGTGCATGAACTCTGCACACCATATACGCTGCTCTCGACATTATCATTCAGGCAAAACAGTTGATATGGGGTGCAATGTCTCCTGGGTTAAGCGACAACATCGTTATGGCATAACTTACTTAATCCCACGGTATCACCATTACAACAAAACAAAGGCCTGCATAAACCATCAACGGAGTTTTGGCTCGAGTTCGCTGTCAATGGGAACTGCCAGCATCGAAATCAAACCATGCATGCTCATCGCAAAAACCGGGCCTCATCTTCATCAGATGAGAAAAGCCATGCGTGAAAACCGACTTGTTTATCTAATCCACCCAAATAGCTCGAATTTTAACAGCCGAGAAGCTCCAGAGTGTTGTTTCTTTTCTGGAATTCTACTTCTATGGATGATCAGACAGCAGTACTTGCAAGTGTGATCATAAGTACACGAACAATACTTTATATCATTTGGATAGAAATCGTCAAGAGACAGTACACTAAAAGTCATCATTCAACTAGAGCCTCAAAGTTAGGCCTCCATGATTCACTCTACTTCAATATGCAGTAATAATCATATTTTCCCGTATGGGACAATCCTATACTGCTAAATAATAGAGTTGCTCCTATGACCGACAAGAGAGCACAACCTCATCGCACTGGGTTCTGAATCTCTCGCAGTGAGCTCACCTCCCGCTTCAGAAATGTCGGCAGTGCAAACGCAGCTGAGTGCATCTGGCAAGGAGAAAGAAGCCAAGAATTAAACCGCCACAAACAAACTGAAAGCAAGGAGCAGTTGCATCCGCCAGGATTTTTGCTGATTCTCAATACAATTGAAGGTTACTTATTTTGTCAAAGATCAAATGTCAAAGATCAAATCAATATCACTGCCAAAGAAGGCCTCAAATCAGCATGGCTCACATTTTACTAAGCATAAATTATTCATTTTTTAATCTTCCCACTAGGTACATAACCCATCCATTATTGTAGTTCAGCAAAACTTACTGTGAATTACACAAGATTGAAGTCACCAATGCAATCTATTTGAATTTCAGCAGGACCAAAAGTGCTTACCTCCGAATTGTAAAACCTAAGTTCTCTTTTATGCTTTGTGGCTCCTTCTAACTTCTCGATAGGGTTGACAGGATGAATGAAATCAACAGGTGGGCCCTCTGTTGAGCATAACAGAAATCCAATCACTCCACTGCATTACAAGTAAACAGCTCAAATGTGAGAAATATTTCCATAGAATTCATATGGGCGTTTACACACCTACTCATGTGTTTTATCACATCAACACCTACAAGAAGCTAAAGAAACCAATTTACACAAACAATACTGTGATAATTTCAACAAATCATGTGATAATGATTCTTTAAAAATTCAGCAGGACTGCTTCAACAATTACCTTGGATATGTAGGAACGCTTGCCCATGCATAGTGGACTGATCCTTTAAATGTTTCACGGCAGATAGAGATCATGGCTTCTATAAGATGCGTGTGGAGCCACATGCTTTCTGCCATGTTGCAGAGAACACCACCTGGTCGCAATGCTCTAGCTATGGTGTCAAAAAATGGCTTCTCCACCAGCTCCTGAGCAGGACCTGCACACAGATGTCCAATCTGATGAAAAAATTTCTTCTTGATATTTTAGATACTAGCATTTAGGAAACCCAAAAACCGAAAAAATTAATGTATGGTTATCAACAACTTCAAACCGCATCAGAAAATGTCAAAAAATTCTACTTAAACATCAAGACAGTAGAAATATTGTTTAAAACAATTCCTTCTCACGAACTTTACTTTGAATTCAAGGTGAATCAGAACACATTATATACTTAACCATATTCGACAAACAAAACAGAATCACTAATATAGATCACAATTCACATACCCACAGGGTCTGATGAATCAACAATAATTGCATCATACTTGCCCTCAGGAGCTCTCCGAAGAAATTCCACGGCTTTAACACATACCAAAGGAGATAAATGATGAGGTCCAATAGCAAATGACATTAAGGATAGTTTCAAAAACAAGAGAGCAAACAAGAGATATGGATATCTGAATACCATCACCAACATGCAGATGAACCCGGGGATCCTCAAATCCAACTGCTAACTCTGGAAAAAAATTCTTAGACACCTGAAGATTAGATGCTAGAAAGTTGAGCTTGCTAATTTGGAAAGAACCAACAAAATTGTCGAAAGTTGAAGTATAGCAAAAAAGTTACTAACATCAATAACCAATTGATCTATCTCACAGATATCAATAAGATCCACAGAACTATGTCGAGAAACTTCTCTCAGAACCCCACCATCACCTCCACCAACAACTAGAACCTGCATCAAAATATAATTTTACAATGCTGAACTAACATTAGGCAAAACAAAACCTAATACAATGTAAAACATATGCAAAAGAATGTTAGTCTAATTTATTTAGGCATAGAGGTTCAGAGCAACTCGCTATGCCCTCAGCAAATAAACAAAAATTTCCACCATCTCTGAATTATGATAGGACGCGCAACTTTACCATTAGATGAATTATATCAATTGATTATTAAAAGAATAAAGATGAAAAGGATTAGTAACAAAGATATAGCTCATATAAAATTTCTCCTCTTCCTTTGCATTTCTTGAGATATAGGACGGAATCAAGAATAAGTCAATGCAAGTTACCTTCTTCGGCGATGGTATTGAACACAAGGGAAGATGTGTAATCATCTCTTGGTAGGCACATTCATCTTTCTCAGTCAGTTGTACGATGCCATCTAGAACCAGCACCTTACCATATGCCGAGGACTGCAGAAAAAATTTCTCTGAGACTAATATTGCCACATTCTCTAAGGATGCGTTTGGTAACATTTCTGTTCCCGGGAACAATTTCTATTCAAAAATATTTTTTTCTATTTCTATTCCCTAGATGAGTTTCTAAGCATAAGAACGCATTTGATAACTGCACAAAATTTCTATTCCCGAGATAAAAAACGAATAGAAATATGTTTGGTACGACTCTAAAAATTTATATTTCAAATTTTTTGATTTAGTGATTTTGACCGGCGGCAACGGAGGTGGGTGGTGGCTGGCAACCGGCGGTTGCAGGCGGTGGTGATCGGCAATCAGAGGCGGTGGTGGCGGCAGGGACCGGTGACCAACGACCGCGGTGATCGGTCATTGGAGGTGGCGGCAGCAACGGCGACGGTGGCTGGTGCCTAGTGGGGGCAATGATGGCCGATGATCGGCAGCAGGTGGACTCGTGAGTTTAAAGACGAGTATTAAATTACGCTGAGCTTGTTTCTCTCTAAAATGACATTATTTCTTATTTTGTTCCCAGGAACAAAAAAGCAAATTTTTTTACTTCTTGCTTACGTGCCAAATCTATTCTTGGGAACATTTTTTGTTCTAGGGAACAGAAATTGTAAGTGACGTTACCAAACAGGTTTTTGTTCTTTTTCTGTTCCAGGAAACAGAAGAACAGAAAAACAAAGGAACAGAAACGTTACCAAACAGAGCCTAAGTCCACCTCAATATTTAGCGGAGCATCAAAGATAAATGAAGAAAAGCACCTGAAAAACCAGAACCTCCTGATATTCCGACTTTCCCTTGTACAATATCTTCTCTACTTTCAGAGAATGTGCTTCGCCTGCCAAAGAAAATGCAAGTCATAACTACTTATGCACGATGGCTATACGAAGTGTTGCATTTTCCAGCAAAATGCTATATCCAAAACTCAGCTAGGAAAGAAAACAAAGGTAGCCATAAGATACTTCCAAATAATCACCTAATTATGCCAAGCTAAATCAGGCTGAACAAAAATGGTAAAACCTAACCCTAAAGAGTTAGGGAACTCGACAGGAATTCGGCAACCTCGACTGTGCTAGATATACAAAAATAACAATCAAAGTCCCCTACTCCTCGATAGAATGCTGCAGATCCTCAAATCTTTAAAGTGCTCGTGGTTAAGAGACTCTCCATGTGTCAGCAGTTCGCCGTCAGGAAAAGAATACTGGTAGAAGATAAATCTGGCAAAATAAAAGAACAGAGACTAATATACACCTGGCCACATTGGGTTGTTGAAGTAAACCTCTTTGCCAGCTTCATTTGCTGCAAAAATCAATATCTGAAAAGTGTCAATAAAAACTCCTACCTAGCTAATGCCCCGACACCCTATGTATAATATATCGGATAAAGTTCTTAATTAACCTGATAATCAGATGTTGGTCCCACAGAGAAAACCTACTAATCAAATTGTCTAAAGCCTGAGCATTGGACTAAAACATCAAAGATACAAACAGTGAGAGTCAACAGACAGACCGGCAAAAGTTTTGAACTCCGAAAACCACCCTGAAACAACAGTGGAGTGGCATTTGACATCAAGCTCGGGGGCGGAGGCCCTAGCCTTTAAGCAACAAGAAGGGATCACCTTCTCCGAACCATTCCCATTACTCTCCCTCCCATCCATAGTCTTCGGGCATTCCAAACCTCTTTCTTCGCCTCCCTCCATATATAATCCTTTTCTTCACTGGCTCCAGTCTCTGAACGTTCCACCAAAAATAGTCAGAAATCAGACAATCTTTGAAATAGAACGGCTCAAGTATCATTCGCACAAAAACACCCACAGACATACAAGCTGCTTTAGATTACAGCATCCACTTACATCTGACAATAGACATCGAACATACAATTAGAATTATAAGGCCAGTGAATGGAAAAGTTCTGAAAGGCCATGTATTACACACAATGAAGATATCAAATCGATCATTCACGAGATTTTAAAAAAATAGAGCTTGTACAACACATCCTGATCGCCAAGTTAGTAAGCTACTCAGCGAGCATCAAAGCCACAAGACAATGGAAGACCTATACCTGTTGGGGAGAACTTAAAAAAAACTACAAAGTGAGCAATTCCACGCATAATATTTTATCGAAAGCAAATCCAGCAACGAAATAGGAAATTTTTGCCACTTCGGCTGTGAATTAGGAAAGAATCGATTGAAATAACAGTACAGAATAATTGGCGTGTCAGGTCTCAATATCAAGCAAAGAAGGAAGAATATTTTATACCCCAATTAACATCAAGAAGATCTACGATAATCAACACTGAACAACACAAGTACCCTTTCAAAGTAAGGATATAAAATCCATTAAAAATAACTTCCAATTCTATTAAAAATCCCCAAGCACCTAGTGATCAAAGTCAAACATTTAAAATGAGAACACCAACAGCATCAAATTCAAATCCAAACAGTCCCACTCTGCCCGGTCGAGTGACAATCACTTTCTTTTTCCCTTCTTTTTACGCATACGCAGCATTTAGCAGCATACCCATTTCAATACCTTCGACAGAAAACAAAAAAAAAAAAAGATGAAATTTTAGTTTTTCTAACGTAAAAGAACTCAAGCATCGATTTTTCTCCGTGCCCACATCATTTGAACCAAGCACGAAGAGAGCTAGGGCTCCAAAACACATCGAGGAAGCAACCAAAGCATCTCTCACCGGCTCATTTGAGGGAAAAAGCAAACAACTTCCCGAGACAGATGAAGTGAAAGAGAGAGATCTTGCCTGGTGTTAATAACAGTTGGGACTAAGAAATAATCTCCGCCGAGGAATCTAGCAAGAGAGAGCAAGAATGAAGAGGGAGACTGAGAGGAAGAAGCAGTGACGAAATTTTCCTTTGCTTTCCCTCTCCCTCTGTCTGCAGATTCTCTCTCTCCCCCCTTTGCAGCTTTCGCTCGAGCCCAAACGGAGTATATATACCTGCGAATTCGTTGCACCAGAATATATAAAATAATAAAATGGTGCAGATATGTGAATACGAACTTGAATATAATATAAAAACGTGTTGAAGCTTTGCGCATTTCCCACCGCGAACCAACTCCTATGCCATTTCCACCGTACACCCTTTGTTTATTTGAGCAAATTCAGAGCTTTAACGACGACTGGCATGTCCACTGTCCAGTCGTCCCCGCAGAATCTGAACGGGAAAAGGGTTTCGGTCTCCTTCTACTTTCCTTTCGCATTACAAGATTACTGTGGTTCGAATTGGTTAGGCGTCAAAGAAAATTGTAGTTCGATGAGATGGGGAAGGAAGAATCAATGGATGGTTGGACCAAACGCACGCGAGGAAAAGTTTAAGTTAAGCAAAAGGCGACGAATCCACACGGACATCGCTCACCGAAAAGAAACAGCGGTTACCGAAAAAGACGAGGATGGCATGATTCGCAAATCATCTTTCCATGGAATCTGACGAATTGAATGATGATGGTCCGGTGGGAGAATGGAGAATCGGGAAATTACGATTGTCTCCCCCTCGGCCAGGCTCCACACCGACATGTTGATCCTAATTCTCTCTCTTCCGAGCGGGTTGGGCAAAAGAGAAGTTGGCGAGTAGATAGATCTGATGAATGGACGGGGTGGGATGGATCGGACGTCGGGTCTGAAAGATGGTTGAATCTCGACGAGCCCAAGAGGGTCTATGCGGGAGGATTGATTCGAGTCCAAGAAAGAAGTTGCTTGTCCAGACCTTCCGAAAAATGTGGTCCGGACTTGATTGGTTTGGGTGGGCTGTCGGGCTCGTGATCGGGTCTTCTACTGAGCAGAATTGAGAGAGAGAGCAATTAGATGGGATGCTTAGGGCGTGCATGGCAACTTTTGCTCCAGAAATTAACTTCTAACCAAAAGTTGAATTTTCTACTTTAGCTTGAGAAGTAGATTTTTTAAGGAAAAATGCCTTTACTAAAAACATAAAAAAATTCTATTTCTAGAGAAGAAATAATAATATTTTAATATTTTTTTTCGAATTTTTGATTAGTTTTTAATTTTTTTTCCCTTCCTTCTTGCTTCATGCACAAAAAGAAGTGGGGCCAACAAGGGTCGTGGCCCTCACGACCCATCGCGAGGTCCAGTGACGAATCACGAGCCTTGCCATGGCCTTGCCCGTGACTCGTTAACCGAGGGCAAAGCCGGCCATGGCCTCGTCAGCCGCAAGTGAGGCCGCCTTCGCCCGTAGCCGACGGCCATGGTAAGGTTGCCTCGCACGCTTGGGCGAGGGCCGCAACCCTCGTTGGCCACACTTTTAAACAAAAGGGAAAAAATTAATAATAAATAAAAATAATAAAATATTATTATTTTGGCTGATCGGCACGCCACATCAACATTGGCCGGTCAAACAGACTAAATTAGTATAAATGCAAAAGATTTAAAACTCAATTGGAAAAAAAAAGTGCTTTAAAAGTGGAGAAGTAAAATTTTTTAGGCAAAAACACCTTTTGGAAGGAAAAAGCGCTTCTGGAGTAGAAAAAAGAAGTTATTTTATCAAATATACTTCTATTCCAAAAGTGAAAAAGTACTCTAAAAGTAGAAAACTGAAATTGTATTAACAAACACAGAAGTGCTTCTGGAGTAGAAATTCTACTCCAAAAGTATTACCATGCGCACCCTTACAATATGAAAAATGCAACAAAAATTTTAAATAATGACATGAAGTGCTATCATTTTCTCAAATAAGGGACTGGAGTGAAATTTATTTCAAACAAGAGTCTGACCAAGGACATTTCTTTTATATTTTTTCCTTTTATTTTCCCGTCTTTTTTGCCGGTGGCTGGTCTTAGGGATGGCCAGCCACCGATGAGGGCTGGGCGAGGGTTGTGACCCTCGCCAACGACCAGCAAGCCCTCGCCTAGTGGCCAGTGAGGGTCACCGAGCCCGTGCCAGCCACCAGCATAAAGGTGGGAAAAAAAAAGGAAAAAGGAAATTTTTTTTAAAATGTAAATGATAAAAAAGCCCTTGATCAAGCCTTTATTTAAAATAATAAGAACACTTCAGATCTTTATTTCCAAAAATGTATATGCTTGATCACATCATTTTAGTCGTGTAAAATCATACTCGAGATGAATTTATCGAACATCTTTTGGACTAAAGTTATGCCTTGAAAGCTCCAAATAACAAGACTTACAATATGCAAGCTACGAATATCTAATCGTTTGATTGTTAGGTTATATAAGTGGTATGATCGTAATCGGAAAAAAAAAGGCTCTATACTGAAAGTTACCGAAATTGTTGTCATACCAACGTCCGATTAAAGAACGACGTGAATTTTGCGCAACCACAAAGGGGAAGAGAATATGATTCCGCAGACCGTCTGATCAACCTCTCCATAATATACAAGCAATTCTTTTACACTATCGGGCATATATGGAGTTAGAAAAGAATCACACTTGCTTTTGATCAAGTCATGTTAGGTTGTCGAATGTAGGAACCACATTGTCGTTTGTGCTTTTGCGAGATATAGTAGTGCATTTCAAGGCCCTCTTGCTTTTTCTCTTTCTTGTTTTCCACCCAACGAAAGCTGAAAGGCACCTCTTGCTCGGTAGAGGAGAGAGGCGTCACGTATGATGATGCGATGCTTTCTGAGTTCGCATTTAGAGGACTGACAAGAGCCATACACGTAGAAAAATGGGACATTGTTGACGGGATAATTATAAAAAAGTCTTAAATTTAATTGAGCGAATGTCAATTCAGTCCTTATCATTTCAATTTGACTAAACTAGTCATATACTTTTTGACGATTTGCCTATATAGTCTCTTTGGCGAATTTTGAACGGAAATAACTAACATGACATCCTGTCAGCACCGATCATCCTACATGGCATGATCAATTCTAACGTTGGCAATTTTTATAATTTTTTTCATTTTCTAAAAGTTTTTCTTTTTTTCTTTCTATGTTCCCTCCGTGGGTCCCCGGCCATCGCATAGGCCCTAGCGATCGGTGAAGGGAAATTAAAACCAAAAAAGGAAAGGAAAGAAAAAATAGTCCACATTAGTAATTACAGCGCCATATAGGGCAACCGATGTTCATATCAGCCATTTTCAAGCCAAAATTGACTGTAAAGACTACACTGATAAATTGTCGAAATGTTTAGGATTAAATTGTCAAATTAAAGGGTTGAGAACTAAATTAACATATGTACAATAAATTTATGACTTTTCTGAAATTTCAGGCCATCCATGATCGATACATAACTTTTCAGGCAAAAAAAAAAAACTCATGAAATTTCGCTCGGTGGACAAAATTATCCCAAATTTTAAAAGGACCCAGAAAAGCTCACAAATGATAAATAGCCATGGCTAAAATTTCCTTCGATGCTAGTTGATGCGCACATGACGTGACAACGGTGTTGACATGTAGAAGAGACGGGCCAGGAAAAATCAGACGACGCCAATTTTTTCCAGAGAATATGACAATTTATATGTTGATATGACATTTTGCCATGACCTCAAAAGTTTGAGTCAAGTTGCTCCATACATAATTAAATAAGTCTCAATGCATAAATACAAAAATCGTTCCGCTATTGATTTGACAGAGAAACGAGAAATAAATACTTTTTTTTTTAACTTTAACTGAATTTTAGACAAACAAACTGTGATTTTTGTATTACTCGACGATTTCAAAACAGATTTCACGCGACATCGTATTTATTGGATTTACGATTGGTGGTGGATCAACTTCAATAGTTTTATCTTCAACCACCCCCCAAATCCTGTGTGCAATTAGGCTCTTATGCACGAACAAAGAGGGATAGAAGTCCTTGTCGTGCTACCATTTTTCACACCTGATTTTCAACAGGTCAACCACACAAAAAGGAAAAAAGAAGAAGGGAAAAAGAAATGGAAATATTCGTCATTGCAGTCATAAGATAGCAACTTTTCATGCTCAAGCGAGACGTTGCAAATGCAATTTTACCAGATACGGAGGGAAAAAAAATGTTAAAAGTCTATATCACATTTGTCGACGAACATTATGTGGAGACTTGTAAGATGTCAAGTTTTCTTGCAACTCTCCCTAATATTTTATTGAAAAAATACACAAATAATTCATAAACTTTAGTCGAATGTGTAATGTCTTTCATGAACTTATAATTTGTTCAATATGATCCCTGAACTTTGACCAAACGTGCAACACCGTTCCTGAACTTTTAATTTGTTCAATGTGGTCTCCAAACTTATAAATATTTTCATATAGTCTAGGTACTATATTAAACACTGAACCAAAGTTCGGGAATCATATTGAACGAATTAGAAATTTATGGACAATATTGCATATATGATTAAAGTTCAGGAACATTGCACATCGAACTAAAGTTTATGGACCATTTGTGTTATTATCCCTTTTTAAGGAACAAGGCACGAGTGAACAAGATTCCTTTTCATCGGTGTTGTATAATTGAAGGCCAAATCATAATATGATCTATGAGTGGCATTAGATGAGTTTCAACACTTCCGTTATATGGTTGTTTTTACGTTTCCATACATCCAAAGTAACTCTAGATTTTCACGTGCCCTAAATTTGGTAGAAATTTCCTTTGATTTTAGTGAAGCCCGCATTAGAATGTCCAACTTGAAAGTTTAAGCTAATAGTAAAAGAGAGAAGATACCTATGTCAAAAGCATATGAACCCCATAAATAAATGACTTGAGATACTTTAAAATTCCTTTCATGTGCAAGTTGATTCAGAATGACAAGTGGAATTCGACAAATTGGGACCCATGCACGCGAAATAAATTGAAGCAGACTTGATTCCAACGTCATATTAGAATGTCGAATCTAAAAGCTTAAATTGATAGGTGGTGAAAAATACATGTTCCGTAAATAAGTAGTGTGAAATACTTTAACACCTTTTTATGGAAGCAAGGAAATGTCGTCTTAATTTGCTTTTTTCTATCAATTTTGCCATCACTTTTGGCCCTCTTCCGTTTTTCTCACGCGGTAGCCAGAGAAAATCACATTTCTAGGGCCCACGAGAAGGATGGGATGGTGCTTCTTTTTCACATGACAAATACAGTACAACCTCCTTATAAAGCAAAAAGCATGATCTTATCCTAAAGCAAAGTAGAAATAAAGTGAGAAAAAAACTATCTCTTAAAATATTATTAAATCCAGGCCTACCAAAGGTCCAAAACATGACCTCAGTATTTAAGAAATAGATTTTTCTTGAGAAAATTACTAAAGAAAAAATATTAAAAAATTCAAAAAATATTAAAATGTTATTAAAAATTATTTATGTTAATGCCGATCGATCAAAATTGACCAAATGGACTGAATTAATACAAATACAAAAGGTTTAGGACTCAATTGATAAAAAGAAAATGTTTAGGATTGAATTGTGACAACTGTAATATGTTAAGATTTTTTTGGTAATTTTTCAAAAAAACACTATTTCTTAAATACTAAGGTCATGTTTTGGACCTTTGGTAGGCTTGGATTTAAAGCATGGATAAGATAACTCCTCACATATTCTTTGATTTTAAAAGATACATATTTACAATTATAAGTTATTGAAGGGAAAATAAAATATTTCCAGGAGCAATTTACTCCGGCCCAAAACATTACAATCGCATTCGGTCCTCATCAACCTTGGATGCAACGACAGGATAACGACGGAGGAGAACGGGGAATGCCACATTTTAGGTAATGATTAGACAGGCAACAAATAATAATAAAAACATCATAGAAAAAGCAAAAGGCACCTAACTACCCTTATCAATAATTTTATGTCACTAATCAGCTTTAAATCATGAGAAAAAGGTAAAAGAAATCGTGAAGAGTGAAATGACACCATGTGGTCGGTCCAAGGCACAGTCAGGTCCGCAACCCATTCATGATGGATGGATTGCCCCTCCCCCCACTTTCCCCTGCTTTTCTCTACCGTCCACACAAATACTTAAGGAAATTTTCTTTTAACAAGACTCAATTTATATGAAAGATAACGGAAAACTAACATTTTCTATAAACTGAATACAACAAATTTAGATCGAGAGAAAATAACTTTTCATTATGATAAGAAGAAAATCACTTTTCCTAAATCATCAAATAAGTGAAAACTAATAATTTTACTTGAAATTAATTTCCATCGGAAATGTCTTCTTTTATCATGAAATTTTCGGTGAAACAAACACATTCTAAATACACGGACTAAAATCCATCGTTGATCCTTCTTTCTAGTCCCACCTATTTGGTTGGAAAGGCATCGTACGGTGTATCTGCGGCGATGGAAACCCAATTCAAAAGGATTAAACTCAAAAATGAAGGAAGACCGCATGCATGTAAAGAGCATATAAACTCCGCAAAAAAAGTCGTGTGGGATATTCCGACCATATCAATGCGGCGTTCGAAAGGAAAGTTCAGACCAGAACAAGTAACACGCCACCCAGTGATCAAGTGAGAATCTACATAATTGAATATCAAGGGAAAGCAAAAGCGACTAGGAGTGATCTCCACGAAGGGAAAACAATATATTTCACACGTGATTATCAAATCTCACCACGATATTTCATAGAACAATAGCTGACACTGTAAACGTGATTCTCTTGTGGTCTTGATGCGTTAGCTTCGGTGGAATCCCGCGCGATGTCTCCACTTAGAGAGTCCATGCAAAACACGTGGTCCGAGAGAAGAGAAGAATCCAAAGTGGCCTCACACAGAAACATATATCTCCAACAGTCACAGTGATAGGTTGTAATGGTTTGATAGATGAGGAGTCCCCAAGAAAGGCAAGAACCGAAGCAGAGTAATCAAGCCCATCATCTCTTCGGTGCTTCTATGGTTGGAGTTTTGAAGATTGTGAACTCCTTCTAAATTGATAAAAGAGGCACACACAAAAAAAAAAATTGATTTCTTGTAAGTGCGCAGTTAGACATTTGAACTTGCGTTGGGCTATCATGAATATGGTATAGTTTGGGTGCCTGTGGATTTCAAAGAAAAGGTACGGTTAGTTATGACTTTAGAAATAACTCTGGGGAAGATACGTTAGTAGTCCGTTTGTTTCGCCGCAAATTTACTGTCGTGAATCATTTTTGGGTATTTGGGTCGCTTAGAAAACATGACTCGATGGAAAATCTTTTCATAGATAATGGAAAAAATACAATCAAATTCGAGAAAATGATTTCCTTTTTTAAATATCAAATATCATTTTTTATGATACGCATGAACCCTATCGCTCAGACTCGGGACCACGGTTCGAGTCCCCTGAGGCTGGGCCAAGCACCCTAATGCCTCGGTTTGGGATCAAACGCTTGCACTTGGGTCCCTTGAGTCCAAGTCGGGGTCCCCGACACCCATGTTTAGGATCTTAACGGTCGTGCTTGAGTATCAGACTTTCACGCTCAAGTCACCAACGCTTGTGCCTAGGTCCTCATAGGCCGGGACCAAGGGTGCGGCGCCAGCACTCATACCCAAATCCTCAACGACTGGGCTAGGGTTCCCAATTTCTAGGTTTGTACTAGAGACTTTTTCTCAAATATATGTTGCATACTTTTCCCGTAACAAATATAAAAAAAATGACTCACATATTATCTACAAAATATAGCCAAACACAAGAAGATGAAATCTTTTTCCTTAAAAATAAGTTCCTTGAAACTATTTTTGAAGTCGATTTTCAATGAGATCCAAAATATATTCTAAGACTAAGTTTAAGGTTAGTTTGGCTACTCTTCAAATGAACTACTGGTGTTTATGAGTGCACATGGACGTATCCATTTTATGGGGACATGTTTTCCCTCCTTTTCCTCCTTTCCCTTCCTTCAAGATTTTTTCCTATGGACTCTTTTTTTTCTTCATATTCCTATATTTCTCTCTTTCATAATTATTCTGTTTGAATTACGTACATCTATATTATAAATTTGTAATTATAAGCTTTAACTTTTTTGAAAAATTTGAAAAGCTATATCATCTCACTTGGTAATGCATTCTTTTGATTTTGTGTTTCCACGTACTTCACATCTCGCATTTCTATTCTTTCAACTTTCAATTTAATTTATGCACAATACTCACATATTAAAAAGGTGAAGAAAATTTGACGTTTTTGTTTTTTTTTTTTCCTGTTTAAGTTAACATAGAGATTCTTTATATCACCGCAACGCAATTCTCTACATTAGTTCAATCCAACAATTTGATTTAAGGCTTCTCGCTTTGTTTTTATGGCCATAATCTTGAAAAGATGCAGCTATCTCTTGGTCTTCCTCCCTCCTAAGACATAGTTGGGATAAAAATCAATCTGGGAAAAAATAGAATTAGACTTTGAGGCGTGAATACATTGTCTTTAAAGAATTATTTGCCTCACAACGTTGATAATGGTTACTAGCAAAAATCTTTCATTATACAACAAAGTCTCAAACGAGAATACCATATAGCAATTATGGTATTTCTCCAAGAACTCTCAAAAGGGGGACAATTAAAAACAACGGTTGAATTTCTTTGAGAAAGAGACAAAAATTGAGAGAGCTCGTTATTGAACCAAAATGTTGATAAAAAAAAATAGTGAAACCCTTTTGTGAACAAATATACTGTTTCAAAAGGACATAAGTATTCATTTTTTTAACGGAAAAATCTTAAATAAAGGCATGAAGTGCCTTGATTTTTCCAAATAAGGGCCTGAAGTGCCTTTACTGTTTCAAAAAAGGGCCTAACCAAGGGCATTTTTGTCTTTTACATTTTCTGATTTTTTTTCCTTTTTTGTTGAAAAAAAAA
Source organism: Metrosideros polymorpha var. glaberrima (assembly GCA_001662345.2). Lineage (NCBI taxonomy): Eukaryota > Viridiplantae > Streptophyta > Magnoliopsida > Myrtales > Myrtaceae > Metrosideros > Metrosideros polymorpha. Next base: position 14,988,053 of record BCNH02000001.1, read on the forward strand.
AGAATAAAAAAAGAAAGAAGAAGATGAAGATGCAAGTGCCCTATGCCCCACCATCGCCAAAAAGGGCAAGCAATAGTGGGGAATTGGTCGGCGGGAGTCGCTGCACCTTGGCCAGGGGCCGGTGACCCTTGCCCAAATCTGAGCAAGGGTCGCAGCCCTCCACCCAAAGCTGGGCACCCAGCGGTGGTGGCTGGTCTGAGTGAGGGTCGTCACTGCAACTCACGCGAATCCAGAGACACCCGGTTGGATCTTTCATCTTTGGAAGGAGCGATCAAACGCCAATCAAAGAGCAATAAAAAAAATGGAGGGGAACAAGAAAAGGAAGATAAGAAAGAAGAAAAACACAAGCCACACAAAGTTGGCTGCCACGCATGCCCACAACAAATCGGGAAGAATCTTCATTTTCCCGATGCAGAATTCCCAACCAAAGTAAAAGGAGAAAGTTGTGCAAAATGAGCGATCGAACGAAAGGAGGGAGCTACAAGAGATGCGTACCGACTGTAGGCAAATGTTGTCTGGCGGCCCTCACCTCTGGCCGGCCCTGGCTGAGGCGCCGGCAACCCTGCCAGCCATGGCCGCCGCCCCACTAGCGATGGGTGGCGGCCAATAGGCCTTGAAACGTGAAAGAGATGGAAAAAAAAAAAGAGAAAAGGAAAAAAAAAAGAATAAAGAATAAAGAATAAAAAAAGTAAAATGATAAAAATGCCATTGAGTCAAGCCCTTATTTGAAAAAATAAAAGCACTTCAGAGTTTTATTTGAAACACAATCCACTTCAGGCCCTTACTTGATAAAATGAGCACACTTCAAGCCCTTATTTGAAACAATATTCGCTTTAGGCTCTTAATTGAGAAAATAAGGACACTTCAGGCTCTTATTTGGAATTTTTCCTTTTTTTAACTATAAATTCGAAATTAAAAATAAACAATAAATATTCGTAGAATAATTGCCACTCACATCTTTTTGATGTGGGACAAGACACCTTCTAGTTTGTAAAACAACTGCAAAACAATCGCCACTCACATCTTTTCGAAGTGAAACAAGGACAAAGCACCTCTTGGTTTGTATTACAAACAAACTACCAACAACCCCTCACTTTGTTTGTAAACAAAAATTATAAAATAAAATTATAAAAATATACAACCAAAATTTTCATAAGATTAATATACATACATAAAGGATCCTTTCAAGCTAAACCTTTATTAGGTGCAAGTATTTCAAAATTCTATAAAAGTTACAAGTAGCTGTACCTTTAAACTTGCCACTTTAATGATACAATCGAATATACTGCACATATACTAACTTCTTGTTTCAACGAGAAGGTCTATAATTTACTTAACACTATTATGGCATTGTGCTTGTTCTTGTTTCATAAGCTCTTTAGAAAGTAACCTTAACTTTCGTAAGAAGCGACACCACTTCTAAACTCATATAGGTGAATATCTTCTATTACTAATAAAACATTACTAATTTGCATCCCACTTCATTAAGAATATAACTTAGCCTACAAAACGTAATGGACAATATTGACTTTTCATGTCCGAGCTAATGTCAGTATCAAACAATTACGTTCAGTAACTTGTTTTTACCCATTAAACCTTATAACTAGTAATATACTAGTATTCGATTGGGTTACTCTTACTGGTGATTTTAGTCAAAGGGTTTCAACCCCATTTCTTTTGAGGTCATCCTTACTACCTCTCTTGGTAGAGCCTTTGTAAAGGGATCAACCAGATTCTTCCTTCACCTCACATAGACAATTATTATGGTACAATCCTGAATCAATTGTCTCACATACTCATGTCTTATACTAGACTTGCCATTTTAAGTGCTACTATAAGCTCTTGCCAAAGTAGCATGACTATCACAATAAAAACAAATTGGAGGTATAAGACTAGACCATAGTTTGATAACCAACAACAAATTTCTAATCCATTCAACCTTGTTCCCACTTGCTGCTAAAGTAATAAATTCATATTTCATCGTTGAGTGAGTTATACATGTTTGTTTTTTGCTCGTCCAAGATACATCACATCCATCTAATGTGCAAATTCATCCAGAAGTGGATTGTTCCCACACTTGTAATCCAACTAGCATCGGTGTTTCCTTCTAATACAGTCAGATAATTATTATAGAACAATCCCAAATTTTTAGTTCTCTTAAAAATAACAAAAAATTCCGGTAACAACATTTTAATGTTATATACTTGGATCACTAGTATATCTATTCAAATTACACACGAAAAAAGCCATATCAGGTCTAGGACAATGCATTGCATACATTAAAGACCCTATAGCACTCACATATTCAAGTTGTGCTACTGCTCTACTAGTATTATAATTTAATTTAATACTAGAATCAAATGGAGTACTCATTTCTTTGAAACCAAGATGTTTAAATTTATTTAAGATTTTTTCAGCGTAAAGAATTTGGCTCAAAGAATAACATCCACTATGTTTTTTTAATTATAATACCCAAGATAGTTCTCACCCAAATATTTCATTTTAAATATGTAAGTTAGATTAGTCTCACTGTTAGTTCCAAAAATAAGCATATCATTAACGTATAAACAAACTAAAACATCACAGTCTTTAGTGAATTTAGAATAAATACACTTATCAGCACTATTATGCTTGAAACCATCAGACAATATGACTAAATCAAATTTTTCATGCTACTACTTAGGAGCTTGCTTAAGCCCATAAAGAGATTTAACAAATTTACATACTTTCCTTTCATTTTCAGGAAAAACAAAACCCCCTTGTTATTCTATGTACATTTCCACATTTAAATCTCCATTTAATAAAGCAGTTTTGACATCCATTTGATAAACGCAAATATTATAAATGAATGCTAATGCAAAAAGAATTCAAATAGATTTTATGCGTGCTACATTAGCCTATGTATCAAAATGATCTATCACTTCCTTTTGTATATAACCTTTGGCCACTAACCTAACCTTAAAAGCTTGGATAATACCATTAGAATCATATTTTCTCTTGGGGATAAGGATATCACAAGTGTCATAACTTTCGTATGGCGATCACTTGAGTGCCATAACTTTTTTTCCGGTCACTTGAGTGACATATAACTTTTCAATCGATTACTTGAGTGTCATAACTTTTCGAACACATTCACCATAAGTGCTATGTCACATCCAAATTCTGGCACTTAGGTGAACGTTTTTAAAAATTTTTGGCACTTAATTGGTCGATTGAATGTTATGACACTCAAGTGAACATTTTTTAGAAGTTATGGTACTCAAGTGAGCGTCGTACGAAATTAATGACACTTATGGTGTCCTTATCCCTTTTCTCTTGAAAATCCATCTGCGCTCTATAGATTTAGATCTTTTTGGTAAATCTGCTAAAACCCAAGTATTATTGGACATAATTGATTTCATTTCACCAACTCAGATACGACAGTGCGAAAAGGTCATCCACCAACCCATCTCCTGTGCCACATGTTTGTTTCATTCACTCGGACCATTATAACAACAAGACCTTCCTTGCCGTGGATTCTGAGTATGGAAAAACTATAGACTATTGGGCAGTAAACCACAATGCTACTAAAAAGTTCAAACACCTCCACAATTGCCCAAGCGCAATTGCGTCAATGCCCCCTCCTTCCTCTCTCACGGCAGAAAAATGCACTAAAAATCTAATCCAAAATCATGATCCCATAAAGATAATATCTGCTTCTGTACTGATGCTGCCCTCTTGATATAGAATATGTGCACAACAACTTTGTCCTTTCAAAGCAACTGAGTCATACCAAGTGAAGCTTCGCAAACCAAATGAGTTTATCAAGTACATTGATCTGTTCTTTCGACGCACACCAAGTGAAAAGTAAAGAATGTAAGTGACTCTTTTTCAAGTAATCTCTGCATGCCCACTACTCAGTGAAGAAGTGTCAGAAGTTATTGAAACAAAAAATAGTCCGCCAGCTGGGCGTGTGAGCGAAAAGTGAACACGTGAACAACACATGACCTAGGATAAACCTAAGCCAAACACAGATAATATTATACATATATTGACCCATTGATGGGGGTGATGTATGTGGATTGATGCCAAGATACTCTGATGCCATATGCCTAGTTGTCAAGATATAATGACAAATGGTTAATGGCCATCAATTTTGGTGATGAAGGTTATGAAATGTTGAAAATCATTCAAAGGTTCAAGATCGACGAAAAACGATTGAGAACAGAGGTGCGTATTCCAAGAGAGAACGGTTGCGGGCAAAGCAGTAAGAGATAAGGATTGCGTTAACAAGCTATTGCACAAGAATAGGACGATTGACATAGGAGATTCATGTACCTAGAAGAAAGCAGTTGACAAAAATCATGTGAACAATGTAGGAGATCATGGGACAGTTGCGACGAAGCAGTTCACATACGGCAAGGGCAGTAGTTTGAGAACATGGAGCGAAATTTATGGGAATTAGAACATATGGGAGCAATAAACGAAAGTTGTTCAAGAAAGTATAACAACTAGAAACTGTTGGGAGCAGTTGCCACAAGACCGTTATAAATTCCATCAGTCATTGCCGTAACCTAAAATTTCTTGTCCGGGGGAAGAGATTAGGTTTAGGGATATCGCCTAAAAAGATCAGGTCGATTTAGGCACGAGATCTCCCAAACCCATACCCCACATGACGTTGGATTTCATTTTTATGTTCTTTAACAACCTACGTATTTATGGAGTTGTCACTAACCATTTTAGGGTAGGTAGGTTAGAAACACAATTGAGATGCGGAAGGATCACCTCAATCTTACAAAACCAAATATTTTAAATTTGGGGACTTGTTTACACTAATATTACTATTAATGCCTTTTCGGTACCTAATTGGTCAATCGATTTTTTTAGTGATCATGCAATTTTGACATTTTTTAATTCTAAGGTCGGGGCCATTTGTAGGTGAGCTTGCAACATGTTTTTGTGGTTTTCATTTGAATTCTAAATTAGTTCTAACCCTAATCCAGAAAGAAAAATAAACAAACAACAATCGAAAGCATAGCATAAGTAAACATTTAAGATAATAAAAAGCGAACTACTCTAAGTACAATAAGAAAAACTCGTAAATCGTAGGACGATTAAATATACATGGCCTTGTTATAAGCCTCGAGACATGAATTCCTCTTAAGCTTGATATGAATGCACATGTGAAACCTAGAGATTAAAAAAAATCTATATGGAAATGCATTCTTTTTCATGACATGAGGAAAGGCTACCAAAGGTGACGCACACACATTTTTATGTCAAATTGGGTTCCATAAACTTTAGGTTTAATAACCCAGCAAAATAAATCTAATCAAGGCAAACTAGGTATCATTGGAAAGCTTAAAGGATGAGGTTTAAAAGTCCAAGAGAGAATTTCGGCCAATTTGGTCTCAAAGTACATGTAATTTTGGCAAACAGATCCGAAGATCAGAAACAAGTCCAATTTTGACCTGGAACTTTGACGATTTAAAAAAAAAAATAGCAAATAATGGTCCGAAATAAAAAAAAAAAATAGCAAATAATGTTTTGAAATCATGAATATTCATAGACACATAGATCAATATGTTCTAAGAAACTTTTGTGTTTTGAGTTTTTCCAAAAGAGTAATTAATCTTTGTGAAAAATGCCAACTTTACCCCAAAGGTCAAAAACAAGTCCGGTTTTGAACTAGGATTTTGACGACTTAAATAAAATAGAAAATAATGTGAAAAAATCATGAAATTGCATGAAAACATAGATCCATATTTTTTTAGAAACTTTCATGTTTTGATTTTTTTTCAAAGGAGCACCTATGACGTAAAACTTACCGATTTTACCCTTGAGGTCAGATTTTATCAGTTTTGAAAACCAGTCTAAGTGCTGTTAGTATTTTGCAAAATCGACCCACCAAACTCAGCACCTATGACCTAAAAATTTGCAGGTTACTAAATGAGTCCCCAATGAAAAACTTACATGGTTTAGGTTTTTGCAAAAAAGGGCTCCGATAGTGTTGTTTTTTAAATTTAAGACAGAACAATTTTTGGTTCCATAAATTGGAAAAATAAACAAAGGATGTTGTTGGCTTGACTATCGATTCAACCAACCTAAAGATCATATTTGGCCATGAAACTTTTTCAAAGAATATACATGGGTGTGGTTTACAACTTTCATGGAGGACACTTTTCCAGATTCTATGAGGAAAAAATCACAAAAAACTTAGAACACACGAAGGTCGGTCAGGAAAGCAGAGAAAATAGATTAGTTTCAATTTCTTTTGATTGTGTGCCTAAGTTTTGAAAAATCTTTTCACGTGGTTAACGATGTTCAAATTAGGTATGCAACCACTCAAATTGAAGTTTAGGATGTCTAGATCAATTCTCTATTGACAACTTTGCCAGAGGAGGTCATTTTCGGGCTCATATTAGACGTTAAAACATGCATGCTTAGAGAAATCGATGTTTCACAAAACATCTAAAATATGCATCGATCGATCCATAGCATAAGTCGAAGATAATAACCACTAAATGGACCTATTCTAAACGTAACAATGTAAGGCTAGACATACTCAAATATCCCATACATCAACATCTAAGCAACGATTGCACTTGAAATAGATGTGAGATTTTATACATTCGTTTGACGTTGCTTCGAAACTCAAACGAGCTCGTTTTGGTCTCTCCTTTAGCTTTGAAAAGGACCAAAGTGAGCTCATAACCTGAGTGTACGAATACACAAGCAAAATTGAAAGGAAATAGTGAGAAATGAGTGATTAGTAATCTGCTGGAGGAAGCTTGCAGGAACTGTCCATGAACACCGGTCGGAGATAGGATGACACAAGGGGCTCCAGTGGTCCGTTTGGGGCGAAACTACAGCCAAAATGATCGTAAAAGGATGAGCTTTTTGTTCATTCAAGAATGGAGGCCAACGGAGGTTGGACGTGGCCGGAAATCGGCTGAGTCTGAGCCGGTCAGATTACCAGCGTGGGCACCAGTGATTCGCCCAGAAGGAAAATTGGCCAGAAAAGTCACCAGCCGGCGGTCTTTCGAGGCGACGAAGCTTGCGATCGGCAAGATGGGTGTGTTGTGGTTGTAATGGTGGTGACGGCTCGTCAAATGGAGGTAGTGGCCGACTAGAGCGGCCTTGGGAAAAACGGTTGCCGGAGGATAGGAAAACTGGAGTTTTTTTTATTGTTTTGTTTTTGCTTGTTTTGAGCTCCGAATTTGTCCTTGGATGAGTCCCTCTTTTCAGAACTTCCCTTCTTCTTTCGTCATTGCAAGCTCATTGGCCTATCAGGACGCCTTTTTCATTGGGAAATTGGGAGGTAAAGCCAATCCCATTGGTCTATTGGGTGGGCAACTCTCATTGGCCTATTGGGTGGCAAATTCCATTTGCCTATTTGGGAGGTAAATGAAAAGACAAGATTAAACTATCCTTGAATGACTAGGAATGCTTCTTGGGGGGTATTTTTGTCAATTTACACGGGGGGGGGG
>BCNH02000001.1:14999945-15011157 GCA_001662345.2 Metrosideros polymorpha var. glaberrima
CAGTGTCGATGCAACATAGGTCATAATGGTGCTTAAATAGACAAATCCATGGTTTTGCAATTTTCGTCTATTTACCAATTGGTCCCCCCAACTTTTGGGTATTTGCAATTTGACCCTCGGGGGAAAAATTCTATTCGATTAAGCCCCTGTAGGGCCAGCCCATTGAATGGGCCAAGCCGAACCTCAGCCCCTCTTGTGGGCTTGTCCATTCTCGCAGGCTTAGTTTTGACTTTTTTTCTAATTAATTGATGGACTTTATAATTAAAAAGGCTTTTCCCCAATTATAATTGTAATTGGCTGAATTAAGCTCTAATTAGGCCCTAAAACCTTGTGAATTTCGCCCATTTTCCCCCCATGTCATGGCCGAATATGTTAGGTGGTTCTAGCCCAATTCGCCCATCTATTTTAGGTCCAATTTCACCATTGGTTCAATTTAATGCAAAATGCATGAATATGTAAATTTAAAAAAACTAAATGAGAAACTAAATAAAAACTGTCTAGGGACCGGGGTCAGTCCTTAATTTTTATGCAATTTAATTATTAAATCCTAAATGGGGGGTCAAAATTTAGGTGTCAACACTTGGCCTCCTTAATAAAAACCGAAGAACTACTTTCGATGAAAATTATTTCGTAGCGGGAGAAATTCCGGCGAAACAGAAGTGATTCTGGAGGATTCGATCCACATGTCTGAGAATATACATCAAAAGAATATACAGTAACTTTTGTGCAAGATATAGTTTCCTTCTAATCTTGCATACCAGCAAGGTCTATTTCCTCGCAAAAGAATAATTTCACCCTTCTTTAGTATAAATATGGTGCAGGAGTGAAAGTCAGACGACAAGAACAGGAGAAACTGTGCTCACATCGAACTCCAAATTCGCAAGTGAAGATTCTAACAAACGCCAACTCGCTTAGCAAATCAATGCACCGACACGAAGCTAAGCCACTCATCCCATTTCCAATTTCTGCACATTAAAAGCTCACTTCTCAACATAGACGACAATCTAAACGAAAAATCAACATCCATACACAGTTCCTACTATTCCACTTAACGATGGTAACATGAAACGAAAGCCAGAACAGAGAACTTGAGAGGCAGTCGCTATGGGGAAGAGAAGAGGAAGATGAGGAAGATCAGGGATCCATGGTCGAAATCTCGAGAACTGCCTGATCGTGAGCCACCACGGGCCTGTACTTCCATCGGCTCTGATTCCATTGTTGCACAAAAAATTCCTTAAAATTGTTGGGAAAAAAATCAATCAAGGAAAAATGGAATCAGACTTTGAATTGTGTATACACTGTCTTTAAGGAAATATATGCCCCACAACATTACTAATGGTTACTGGCAAAAATCTTTCGAGATACAACAAAGTCTCAAACGAAAATACTAGATAGCAATTCTGGTTTTTCTCCACGAACTCTCAAAAAGGAAATAATGAAAACAATGGTTGTATTTCTTTGAGACAGAGATGAAAATTAAGAGAGGTTACTATTCATTTTTTAAAATTGAAAATTAAAGAAAAAAATATCCACAAAATAACTACAACTCATATCTTTTTTACGTGGAACGAGACACCTCTTAGTTTGTAAAATAACCACAAAATAACTGCCACTCACATTTTTTCAATGTTGGACAAGGGCAAGGCACCTCTTGGTTTATTTTACAAACAAACTACCTACAGACATTCTACTACTAAGGCTCCGTTTGTTTCGTGAAAAATAAATGATTTGTAAAAGTGATTGGTTGTATCACTTAAAATAATTAGCCAATGTAAAATATTTTCGTTATCAACAACATATCATTTCCAAACATTTTTGTGGACAATAGAAATTTTTTTTGTTCATTCATTTTTGCAAGCGATTTGAACAATCATTTTTAGAAAAATATTTTTCAAATCATTCATTTTCTGTTAAACAAACAGAGCCTATAAAGAGAATTGTCCAAAAAGTCTTAAATCTATTATATGGCCGCCAATTCAGTATCTATTGCATGGCCATCAATTCAGTCATAAACTTTCAAATTTGGTTATTATGGTCCTAAACATTTTGATAATATTCCAATGTAATCCATATGATCAATTTAGACTGGAAATCATTGACATAGTGGTCCAGTCAGCGCCTTTTGTCCTATGTGAGACGGCCGACGAGGACGATCTTAAATGAAATGACGTTGTTTTGCATTTTTGTTTTAGACTTCTTCTTCTTCTTTTTTGCCCTAGTCTATTGTTCATCTTCTTCTTCGCCATTCACCGAGGCCTCGACAATGGCTGGCAAGGTTGCTAGCCATAGGCGGTCAACATAGGTGAGGGTGTCAAGGCCCTTGCCATAGGGGGCCCTCATCCAGATCTAAGCAAGTGGGTCCCCTGTGGTGAGGGCCACAAAGCCCTCGTCCATATCTAAACAAGAGGGGCCCCTGTGCCAATTACCTATGCCAGCATCCTTGCCAGCCATTGCCGAGGCCCTAGAGACTAGCGAAGAAGAAGATGAATAGTAGAGTAAGGAAAAAAAGAAAAAAAGAGAAAAAAGTCAAACAAATACAAAAAGAAATTGCAAAATGATGACGTTTCATTTAAAATCGTCCGCATTAGCCACCAACTGTCCGATTGTGCTACGTAAGACGGCTAGCGCTAACTTGATTGCTACATCAATGATTTCAAATCTAAATTGGCTAGGTGGACTACATTGCATCAAAATATTTAGGACTATAATGATCGAATTGAAAAATTTAGGATATAATTGATGGGCGTACAATAGGTTTAATTTTTTTTTTACAATTACCATTAAATATCATCTTCTCATTATCTTCCCATTTTCATTCGACACCGTATAGACTTTTGGTTAATTAGAGCATGAAACACTATAATAATTTCTTTTTCACCTTATTCAAATAATAAAGCAATAATCGGACCGGTCCACAAAAATTGGCACTTTTTCGTATTGGTAAATGTTTGAAAAGTAGACAAATGTAAAAAAGAATATTGTAAAAAATTTATGTATCACTTGATTTTTCAATAGCTTGTGGATACCATATCGAAACTTGTCAGGAAAATACATAAAAAAAATTATAAATATGTCAATTATAACACATTTACTCTAAATTTTTTTTCCGTGAAATCGAAAACGCTAAACTATGCCCAACCGTGACACATTTGCCCTATTTTTTTGTGACATAAAAAACCTCAAACTTATACATATGTGACATGTTCACCCTCCATTAAGGTTTCGTTAAATGATTTTATTTCACTTAAATCACGTGAGCGTTATGTCAACACTGCTTATTTTCTTACATCCATGTAGGCTAATTTTTAACGATTCTCATTGATAAAATTTGCATGATAGGTAAATGTGTCACACAAATATAAATATAAAATTTTTGGTATCACAAAAGTAAATTTAAGATAAACGTGTCACAATTGACATAATTTAAAAAATTTTGTGGCTTGGCCCAAACCTTTTATGAAATTGTCAACTTCTTTTGAAAGTATTCATATTACATATCTTTCTAATCTTTTATCAACTTTTATTTGCCTTTACTAATGACACATTCCTAATTTTATTTAAAAAATTCATGTTAAGAACCTACCCATCGTTCACCTTCGTTACAATAAAACTAATAGGGATTATTCTTTGCGAAAACTTTTCCGCTCCTTCTGACACAGAGATCGTGCCTTCGTACAGAGAGGAATAAAAGTTTCTCGTCACAGAGAAAAGATTAGAACCCGTGGTCACGAACCTTGAGGCTGCCCGTAGCTCGGAGAATCGGAGCACTTGACCTGTGACCATGAGCGACGGAACCAAGAGAGAAAATCATGATCAGGGACACTGCTAATGTACAGATTCCTTCAGAGTTCCTTGATTGGCTCTGTGAATCGTACAGAATATTCAAGTGTAACCCCAGAGAAGGCAACCTTTAAACAATGACCAACAACCATATCCAAAGTAGCAGCAAGAACACAACAAATCCAATCGATAATTAAGGGGAACTGCTAGCTCGGTCGGGCGAGCTCTACCACAATCACGCTGATGTTATCTTTGCTTCCCCGTGCCATCGCAAGCTTGGCCAACATGGCCGCTGCTTCAGCGGTGTGGTTCTCGATCGCACTGCCCTCCCGAGCTCTCCTCCTCATCCGGCCAGCCAGACAACTGCGCACGACGTTGCACGCAAACTCATTCGAGATGACGTCCCACAAGCCGTCACTGGCGAGGATCAGAAATTCATCCGCATCGGTTCGTCTGCTCACGTTGATTTCCGGTTCCGGGATCAAAAACGGTTTCAGATATTGATCTCCTACATGTAAGAAACACGTACGATAATTTTTTGAATTGCAATAAATATAGAAACTCCCCCACGCTAGTGCTATAAGGGATATTCATTTCTGGACTTAAAGTAATTCATAACAACTTAATTTAGATATTCTCTTCTGTATAAAAAGCAAACTCAAAAGATAACTCTACAAGTACAGTAATAAAATGTTCCGACAAAAAAAAAGGTACAGTAATAAAATGGACAAAAAGCAGAATTTAAATAGTAAAGATAAATGTGAATTGATCTCATAAGCATTGTGCCGTTAAAATATTTAATGTCAAACTCGCTTGCCTTCATTTAACAGTTTTCATAGCTTTTATTGTAGTCAGACAATAATTCCACATAATTTTAACGAGAAAAGTACTAAAAAACCTATTGCATTGATATCAATTCGGTCCTAAATTTTTTCACATTAGTACCAATTTAGTCCATACAACTAATTTAAGTCGACATGGACATTTTTAATATATATTTTATTTTTATTTTTTTCCTTTCCCTTTTCGTATTGCCAATGGCTGTAAAGAAAAGGAGAGGGAAAAAATAAAAATAAAATTATTAAAAAAATGTCGATGTCAGCGCCATCCGTGCCACGTAGGACGGCCGATGTCCACGTCAGCAATTTTCGGTCTAAATTGGCCGGATGGACTGAATTAATACCAATATAAAAAGGTTTAAGACTAAATTGGTCCAATTGGAAAGTTTAACTTTAAATTGGTACCAATGCAATAGGTTTATGACTTTATTTGGTACTTTTCCCTCATATTAACCAATGTCTATTTTGCATCATCAAGCATCTCTCTCGACAGTTGAAGCGTTTAGTTCTCCTTAAGATTTCTTAAGACATCTATTCAGACAGAAGGAGAGACCATTATGCAACCAATTGAAGCCAAAAGACTCACAAATACTAATACACCATTTGTATTCTATCACGAGAAAACAAAGCTGGGTACTTTCGGCATCACTTTGAATCACAGATTATATAATGGAGTACATAAAGAACCCGAACACAATGCGCCTACGAACCTATAGATCTCGAGGTAGAGAGGACACCGAGAATGCGGTGCCCATTCCAGTTTATGACCCGTCCACCAGCAGCTTCAACTCTCTTCAATTCATCGGGCCTATTAGGCTGCACAAAGCATAATCAAGAGTTATTAAAAAAGAATAATGTATGCAAAATCTAAAATAGTTTGTACATGGAAATGAAACCCAGCAATAGCATACTAATATTTAATTTCGTTCTTGGCCTAAAGAACTAACACTGTTTGAGCAGATAAACAAGTTTCGAACCGAAAATCCAGCAAAAGGGGTTATCAGATGGGATCAAGCAGATGAATAAACAGCAAGACAAATATATCCGAGAGTTCGATAAAGATAGAGTAATTTTGACGCTTGCTTTGGGGATAACCGGAACCGAATCCGTGATGTTTACTAGACTTCAGTCTCTCTCATTTAATTTGATATGGACTTTCGACATGTCGTGAAGTGCCTATCATGACTAAGTATAATGGGTACCGGGCAAGATCTAGATCTATAAAAAGAATAGCATTAACCAACTAAATAAAGGGGGAAAATGAGATGTGTAACGTCCTTAAAATTGCCAAAATGTCGATCGGATGCCCCACTTTATAATGTCATGGGGGCCCTTAATTATATAGTTCCACCTTTAATTTTACGCGAGCGGACCGTATTTCCATTGTTGCAGTAAAATCATGAGAAAGCACTTCATGCCACGGTTGATGCAACCCTCTTAAGTCTTATGGATCCGGTGGCAATTGAAAATTTCAATTCGGTCCATCTTTTGATCCAACAAGTATCATGGAGTTCCAGAATTCGCCCCCATTACAAATGCTTCTTAATTTTTGACAGAAACATATCACAAAAATGTTTTGACAGAACAAATCGCGCTTCTAGCTAGAGTTAACTTACTATAATGGCCAAAAATAAAACCTAATAGCTACCATATACGTTGTATGTACATATGTATATACCTTATGGTCATCAGTCAAGGCCATAGCAACACCACCTCTACACAACACCGCCCTCGAGTCCCCGCAATTCGCCACCACCACCAGCTCCCTCCCCACCACCGCCACCACCGCCGTCGACCCCACCGTATTCATCTCCTCCGCCGCACTGCCGCTCGTCACCTCCTCGTCCATCTCCCCGAAGCACCCCACCATCGTCTCCTCCCAGTCCATTTCCCTCCCCACCCGGTCGCGGCCCTCCACCTCCTCCGCCACCAGCCGGTGCAGCCTCTCCCTGCACGCCTCCGCCACCTGCGACCCGCCGTGCCCGTCGTAGACCCCGAAGAAATCGTACGCCTCGCCCGCCTTCAGCCTCTTCGCGAACCCTAGCTCCACCCTCACCGCGTCCTCCATCTCTCTCCTCCTCCCTATCACCGAGAGCGACCCGTGATTGATCGAGCGCTCGCTTCTCTTCTCGCGGGATCTGTCCTCCTCTTCGGCCACCAGAACTCCGTCGTTCTCCGACGAAGAGGAAGAGAACGAAAGCGACATCTCGACCGGCTTCTCCTCCTCATCCGGGGGTTTCGCGACCGGCTCTCTCTTTCGCGCCCGCCGATGGCCGTTCCGGTGAGCTTTCCGGATCTTCAACCTCCTCCGGCAGCCGTTCCCGACCTTCTCGGGCGCCGCCACCGGGAAGATCTCTCCGCCGGCGTCCGCCGTCATCCTACGGGGATCACTCTCTTCGCCGGCAAGTGCAGCTTTTGCTCCTTGTTCATTGCATGCAGAAAAAGCAACGGAGGAAAAAAAAATAAAAGGTGGTGCAGGGTGAATAGCAATTGGAGCGACGAGACTGATGTGAGCATTTATTTGATGCGAAAGCACGAAAGGGACATCGAATCGTGGCCGTCCAACTCGTAGGGGTCCGTTGGGTGGTCGCCACGTGGGTGGGCTACGCGCCTCTAACTTGGATTTGGGCAACGGAGACGTGGACGGCTCGGATCGGGTTGGCGGACACGCGGGGGGTCGGATCTTGAGGTTAGCGATTTGGGGGAGTTCGTACGGCCGGGCCCACGTGTGGCGCCCACAGAGGGGTACAAACGTGGAGTCCTGTGAATGCTTGGTTGCTTTAGGTGGGTTTCTCCCCCTTTGCCTTTTCGTATCTCTCCCCCCGTTTTTATCATTCAAAGGCCCCAGCAAAGGGAGCATCTCACCGGTTTTTCAGAGTGTTTGCCCCTGACAAGGAATGTTGACCCGTCGGGCGTTTCGGGGAGGACACGTGTCCGGACACATGGCGGTCGCTGTTTTGGAAAGAAACTGTACCTCGTACCCTGTGTCGGGTTCCACCCAGATATTTCCTTCTCTCTTTCGTGCGTGTGGAGGCCAGTGCCGACGATGCGTCGAGGCGTGATTGGCCCCGAGGTATCGCCAGCTGGCCTCTCTTGATTGGTCTCGTGGGTTCCGATTTTTACAGCCTTAGGACGCTGTGGTCACAAGATATGTTGCTTTCGTTGCATGCACCGTCGCATGGGTCGCTGGATGACAGCAGATCTTTGATGATTCCGTGCATGCGACGCTTGAGGTTAAGGTGATGTTTTCTCTTTGCCTTGAACAATTGGGCAAAGCAACGCAAGAAGGAAATGCGAAGAGAATGCATGGAGTTTGGCCTTTTGTATCGAACCCATCTCGTCCTTTCCTTCTTTACTAATTGAAGTCGTGTTTATGCGCGTGAACGAGCGGTTTCAATCATGCCTACATCGGTCTACAGTTGACATTGCCATCGACAAAGCACGAGAAAAGGAATATGGTGGAGCAGAAAGAAAAGAAAAGAGTAGGGGGGGAGTTCCCTTCTATTGGTGGAAGCAAAGATGTGTGGTTGCTTGATTCTGTTTTTGCGAGTCGAGCTTTGTGATTTTGTGGATCTCGAATCTAGCTTGAATTTATTGAACCATCACGTATTTTATTTTCATTTAAGTTTTTAGAATGAAAAAATTGTCAAAAAAAGTCCTAAACATATTGTATTTTTACCAATTTAATCTTAAACCTTTTTAAGTTTGCCAATTTAGTCTTAAACCTTTTGCATTTGTGCCAATTCAGTTTTTTTGACTGAGTGGCGCTGACGTGACATTTTTAAATAATATTTTAATACTTTTTGGGTTTTTTATTCTCTTTCTTTTTTGGGTTTTCTATCTCTTTTGGCCGGCGAGGGTTGCTGGAGCTTGCTGGCCACACAGCTAGGGCCGTGAAGCCCTCGTCAGTGGCCAGCAAAGGCTTCATGGCTGGCCGCGACCGCGGGCAAGGCACCCTTGCCCAGGCCTGGCCGAGGGCCTCGAAGCCTAAAATAGAGTAAAAATCCACAAACTGAACTGAATTGAGGTAACCCTAAAATAGAGCATGTAATATACAGGGGGCAAATGAAAAATTTCTTCCTCCGAGAGTGACTCCTTGGCTTTCATCGGCGGCATTTGACACCTCCTGAGGGTTCACGCCCTGCTTTTCTTTGTTGATCGTTGCCGCTAGTCATATCTCCGTCGCACAACCAAGCTCTGTGTTGAACTGTTTTCCGCCCAGGAGAGCACAAATAGCTCGGACTTCACTCGAGACCTCTTTGTTGGCCAAGATCACCAACGACAACACCTCTGGGACCTCCTATTGCTGGTTCAAGCGCGATTCGTGACTGTTAATCACGTCTTCAAAGTGAGACCCGAATGATCTGTCTCGGTTCAATTTGATTAAAGAACAGATTGTCGAAGATATGGTCTCTTTTTCAGCAAAATCCAATCAAATTTGATGATATTTTGGTGACTCTTAGTGTGCTAACATGTTTGGCGATAATCTAGAAGTTAATCTCTCACTTGCTTTGAATATACACCTTCATGGAACTACTCACCACATGTTCGACAAAATCCACAAACCAAATCTATGTGAGTTTGCCTTTGGTTACGGATCACTTTGGGCGCATCAACATGGAAAATAGTTGCTTTTAATGAAGACAGGTTGTCGGCTTTGAGGCTCGGTAGAGGTGTTCATACCCATATGCTTTGGCTTATAGGTTTGGGTCGGATCCTTATCTTCAGTCGGCTTTAGTTGCTTTTTATGCGATGTCAGGCGATTTGGATGTTGCCCGCGAGGTGTTCGATACAATGAGGGAGAGACGCAATTGTTGCATGGGATTCGAGGATTTCAGGGTACAAGCAGAACGGGTCCGCTAAGGAGGCAATTGATTGTTTCTATTGGCTGGATGGAGATTGTTGTTATTGCTTTAACTTTCATTTTGCTTGAATAAAAATAAAACGAAAAAAGGAATACAAAAAAAGGGTGGCACTATTTTCACCCCGGATTTTTACTTTGACGCTCGCTATTACAATGTATTTCTCGTATTACCCTTGTTGTTCCTGTTTTTGTTTGATTGCTTCCTTTGGTTTCATTGTGGTCCCACGTTCTTCTTTCTTCTTCTCTTTGTTCATTCTCCTTTCAGCTCATGGTGATGCTGATCTAATGGAACCCGTGCCGGATAGATGCTGCGGTTGATAGTTTCACAACATTATATTCTTTCTCTCAAGGGATCCAATGCTCCGTACTTTGATCTACCGTTACGGTTGTACTTTATAACTCTAATGCTTAGATATGCACCATGTAGATGCAATTTTCTCGAGATAATGACAGCAGAAGTGTCATAACTTTTGTACAGCGTCACTTAAGTGCCATAACTTTTTTTTTGCTCACTTAATTGCCACATTGGAGTAAAATCGATCATTTGAGTGTTAATTTCGACAAATCATCCTATGTGATTTTTTTTTTATAAATTTTTTACCCTTTTTTATTTGCTTTTTTTGGTGCCAGTCATGTGTGAGGCGCCCATCGCCCACGGGGCCGCAAAGGCCTCGCTCGCATGCAGCCGTTGGCGAAGGCCCTCGCTAGATTTGCGTGATGGCCTTTGCAAAAAAAGAAAAGAAAAAGTAAAATTAAGAATTAAAAAAATAATAATAAATTATTAAAAATAATTTTTCGGTGATGATTTTCTAGCGATGCAAATTGCTAATGGCACTTAAGTGATCGATATTTCAAATTTGTGACACTTTCGTAAATGAAAAAAAAGTTATGACACTCAAGTGAGTGCTTTACAAAAGTTATGACACTCATGCTGTTCTTATCCTTAATTTTCCCTCTAAAGAAATTTGTGGAACTCCTGCAACCGGCTCTTCAGGAAGATCCCTATGGGCTTCGCTGGGAGGATCTCAAGCAATGCCACCCTCAACTTTTCCTACAACGAGCTCGTTGGCGAGATTTCGAAGTCTGTCGTGCTATTGAACCAGGATGAGAGGACGTTCAGCAGGAACCTGGACTTCTGCGAGATCCCGGTAAGGGACTTGTGCCCAATCCCTTCTTCCCCATCATTCTCACGGCCAAACGTGTCAGCTTGGACCTCACCTCCGGCATTCGCGGTTTTCTCGATGCGTTTGCGGCTTTCCCGAAGACGATCGACTTGACCCCTCAAATGATGAACGCGATGACGAGCAAATCCAAGAACCAAACGGGGCTTCGACTGATGACCATAACAAAAAGAGGAACGACAAGGAAAGAAAATAATAGATGAAGATTGAAAACAAAGGCATTCTCTGTATAATTTTCCCCTCAAAGACGAAGCTATTGTCCTCTACCTGAAAAAGAAGAAGAAGAAGAAGCAAATAAAACAACCAAACACACATTGTCAATTAACAAGCAAATCAAACGACACTTTTCTCAGAGGCATTTTTATCAAATAGCTAGAAGACAGACATTTTCCGACATCGTCCTTGGAAATCAATGAGGAGAGGCACTTGGGTCTCCTTAACTTTGGCAGCGAGAGAGAAACAAGCAACGGCCGAGAGATGAGTCATCCACGGCTTCTCTTCCTGCGAAGGGAAGCTGCACATGAACCTATCCAAGGAGTTCACGGCAA
>BCNH02000001.1:15066943-15096871 GCA_001662345.2 Metrosideros polymorpha var. glaberrima
AAAGATGTAGGTGGAATTAGTATTCTGATAAGGTCCACGGTTATAGCGAATTTCAAGCACGACTTGAACTTTAAAGAAATTTGCGGTGGTTGAGCATATCGGAGGCTGTGGGAGAGTCATAGCGAAGCGATTGTGACTTGGCTCAAACGTCGAATTAAGATGGAGATTGTTGAAAATATGTCTCGAATTTAAATTCGTGAATAAAACTCAATCCGTCAAGTATGCGGAAAAATATGAAAATTGTGTCCCTATCGAAGTAACGATCAAGAATAAAGATTACCTCCTTGGAGTCCAGATGTTGGCTTTTCATTGGGTGCAAGATTGCCTTAGTATACACGGAATCCACTTTCTTGATTGAAGTGGTCAAGAAACTATATAAAAAAAAAAAATCCAACGCGGCAGAATAGGAGTTGCCTCTGTACATGGAATTCTCCAAGTTGAAGTCGGTCAATGATGGCTTCTATTTTTGGATATATATGTCTCTTGGTCTTTGATATTTTTTACGGGTTGTAGTTGAAGCGTCGTCGTTGATGTGAGCGCAAGTGAAGCGCTGGTTTCAACCGAGTGCTTCGCGAGGGTTTTCTTCGTGGAATCACACTAATAATTTTAGTGTTTAAGCTTGATTAAATCTTGTAGTAAGATTTGTTAATTCTTTCGTGAGATTGATGGATTAAACACCGCGTGAGTTATTGGGCGTAATTAAAAGCTTGAAAAATACTGAGAGTGTTTCAGTAACTCGAATATATGATTGTAATCTCCGTTGTATCGCTTGATCTAAAGGGAAATTTGTTACTGCATTTCCGTAAATATAGGTCGCTACGACGGAACCACGTAATTCTGGCATCCGATATATATTATTGTTCTGTCTATTTTATTGTTCGATTGCTTTCCTTCCGCAACAAATTGTGCCTTTCGTTTGCCTGGGGAGTTAAAAATATTGATTAACCAATTTAAGAAGGAATGAGAGCACTACCACCAGGAAAAATGGCTCTTCTCATGAGGATGATAAAATTCTAAAATAGATAATAAATTGAAGGCAACGTACTTGCAGAAGCGCTGGAAGAGAAATTCGGTTATGTTTTCGAGGTCGATTCAATCAGGTTCGAAGCTTCTTGAAAGAGATTGCATCAGTGAATCTAGGGTGGCACGAGGGCTTCATCGACAGAGGGAATTCTTGCCAAAGAGTGGCGACTCAGCTGATGAAGTTGGTTACTGATATGTACTGCAACCGAACAAATTTATGGTTTTGAAGTATCTGCTTGTGTCCTCTGAGTAAACACTGGAAGACATTCATCTCATCCTTGTACATTTGATCGAACTCGTCATCATTTCCTTTCAATACAGGCCAAGTCGAACTAGTTTGTCTGGTTTTTCTGACACCCTTGAGCTGTTTCAGCTAAAAACTCTTTCAACTGTCGAGTGGCTTCTGGTTTTATACACAAAAATTCAAGCACCAGAGAAACAGGAACACAGCATGAAACACGCCGTCATGACCGGGGCGGCAAGTCCCGGCAAACTGGGCAAGTAGCATTCATGCGAAGCCACTCGTCGATGCAATTTGCATGGAAGCAATGGTTGCAACGTGGTATGGTCTTGAGGGTCTCTTTGGGCTGATAGTCTGACAGGCAAATCGGACAGGTGCTGTCATTGGGCTTCGGAAGGCGCTTGCTCTCTCCTAGGACGATTTTAGGGTAAGACTCGATGACCGCCCCATCGAGGCCCGAGACGAGGGCGGGATGCGGCCCGACCGCCGCGGCGAATTCCACGATGATGGGGCGGCGTCCTCTCGCGTAGGACTTCACTCTGCCACAGAGGCAGCAAAGTAAGCCCAGGAAGAACAGAACCCCCGGGATCCCGACCCCGACAATGATTGCGTAGCGGGCGCCCCTCGGAATCCCTGAAAGCACGTAAGCCTATTATATCTTAAGCTCAAGATGATTTGCTTAGTCAAACAGGAAAGATGGTTAGCGATATACCAATCCCATATCGTATGCAACTATGTGGATGCATATGCCCCATTTGTTCATGTACGTCACAACCCTATTACAAATCAAGTGACATTATTTCGTCGGCCCCGCTACCAAATCAATCGAGCCAATGTCAAAGTCAACCAGAGGCTGAAACCCTAAGATTACGGCAAGAGGGGGAGCCACTTGAAAAGCAAAAGCCAAGAGGGATTTTGCATCTTGTGATTGGTCGACTTTTGGCTCTTTATATTTACTTCAGTCAACGCTTATCCTGATTTAGGGTTTGCTCCATTCCATTCATACCCGCGCGAGACCAAAAAGAAGACAAAAGCCCCAAAAAAAATCTTGACCACTCGTGCAATCATGAAGGTACCACGAAAGAGATGGCTTCAGAGCCAACGTTAGATAAAGCTGCATTGACTTCAATTAAGGTAGCACCACCGTTGATGTTGCTTTCCTAATCAATATCATCACAATCCCACCCCCTCCCCCCACCATCGTTAATTCCCATAGCAATGATCAACACTCATTACCCAATTTGAATGTTGACATTAGCAGCGTCTTGTCGTTTCTTTGCCGATGATTGTTGAACGATAGTAATGACCTATTTCTCAATGATTCTACAGATATTCTGAGATTGTAAAAAGGGCCATCAAAATATTACCATCGCATCGACTTTTCTAATATGGAAGTACTGTATCCCCCTGCTGACGGAGATTTTTCTTCTTGTTGGACCAAAACTGCTGAGAGACATTGGAGAGACTGAAGATCAAAGAACCTGAACAGACCTCTTCGCTACAGAAACCTTAAATTTCTTCCTTTTATCCATGAAGCACTACATATGTGGCTAGAACTTTGTTGGGACGAGGTTATTTGATTCATTTTCTTCCCCTAATTCTGAGAGTTGTGACATGTTAGAAATTTGCTGTGTTACTTATGCTCGCGTGACTAGGATGATATGCAAGATAGATGAGTATGATCGCTCACGTGCACATACACAAAAAAAGAAGTTCGTGTAGACTGAACAGAAAGATCCTTCTTACCACGCTGGGGAATATTGGAGCACTCAATCTCAGTTGTGGAGTTGCCCTTGCGCCCGCACCTCCCGCCCCGAAATATGCACCTTCCGCACCACGGCACCCCCCACTGTAGCCGGAGATCGTTGCTGAGGTCCGACGAGATGACCCGCTCAAAGAACGGCCTTTTGACCGGGACTGGGACGGTCTTCACCAGCGCGCATGAGGAGGGGGGGTTGCTCACGATGACAGGCGAGGAAGTTGCGAAGACCGTGTAGTTGGAGCCGCTGAGGCAGGCAATCGGGTTCAGGCCGGACTCGATGTAGCTGGAGGAGCAGTTAAAGAAGGTGAAGTTCTGGTAATAGACACCGGCAAAGGGCGAGCCGGAGAGGTTGAGGGAGAGAATCCTCTTGGGGAGGCAAGCCTCAGGGTCATTCACCCATATCTCTTGCTCAGCATAGTCTATACGTTGGACGGTGAATTGGCCTGAGTTGGGCAACTCTAGTATGGTTTGGTTCCTCCCGTCACACGACAGGTCGAACCCTAGGTACCCGCAAGATTCAGGCTGGCGGGTTCCGATTCGGAAGGGGAAACGGATCGTGCCCTTGCCACGGCGACAGGAGGCGGCGGCACAGGTCTCGGCACTTGCTTCCGTACATGATAAGAAGAATAATAAGGTCACAAAGGGTGTGAGGACTTTCATTGTATTTGGAGTAGTGAAAGCTTCAGAAAGGAGGTGAACAAGCCAAATAGATACTGGAGTTTGTATTATTTTTTTTCCTCTAACTAACAAGAAGTGATGAAGAGGTCTTATATATCTGTACAAATTCTCATGGAGGGGGGCACTCTATTAAATTTCTGGAATGGTCACGGTCAATTGGAGAGGCTCCACCACATGATGACGTCAGGCTGGATCGTGTCAAGTGGTATTAGATTGAAGAATCGGTCGTGGTGGATGCAGAAATTAGTATTATTGGACGAAGAAGTCTTTGTTCATATGGGCTCAATCAAGTCGTTGAATTACTAGCGTCGTCTCAAAAACATGGGGCTTCCTTCTCTGATCTTTACTTGATGAATCGCGACAAGACAACTACTTGGGGAGCTTGAATAACGCCAGGATGCTACTTAACGTCAGCTTCCCAAGTGATTTGTTGTTACGAGTCGCTCGTCGTAATCCATGGCGTGACTCTCGAAACTTTTATTGTTTCTTCTCCTTTTTTTTTTTTATTTCGATACTTTGTGGACGGTGCTGTATGTGCGCATGCACACCTATGAAGATTAGTCGAGCCGACGTGCCTGTGTTAAAAAGAAAAAAGGGGAGCTTCTTTTTTTTATTTTTTTGTGCATTTCCAAATGCAAGTTTCACGCGACCAACGAAAACGACGGTCGATATATATGTTTTTTGTTTAAATTGAGATGATTAAAGCAGCTTTAAATAGCACCGGAATACCTATTCTATAGTGTTAGACCAACCCCGAATGAGAACGCTTCAAATAAGAAGAGTTGAAATATCTAGACGATAGGATTAGGGCTTTATTAATAGCACGTTGAAGAGTTCTCTATTGTTTATCGTTCTTTCTTCAGGCATTTATCATAATGGAATCGTCCCATTATGGCTAGATTCACTTTAATATTCTAACATCAATGAGAAAACAAAGAGAAAAAGAAAAGAAGGCGAGGTGATGGCATTCTTCATGCTTGTTCTGATACGCAGGAACAAGATGAATTGAACGAAGTGCCTCCCGGTTTGATTTGTTTACTGTAATCATTACTTGTTCTAGACGTATTTTAGCCAGTCGAATCGCGTTGATAATGTAACGTGTCTCAAGCAACGCATTAAACTAATCCGCACGCATTTGAGTCGATAGCCATATGAGCTATGCGCATGGCAAACATGTTAGGTAGTGACCACGCCACGAAGGAGGAGATCGCTTGCGCATGCCCTCTTAGCCTGCATTCTATTAGGAAGGAAGATTGTAGATTCCCCTTTCCTACGAAGTCGATACCTCTTTAACATGACCTATCGATAACGGGAAAGAATAAGGAAAAGGAAATGATATCATCTCACCTCCTACTCTCTGTTTGTGACGAGATAGAAATGGTCCAGTTCTGAACCGTGCGCCGTTTCAATTAACTTTGTTCTAGCCTAACACGTTAAGGGGACGATTCCAATCCAAAATTGATTTTTTTTTTCGATTTTGTTCCCCGGACATGCTTTAGAGAATCGGAACGCATTTAGTTACAGTACAAAATTTTTGTTCCCAAAATAAAAACGTGTTTGATAACTGCACAAGCAAACCACCGGAGAAAGGCCAGAAGGTCAAATACCCTCTGCACGCGCACAGTGTTCCGACATTCCGGGAGGAAAGTTTGACCGGATGACCAGTCAAAGAATGAGCAGAGACGCGTTCAAATTTGCCGATCATCGATTCGACAAAAGCGCAAGTCCCAGTCGAATCAAAAGCGCCCCCCTGCAGATCCAGAGCCGTTCAAAGAGCGTCGCCGCCAGCTCTTTGAAGATCGACCCATGTTGATAAATCCAAGTGGGGTAGCTGTGGACCCGCGGTGGCTGCAATTGCGTGGAAAAAGATCGCTTCTTTTTTTCCTTTGCGTTGATCAGACCGATGGAGAGATCATGCACGGAAGTCGTGAGATGCTGTCGTGAAGTGGGGACGGAGAGAGAGAGAGAGAGAGAGAGAGAGAAGTAGTCGGAGACTTTGAGGTTCTGTTCAAGAAAGCAGTAAGAACAAGCAGCGAAGCCGCCCACCGTCTTTTGGGCATGGTCGTCTTCTTTGAGGGAGCGTCTTGCGAGGTGCCTGCATTCCCGCGTGCCCCGATTTCGGTACAGGCGACGACCAATTCAGTCGATGCCACGCATGGCGTTCGATCGGAAGTAGCGGCCAAAGGAGAAAAAATCTCGAAAGAGAATTGGGGGGGCGAACGGGAGAGGAGCTCGGGACGATTCCGTCCCGTTCGAGCCCCGATGCGATTCTGGACCTTTCGACGGAAATCACAACACGAATCCATAATCACAAAACGGGGAAACGAACGAACAAAAGTAAGCAGCGAAAACGCATCAGGCTACCGGAAAAAAAAAGGGGGGTCTCAGAAATCGTAGCAGCGACCGTTCCGCTCCCAATCGCCGTAGCGGGTCGGTTCGGGTCCCCTGGGTCCGCCGACCTCGCCCGTCTCTTTGTTCACGTCCCCGCCGTCGTCCTCTCCTCCTCCTTCTTCTTCTTCTTCTCGGGGTCCTTCCTCTTCTTGTTGCTCCCGAATCTCCTTCGCCGCGCCTTCCCGCGGCTCTCCGCTAGGGTTGTTCCCTCGGGGCTGTTGCTCCGTCGGCGAGCCGAACAGCCGGACCACCGAGCCGACGACGGAGCCGGAGCGGGCCAGCGACTCGGATCCGGCGCGGGCGAGAGCTAGCTTCGGAGCGGAGAGATCCGCGAGGGAGGAGAACCGGCGGCTCAGGTTGATGGCCATCGCGATCCAAGAGGGAGCTTCTGTGAATGCCAAAAAGTACAGGACGACTCTGGGGTGTGGAAAATGGAGCTCCGAGGAGGAGACGAAATACCCGAAAGCGATGGAACGACTCGTCGTTTCTCTCTCAGGGCAGTGCCGTTAGGCAGTCCACGTGTCGGGCGACGTGGACATGGTTGAGATCACTGGAATTTGCAATTTCAATTCTGCCACGGCGTACCCAAATGGTTCATTTGAATTGAAACTGAATGAGCATTAGGTGCACCCGTTGAGATCACTCCTACTATGTCCTCAAAACCTTAAATTAAACCTTAAATTTTCGTCACTCCTATTATGTCCTCGAAACCTTAAATTAAACCTTAAATTTTCGTGCCGTGTCATGTCAAGCTCGAGCAATTGAATTGAATTCTTGCTATGCCGAGTTACCGGGGCGAGCCGTCAAAGATCGAATCGAATTATTCGGAGTCTTGCTTCTCATTCCCGGATTGTGCTCATTGAAAAATTTCATTGCAAAGACAGAAATGACAAGACACGTCTGCTCAAGAAAGAAGATGGGTTTTCCATTGCAGTTTTGCACAAACGCGCTGCTGCAGCTCTTTCTCATTTGTAGAAAGACATGGACTCACATTACGTTCCATCCCCGTTTGTTTAGACAACGAATCCACAGCAACGTCTCGAATGAAGAAGCTACTGGTTATGAAGAAAAAACAAAAACAAAAAAAGAATAGCGAGAGTGCGTCGACCGCTTGATGAAATATGAAGCATCTCCCCCCTATATGACCTTGTCCGTCGACGGCGAAAACTGTACATTTATTACTTTGTAACAATCAAGAACTTTCAGACCTAATAACCCCACACAAGACTCTAAAGTTTAGCCCCACCAAAAGTAGAGAAAAGCTTCCAGCATGTGAAAGCCTCAGAAAGCCTCGGCCAGCATCACAGAGAAGCACATTCATAAAGCCTGCCAATCTCCACCTCCCTCATTCCTCCCTGGGGCCTCATATTAGTGTTTCAGATCCCGCGGCATGAACTGAGCAGAAGCTCCTTGCACAACCAGGCTCGCTGTACCTTTTGCGTCCACCACGCAGAACGCTAGAATCTGTGGATCTCTATGTCATCACGGTGAATTTGCCGCTGCCTTCTTGCCACTTGTTGATGTCTTGTTGGTGCAAGGTTAAGTCCTCTTGGTTCTCAGGGTCAACAGTGAGATCCTCCTCTTCTGTGGCGAGGTATCTGTCGACCTGCGCAGCAGCTTGCCTTCCCTCAGAGATGGCCCACACCACCAGAGACTGACCACGTCGACAATCCCCAGCAGCAAAAACTCCATCCACACTGGTTGCGAACCGGCCATAATCAGCCTTGAAGTTCGACCTACCGTCTCTCTCTAGACCTAACTTGTCTGCAATTGTCTGAAAAGGGCAAATGCTGTCAACCAACTGTACAGAAAGAACGAACAAATTTACATTCACACAGCATTAGCTGCATGCACCTAACCTCGAGTGCAAGTTAAAGGTATCCTCACATTCTTCATTCTTAACCCGTTCATCTTTTCCATATTATATGAGGTTTCCGAGGACAATAGTGAGTCTCTAAAGGCCCATATGCCAATCAAATTTACTTTAGCGCATACACTGAACAACCAAGTTATACTGTTACCACTGAAAGAAAAACAACTAATTTACACGAAAATTTGACCTCCCCACACCAAATTCATTCTTAGCACTGTTCAAACTATTTGAGAAATATGAGAGAATGGGTTCAAATACTAACCGATTCTGGACCAAGGAATCCCATGGCTAGTAAAACCAGATCAGCCTCAATTATTTCCTCAGATCCCTTGATTTCTTTTAACTGAAACTTCCCATTAGCATCCTTCTCCCACCTAACACGCACTAATTCAAGCCCTCTGACGACCCCATTTTCATCACCAATAAACCGCTTAGTTAGCACTTCGTAAGACCTTGGGTCTTTCCCAAACTTAGCCGCAGCTTCCTGGTGACCATAATCAACGCGGAAGACACGAGGCCACTGTAAACAGCATTGGACAGAGGAAAGGAACTGTGAGCAAGTATGACAATGTACAAGCTATAAAATAAACGACAATGCAATAAGCAAGAGTAATCCTTTGACTGTCAAGAGAAAAAGTAACTTATGCAATATATTTGTACCTGCGGCCAAGGGTTGCCAGGAGCCCTGCTCTCTGGTGGCTTAGAAAGCAGCTCCAAGTTTACAACGCTACTGCAGCCATGCCTGATAGATGTTCCTATGCAATCTGTGCCTGTGTCACCTCCACCAATGACCACTACCTTTTTTCCTTTTGCAGAAATGCAGTTACCATCCTCAAGATTGCTGTCAAGCAAGCTTTTTGTGTTTGCATGAAGGAACTCCATGGCAAAATGGACTCCTGAAAGTTCGCGTCCTGGTACAGGAAGGTCCCTGCACAAGGGAAAAATGTCAATCCATAGGCATAAATATCGCTTTTCCCATCCACCAGAACATGGCGCAAAAACTCCTCCAGCATGAAAGAAGAGTCCACAAAAAAAGTCACAATGGACTTACCTTGGTTTTGTGGCGCCAACAGCTAAGACAATAGCATCATTTTCCTTTTGGAACCTATCGAGAGAGTATAATGAATCCTTCCCAACATTGGCGTTCACTACAAAATTGACACCTTCCTGAGCCATCAGAGTAACTCGCCGTTGAACTACATCCACTTTGTCAGTCTTCATGTTTGGCACACCATACATCATTAGGCCCCCAATTCGATCGGCACGCTCATACACTGTCACATAATGGCCCATCCTGTTCAGCTGGTCGGCAGCAGCCAATCCAGCCGGTCCACTTCCCACAATCGCAACTTTTTTCCTGAGAGCATAAAGAAATCGATGATACAAACTTTAGAATAGGCAAAATCTTTTGTCACAACCAGCCCCGAAATCTGATTGCCAAAAGAATCATCGGAAAAATTCTTAAGCATTATGACTGAAGAAATAGAAAGAAGGATTTTAACTTGAACAAGAACCCTGCAGAAAAGAAACGTCTCTAGGGAATATAATTGACAGCCTTGACAGGAATTTCCAAGCCAGGCCTACCGATCATATTCTCCAAGCAAATAGTAAGCAAAGCACATACATAATTAACTGGTTAATGTTGTTGAATGAAGAGACAGAAAAGAAGAAGAAGAAGAAGAGAAAGCATACCCCGTTCTCTTCTGGGGTGGCCGGGGCACCATCCAACCCTCCTCAAAGGCCTTGTCTATGATCGAGCATTCAATATTCTTGATGGAAACAGGATTCTCAATGATACCAAGAACACAAGAGCCTTCACATGGTGCAGGACACACGCGGCCTGTAAACTCAGGGAAATTATTTGTCTCCAATAGTCGATCTAGTGCTTCACGCCACCTGTTTTGGTATACTAGCTCATTGAACTCGGGTATTTTGTTTCCAAGCGGGCATCCAGAGTTTTCCTGCATTAAAGCCACAGGAACAGATATAAGATAAAATTCATCTAGAATACATGCAAACATACATGCATATACATTCATACACACACAATTTATAGAATAAAACTATTACAACTCAACCTGATGGCAGAAAGGAGTGCCACAGTCCATGCACCGGGCAGACTGAGTTTTTAACAGGGGACCTGGTTTGGACTCCTCCATGACTTCCTTCCAATCGTTCATCCGAACATTAGGGTCCCTATATTGAACACCTTCACGCTCATAAGCAATAAAACCTCCATGCTTAATGGCATCAGGAACTTGCGTAGGCCTCTTGGGTGCCTCAGCAGATTCTACCGTCTATAAAATCCAAATTTAAAGTAAGACACCTCATCAAAGAATGGTTACCAGCTAAATCCTTGATATCAGTCTGCCCCCACATAAAGCACATAAAGAAAAGGTTAAACTTGCCACAATACAAAAGCCACAAAACGAAAGTCACAAACTACCCTAGAGGAAGGCAAGTGGCAAAATTTCAACTTCGAAAAATTATCCAAAAGTTATGAACCCTAGAACAGGAAATTCATGTCATGTGTATCGAGATATCAGCTGTCTATGACACATTTGCATGACACAGCGCCAGCACGCAGACGCGCACACACAACTTCAATAAGCAGAGCACAAACTCAGGAGCAGAAAAAACTTAATTCAAATATCAGATCTTCCAAATTTTTCACACTGTCATATAACTACGATAATAAGTTGGGGTATTCTAGTCCCACATTGAAAAAGTTTATTTAGGTATAACAGAGGCTCAGTGTCACACATGAATGATCAATAAAGACAGCATTGATAATATATGGTCAGGCTTATCTTTCATTTGTTTTTTCAGCGTCAAGGATTGACATCAATGTCAATTTTTAAATTCGTAACTCAAAGTCATAAGGTTTGAAGAGAGCACTAGGGCTTCAAAAACAAATCTTATTTATACCTGACTGGCTTTGGCATTGGTTGATGCAGCTGCCATCTTCTTAAGCTCTTCAAAAGCATTTTTTCCCACCAACTCTCCCTCATCTTGCTCCTGTTCCTCCTCCATACTTTTCTGAACATTTTTGGAAGCTTCTCCTGCTTTCATGTCTGCAAGAACACGCTTGTAATCCCTGGGGATTACCTTGATAAACTTAGGCAGAAGACTCTTGAAGTCTGCTAACACCTCTTTTGCCAATTGGCTGTTTGCATGACGCTGGTGTTGCTGAATCATCATTCTGAGGGTCATAATATCCTCCTCTTCCTCAACTTTATCAAGATCTACCAACTCAAGATTGCAACGTGACTGGAATTTACCATCCACATCTAGAACATATGCAATGCCACCACTCATACCAGCAGCAAAGTTCCTGCCAGTTTTTCCAAGCACGACTACCGTCCCACCAGTCATGTACTCGCATCCATGATCACCAACCCCTTCTACTACAGCTCTTGCCCCAGAATTGCGCACACAGAATCTTTCCGCAGCCATTCCATTGAAGTATGCCTCCCCACTTGTGGCACCATAAAGAGCCACATTTCCAATCACAATATTCTCTTTCGGATCAAATTCACTTCCCTTTGGAGGATAAACTACAATTTTTCCACCTGATAATCCTTTGCCAACATAGTCATTACTGTCACCTTCAAGCTCCAGTGTAATGCCAGGGCAGAGAAAAGCTCCAAGACTCTGGCCAGCACTTCCAGAGAGTTTAATATGTATGGTATCTGCAGGTAGTCCGGCCATGCGATAGCGTTTAGTCACCTCATGGCTGAGCATTGTTCCAACAGCACGATTCACATTGCAAATGGGCATTTCAATATAGACAGGGAGACTTTTTTCCAAAGCAGCTTTGGACAGGGAAATAAGTTCCTGGTCCAAAGCCATATCCAAGCCATGGTCCTGCTTCTGGACACAATACTGAGCAGCGTCGGGCCTTATCTCAGCTGCAGGTCTAAGAAGCAGGGAGAGGTCAATATTCTCCAGCTTTTCATTGTTCTTGGTTACTTCCCTGTCAACTTCAAGCATATCAGAACGACCAACCATCTCATTCATCGTCCGAAATCCCAGCTGAGACATGATTTCCCTAACTTCCTCAGCCAACATGAAGAAGAAGTTAATGACATGTTCAGGTTCTCCAGCAAATTTCTCACGGAGAACAGGATCTTGAGTAGCAATGCCAACAGGGCAGGTGTTCTTGTGGCACTTTCTCATCATGATGCAGCCGAGTGTAATGAGGGGAGCAGTGCTAAACCCAAATTCCTCAGCGCCGAGGAGTGAGGCGATGGCAACATCTCTTCCAGTCTTTAGTTGGCCATCAGTCTGAAGAACTGTCCGACCACGGAGGTCATTTGCAACCAGGGTTTGATGTGTCTCGGCCAAACCAAGTTCCCATGGAAGCCCTGCATTTTTTATACCTGTCCATCTTGAGGCCCCTGTTCCTCCATCATGCCCCGAGATCAAAACATGGTCAGCATGCCCTTTCACTACACCACTCGCTATTACTCCAACTCCAGCTTCCGACACTAGCTTCACACTGATTCGAGCTGCAGGATTGGAATTCTAGAATAGCAAACAAAGATGAGAAACGATTAGTTTGCACGAGCGAGGAACTAGGCACCGGACAACAGGAAAAGAAAGGCATAGAAGTCTACCTTAAGATCATGAATTAATTGGGCGAGGTCTTCAATTGAATAGATATCATGATGTGGAGGTGGACTTATCAGTCCAACACCGGCAGTAGAATTCCTGGTCACCGCAATATCTCCTATTACCTTGTGGCCAGGGAGCTCACCTCCCTCACCAGGCTTGGCCCCCTGCATTAAAACACAATTTTAGTCAAAATCGAATAAATCCATTTCAAATGAAGTATTTTTTGCACATGTTAACCTCACCAAATGTCACATGTGGATATCAATTAAAGCAAAGACACCGCATGGTGCTTTGCTGACACAGCATCATCTGCCATGAACATAAATGAATAAACAAAGGGAAGCTCTGTTCCAACAGGAAAACAGGGCCAACTGTATAAAAATCAAAGGCAACCATAGATGAGGATTCTGCATCTTTCAGGATAAAATCAAAATATACCTGAGCCATTTTTATCTGCAGCTCATCAGCATTAGTAAGGTAGTAACTTGAAACCCCAAATCTCCCACTAGCAACCTGCTTGATGGCACTCCTCTTGGGATTCATAGAGCCATCTGGAAGAGGCTCCATGCGAGACGGTTGCTCTCCTCCCTCACCTTCAACAGAAAACAAAAAGGAACGATATGAATTGGATTATGAGGAGCAAAACTCTTCACACATAAGAAACTGCAGTAGTCAGAGTTAGACGATGTAAAATAATCCTAAATCAGAGTACATGCAGCGAAACACAACAAATGCTTCACCCACGATATGGTAAAATGAATTTCTCTCTTAATAAGTTTAGATATGTTGTGCTTCACACATCTAAGAGACAAAGTAAGCTAGTTCAAATTGAATTAATGGGAGATTAAATTAAATTGTACCTGTGTTTGACTTGCCCCCAATTCTGTTCATTGCCATGGCCAGCGCGGTATGTGCCTCAAGTGAGATTGATCCATAGCTCATAGCACCAGTGCAGAACCGCTTAACAATCTCACTAGCCGGTTCAACTTCATCCAGAGGGACTTTGACTGTGGCTTCCTTAAATTTCAAGAGACCACGCAAATTGCAGCTTTTATTCAATTCCTGGATGCGCCTCGAGTACTCCTTGTATGCAGCCACACTATTACTCCTGGCAGCTTCTTGCAACTTCGCCATAGCAAGAGGGTCATTCAGGTGAATCTCACCACCCTTCCTCCAGTGATAATCCCCAGGGTTAGGCAGCGCAACGGCTTCTGCACTACCCGGGGGGAAGACACGATTAGGAAATGCCAACTCATGTAAATCAAGCGCATCTTGGGCAAGCATCTCAAATGTTGCACCCTCCACCCTGCTTGGCGTTCCAGCAAAGCACTTCTCAATAATTTCTGATGAAAGACCCAAAGCTTCAAAAATCTGAGCACCCTTGTAGGAGGCCAAAGTCGAAATCCCCATTTTTGCAAGAACCTTCATCATTCCATAGTTGCTTGCCTTGAAATACTTCTTGACCAGCTCGTCCTTAGAAAGAAATTCACCGTTTGCTTTGGGTGGAATTTTTCCATCAACCTGCAATCTCCAAATTGCCTCTATTGCCAGATATGGGCATATAGCATCAGCACCAAACCCAACAAGTGTACAGAAATGGTGCACCTCACGTGGCTCAGCAGATTCAATAACCAACCCCACTTGAGTGCGCTCAAGCTTTTTTACAAGGTGGTGATGAACAGCACCCACAGCCAAGAGAGAGCTTACAGCAACACGCTCTGGGGAGAAGGCTGCATTGGAAAAAAAAGGTTGTTAAACTCCATCATATGTACAAGTTTCTTTAACAGAAATTAGATCCAGTTTTACAATAAAATACCTCTATCAGACAACACAAGAGTTGTATAGCCCTCCTTGATAGCTTTACTTGCTTCTGCACAGATCCTATCCAAGGTTTCCTCCAGTCCCTTTCTATCACGTCTCTTGGAGTAAGTTATGTCTATGATTTTGCTTTGCCAACCTCTGTAATTCATCTTTTTAACAGCTTCCATTTCTTGAATGGACAGAAGAGGACCTTTTAGCGATAGGCGATTGCACTGTTGCTCAGTGGTCTCCGTAAGATCGCCTTCTGGCCCAATCATGCATTCCGTCGAGGTAACTATCTTCTCTCTGATTGGATCGATAGGAGGGTTTGTTACTTGAGCAAACATCTGCTTGAAGTACTCAAACGTGAGCTTTTCTCTATCAGACATGACAGCCAAAGGCGTATCATTTCCCATTGATCCAAGGGCCTCTGTACCGTCTTTTGCCATGGGAAGCAGCAACATTTCTAAAGCTTCAACAGTGTAACTGCAAAAGTGAAAGCTTCAGAACAAGAAAAAGACCAAAGAGAATGTTCAGTATCTAGTATACAGAGAGATCGTATACCCAAAAGCTTTCAAAGGGGCCAGTAAACCATGAATTCCCATATTTTCCATGTTGTCATCATCAGCAGATGCCTGATAGACATAAAAATATATATATGAGAATTACATGTAAAATAAAATAAGGACATTAGTCAAACTCAGACACTTACTGGCACCACCCCAGCAACGGCTGGAGCAATCCTTTTAGATATAGGAACGGAGTCAACTATGTCCTTGAGTTCAATCTTTTGCCTTCTAAGCCATTCTCCATAAGGCCTCGCCATGGAATACTGTTGCTTCAAGGCTTCATCATCTACAACAATATGCTTCTCAAAATCCACCAAAAGCATCATCCCTGGGTTTAGCCTTCCTTTCCTAGACACATCTTCAGGAGGAATGTCGACTACACCAACTTCACTTGCCATTATTACTCTTCCACTATGAGTGATATAGAAGCGACCAGGTCGTAGGCCATTGCGATCCAATGTTGCTCCAAGGTAGCGGCCATCAGTAACTGCAAGTGATTCTGTGGATAAGTATATAGCGCAAGAATTTGCTTCAAATGGTGCTATAATGCAACAAAATATTACATGAAATCAGAGCTGGCCCATCCCATGGCTCCATAAGAGCTGAGAAGTATTCATACAAAGCCTTTCTTTGAGGATCCATGTTCTTGTCATTTTGCCATGCTTCAGGGATCATCATCATCACAGCTTCAGGAAGACTTCTGCCAGCTCGAACTAGAAGCTCAAGAACACCATCAAAAGCTCCTGAAAGAGAGAAGGTCTCCTACATTAGACCATGAATCTTCCAAGTTTATGTCTGTAAAGATACTAACTCCAAATGAACCACGCAAGTAGGTGGTCCCACTAGAAGCGAGCACCTACGATAAAACAGAATAAATTTCCACCTGAATCAGATGAACTGGCATCTACAATTGGTAGAAGCTTCTTCAACTCATTCTTTGATAGACCAAGCTCCTTGCATTTTAAGAGACCCTCACGTGCTTTCATCCTAAGAACAAGAAGAGTGTCACACTGTCAATACAAAAAGATAAGGCAACAGAGATAACAAATAAGGGCTGTGAAGAAAAGTACAAAAGCCATCTACCCGGCATCATAGTCCCATTGCAGGTATAAGATTATTCTATT
Source organism: Metrosideros polymorpha var. glaberrima (assembly GCA_001662345.2). Taxonomy (NCBI): domain Eukaryota; kingdom Viridiplantae; phylum Streptophyta; class Magnoliopsida; order Myrtales; family Myrtaceae; genus Metrosideros; species Metrosideros polymorpha. Next base: position 15,083,022 of record BCNH02000001.1, read on the forward strand.
TCTTACAGTTGACCACAACCCTATCGTTCATAGAACTAACAAGGTAAATTTCCATCAACCTAGTGAAGCAGAACCTGTACATTGATACCAGAATTTAACATTTGGTTCTCGTTAAACTAGATCTGGAGATTGAATATATCAAAAGAGTAGAAAGCAGCAATTTTCAGAAGAGGTTAAACACATCTAGTACTGTCACATTTTAAGATTTTATCCCTTTTGCATGTTATTCCATGATATTCCATGTAGGAAGCGGAGAAGATAATAGCCGAAAAACGCACAACAAGCTCATTATCATAAATTACCAGTTCACGTTGCCTCTAAGTGTATTAATCTCCCCATTATGACCTAAGATTCGCATTGGTTGTGCACGATCCCAGCTTGGGAATGTGTTTGTCGAGAAGCGGGAGTGTATCTGCACCAATACAACAGCCAATACAGTCATTCCACGCTGTACTTGCATTATTCAAAAGGGGAAATCTTAAATGAAGTCCACAAACATGGAACTGTGATGCGGATGAGAGTATTAGAATACTGGGAACCTATGGCAGTCTGACTGAACACACTTTCCTCTCCCTCCACTAAATAGGTCATCTCATCCTTAAAGACTGAACCTACTGCTCTGCACCAGGTTTCAGTAAACATGATTTACTTGACAACGAGGTTCCTTACCAACTCACCCAGTGTATACAGTATCAAGGGAGTCGAAGAACTTAAGGGATCATTCAAACCTCAAGGCTTCAGAAGTCATTCCTCAACCTTGCATCCCGTCATTCACTCGTTCCATGCTGTTTGTTGAAGTATGGAGTCAGTGGAGAGAGAAGAAAGTAAAAGGTTAATATATTTACCAGGGCCATGTAGCTCGTGAACCTTTCATCGCCAAGATCTGCATAATAGTAATCTTTCAACTGGACAGGCTTCAGCTGACCCTTGTAGACAACAGTTCTGCAAATTTGGATAAACAAATGGATGAGATATCAAGTGGGGAAAAGTACTGAACCAATGTGACACAATTCGATCTCATACACGAACAAACCTTGAGGAAAGAGAACATATGTAGAAGTCCCTAGCACCGCCATGTTGGAGGCTCAAGGCCGCTCGAATAGCGACCATTGAGACCCTCCTGAGTATGTACATCTATTAAAAAATGGAACAAGTGCATTAGTTGATTAAAAAAAGAGAAAGTCAAAGTTAATTTCTGCAAAACAAAATCCAGGATGGACAGCAAGATCGGTAAACATAGAAATACTTCACTATCTTCAGATGGCTGAAGATATTAAGCAAGGAATAGTAAGTGAAAAATAATCAATTAGCACATAAAAGTTTATCCTTTCTCGTTCTACATACACCATTGACTCTTTTCAAAAACACGAACAAAGCATAACCCAACCCAATGGCCAAGAGACTTAGGGATTCCCTCTGTAAGGAACCCATCACCATGAAGGACAAAGAAACAAAAAATCTTGGACTCCCACCTCTCACTCAAGAAATAATAAATTGGGATAAAAAGCAAGTACCTGTCGCTCGAAATCAACTTTTGACCTGGTACTAGGCGTAAGGAATACTTGTTCAATTACAGGTTCCGTCTCCAAAGCTGACTTGCCCAGCCCTGAATTATCAGTTGGCACAGATCTCCAACCTATGACCATGTGCCCAAGAGACTCCGCAACCTTCACGAGATAAACCACCGCACAACTACATCAGGCTTGAAGACAGAGCGAAAGATGCAAACAATGCAACTAGGCTTAAGACATGATGCAATTTCAGTGTGTGGATTAGCTCAGTGACCACTGGGGGCAGAAGAGAGAGAGAGAGAGACAGTCTCTACTACCTTTTGGAATACTCTTTTACTTTGTTCCCTTCGAGTCTCAGATGTTGGCAGAAACAACATGCCAACAGCATACTCGCCTGGAGGCGGTAATTTAAATCCATTCTCCCTGACAACCTGAGGGAAGGCAATTGAGCAATGATCAACGTACGAACGAAGAACCAGAAACACACTGAAACAAAAATAAAACCGCAAAAATATTGGATACCTCGAAAAGAAATGGTAGGTCAATGAAACAAAAACAAAAAAACCAGCATATAACTACAAAGAAAGAATTTTTCTTTTTTAGCTTATTTTTGCAGAAGCATGGAGTTACTATAATTATCGCCAGCGAAAGGTTTCCTTATTTTGATATTGGTTTTCATATGATACGCAACGAAAGGAGTAGATATAAAGGAACAGGACATACTTGCTGATAGAACTCATGCGGAAGCGCAACAAGAAGTCCAGCTCCATCACCGGTATTGGTTTCGCAACCGCAAGCGCCACGGTGCGACATACGAATCAGCATCTCCAAAGCATCCGTCACCTACAGACAAAAACATAAAACCATTGACGCACCCATCAAACAGCCTATGCAACCCAAATTAACCATCCACACCCACAAGATTAATCGGATCAAACGCGAGGAGATAATTCCTTCAAGCAATCTGGGAACCAAGCCCGTGGAAAATGCACTTGCAAAATTAACATGAACGCCAATCACAGAAGCAGCCTCAACTCAGACATGGGAGCAAACAATTACGAATTCTGCATGAATAAAGCATGCGCAGATGAATGGCCAAATCACTCACCGTCTTGCGGCTGCTTTCACCAGACAACTCGGCAACAAACCCGACGCCGCAAGAGTCCTTATCGAACTTCGGGTCGTAAAGACCAAGGGGCTTCTCCGGGACCGCGGACAATGCGGACCGAACAAGGAGGCGGAGCTTCGATAGCCGACCCGACGACCCAACAGACGCCAACGCGCGGAGCCTCTCGGATCCGGTCTCCTGGAGCCGGGTGCCGAAGAAATTCTTCTCCAGGACGCCCGTTGACTTCTTGGGCACAGAACATCGACTCGCCTTTGCTCTGCTCCTGGAACGAGACACGCTCAGCTGGGGCGCAATGGACGGCTTGGCAAGCGACGTGGGCAGGGCATGAGCTCGCGTTTTCGGCTGCAGGAGCGAGCTCGAGGAAGCGGACGACATTATCGAAACAACGGAAGAGAGACTTGGATTCTACCAGCTTCGCGCTATGGATGGTGGGAGATAAAGACGAGGACTTTCTCGCACAAGGATTGAAGGGGGTCTAAAGCTGATGGGACTAAGATCAAATCCAGGCGAGATCAGGGAAGGATCTGACAGCAAACCGACGACAGACCCACTTCCGCTCGAGCACAAAGACCAAATCCTCGAACAGATCTATCGACACTCACACCGAACGAGGGCCGATTCAACTCGCTCCAAGTCGGCTCCTTTCACCCCAATTCCACCGAGGCCGAAATGCCCAGCAAGCGAAACGAAGAACGGGTGGTGGATTTGGACTCGGAGGGAAAAAAGAAGAGCAGCCCCCCTCCTCCACCGGGATTCACGATTCCGAGGTTCAAACGCGAGAGCTGTCACGACCCAAGTCACCCAACAATGCTCGTAATTGTCAAAAAAAAAAAGGAATATATATAAAAAAAAGGAAAAAACACGACCACTATAAGAATTCACGAATTAAAAGCCATTTGTGGGCTCTCGTTGGCCAAGCGGATTCTTCGAGACCAGAGATTCTCCGAGGCGAAATAAAAATGTGGTTAACCACCGATTCTCTCTGCACCAGAGCTAAATATATATCCCCACGAAATGCAGACACCTACCCACCCAGAGAGAGAGAGAGACAGGCAGGCAGGCAGACAGACAGACAGATAGAGAGAGAGAGCTGCAGAAAAGGATTTGATTAATGATTTGGAAGAGAGAGATAGAGAGAGAGAGAGAGAGAGAGAGAGAGTGAAGAAGAAAGATCGAAGGGCTTGGAGGAGGTGGAGCAGGAGCGATAACAGAGGGCTGTTCTATATCTTTGTGGGGAGGGATAGGCATGGCGAGAGCAATCAATTTATAGAAGAAGCTCTCGCGCTCTCTCTCTCTTTCAAGAAGTGAACAGAGGGGAAAAGAAAAATGACCTCTCTTCTCCCGAGGAAAATAAAAGAAACAAAAAACAAAAACTTTGCAGATAGATAGAGGAGAGCGAGGAGAGAGAGAGAGAGATTGGTGGGCGGGGCCCACCCGGGGGGAAATTTTACCCAGTCCACCTCAGCATTTCCGTGAATCCCTTTTCCGGGTGAAATGACAGCTCAGGACTCGCCCGGTCGCCACGTGTCCAGAGGCAGATGCGGCACGCGACAGCCGATCGTGGCTGGCTCTGACTGGGCCCTTCGGTTTTCTCGTTTTCTTTTTTTTTCTTTTTTTTTTTTCCCAAATTCAAAGGCCCTCGGCTTTCACTGTCCTAGGCCTAATTAGAAGTGTCCCGATTTGGGATTAGGCTCGGCTCCGAGCCACCGCGAGATCTCTCTTTCCCGGTTAAGTCCAATTCAAGAAAAGGAAAAACTTGAATTTTTGAAAAACAGAATTAGCTTTGTTTCCATCTAAAGACAACTGGGCTTAACTTAGGTAATTAATTAATTAATTATCCACTAAACATCCGCTTTCCTTGGTAATAACCACCAAGGGACATATAATCCTCTCTTTTTTGTTGGGTCGAAACACCAAGGGACATGATTCATTTGCCATTTTATTCGTTTGTTGGCTTTCTTAATGGATCCGACACGTGTGCACCGCAGTAATTTAAGGTGCCTAGTTCAATGCCTAGGTTAAGTCCTGGTCCAACCCGAGTTAATTAAATTGCCCAATTTGACCATTACATAACTCCCTGACCCCTTTTTGGCTCTTTCATAAAATGCGAAGCGGATAATCTGATGTTGTTATTCCCTAATTAGGATCTACCCTCTAAAATAAATCTCCCATAATTGCAAAAATCTAACTTTATCCATGCGAGTACTTCTCTTCACGGGTCGATACCATTAAAAGTTTCAAAGTGCTTATCCCGATCCATTTGACCATAATTAACTTTCGATTTAAAAGAAATTTATTAATCGGTATCCATAACCCAAATCCGCTTCTGTTAACATTCAGTCTTCTAATTAAAAACGCACCTGTGTCTTGCGCATGAAATTAACGTAATGATATTTTTGTCAAGAAAATCTTCAGATGAGATGCAATCATCGGTTTTATCACACTGTAACCAACAAGTATTCGAAAAGGAATAACCATATCAACTATCGATTCGATCGCACACCGATTTTTCGAAACATCGTTTTTACCTCGCCCCGCCCCCTCTACCTACCCCCGAAACAAACCCACGAGAAATGCCACCCGAATCTCGCACAACATCGGCCCTCAATGCTTGCTCGTCATCCTCATTGACTTCTCCAACGAATGAAAAAACGAGCCATTGGACTTTTCCAATCCAATCACGCTTCCCCAATCGAATTAAACATCCCATAACTTGACGCATGTTAGCAACAAAGAGGTAAGAAAATCACGCCACCGCCCCACCAAACAAAATAAAAGGGCAAAAAAAAAAACACATACCCATGTTTCGCTACGTGCCGGGGGGGCATTATGGTAAAAACGCGGCGCCCGTGCGCGACTGGAGTTGACAAACGTTTGAGTGACGGAACGGATGACGGTATTAGAGGGGGACTAATCACGCGCGCTGCCTTATAATTATCGCCCTTACGCGGCCACCTGCGGACGTGATGCCTTGGGTGCCGGCGGGTTTATGCGGCCAACGGTAAAAGAGAGACCTTCCTGATTTTTTATGAGGTTTGATTTCGGAAGAAACATGGAATGTGGACAGTCTTTGCCACGCAGGAGTCTTCTTGTTTTGGTCGGTTCCGGAATAGATTAGTCGGGTGGCTTTTGGTTCAATTTGGCCTTTCTGGCGTGGGCAATGAATGAATTTTAGTGACCGACTGACTAGGCAGATGGAGAGTTGGAAATGGACGTTCTTTGGGAAATTTCTTGTGGACTTTGCCCATGGATTCTTGCCAATCTGTGGTCAAAAGAGGACAGTCGACGGCGTGAAGTTTGGCCCTTTTTTATTCCTGGTTGTTTCGAGTCGAGCGAAGTGGATAGGTGACCGAAGCGTGGTCGGTCGGTTTTCGTGATCCAGTCATCGAAATTTGCATACTCGTGATTTCACGAAATTGCTATGACTGATGGGTGATCTAAAATTCGAAAATTATATAATGGGTGGATGAGATGGTTCCGAATGACGTCATTTTCAAACACGAGAGAGGTGGTTAAAATGGATCGGGTTACGGGTGGGACCCGATTGACGAGGACGAACCTGGTTTAAGTGTGATTTTTGACATTAGAAGAAAGCAAATGGATATTAACTTTTCGATTATCTTTTTAAAATCTATTCGGTGGTTAACTTGGATATACCCCCCAAAAATTTGCAAATTAGTTATCTAGTTGTAGCCTTAGGCCATGAATATGTTTAGTCACAAGGGCACGCAGTTATCAGAAAGTCAACAAGCACGGAGGCGGGACGCTGAGTTTTTCCGTCGAGAGCGAAATGTCCGGAAAAGCCCCGCTAGAAAAGACGTGCTAAACTCACCGTCGGTGACCTTGGGAAAGAGGAAGGCTCGCGTTCGTTGGTCGACACCTACCCCCCCGCCGGGGTTAGGTGTCCACCACCTATCTGGCCCAAAGTCGAGACGGTGGGCCCCGAGCTCAGATGCGGGGGTCAGGGTCAAAGTCAAAGTACAAGTCGGACATTTCGGGCTCCATTTATGACGTCATAATTGAGCCCAGCCATCTTCTTCGCTCTTTATCACGCTGTCATCTTATCCAAAACTGGATTATCCAAAGTCATCGACTCGATCGTTTCTTCTTCCTCAGCGAAAGAGACGAACGCGAGGCGAGGACGAGGGAGGGGGCTCTAAATCGCGAGTTTCCTACGTCAGAAAAACGCATACAATTCCTCCGCAGATTCCAAGCGATTCGAATTTCTGAAAAATCAAAATGCATGGGCTGTAATATTTTCTTAAGCAAAAGGGAAAAAAAATAAAGTTCAATTCAAAGAGACTCGGGTAGCATTAAAAGACAATATTTATAGACTTTTTACCTATTGACCACAAAAAAAAACCCTTAAATCATGCTCATAGCGATATAAATATTCCGAATTTTTTTGTGTGTTACTAAGAATTTTAAATTTGCTCATTGTGACATAAATACTCTCAACTTTTTTTGTGTCGTGAAAAACCCTGAACTTATATCGGTGTGATAAATATACTTTGGATGAAATTAAAATAGAGAATATACATATCACATATATATAAGTTTGGATTTTTTCGTTACACAACAAAAATATTGAAAATATCTATGTCACAGTTGATAAGTTGAGGATTCTTTGTAACACAAATTTTTTTTTTTATATTTTTATCACAGTGAATATAGTTTGAAATTTTTTGTGATATTTGCCATTTATTTAATGCGAAAGTTTCGAGCGAAGGGTCGAGTCCAATCATACGTCTACTTATCTTTTCGAGCCAAAATGAAAATCGGACACCCACTTGGCTCGTCTCGCGCACATCATACGACATTGACCGCATGAGATACGGACACGGAAAGACGTCGTTTTACGCGGGTCGGGTCTTGTCCCCCAAAGTATACAACGAACGCAAAAGAACAAGAGCGTCCCTTTGGGTTTTTTCCTCATAAGAGATTAGATGGCTGGACCAGCTCACGTCGACTCTCCATTCTCTGGAGAGCAAAATCAAGAAACATGCATCAATCGTCTTATCAATTTGCCTTTTCCTTTTTTTGGTCGTGGGCTGTCCTTCGAAAATAATAATTCATCGTACTGGTAATAATTCAAGATGGATAATGACTTCCATAATTAGGCCGGGAGGGCATCGTGTCGGTTGACAAAACGCGCCGTGACGTGTGTTGTTTTTCTCGGGAGCCCTACCGTACTGACTTAGTGCTCTCGAGACATTTATCAAACATTATTAATAAGAAAATATTTAATTTTGAAAGTATTAATTGTGCGCACACAAGTAAAGATGAGCAAATTGGCCTGGACCGACTCAGACTAGACTGGACCGAACCATCCATTTTGGTCCGGTCCTTCAGGGTTGGTCCCTGGTTCCTATAAGTAGGACCGATGGCCAGGTAATCCAATTCCCAGTTCCAGGAGCCATTGGACCGGATCGGACAGCCTGGCCCAGACCGGTCTCTATATAATATATAAACATATATATATTTTCTAAATTTCTTAGTTGAGATGCTCAAACTGTGTTGTTTCATTTGCTTTTAATAGTTAGATGTGTGCAAAAAAAGTTACCCATACTTAGAGTAATTTTGAGATCGAGTTCTCTTTTCTGTGTTTTCGGATTGAGTTCTAACATGCAGCATTTGGATCTCTGTAGATGTTTTCTTCCTTCTTATTGCAATCTTTGGTTTGACGTCGGTCGTCGATGGGTTAATTAGTAATTAGGTGTTCATTTCATCCTAACATTGCTTGTTGATCAATGGAAAAGACTTTGCTTTTCTTGGTTTTGTTCTTCTTTTTGAAACACTTAGGATGAAACAATTGCTGATGCGACATTTTTATCTTGTTATGTTTCTGTACAATTACAAATGTATATGTTGGTTTGGTATGCAATATGGTTTGTGACAAATCATTTGTCTAATGTAGAAATGCCTTAAAGATGAGATGTTTTTTTCATTCATGCGCTTTATCATGAACGAAAAAAATTGTGTCCTGCTCTAAGGCAATCGCAATTGATTTTGTAGGTTCATTATTTAACGGTCCCACTAGAACCGGATTGGACCATCAGTCCGATCCCCGGTCTTGAAAACATGGGGATTGGGATTACCGGTTCGGTCCCAGGTTCCATATGGGGACCAGACCAATTCGGACCGTGCACACCTCACGAGAACTACGCATTGAACATCGCAGTATTCCCTCTTTTGGTATCTTGGCAAAATCACATTCATGGATTCCGACGAGACCCTACATACCATCAAAATAAAAGTTGAAATGAAAACAGCACGGAACGCTAATATCAGATGATACGTTCACGCCATGTCATGTTATCGCTTTGAGCATTCCTACTTCCTTTTGCAATGGCAACGAGAGTTGGATTCCTCGACATCGCGTGACGTGCCCACCATTGCCCCCACCTATTGTCTACTGTTTCGATTTTCAGGACACCGGTTACAAAAAAAAAAAAAGCAACTTATAAACAAGAGCAGAGTACTGAAAACATAGCAAGTGGTCCCCTGACAGGGACAGCGAGAGAACGACCAAGACCATAGCCCCGACGACACACCGTTTTCGGCAATGACCGGACATTTGCCTCTGCTCGTGTCTGTGACGTCGGTGCGTATGGACCAAGATTCAGTGGCTTGCATGTCCTCTAAAGCTGTTAAAACGACGAGTCGGCTTGGTTCCCACTTCTCACTGTTCATAAGTTGGTAGATGCCAAGCTTGGTGGTCGTTAGAGGGATATCCAATTAAAATTCCAAATTAAGAGAACAAGTAAGAAAATATCACATAAAATTTCATGAAATGTAATAACATATGATATTTTGACTCACACGAGTAGTTACCTCTTTAAATTTTATCTTCTCAAACAAAATAGTCGCGTCAGCAAAATAATAATAATAATAAATTAATAAAAAAAGATGGCGAAATTTCCGATGAGGGAAAATTATCGAAACGGTCCTTAATTTATTATATGGATGTCAACTCAGTCCTAAATTTTTTTTATCTTGCCAATATAGTCCTAAACATTTACATAAAGTTTTGATGTAGTTCTTCGGCCAATTGGTGCAAGAAATTGCTGACATGGCGACCCACATGGGACATGCCACTTAAGATGTCTAGGAATGACTGGATGTCATGTAAGTAATTTCCAGAGGCATATGACCGAAAGGACTACATTGAATTTTCCATGCAAAGGTGTAGAACTACATTGATAAAATTGAAAAGGTTTTAGGATTAAATTAGCATCCTTTCAATAAATTTATGATTGATTTGATAATTATCCATTTTCGAGGAATATATCTTTAAAATAAAAAATAAAAAAGAACATACAGTACTCATTGCTGCTGCATATGGCATCATGGCAAGCCATCATTATATTCAAATTAATCATGCTATGATATGATTTTACCTTGAAATTTCCACTCCTTATTTTATTGCTATTCCCTATTTTGTTGGCCACTTTCTTCTGGGTTTCTCTCCTACTAAGCCCCATTATTCTATGCCATTAAATAATATAAAATAAAGGGCACCCATCGATAACAGGGGGCGGCCACGTGACAGTCATGTTGAATGGGCAATTTACAACGTGGTAATAAAATATAATATCGGATGAAAAGAATCTTTTCTGGCCAAAAATAAAAGAATCTGTAATATGAGCAAAATATAATATTATCTTAAAAAGCGCTTTGGGCCCATGCAATGCTGCTCGGAAAGGGACAATAGCTTGGCTCTAGTCTAAGGTCCATATGTTGCTCCACCTTTTGTTAAGTTTCTCTTGGGTCCAAGCTGCCACCTACCCCAAATTATCAACGTGGAGCAAAATAAGCCTTTAAATTTAGTTAAAAATGATCTTGTTAAAGGTGGCCGGAGACGCTCGTTAACCATACTTAAAAGCTAGACAATGTCGGCTCTCCGCCACCTGAGGCTGTAGTAATCAATTGAATTACAACGAATGTAAGTAATTTTATTAACATGTGATGGCGAAACGGCTGTCGAGTTTTTTTTAAAAAAGAAAATACGTAACCTAAGACCATTTACTTCAATTAGATCTCAAAGGAGCACGACATACTCCATCTCTAATTACGAAATCCAAAAAATCAACTGGTTTAAATGCTTAGCTTTAGATATCCTAATACTTCTCTCACATGTAGGCTTATATTGAAACTAAGATTGAAACGTGAAAATTGATAGTGACCAGAGAGGTAGACAAAGGCTAGGCAAAATTTGATCATCAGACTCATCGGTGTCATGTAAAAATTTAATGAAATCATTGCCCGTCAATATAAAAAAAATTAATTATGCTATTAGATGAACGCATGATTTGATATTACTTATGCCACCTGATTACAAATCTTGACCAAGCATCCTATTAAGAACGAGACTACTCCACATATATATCCTAATGGCGTTCAAATTAAGCTTTGGATTTCCAAGAATAAAGGAAGATCTGATTGAGACCAGCATTTCCTTAGAAAGTATCAAGACACCAACAAAGGATGGAACATCACAGTCATGAACAAGACTGTTCGATCTATTGTTTGAGGCGAATCCGATTTTCTTTAAAAGCAAGAACATCCAATTGATTTCTCAGGTTCTTATATAGCAACAGTCCCAGGATCTCTCTCTTTCTCCTCTCTTGACCATATTATTCATTTTCCATCACAAACTTTCTCCTTCGTCCATTAGTGAGGGGTCCTATTGCTTGTTTGAGGACATAGCATTCACCTAAGTAACCATGAATATTCTGATTCCTAGATTTGTAGAATCAATTTCATACGTCGATTTCGAAACCTAATTTTCACGAATCGGGTCCCAATGCTGATTGAGTAGAATAAACTTATTTACCAAAAAGAACGGCTTCTTCGCCGACCATCTTACTTCAATTGACAAATTCGTACTGCTTCACACATAGCTTAATTTAGTGCCATACCCAAATAAGAATCCGAAGAAAATTGTCCAAAAAAGTCTTAAATCTATTATGCGGTGGCCAATTTAGTCCTAAACTTTTCAATTGTCTCAATCTAGTCTTAAATCTTTTGATAAGTTGTCAATGTAATCCTAAATCTTTTAATGAGTTGTCAATTTAGTCCAACTGACATGATGGTTTAGTTAGCACCAATCATCCTATGTGGCACGACTAACGATGACGTGAACATCTCTTTACATTTTTATTTTTATTTTTCCTTTCTTTCTTTTTTCTTTTTTTCTTCCTCCAACAGATCATCAGGACTTGAAAATGGCCGGCAATTTGCCAGGGGTGAGGGTCGGTGAGGTTGACCTAGCCGTCGCTGAGTGAGGTTGGCCTTTTCAATGGCTGGGTTGGTGAGCCTTGAACCGTCACTAGGTGAGGTGAGATCGACCTCGCTAAAGGCCGGCAAGGGCGAGGGCAAGGTCGAGCCTTGCAGGTGACTCGGCAAGAGGAAGAAGAAAAGAAAAAAAAATTTCAAAAAAATTATAAAAATTTCAGAAAAAATGTAAAAAAAAATTGTTCACGTCAACACTAATCGTTCTATGTAGGACGGCCGACATTGACTAGACCGCCACATTAGCTATTTCCGATCAATTAAATTGGCAAATCGTTAAAAGATTTAGGACTAGATTGATATAATTAAAACGTTTAAGACTAAATTGGCAAGTAAAGGTTTAGAAACAAATTGGCTGTCTGTAATAAATTTAGGACTTTTTGGACAATTCTCCCTAAAAATTCATTGCTTTTCTTTTGGCACATCAGCAAAATGACCCATATGATAGACTTGGGGCGCGTTCCTAACACCCGCTCAGTTAGCTAGCTTGATCATGGTTTTCGCACACATCTTTATTTAGACACATCGAACATTGATCAGCGTAACACCATTTAAGCAGAGCTAATTCATGTAAATTTATTATACTAGTCACGAATGTCACGATCTAACTCCATTGTCCCATTTTACCTGAAATAATGAATCCCAATTAATCACGTGAAGACAGAGAGAGAGAGAGAGAGAGAGAGAGAGAGAGAGAGAGATCTCCCTTGCAAAACAATGAGACTAAAGAGTCAACGTTTGTGGAGAAACCATAGTATAGTCTAGTCGATGAAGGCACTTTACTTAGCCGACAAGGGATGATAATTTTATGTTGTTACTTTATGATTTGTTGTCCTAATCTTAGAGAGTGGAATTCACCTTTTCCCTCGATTTTTCTATTTTATTCCACGACCAATCGATCTATATAAAGGTGAGAGGACGCATCCCGTAATTTCGAAGGCTAAAATTACTTTTGTGGGCTCGTTATTTTCCCGGAATTTTCATCACTAATGGTTTTTTTATTTTTTATTTGTCATGGACTTTTTTGGGTTTTTCTTTTCTTTTCTGACATTGACAAGTGAATATGCAATTTGTCCTGAGTGCGTCACCTTTGCACGAGTCGCTCGATATAAGTATAATGTATACTGGCGACGATGACATCCTACCTATTTTTGGGTTGGCCTCACAGACATTTTTGTGAAAAATCTATCTGCTTGATTACTAAAAAAAATATAAAAAAACCTACATAGGGAAGATGCATGTACAGAAATTTCATTTATTTATAATTTATGGTGGACCAAGCGACAAAAGAAGATATCATAAACAAAATTGATTTATTATAATAGAAATTAAAACGGGCGGCCGGAAGGGAAAAATAAAAAAAGAGAGAAATTATTGGGGAAGAGAAGAATCCTTGACTCGGAATCTACATTTTTCGTGAAGCCCATTCTCTTGATTGTCTATGAACAGAACACATGTTGGAGCAAAAAGAAAAAGAAAAAAGAAAAAGGAACATGAACAAATATATATAGAAAAAAGTACCAAAAAAATCTTAAACCTATTGTATTGGTACTAATTCAGTCATATACCTTTCAATTGGATCAATTTAGGTTGGATTTGGTTCAGCATTTTCAATGAGCTTTTGGCCTCCTTGAGAAAATGCCTAGGTGTTTGGCAAGTAGCTTTCAGCCAAATTCTGACCTTTGGAATGCTGAAAGCTCAACAACCCAATGCTAAATGAACTAGCATTGAGCTTTCAGTATTTGCAAAGCTAAACCAAACTCACCCTTAATCCTATACCTTTTCACATTGGTACTAATTAAGTCAATCCGACTATTTTTAATAGGAAACCATTGATGTGGACACTAGTTGTCTTACCTGACACGACCGACGCTGACGTAAATAATTTTTATTAAATTTAAAAAAATTTCTTTTTT
>BCNH02000001.1:15096920-15113230 GCA_001662345.2 Metrosideros polymorpha var. glaberrima
TTAAAAAAAATTTCTTTTTTTTGTTTTCCCTTTTTCCCTTTTTTTTTCCCATCTCCCTCCTCCTTTGGCCAGTGGCTAGTGGTCGACCATGGCTGGCAACCAGCCACGGGCATCAATGAGGGTGTTGCGGCACCCGCCAGCCACAGGCGACGATCACCCTCGTTGAATTTGGAAAGGGCTGGACCCTCACGGCTTTGGCAAGGACCGTGATGTCCTCACCGACGCCGACCATAAGCCAAAGGAGGAGGGAGATAGAAAAAAAAAGGAATAAATAAAAAATAAAAAATAAAAAATGGCTTTTTATTTAAAAATTTAATTTAAAAAATACGATAATTATTAAAATATTATTAAAAATTATCCACATCAACACCGGTCGTGCCACGTAGAATGCTCGATGTCCATGTTAGCAGTTTCTAGCCAAAATTAGCTGGATGGACTGAATAGCTACCGATGTGAAAATATTTATGACTAAATTGGTCCAATTGAAATATTTATGACTGAATTGGTATAAATGCAATAGGTTTAGGACTTTTTGGTACTTTTCTCAATATATATACATTATATATGAAAAAGACTTGTTTTTGTAAAAATTTAATTGTTTTATGGCCGAGCTTGAATCAGAGAATATTTCTACCTTTGTTTCACAGAACATTCAAAATTTGAAAAACATTCTTCGAAAAATAATAGTTTGTATTGCTTACAAAATGAATGAATAAAAAATATTTTAAACAACTAGAAAATAGTTGAGCATAAATTGTCATCGATAAAGAAAACATATTCCGTTGAATAATATTTCTAAGCGATATAACCAATCATTTTTTTAAAATGTTTTTCAAATTTTGAGTTTTCCGTGAAATCAATGCACCCAAACTTGAGTATGTTTTCCCAATCACCTGTTTGTCAGATTTGCCTTAGACCAATTTAGATCTAGCAATAATTTAATTTATTAACAAGCTGGAACTTCAATTTCGGTGAATTGGTAATGTTTGTTGCTCATATGGTCAGAGCCATTGTTTAGCAGGAAATTAAAAAAAAAAAAAACTTCCCTTTTGTAAGCTCCTCTTTAGGCATTGTTTATTCAAAGTCATCATCTTCAAGGCTCAATGAGATCCAAGAGAAAAGTGGAAGACATCATCGACTACTATAACTTTTCTAATAGAATCTCTCGACATTTTTTTAATATCGTACAGACCTCTCGAGGATTCATGTATGGTTAATAAGCACGGATATTTATTAATTCTGTTTTTTTTACAATAATAAATTGATGTGATTTTGTGTCGTGTTGCGCGCCGTTGGATTGCCTCTTCGAAGATGGATCCCGTGTACTTACAACGTATCATATTTAATAGCGAGAATTAAAATTAATAGGGTTTTTAAGTTGGAACAAGGAAGCCAGCCTTGTGAGGAGAGGGGAAAAAGAAGAAGAAGAAATTCATATAAAAATTTAAAATAATCGAAAATTATTTATCGTTTCTGATATCTACTGCACGACAACATAAACCAGGAGCATCTGTTTAGGCAAGTGGGTCCCCTGCACATGAGTTTCGTTGTCGTCATCGTTATTGTTTTATTTTTATGCAGGTGAAATCTGCGGACTTTGGAATGATGGGGATTAAATTAAACGGTGTCGAATAGATCGTTGTCAAATGACTGGAATCTTTTTCTATTAATAGAAATCTTTTTTCTTTTTTTTTCCGTTGGGGAACATTGTCTTTAGTCGAGACCCAAATCTAAAAATAAAATCAATTTACACCTCGACTTCGTTCGTTTCACAGAAAATAAATGATTTGAAAATAGTTTTTTTTTAAAAACGATCCCTTGTATTGTTTCGAAAAATGAATAAATGAAATATATTTTCATGAAAATATTTAGATATAAATTATTGTACATAATGAAAATACTTTTCATTGACTGATAATTTCAAGCGAGACATGTCATTATTTTTAAGAAAATATTTTTTAAATTATTTATTTTTTATGAAACAAATGAACCCTCCGAATTCTAAACCATTTACCCCTTCTTCCTCTTTCTCTCTAGTTGTGCTCCCTCTCGCCCTTTACTCTTTCTTTCTCTTGCCTTTGCCCTCTATCTCTATCGTAGGCTCCCGTCACCAACCCCCATCACACGCGGTGTTGCCATCAATCCAGGCTAAGCCCTATGTGCATCTTTCTCTCTTACTATGCTCTCCAAGTCTCCCTGTTCTCGACATGGCCATGTCGGGTCTAGGTCGAGCTCGACTAGAGCTTCTCTAGCGTCAAGTTGAGCTCTGCTAGAGTCGAGCTCAACAGGTCGAGGCTTAGCTAGGGTGTGATGGCGGCGGCCGGAGGGGAGGGGGCTGACCATTAGTTGAGTCGAGGTGTTAGTTTTCAAGCCAGTTAATTTTCATTGCGGGTGAATTTGAAACGGGGAAGGCGGCAAAACTGAAATGAAAGTAACTAAATTCTTAAATGGTTTTCATTAAATTTCAATGTGCAAATCATATATGTGAGGACAATTTTTTATATTTTCCTTTTTTTGTTTTTTACTTTTGGCCTTGAGCTACATGATTTGATTAAAGATGAGACACCAGACCCACGTTGTCTAGTGCATTTGTTTTTGTGTATGACGCCATGAAAATCGATACGACCAGAGAGAGAGAGAGAGAGAGAGAGAGAGAGGCCAAGATGGAAGCGGCTTCTTGAAGCAGGTTGATCGAATATTAATATAAATTACGTCAGTAAAATAAATAAAATTAGACCTTTTATTTTTTTCCTTTTGGAGACAAGAGAATCACATATATAAATAAACGTGTCTGTCTGAGGTCTGCACGTCATGATGCGACGGACGTGCGGCGGAGTCTTTGCGGCAGCTCATGTGGAGTCATGGTCGGCAAAATTGGATATCAACCGTGCCAAATTGGTTTTGGCTAAAATATAAAAAAAGCTCAAATTGGCATTATAATTTTAGAATTTTATTACGCATCACATCCCATCCAACCCGTATAAAAATCAATTTATGATGGAAAATGTTACGTATACTAAAATATTCTACTAATATTCACTAGTAGTTATACGACAAATCTCAATTTGATAATAAATAAAGCGATACGTGCATTGAATCAATGCCTTCTTAAAAATTACTCAATAAAGAATTACCACCTCAGTCAGTAAAAGTCAGACAAAAAAAAAAGTCAGCAAAAGATTTTGTTTTACTAAGATTTCTTAGTATACATAGAACTGCTTTAATTACATAGCGTTCCATAACCTATTTATATGGAATTGCACTTTTCAAATTTAGATGCAAATGTCACATGCAATTAAGATAATTTGTGCAAATCAAACTTTTATACAAATTATTCACGTAACAAAAAAAAATCCAATAATTAATTAGGGGGAAATTGTCTAAAAAGTTATAAACATATTTCACATTTGCCAATTCAGTTTTAAACCTTTTTAATTGTGTTAATTGAGTACTAAACATTTTCATGTTTTGTCAATTCAGTTCATCCGACCAATTTTGACAAAAAATTGATAACATAGATGTCAGGCATCCTACGTGATGGTGCTGACTTAGACAATTTTTAATAATATGTTAATTTTTTTTGTCGAATTTTTTAATTAATTTTTTTCTTTTCTTTTTTTCTTTTCTTTGTCTTTTTTTACAACTGTGGCCCGGCGAGGGCCCTTGCCAGTTGGGGAAAAAAAAGGAAGGAAAGAAAAGAAAAGAAACAATAAAGAATTAATAAAAAGATCGAAAAAATATTAAAATATTATTAAAAATTATCTACATCAGCTCTAGTAGTACCACACAGAACGGCTGGTGTCCACATCAGTAATTTCCGGCCAAAATTGACCGGATGAACTCAATTAGCAAAACGTGAAAAGTTTTAGAAGTTAATTGACACAATTAAAATGTTTAAGATTAAATTGGCAAAAGTATAATATGTTGAGGATTGTTTGGACAATTTTTTCATTGATTAGTGAGACACTTGGCAAGGTGGCTTCTTTTTTTTTTTTTTTTGGGGGGGGGTTGTTTTCTTTGTGACGTTTTTAAGGGAATGGCTTGATTTATTTAATTCGGAGGCGGAGACAAGTGGTCAAGATTTGGAATAAAGAATAGGAGGGATTGGCCGTTTAAATTGGCTGAGGAGGCCATGCCTTGGCATGTGCTTTGCAATTGTATTCCTTCAAAGATTCTAAAGGTCAAGTCCACGCCTGTTGCAGTCACAGAGAGAGGGCCAAGCACTCAAGGGCCAGTCCACTGTTATGATTCATCACGTCCTGTTTGTGTAAATCGTGATTATTTTTAATGGGTGTCCAATTAAATAATTAGCAAATATACACTAAAGTCAAGCATACTAAAATTTCTGGCTTGGTAGACCTACATGAGTTTGGTCACTCGGGTCGTGTTGAGTTCGAGTTTAATGAGCAGACGTGAACTTTCTTGAGATTAATTAAAACCAAAGTAAGAATTAACTGCAGATTCGTCTGTCGGGATTTGGAAGGAAGTTCCTAATCTTTTCATTTTCCTTTCACTTAAATTAGCCAAATAAGGTGTTCTCTTCTCTGCAAATCCTTCAATTAAACCAAGTATGCAAATTGTAGGACACACACAAAAAATAGTTGAGTTTACATAGTACATCTGCAAGATAAAGACTGCCTCACGCGTGCACTTTTCTTGAAGAGAGAGGTGTCCCCCGTAACATGCTTCTCAATCATTGGTATCTAGATTCTCCTGTCAGCCAAAAAGGGGGACAAGATGAAAAAAGATTGTCCTTTCCAGCAAAAACGTGAGTCCCGAAAAAGAAAAAGAGAGAAATTGAATAATTGAGACATACGGAAGAGATTTAAATCGGAGATATGATGTAACGTGGAGTAATCAATAGATTTCAATTAATTCATAATTTATTTATTTAAACTTTTGAATGAATACGGGTCAAATTACATGTATGCTTATTGCTAGGTAAAGGATTCAGGCTTTTATCATGCTTCCCAACAAATGATATTAGAAGTTATGGTTGATTCCTTGGCTCCCAGTGTGGATCAGTGTTTGATGAACATCTCAAGAAAAGCATCTCTCGAGCAATACAGTTTTTCAAACAACCTTCAAATTGGTAGAAGAGATTAAGGGTGAAGGTGGGCGTTGTGGTATGGAAAAATGGTGTTAGGGATGGCCTTGAAGGTTTGGTCTAGCGAAAGGGACCAATGATGAAGGGGGGCGTTTTGGTTGTTGCGGTCCTCACACACAACAAGATGGAGATTCGAAAATATATTGATGTAGAAGGTACCTGATTAGGGACAGGTTGCCTTCATTGGAGCTCAACATGAGAGGGAGAATATTTAAATGCACATGTGAATTGTTGTTAAAGAAGTTTCATCGTCGGAGACATGGTGTAGTCTAGAGATGCTAATATATCATAGTTGATGCAGAATTCATTGATGTGGGTCCAATTAAATATATTCACGAGTTTCAAATTGGATTTCCTTTTAGCGATCTCCTCAAGTAAATGGATCCGATAAGATTAAATACTTTTACAAACTTTGTTACAAAAAATGAAGAGAGCGACGCGACCTTCACAATTCATCTTAACTCCATCGAATTGACGAATTCCGTTTGCAAGAACAAGAACGGAACATGTGATATAACAAGATCGATTTGGCCAAAAACAAAAGGTCGGGTACACAAATTTCGAGAAAAGTATTTTGATACAGTGCTACTCCTGTCGAAATCTATACGGTGTGTTCAGAGGCACAGTACTGGTTGCATGCATAGCCCTCCAGTAATCTTCTCTTGATCGAAAGGTACGTCTCATGCGCGTGCATACTCTTGTTTGGCCTTTGTGAATGCACGTTCCACGTTTACCAGAAACATCCAAACACAGTAAACATCACTTCATTGGATCGTTCAAGTGACCAATGAGCACAATTTGTCTCATGTTAACTGAATCTGCGGAGTCCGCTAATGCTCTTTCATCAAAAGCAGTGGGTGGCGGGCTTGACCGCCGATAGTGCTCAGGCACGATCCGCCGTAGCTCGTGATTCGCCACGTTGAGAAAAGGGTATGAATCTTTTGATGATGATGATGATGATGATGCTGCTTGGGCAAGAAGTCCTGCCCTAATCAATGCGCACTCAGAAGCATTTCAGACCTTCTGTTCCTGCCTGTGAAGCTTCCTACTCACCATCTTCACGAAAGGGTAGTGTAAGTGTTGCCAATGCCGCATAAAATCGAGTTTCTAATGATCAAAAGTAAGCGGTTTGATTGTGTATGTGTAGCTAATCTTCTGGAGCAGATTTAGGTCACGTGCGAATCTCGTGTTCCTCGGCGGTAATTGATGATGTGCACACATGTGGGTAGTTTCGAATATGACGGGTATGGAAATTGGTTTCCTAGTTTATGTCGGTAGCGGAAGTAGGTTTGTTCGATGGCCTGTGTTGTGTTTTAAGGAGGAACGGCATTGTCGCGAGACGACGACTCCCACCCCCCCACCAACCCCCAAAACCCAAATTTGATTATTTGCTTTCCCATAACCAGCATGGTTCCATGAAGCTTCAGTTCCCTTTCACATGATAGGAAGATTTCTAGTTATTGCTAGCCAAAGCCAAACTTTTTGGTCTTAACTTCCCACAAATTTGTCATGAGGAAAGCAAAAGGACCATCAAGTGTTCTGGCGATGTTCAATGCATCACTAAGTGATTGAGACATTTCGAGACAGAGAAGGAGCATGGAGTTTTCCTTCCACCAAAACGAGCCGTCTCTTTAATATTTCTTTACGGATGTGATCTGACCCAGTTGAAGTGATGCAAAGTGGGGGGAGATCTAGCAAAGCTGTGTTGTGTGTGTGTGAACTCAATTCCACAACTGTTGGAGTGATGCTTCCTTGAAACCAGAACGATAGGGACCCAGCAGTTTTGTAGTGCGTTTCAAAAGCCAAAATCATTTGCAAGAAAGGACTCACAACTAGTTGGATCTTGCAGTGGAGGTTGCTGCATCAGCATCATCTTTTTAAAAGTCATTTTGGAAGGAACCCTGAACCATCATTTTTTTTTTTCAAATGAACCCTCAGCATCAGATTCACGTGGTTTCAATTTCACTGCGTATGTGTGGATGAATTACATGCCCAATGATAACTTTCACCTTTAAGAAAAAGCAGGACTTCAACCTTTAATTTATTATGTTGTCTTTCATGCTACAAGTAACGACGCCAGAGAATTACGCCGCGTGCGAATTTCATGGGCCACCGACCTCTTCAATTGGCAAAAGCAAAGGTGACGAAAGAGAATATGAGGAAATGAGTTGCAAGCCTAGCGCGGATCGTGGTAGCGGTCCCGAGTGGTCCAGGTGGATGCGATCGGAAGCAAGAATTTCATCATGTAGGACAAAGTCGCGGGTAGATGAAATTGGCAATGACAACCCAATCAACCTTAGCAGGCAAGTGTATGGTTGGTGGCTGAGGAGCATTGTTGTAGGTGAAAAACAGTAGTACTAGACTGAGGTAGTTGTGTATCAACTTCACATGGGTTGTTGGTGCGAACTCACGTCAAACAGGGGCCACTTCTGGGTTGTAGGAGAGGGCTTACGAGCAAGAGAGCATGCCTTTTTCCATCACCTAACACCTGCATACCATAAGCACTCCTACTTATATGTTCTCTGCAGAAGTCCTTCACCATCTGCACGCAATTGGAGAGATTCTTGGTGGAGGTAGTTGGCACAATGAAGATCCAAGAATCTGAAGGGATCTTGTGGCAAAGAAGTTTCGGGTAGTAATTTTTGGACTTGGGGATGATTTGGCCCAGCAATCTGCATGCTGCTGTCCACACCAAAAAAGTACCCACGAGAAATTTTTGATGACAAAATTGCAGGAATGGTCCTTGTTCAACATGACTAGGCTTTGTAACTGTTCATTACATTGTCCTTGGGTCATCATCATCTCTGAAATCAACTTGAATTAGAGGTGTTGAAAGATGGTGGATCACAAGGGTCAAGCCCAAACAACATCAAATGACTAGTGCTTCCAGGCCCAAACCTTGTATTTGCACATTATTAGTAAGCCGAACATTTAAGGCTTCCCTTTTCTGTATTGTCTTAATTTCGCGAGATGCTATCCTAAGAAAGTTTATCAGACGCACAGTTCCTGCAAGTTGAGCTCATTGTTTTCCCAGCACAGGCCAACAGGGCTCTGGCTTCTTGTAGTTTGATCTTTCCAGAGGCCACCAAATGACTCGTGACGGATCAAGCCAAGTGGTAGAAAACACGAATTCCATGCGTGAGTCTCATTTTGCAATTATTACAGACAATAAACCTTGTGGAGTCGTTTCTTATTTCCAACTCGATCGACTTGACACGGAGCAGAGAGATATTTTATCAGGAATATACTTGTTCATCGCTTGCGTTGGTGGACTAATCTTGCTTCTTCTGGAGATGTACTGTATTATAACCATCACCAACCCTTGGCTCAACAAAATTCGATAACAACGAGCTTACAAAAGTTTTTGGGACCCAAACTCGAGTGCAAAATAGACTCAAGAAACCAAAGCAAACAGTTCAATGAAGAAACGAATATGAGAATTTGCTGGTCATCAATCACAGGCTCTGGAAAAGCAAGCCAAATGACCACACACAAGAAAACCCGAGGCATAAAATAATAAACCAATAGCGAAGGAACTTCCCCTACAACTCGGTGTCAAAAAGCCTAACCATCAAATCAGAAACCATTCTTCGGGCAAAAGGAATGTAGCTTAAACTGTACCTGAAAAATAGCAAACAAAGTAGTTGCTTTAGCCTTTACTGAGCTAAAAAATGATACAAGCTACACAGAACACGGCCAAACATAATATTCTTTCATCACTATAACTCAGTCATGAGCCAAAGAGTCACAACAAGAGAAATGCCAAGGCGTAAATATAGCAAGCACAAAAACAAAAGAAAACAACAGTTTACCAGATAAGGGCGCAGATCTCGCAAATGATTGCTATAATGGTCAAAACCTTATTACGTATCTGCAAATTAGGATCATGAAAAAATAAAAACATTTTGTGAGAATATGACTAACTGCCTCCATCTTAACATGATATATGCAAAGATGTGCCGTAAGCCTGTACACCCATAGGGACTATTGCACACGCTAGAATAAAAATCGGTGAAGGGCACTGTCAGAGACTAAATGGACGAGATCACTAGACGCTGAAGGCTATAGGACCATACAGAAGTGATTGGTTTCAACCGTCCACAAAAGTCCTCATGAGCAGTGCCAACTGCCAATCTTGTATGTTGAAGGGCGGTGTCGGGAAAGGATAGACAGCAAGCTTTGTGAGAAGTGCTCCGATATCAAACTCTATATCCAACTATTTCATCGAAAGATTCAACAAAGGAATGTTGAGTTTTAAAAAAGTTGCAACTCAATCAAGATCCAAGCAAATTACAAGTGATAATTACATGGGGAACCAAGTTAAGCATACCGCATAGCCAGATAGATAATGCATCAGAGGAAGGAATAATTCCAAAGCAGAGAGTCACGTAAGAAAATACTCCACTAGCAGGAAAAAACCCATAGGAGTAAAAGTAGATCAAGGAAAACTTTGAAGCTCAAAAAAATCCATTTCACTGTCTCCTGCATTATATGTTTGCCATGGAAAAATTATCGTGACAGGATCAAATACTTACCCAAAGAGCAGAGATGAGAGCTAAAACGACACATCCAAGGTAAATGGAAGTTGCAAAGACTCGAGTTGAGTCAACCATCATCCTCATTTGTTGTGCAGCTCCAATAAGGAAGACTGTGCTGCCAAACAGGAAAAAAAGAATCAGAATCTGGAATGACAACTTATTCTATGGGGCGGTTCCCAGAGATATGTAGATAATTCTAATCACATGCACACGGACCAATAGCAGTAACATTTGCTCTTTATCTAAAGAGTTGACATGGCAAAACAATAATTGAAGTGGTGAGATAATATGTTCAACATCTACAACACCTAGTATGGTTGACTGCTGTTGGAGGCTTTAACTCTTGCATTTCCAACAAAAGATGAACAATTTATACAGATTACAAGAGATAACCTCCCTCTATTCTTAGGAACGATGAACAAGCTTTGGGACTAGTCAAAGGGAAGGCACCAGAGAGAGAGTAAAAGTGAGCTTTCTCATATAAACTGAGGCATAACTTTGATGGGCGAAATCAACATCCCAGTTATTAGAAATAGGTATATGGAGCGAAGACATTATTTTTTGCTCAATGACCAATTTCACTTACCTGCCGACGGCCAAAAGGTTGCCACAGGTGAAAACGACTGCGAATTTGATAGGCTTCGCAAACACAATCAATGACTGCGAGAAGTGAAGTCAAAGGATATAAATCTTCGCATAGCAGTTCCAAGTTTCAGTGAACTGGAAAAATTCCAAAGGCGGAACAACATTACATCCGGAACTCATCTATCACCACGAATGGTTCTCAATAAAACATTCTCGCTCTCAATCTTTTCACTTCCGAGCAAGCAAAAGATAATGGCACCGCATTGGACATGATAATTCAAGCAGAAAAGCAGCGAGCATTGTCGCAAAATGGAATGCAGACTTGCAAAATGACCGAACTACATAACCCAGCACCAGAATTTGGATACGCAACAATGAGCAGTTGAATTGAATCAAAACTGAGATGGTGCGTGATCTTACCAGGAACATACACACGAGGCCGACGAGAAGACACGCCGCGAAAGCATAGACCCTCTGCTCAGCCCCCACCCCGGCAAAAGAGAAAACCCAGGAACAGCATCAACGGGGACGATCAGACAAGACATGGGTTTGCGCGGAATCGGTCGAAAGAAAGGGGAGAAAAGAGCGAACTTTAAACCTGCATAGGGGAGAGGGAACAGATCCCATCTGAATCTTCAGCTAAGGAATCATCTTGGCCCTCTTCTTCTCCGCCGAACAACGACTGGTTCAGCTTCCACATCGTGCTCGAAGCTCGGAGCTTGCGGCTTCAGGTTCGCACTTCACATGAGGGAAAGCTCCTTCTGCAGAGGGTCCGAAGGAAAGAGAAGAGGGCTTGTGCGCGGAGAAAGAGCAGAGGGAGAGACTTTTGCAACTGAAAATGGTAAAAAGCGAATAGAAAATGAAATTAATTTTCCAAAAAGCTATATTTTATAAAGTATTTGGATAAAATAGATTAATTAGTGGATTAGGTTGTATCTTTTTAATGTTTATATCACAAAATTTGCAATGGGAAACTTCTTTTAAAAACTTGTTCTTTGATTAGCTTGTGAAAATACTTATTTACCAAAAGACATTTAAGTCCAATATGAATTAATGAAAGATATGATATAAGCCAAATCATTTTTAGTCCTTTTTTTAAAAACCAATTTTACCCTTGCAAAGATAACCAAAAAAGCTTAAGAGGCCAAAGGACGTTACCAGTTGAAAATTACCGCGTTTGAAGGAACTCCTCCCACGTTGTTCTTGATCTCATGGGTGACTGAAGGAACTCTTTTTTTTTTTCTCCGGTTATTTCACAAAAAACAAAATTACTTTAAATATTACCTAAGAATGATCACTTATACTGTTTAGAATTTTTAGTCACTAAAAAATATTTTCATTATCGACAATAATTTATGTTCAAGCATTTCAACTGATGATTATAATATTTTTTGTGATTAATTCAAGCGATCATTTTAAAAAAATATTTTTTAAATGATTTATTTTTCGTGAAATAAATACACCTCTTATATTGAACTTTTTTCGATGAGGCGTAAAGTAAACTGCAATTTCACACGAGTGAAATGTATAAATTTTCATAAAATTGACAAGTTTCTTAAATTGAAGTTAAATCTTAGATTCATTTTGTTTCGTAAAAAATAAATGATACAGGAAATATAATTTTAAAAATGATCTCATGCGTGGCTCGAAATAATTCGTCAATGAAAATCATCGACAACAATTTATTCTTAAAAATTTTCGTAGATGATTAAAAATATATTTTTTTCTCGTTCATTTTTACAAACGCTGCAAGGGATATGTTTTAGAAATGGAGCCTCCGCATAATATGATTTGAATAGCCAATTTCCTTTTTTCTTTTTCGGTGCGAAATAATTCTAGAAAGCTGGAGAATTACAGATGAGGCGGAACGACGGCGTTTATGTTGTCGTTTTTGTTTGGACGTCCTTCCATATCCTTCACCGACGCGAGCGAGCCTGGCCTTCTGCTCCCTCTCTCTCTCTCTCTCCGCCAAAGCTCGAAACCCTAAACCCCCAAAATCCCGATCGGGGAGAGAGCGCGAGCGCGATTCTGCTGCATCAGCTCAACCGAGGCCAAAGAGGATGTCGTCGACGTTGCTGGAGGTGACGCGCGGCGCTCACGAGGAGGTGGAGCGGCTCGAGCGCCTCATCGTCAAAGATCTCCAGAACGAGCCGCCGAGCAACAAGGACCGGCTCTTCCAGAGCCACCGCGTCCGCCACATGATCGACACCATCACTGCCACTACGGAGAAGCTCGTGAGTTCTCGATTGGCCGCGTAGAGAGTTACTCGTGCTATTCCCCAGTGCGCTTCTCGTGTGCTAATTCTGGTTTTAATTTGTGTGTATAGTGTCAACTCAGGAAGTGAGAGTATTTCGGTGGAATTGTGTGTGTGTGTGTGAATTTATTCTATGTTTTTAAGTGGGTGTATAAGTTCACTTCGTGCTCAACGTTTCTCTTCTGCAATTTTTTTTTTAGATTGAGATATATGAAGACAAGGATAATGCTAGGAAAGATGAGGTTGCGGCTTTGGGAGGCCAGACCGCCACGGGATCGAACGTCTTCAGTGCTTTTTACGATAGGCTGAAAGAGGTAATCTGTTCCCTTGGGTATTTGCACATTTAATGCGATATGGATCCGTAATTTCTGCTTTGCAAATCGGGAGAAGCGATATTGATTCACGGTTAAATGTCTATGATTATAAATTTCTGAAGGTTTTGGAATGGGTCTGCTTTGTTCTAGGCGCCTCTCGGTGGTAAATTCCTAAGCTGATAATTAAGCTTTATCATCTGTTTCCAGATACGTGAGTACCATAGAAAGCATCCAGCTGCTCATGTCGTTGATGCCAACGAGGAGTATGAGGCGCTTCTGAAGGAGGAACCTCAAATTGAATTCAGTGGGGAGGTGTGTCTTTGCCTCCTCTTTAGCAATGCTTGTTTTAGTTATGAGTTACTGTGCCATGTCGTCTTTTAGTTTATATGGATGGAAAATGTATGCTTTATTGCCTCCACAGTTTTTTTTGTTATAGCTTGACATCTCTCTTCATCTAGGATGGAGCTCTTATCTAGCAAAAAATAAATACATATCTCGTGACATATTTCTCAAACTGAAAATTTCCTGCATTGCGTTACGGTGCAGGATTTGTGGCTATGAACTTTCCTTCAACTAACATATATCTGCTGGCTTCAGGAAGCTTTTGGCCGATACTTGGACATGCACGAATTGTACCATCAGTACATCAACTCCAAATTCGGAGAGCCCATTGAGTACTCTGCTTATCTTGATGTTTTCTCGCAACCAGAGAGGATTTCTAGGAAATTGAAATTAACAAGGTAAATTTCGATTCTCTTTTTAATCCAAAGTTTGGTAGGAGATCAAGTAGTTCTTTTAATCTAATGTTGTAGTTGATGCCTATCTTGCTTCTATGGCTGGTGCAGGCAGTATAAAGAATATCTGGAAAATCTTCTGGAATACCTTGTATATTTCTTTCAGCGCACAGAGCCTCTGCAAGATCTGGATAGGATATTTGCAAAGGTATGATTTTTTTATATGCTTAATTTCGTTTTCTGAGTATATGGTAGTTTATCACCTATATTTTGTGAGTTCTGTCAGTGGAATAAATGTGCTGCAGTTTCAATTTAGATTTTGTGTGTGAACCTTTAGGTTAAAATCTACGGTTGCGTGGTTTTCAAATAAAAATTAATAACCATGTGGTGTCAAAATGTAGTGGTATGGCAATTTGTCAACCATAAATAGCCATCCTTGCAAAATGGTGACTCTGTCTTTTTATTTGCTTGTTAAATTTAAGTTATTAATGCAATTTGGCAGGTTGAGGGCGATTTTGAAGAAGAATGGGCAGATGACAAAGTCGAAGGGTGGGAGAATGGGGGTCAAGAAAATGGACATGCTGCATTGCAGAATATGGTGATTGACCTGGACTATTATAGCTCTGTTGAGGAACTGGTGGAAGTTGGTCCTGAGAAGTTAAAGGAGGTAATATAAATTCATCCCAATCTTCTGGTTATAATTGATACTGCCTTTCTGTGATTGGTCGTGTTTATGATTTTATTTCTCCAGTCTGTTAACTTGATGCCATAATCAGTTCATTTGCTCAAGTGTGGTTTATCAGAGTCACAAGCTCGGTGGTAAAAGGCGTAATTGTTGTTTGTGGCTTTGTAGTAGTTTGGTTGGTTAGAGCTAGCAACTTGTGCAAGATGTGCAATTTGGGCAATGACATTTTCCCATTCCATCCAGTGTTATTAATACCTATGATGAATTGCTAGTTTATTGCATTTTAAACGGATGTGTGGTTGTTCTTGGCATTTTTTCTAAAGGTAGTCAACTTGAAAGTTCTTTTACCAAAATGAAAAACTTGAAACTGTTTTGCTACGAGCTTAGGATTGCCTTGCAACTGCTATAATCTCTATCTTCTAACATATCATGTTGTTGGGAATTGTCTGAAGTGACGGCTTCTTTTGATAGCTGGATATAAATGGTCATTCTTTTTAACACTTTGAACAGAGTAATCTATGTAAATTACAATGTGGTAGTCAAACCTGTCTATCTATTTATTTGTTTATTTTTCTTTTGATAGGTGACCCTAAGCCTGGGCTGAAGGCAAGTTGTATTCCCAATTTGGATAAAGGCAAGTACAGAACCCAGGCCCAGGGGTCTGTCATCCTAACTGTGCTCTGAGCTAGATAGTGCCATGTTGGAGCTATCTGTCTTGTTGGCGTAGTTGAATTTGAAATCGTGAAATTCTTGTAGCTCCTGATTGTTGATCTGGTCATTTCCTATGTTTAGTATTGGAAATGTTCACATTTTTGGAACTTGAGCAGCTTTTTTATTTTTTTCATTGCCACATTGTGTACATTGGACTAGGAAAGCTTTTATGCTGTTTTTCTTTTGGCTCGTAAATTCAAACTCTACTTCACAGTATTTGATGGTTAATTGTGATTTGGCAGGCATTGGCAGCTTTAGGATTAAAATCAGGCGGCACAGTTCAGCAGCGTGCTGAGAGACTCTTCCTTACAAAGGTAAGGTGCTCATGTGCAGCAAGATACATAAATTTAGAATTATATGGGTGCATCAAGTGTTCTGGTGTGTGCTTTTAATGTTCTTAATCCTTCATTTCATTGGTGGAGTTTTTGTGTAATAACTACTTTTGCTTTTGAGGTGATCCTAACTACTCACACAGACCAAAAGAAATACACAAAAGCAGAAGCCTAGCTGTAATGATATCAACTGAAAACCAAAAAAATACCGATACTAATAGTAAAAATACTTCTGATTCTGATCAAGCAGAATAAAATTCACATAAGAATTTCCGACAGTTTCTTTAGAGACTTTAGTACTGTTTTTGAAAAAAAAATAATAATAATCCCACTTCTGTGTGAATTGATGGTTGGCAAGAACTTTTAATCGTAGGCCGCCCATCATAGTGGGGATGGATCGTGGCTATTGTCATGCTGGTAAAAAATGTGTTGCTAATCATTAATATTTTTTTCTTTGCGGTAACTCTGCCCTCATGATTGGTTTGCATGCAGTCGATAGTGTAATATATGCTAATCTTAATAAGTGGTGGGTTATATCTAAGCTACGATATTTATTCTCAGCATGAGTCTGTTTGAGTTTCCTATATTTTGATGTCGTTATTTCTTTTTCTAATGTTCTTTGTTTATTTTGTGCAGCATATGCCTCTTGATAAGTTGGACAAAAAACATTTTGCAAAAGGTTCTCGTGGGTCAGAGCAGAATGGTGTAGCTATGGCTGTCCAACAGACGGACAATGGGAAAGATATTGCTTTGATGGAGGCTAAACTGAAAAAACTCTACTCGCTGCTTGAGGAGGTGAGTGATGTACCTCTGAAGTTTTCCCACCCATTAATATTTAGAAATATCTTGTAAACTATTTATGCGTGGAGATAGGCTCAGTTTTATTTGTGATTATGTGTGTGGATGGCACACATTTCTTATGTTATTTTTCTCCCTCATAGTAAATGCTTAACTTATGCACAAAAGTTCATGTGCTCACAACAAGATGTAGCCGCATGAGTGTCTATATTTGAATGTGAGAAAATGTACAACTGCTCCCTCCCCAACAAA
>BCNH02000001.1:15113262-15171368 GCA_001662345.2 Metrosideros polymorpha var. glaberrima
CTCAAAAAAAAAAAAGGAAAGATAAGTAGAGAGGAAATACTTGGCCTCTTAATTTCTTGCCTTGACGTTGCTGTGTTGATGTTCTTTGGATTCTGCAGATAATTACTCGAACAAAAGAAAATATCGAGAAAAAGCAAGCTCTGACGTATGAAGAAATGGAAGCAGAACGTGAGGAGGTGCTTAAACATACCTTTTCTTAGACTTTGGAAATTCTTTTTGATCTCCAGTTTATAATAGATATTGCAGTACTATGAATACCTTCAGAACAAATACTGTATGTACTAATGTTAACTGTGTATGTGATGTCTTGCCTTGGCAACATTAATTATTACCGTCCTAAACTTGATCAAGCTTTTCTCACATAGCGCTGGTTATTCTATTTGTACCCCATGCATGTTAGCAGGTTACTCCCCTCATACCTCTCATGCTAATGGAGCAGCAAGTTGGTAAACTGCCTGGTAATAGGCAATTTTCCGATCGGCTTCAGGAAATATTTTGAGAAAATTTTGCAATCGAAACTTTTGAAGACCTTTTTGAGTGAGATGGATATCAGTACTATAATTGCCAGTATAAGGGCCTTTAGCTTAGAAACACGTGCTGTGTGCTCAGAATGGAGGATGTTCTTAGAAGTCTTTAATTTTGTTTTAGCGAGGGGTTTATTCACATTTTGTGATGTTTATCCGGAGTTGTTTGAAGTAGAAAGTTACTTGGGTTTTGGTCTATTCTAGTCATTGTTTACTATAGCTTGATGAATTGTAAATGGCGTGCAGGAAGAGACGCAAGCTGACACTGAAAGTGATGATGACGAGCAACAGATATACAACCCCCTCAAATTGCCAATGGGTTGGGATGGGAAACCTATACCTTACTGGCTCTATAAGCTTCATGGTCTTGGTCAGGTATTCCTTAATTTTGAATGTGATAATACATGCCTCTCATCTTACTTTTATCTCTTTCCGTCCACCTTTGATTCCTCTCCTGAGTTGTACTTAAAATGGCAGTGTACAGTCCTTAACTTTTCCAATATTCGCCTGGTGGATACTGATTCCCAAAATCTACTGGCTTTTATGAATTAGAGGCACTACCCTTTCCTTTCCGCCTAGGCAAAGATAGGATAACCCTTGCCGCTGCCGTGAGATGGTGGGTTGTGATTTTGCACAAGCACTGCAGGTTATAAATGAGAGGAAGAATGACATCCAAAAGCCATGATATATTTTCTCTATTGAGGTTGTGTCTGACAACTATATTTCTCAGGAATTCAAATGTGAGATATGTGGCAACCACAGTTACTGGGGACGGAGGGCTTTTGAGCGGCATTTTAAGGAATGGCGCCATCAGCATGGCATGCGCTGTCTTGGTATACCAAATACAAAGAACTTTAACGAGATTACGTCCATTCAGGTAAAACCGGTCCTTCAAACTTGTCTTTGACTGAACTTATTTGCAGAAAAATCTTGGTTTCCAACCAGAAAATATTAAGTCCATAGAAATCATTTGCTGGTGATGAGGATGCTTAGTGTTTTTCTGTGCCAGTAAGAAAGAGATCTAGGCATGTACTGACGATGTTGCCTTTTTCGTTCAATAAAAGCTGTTAAGCAGTTGGTATCAAGTACTAGACAATATGCTAACTATGAATGAACTGGATTAACGACACGTCATCTGCCTATTTGCTTCTTATGAGGCCTAAACGAGGGGTGAGCAAGGGAAGATTGGCCACGCCGGCACCATAGAAATGCACGTTTCATTTTGTCTTATGGCCTGGTTTTGAAGATGCGTGACCGTGATCTCGGAAAATGCAATAGTTTGATTCACCCAAAAATTGACTGACCGGAGCTTCCGCTGTCGTGCAGGAAGCACAAGAACTCTGGGAGAGAATACAGGAGAGGCAAGGACTGAACAAGTGGCGTCCGGATCTGGAGGAAGAATACGAAGACAAGGAAGGCAACATCTACAACAAGAAGACTTACGCGGATCTTCAGCGCCAGGGTCTCATTTAAGGCCCTAAGGCCCCACCAGATCCCAGTAGCCTTCCGGTTTCTCTGTAATTGTAGGAAGGAATAGCGATTCTCATGTGCTTTTGGAGGGACGGCTGCAACTAAAAACACATTCGAAAGATGCTTTGCTTTATATTTTGGGTTTTGATAGCACTCAAGACCATTTTTGTATTAAGGGCTTTGCTCCTCTTCTATTCTAAGTGCTACCGTGTAATGCTGTATTTCTTGGCACCCGATCTGCTTTTTTATTTATCGGTGTCGTGGGTTAATTGCACTTTTTTATTTTATTTTATTCCCCCACCCCCAAGGGGAGAAAGAGAGTTATGCGACCGTAGCTCAAGATGCTACTTGACAATGCGAATTCAGAAAGCAATGCTTATGCGGAAATTGGAGTGTGGCTTGTGATCGGATAAGAGCAGTAGATAACAATATCTACGGAGATCTATATGGAAGGTAAAGTATCTACCGAAGATAATTCTGGAGAAATTTCAATCTTCTGCATGACTTGTTTTGCGAGCATTGGTGTCGTACACCCCGCCCGAGGTGCACGACATGTCAAATTGCAGGATCTCAGGCATCTTGAGAAGGGCGACTCGTTTAACCGGTCATGCAATGAGCGTTTCATTCCAGAGAATGAATATGTTGTAGGCACAGAGAACCGAAAGGATGCTGTACCATTCTATGTACTGAACTGTTACAGACCGTGGCCGGAAAAGAAGAAACCCTCAGTCACCTTGTATTATAATCCACGCAAGATCTCATGAACAACAAGGCCGACCCATTGACACTCCGAAGCACTAGAAGCCTGCAGTCAACATATGTACTGCACACGAGTTTCGACAAATCAAACATTTCGGGTGGGATTTGGGTTCTGACTTCTTGGAGTACTTTCTTGGCACTATCAACCTCCTGATTCAACGGCCGACCGAGGTTGAGCAAGAGCTCGATGTCATCGGAGACGAACGTGGCCACAGGAAGGCTCGAAGGGAACTCCTTATAAGGAATAGCTTTTCCCCATCTTCCGCTGGCAAGTTTCTGAAACAAGGCATGTCGGTCAATTGACTGACCGAGTGAAAAATAGCCCTCGCTGTTTTCCTCCTTCAGATAGAGCTGTCTACCGGCTTTTAAATTGAAAACAGAGTTCACTTGCAACTGTCCACCTACACCGCTCTTGTCGTGGGGCCAATCCCGGCCGATCAAGGCTGAAAAGCTAATCTCAGATGTCATTGAGAGATTAGTGCTTGACTCGGATGGTCCTGAGATGACAAGGTGCACATTTCCTATAAGCACCCGGATGGGAGGTTGACGGAGAGTCAGTCCAACATGCCTTCCGGTGTAATACAAGAGACGCCATTTTCCCGGTAGTAATTCCAGCCAATTCTGCTCATTGTCGAACAACATCATAGAATGAGCTTCAGTTAAATTAAGACACAAAGGGAAAACAAAAAAATATGATTACTGCAGGAGCCCCAGGGAATTGGTTTCTTTTAACTTTAATTAATAACAATTCACTGAATTTCTTTTCTCCATCAAATCCAATTACTTGGTAC
Organism: Metrosideros polymorpha var. glaberrima; assembly: GCA_001662345.2. Taxonomy (NCBI): domain Eukaryota; kingdom Viridiplantae; phylum Streptophyta; class Magnoliopsida; order Myrtales; family Myrtaceae; genus Metrosideros; species Metrosideros polymorpha. The sequence continues at coordinate 15,116,807 of BCNH02000001.1, forward strand.
TAGTAGGTCCAATAAAAGAAAGGCTCCATTTGTTTCGCAGAATGAATAATTCAAAAAACATTTTCCTAAAATTGATCGTTTGTATTGCTCGAAATAATTAGTCAATAAAAAATGTTTTCACTATTGACAATAATCTATATCTTAACATTTTCATGAACGATGGACTATTTTTCATTCGTTCATTTTTTGTAAGCGATATAAATAAATCATTTTTGAAAAATTATTTTCCAAATTATTTATTTTTCACAAGACAAACACACCCTTAGATGCTGCATATTTGGCTTTGGGCGTGAGAGGGAATTGACCACTTTTCCGTGGATTCTCTAGTGGTCTTACTTATCAGTAACTAAAGGAATTAAGGGGAAGGGGTAAAGACTAATGGATTTTCGACTACCACAGTCTATAGCCGAGTATTTGTAGGTTACAATTGCTGAAGCATTCGTCTCTACGAACCAAATAAAGTGATATTTTTGTGTTTAAACAGACATGAAGCTAAAGCTTGATGCTAACCATTTACAAGGAAACTGAAGAAGGAGACAGTGAGGGAGGAAAGTAGAGCAGAGTTACCTTCGGCTTTGTATGAGGATTCAGCATCTCCATTAATTCAATAAAGTGGGCCAGCCTACTGCGCTAAACAAAGTAGAGGAAAATTAGAAGTTAGTGCAGCTTCGATATCACAGGCTTTTGGAAAATCGAAGAGGGGGTATCGTGCTACCTTTTCTTTCCAACAAGGCTTTTTTACTAACTACTGTTCAGATTGAAGGTGTCCATTAACTTCAGATCAGCATAAATGAAATTTGTTCAATATTGCCAAAGCCTTAGGCAACGAAAATTTTGCCCAAGATGAATGAGAGAGAACAAGGACCCAGAAAAAAACAACAGACGACAATAAGCATGGAACAAAGATTGAAAGGTAAAAGAATTTTAATCACCTGATGCTGGCCATAGATATATTCCTCTGTAATTCTTACAGCAGTCGAACCAAGACCCCATCTGATTATATTCATCGATGGCATCACTCGCCATCTTGGTCCACACAGAAACGGGTGTCTCAGGGCCTCCAAACAACTGGCATAGATCACAAAGAGAGTCATGGATTAAATAACACATGACATGCAGCATTTATTTAAACGAGTTCGTCTGAAAAAATTATGATGGAGACAAGGTAAATTTATCATTGGTGAGCTTTTCCTCCAGGGTCCCACCACATCAACAAGGTAATTATGAGACAAGAAGCAATTTAAGGCATGAGACATTTTACACTTAGCAAGTAGTTTACATATGAAATTCATCAAAGAGTGCCCCCACAAGGGGGGCGAAAAATCTGTCAATGAAACACGGATTGCAAAAAATCTGTCAAAGATTCCACAGAATTTTCCTTACAAGAACTGAAGATATATTACCTAATTCTTCTGGATGGTTTGGTTGCAAGCAGTAGTGACAAGAGATTCCAACCTGCACCCCAATTCCGATCAAGTATCTAGACACGAGAAGGTAGATTAATAAATTGAACCTACAAGTATAAGTGAAAGAAACCCTTTAAATTCCAGAGACACCTACTTGAAGTCCGCAATTACCAGATGACGAGTTCCTGTCTAGGACTTGCAGCAAAAATTCACGCAGACATGAGGCGTCAATCCCCTGCACTAGCCAAAAAGGGGAATTGTCAGAAGTTGCACAAGTCCGAAAATGAACAAATTCACCATGCTGGTGGATCTGGCTCATTATTTAAAGATCATGTAGGTAGTATAGTACATTGAACCATTTACAATGATGACCCAGAGAGTCACCTGAAGACCCTGTGGCTATTATCATGCATGTGTCCCAAGCAGTGTACTGAACTCGATAGACNNCCCCCCCCCACAACCAAAAAACGAAATGACGAACTAGTTCTCGGATTTTCAGCCTAATAACCATATTTCCTTTCAGTAGTTTGTAAGGTATTTCGCAAGTACTTGTAAAGTAGGTTCTCCTTTTCTTTTAGGGTTCTTCTTTTTGGCCAAGCATACTGGTGACGTAGTGCCTTTTGGTGAAAAATACAGGTGAGGTAGTTAATTTGACTTTCTTCTGCTTGACAAGATCAGAACATCTCCAAAACTGCCCTTGTGCACTATGAGGCGCTGAAAAAGCTAAACTGCCGTGAAGTTCTCTATATTTTCTGTCATTGCTTCCAAATTAACATATGAGCGACTCATTAGTGTGCTGCTAAATTACAGCACATCAATATCTTGAGATTGAATAAATCAGACTATATTTTTGTATAGGCCAGTTGTGTAAAATTAAAGTCAGGACCCATGATTTAATTCCATTTAAACCGAAGATAGAAGGAAACAACAAGAGATCGTGAATCCAAAAATGAATGAAACTTGAAGAGATTCTATGTATAATACCTTTGCAAAGAATGATTTGAATTTTGCAACGATTAATGGATCCATGAGTTCCGGCAACACCATTTTTGCCATCATGAACCCAACACACCTGTGCAATTCACATAGAACGGTATCAGCTTCTCAGCATCTCTATGAATTTAAAAAGAAAATGCGATAAAGCTTAGTTTCTCTCTTCCACCCACACCTCATGTCAAATGCAATCATCATTTGTCGTCTATCCAGGCTGCTATCCGCCGTTGAAATAATTGGGCCCTCCTCTGCATAAAAGTCTGCAGCATTTCCCAGTATGCCAACCTGACAATGATACAATATAAGCTTACCCAAAACTATCCACCTGACCCAAATTTCAGGCACATTGACATGGTAATAGCAGACACGATCAGAAAGTGAGGTGACCCTATTCTTCACCAATAAAATTCTTTGACGATAAGAAAATAAGTACTCAGAACACACAACATTTGCATGACATCATCATTGACCATATGCCTGCAGAGCAATCAAATCTAATCAGTCATGTGTTAAAGCTACAGCACAAGGAGGATCACATTGGATGCAAGATGACTTTTGTGGAGTCATAGTCGACCACAACATTCTTTGCATGATTGTGAGAAACTTATAGCATCCAAATGTTTCCAGGATTCCATTATGTTAGCAGAAAGTTATAGCACGTATTATCTCTTACTGAAGATCAACTCCTATTGATTTGCAGTGAGATTCTATCTCTCTATCTATCAGAAAAGAGAACCTCGAAAATAGAAAGAAGCAGAGCCAGATTTGGACAGATAGCTCTGTGCTTACTTTGATATGTCTATCCACCGGGCTAACGTGCACATTCTCAAGTCGCAACTCTGTATGAGCTAGGCCATGACTATGCAAGTAATTCACCTGACATATATGTAGCAGCCATTCATCACCCCTAGGCCAATTAAGCATTAGATAGCAGAATTGTTAGAAGTAATTGGACATACACCAATCAAAAGATCCCTCATTAATATGCGAATAAGCCTCAATTTCCGGGTGACTGCTGGTCCTCCAATTGTATCATCTCCTACCCTTTTAACAGACTCCTCATCCAATGCAAGAGTGGCCTCTAGTGTTGGGAGCCAGTCAGCTTGTTGAAGCCAATGTCTCAGCGAAAAACTGCCATGATACTGGACAAAGAAGAAATGCCTCGGATTAATCTTTGTGATGTTTGAAATTCAGCATATACTGAGCCCTAACTATTGAGAATCGATAGAGAGCAGACGATTCTCTGATTTTGAACTGGCATAGTTCTTCAAGGGGATGGAATTTTAAGGCAAAGTTTCCCTAGCACAAAAGTAAAAATGCAAAACTCCAATTGTAAATTCGGGTATGTATTGCAATTAGCAGCATAGGTGGTTAAACCACAGTGAAGCTTACCCCATGGACCAGTGTGAGTAAGCCACAACTGCTGCGAGATGAGATGTAACCATGAACTTGCATCGAATAAGAAAAGTACATGATTTTACGACGAACCAACTTCTTCAGTACCTACCATCAGATCTCAATTGGAAGTTCACTGTAAGTTATTATCATATGCTAAACGATTTATAGGGTTCAAATATCAGTTCACCAACCTCAATAGCTCGTTTCCCACGACGTTTAGCTTGAGAAGAGATGAGCTGTCGAAGAACAACTCTTGTATTATACAGAGGGCTGCAATCAATCCCATGTGACAGGCATTAATTCGTCATTTTTCCTAAATAGACTGAAACAAACTCCCTCCCTCTGGACAAAACAAAGGCACCTCACCTCTTGGGATCATTTACTAGGGCTTCAAAGACCACCTCATCTGCCTGGACAAACCTTCGATTACTTAGGACATACTTAACCAAGATTTTCAAAGAAACAAGTAATGTAGCGAGACATACGAAATAGTTCATACCCGTCCGCCAAGGCCAATGCTGACAGAATCAAGAACCTCAAAGTCTGTCATCTTGAATCTCTTAACATGATCCAATTCTTCATCCACGGAAACTGAACAAGAGCTCTCGGCAACACCTTTTGATTCCACAGGGGTCGAAGATCTCCTCAATAAAGAGACGCATATTTTCCGACATCGCCTGGGCCTTGTGCACAGTGATGGTCCGCCAAAATACGCAGATGAAGGTTTAACAAGAAAAGTCGACAAGTTTCCTCTCAAATGCGTCGCATCTATGCTTTCCATACCCCAAGACATATTGGCACGGCATAATGCCATGGACTGAGTACCTAAAATAGAAAACACCATAGAGGAAGTCATCCTTTTCTTGCTCCACAATTCTGGATATATGTAGAGGCGTAAGCATGATCATGGCAATTAAAGTGTTGGACTACAAAATCGGGGTGGACGCACAATCGCGAGAGGGATAAGACCAGCTCTGATTCTAAGTAACACAAAAGCTTAAGCCGATAGACGGAGGGAGATCACATGAATATATCGAGCATTTAAGACGCGGGACAATACTTCAACAGCCACGTGCGATAAGCAGGATCATTAACCATGAAATTTACAGATGCCAAGCAACGAAGAATTCTGAAATTGAGCCACAACAACCGCCTTGCCAGCTCGGCCAGTCGCGAGAGATCACGATCCGCCTCAGCACCAGCCACGAGACAGTTCGAAAAAAGGAAAATCGACTACCGAGTCCGCCACATTCAAACTAGCAGGAGGCTCAGAAAGCATTCTAATGAGCTAAACAAGCGTCTCGATCACGCGACGAGACGGCGAGCGCATAAGCTCGACTACTGATGGGAACCGCGAACTGATATTCCGCGTCGATTTTTTCACCCCAAGAGTGGGCAAAAATCCGACGAATCTTCGCCGAAGAGACGCTGCGATTCTGGGAACTTTGCAGAGAAACTCACCGGAGAAGATGGCGCGATCGTTGAGCGCAGAGAGAGAGAGAGAGAGGCGGGAACTGAGGTTGCAGAGAGGAATGGGAGGGAGAGGGGGAGAGTTATATGAGGAGAGAGGAGAACGTGAGAGTTGCGTGGGAGAGTACGGTACGAGCGTAGTCGCCATACGCTCGGCTCGCGTCTGCGTCCGCCTCTCCAAATATCTCTCCCCCGAATGCCTGAGGCTCCACGCCGTTGCCCACGTGGCGCGCCACGTCACCGCTTCCCCGGTCCCCGCTCGGCAGATGAAATCTATATGGAAGAAGCGATAATTCTTTGACCGCACGCCACCGCTAGGCCGTCGACCCCGGTGGGCTGGCTCGGATTTTGATCGGATCGAAATTGGTCTGATTCGGATTGGCTCATTTTAAACCCGTCCGACCCATTTCTATGTGATATAAATTTAGCGAATCATATTCGATTCGACTCGTATTTAACCCAATATATAACCCACTAAAATTTATTTTTAGCAATTCTTCTCTATAAATTATTGCCTTTGAATAATGGACCGGCCCTTCGAGTTAGTGAAGGAGGCTTGGGATAAGACGAGGACGTGAAGGTGGTTTTTGGGTTAAATATAGATGAGGGATCTAAATATATTGGACTTGATGAAAGCTTAGCTTACATTTCTCGTAACAAAAATAAATCCAAAATGTCCATTCTATTTGCAAATAAAGCATATGTTCCCTTTAAATTACACATCTCAGTTGTCAAGTAAGCTATGGATTTGCTACACAACAATATACTTGTCGAGTGATTATTGGATCATCAATTGTATTTTTTTCGTCGAAAGGAAATACAACAATCGGATCCGAATCTAAATAGCAATAAGAGAGTACTTCAATTGTCTTCAAAATAATAGGACAGAGGCTAACTTTTTTTCGTGAAACGTAACATTATGACCAAAATTACACATATTTCAAAGTACACGGATGGAATATAATTTTCTTTAAGACTCCATTTGTTTTGCAAAAAAAATGTATTATTTGAAAAATATTTTCTTAAAAATGATCATTCGTATTGCTTGAAATAATTAGTCAATAAATAATATTTTTATTATCGATAATAATTTATATCTAAATATTTTTCATGAAAGATGAACTTTTTTTTATTCATTTTTATAAATAATACAAACGATTATTTTTTAAAAAATATTTCTTAAATCGTTCATTTTTTGCGAAACAAATACACTAAAATGTTGCAAGAACAATTCTTTTTGGCCACCGATCTGCTTCACAAACTCGTGAAAGGAGTTGATGGAATTTCTCGCGTCTGCATCCAAAAGGCGTCGTGACTTAAAAAAGAACAACACTTCCCATAGGCATTCCAGATTCTCTCTTTATAAAAGGCGACGATGCACAGCACTTCCGACAAAAGCAAGAATAACGAGTTACCGTAAAGACCCAAGTACTTCTTAGGGTTCTACACGAGCCACGGAGTCAGATGCAGATGAGCAGAAGAACTTTTCCTTCCTACATACCTGTACGACATAAAAAGATAGCAATTGCAACGACATCACCTAATTAAAGCCCATGACTACACGATGCAATTTCCTCCGTAGGAAACGATCCCGCATCTCTTATTTCGATCGAAAGATCAAAAGCATCGATAGACATGCGGCTCTATTGATAAATAAATTAGGGGCGAGAACGCTAATAGGTGCGGAGTTTGACTCATGCGCTTTGCCTCTTGCAAAGCGAAAGTAAGAAAGAGAATAGTTAAAAGTACGACGGACAGGAAAAAAAAAAAGGCCCCTAAAAGCTCCATGAGTGGCCACTGATACGACACCCGTTTTCAAATTTCTCCTCTTTGGCTTTCCTGAAAGATCATTGCTTGATGGCATTTGCCAACTTTAATCAGATGTCCATGAGCATCCCGACCAGAGAACCGCTCCTAACAATGCCAGGACACAAGCCAAAGAGAGTTACAAAGCGCAAAGGTCTGCCCCAGCGTTTGTGTCGAGTCCAGTTACGGGCCTGGGTGAAAGAAAGAACCTCCTCGGACAACAAAGGTTCGTCCCCAATGAGCAAATTGTTTCTTCGGAATCAGGATGAATCCAGAGGAATTTTTCAGGCACGGCGAGAGCAGCCCACGTACCCACGACGTGCCACAGGCGAGGACAGCACGTTGCATAGCCGAACCGCGAGCTTCGGGGGACTCGGCCGCTCTTCGCTTCTGGTTCCAGGCTCGGGAACACTGCGTTTGGCGGGCACGATCGGGAGGCCGTCAGCCGTGGCGGTCCCGATATCAACTACAGAGACTCCGTCGCCGAGTGGATGGAGGAGACAGAAGGTGGACGCAGAATGAAAGGCGGGCCTGCGCGGTCTACAATGGAGTCCGCACTGCACAGACATTGATGGATTGCGATCACTCGGGGGAGGAGGAATAACAAGAAGAAGAGGAGAGAGAGAGAGAGAATGGAGGGGAATGGGCCCCTCTCAGAGTCCATTTCATCTCGACCGTTGAATATCAATGGCCCCACACGAGATGTACATAATCTAATGGCTGAAATGAGATGAAATGGGCCCAGATGTATCAAATGCAGACAAAACTCGCTCAATGATACTTCACCAATAACAATGACCTTTTGAGCAAAAATAAAAATAAAAAATAACAATGACCTTGCACGGACAAGATTGCTTTTACGTCTGATATTTCAATGAATGGGATTGTTATGAAAATTGAAAACAATTGCTTTAAGCATGTGTGAAAAATAGTAATTATTAATTTAATGATTGAATTTGAAATATTTGTTAGTTTTCTTCCGGTAAGATGTGAATGTAAATTTACTGGCACACAACAATAAAATTTAATATTTTGAAAATATACTAAGCAGATTTTTTTTAGAAGGTATGAAGCAGATTTAAAAGCACGATTTCGTATATTTTTCAAAATGATTTTCGAAAAGGCTATTCTTTTTTTTTCCTAAATAACTTGTCACGGCTAAATTAGAATGAGAAACACCGCTGATTACAGTCTTGTTTATGGCTTTGTCAAGCTTAATAGCATTTTAACAATGTTCATTGCCATTTCAATATTTTCTCCAGTGATAAAAATAAATTTTACGTATTGATTGCAATTTCCTATTTTGATCCTACTAAAGAAAAGTGACAATCATGATTTTTTCCCTATTTCTTCTATTCTTATAGGATGGAGTCATTCAATTTTTAATATGCTTTATTGCGACGTTTCGTCAACTAAACATTGAAGTGGAAAAACCGCTGTCTATGCTTTTTTTTTTTCTCGGGGAAGATTGAAAAGGAAACTCAATGAAATTTATTTAATATAATTCTAACAAAAAAGGATTATAATCTAGATTTCTTAATCCATACTTAGAAAGACGGAAATGCAAAGTCACTCTTTTTTATTTTCATATATTATCATGATAAATATTCCATCATAAAAATTGTAATCTCTGCTTCTTGCTACAATGAATTTATGTATATTGTAGAAAATAGACACATATTTTCTTTGCTCTAAAACATAAAGTCTAAATTATCCAACTAGTTACAATGCTACGAGACTATGAGACTGTTGTGCAATTAGAATATGGAACTGATGATTCGACGTACATACCTTATAGATTGAATTGAATGCTCCACTCTGATGTTTTTGAATGAGTTCGTGATTTTGATAATGCAGATTTTCTACTAAAAAAGAAATAAATTTTTTTTTTGAAGCCATCCATCGTCAATATAGGTAATTCGATCTGGCAATTGTATACAATCATTCAATAAATGTGATTTATGCAATCCAAGAAAGTAATTACACATTAAATGAGCTGTGATCGCAATTTTTATGACACTTTTTTTTTTGGGTTGAAAATTTTATGACACTTAACCATATTGTCATGACAACAGAGTTCACAGTGAGTTAGCTGTCACAAATCATCTAAATAAAATGGTCCTTTAATTATTTAGGGAAAAGGGAAGATTATATATACATATATAAAAAGTGATCATTTTTGTTCCATTTATTAGACCATTAATAAATTACAATTATCACAATTGATAAAAATTGAATGTGATAAAATTGAATCGCCGCAAATTTTACCTTCAAAAAAGATTTCGCACATTGGAATCTTTCGCCTCCTAAAATGATATTTCACAGACAAGATAGAAATCACACTTGCCAAGCCATGTGAACGTTGACAACCCAAATGATCAACACATATTTTTACTCGGACCATCACCGAGATGCAATCACCATGACTTTTTATCATTTACATAAATAATAATAAGTCACTTACCATTTTACAATTCTTATATAACTAAAGGTAAATGAACATCTTAATATCTACGACTTTCAAAGATCAGAAATTAAAAGTGGTAAGTTGTTGTTGTTATTATTATTATTATTATTATTATTATTTCATTCAAACGATGGCTGGAGCCATCTGATGACCTGCTATGATTGTCGATGGTTCCCTTAATTGCCTTCTTGCAAAATTGATGCTTTTTTATTGTTGAAAAAAATCAATTGATGGTTCTCTATAGCCATGGACAGGTTCCCTCATCCTTTTCCTTGTAATTGACAGCTTTTTCTTTCTTTTTACACTTAGCCTCTTGCACGACAACTAAATAAATTCTTATCATTTTCGCATTCTTCCATCCAATTTCTACCAATCCTGTGGAACTTACTTACCCAGTTTTTTTTTCCTAACTTACTTACCCACTTCAAAGACATAAAACTCATTAGTCCAAGTTAAGTAACCCTAGCAAGTCAGCATGTCATCATCGAGATTTGAACAAGCGTATCATAAAAAATAAATCAAAGTTAACAAAAAATAAGCAACCAAGTTAAGAGTAGTAAGTAGATCAACCTAACTTAGTCCTTAGAGTTTTCACTTAACTTGTGAGATTTGGCAATTTTCAAGGCTTCAGTCACCTTAAAAAAAAAATAGACGAAACAAAAAACCAATGATATTTGATTTACAAATGACAAAACCGTTAATGGAAGGTATTGAAAATTAACGATTTACCTCGTTCAACTCGAAAGATTAGGACAAATCTTTAATGATACGAGTGTAGGCATTTGTTATTACTCACGGAAACTTGAAAACAAAAGTTGAAGAGGAAATTGGTGGGTGAAAGTAATGAAGTTGAAACATCGCCGAGTAAAGTTGGAAGTTAATGAAGTGAGGTCTTGTGTTCCTATTTAAAAGCCTTTTATTGATCAAGGCAAAAAAGAAGAAGGGTGAGATGAATTTAATCATAAGGGGAGCATTAATTGTCTTTGATAAGTGAAGAGATAAGTGTTCCAATGAATTTGTTTCACGTGGCCCTTATAATCATAGTTAGGGCAAGCCAAAGAATGAGATATTTATGAGAAGGGAAGATAGCTTGATTTAATTTGGCAAAGTATATGCTATAATCATTTTATGTTACGTCTTCTGTGGTGAGGTACACTCATAATCAATATTGAGGATTCACAAAAGGCTCTCTAATTTTTCATTTGTTGAACCATTAATAAATTATAATTATCATGAGTGATAAAAATTGAATGTGAAAAAATTAAATCGTCGCAGATTGTATCCTCCGAAAAGGTTTCGCATTGTGATATCTTTCGCCTTCTAAAATGATTTTTCTCAGAAAGATAAAAATCCCACTCGCCTTGCTCCTGAATTAATGTTTTTTTTTTTGGCTTAACCACTATTTATTTTATTTCCCAAGAATGATCCTTTTATTCTTTTTATCTAACCCATGTCGAAACTGGCTCATGAACAGCTGTCTGTCCGGGGTCAAATCGAAGACGCGACGCAAGGAACAGCACCCCACCCCCAACGAATCTCTCCCGGTCCGAAAACACACAACACCGGTTTCGCCAGCGTCAGCACGACGTCCACGTGTCGAGATCTAACTGGATGTTCCACCTCGGCAGCAATCTCAAATCACCACCGTCGAACCCTCGAGCCGCAATCGACCGTCGCGACGGCTCGAGCTCGCCCCGCCCCCACTAAGCCTTTCTAGGTCTTCATTTCCCCCTTTTTATTTTCTTTTTTCTTTCCTAATTTATTCAAATCAAAATAAATAGAAATAAAAAATGCACAAAAATTCTCGTCGAACTCCCAATATCCTCAAGATATACGACAAAATCACGAAAATACCACGCCTCTCTTCAACCCTCTCGAGTCTCAGAGCACACGCACCTCTCTCTCTCTCTCTCTCTCTCTAACCCATGCTGCTTCGACTTCAATCCCTAAAACCACCGAGCAAAACTCCCTCGCGATGGTTCTCTTGTGATTTCGTCCTCCATCTTCCCCAATCTCCGACGATCCGTCCGTGCGTCTCCGGTCATCGTCTCCGTCCGGTTAGGTTTTCCGTTCGCCTCCAGTCCTTGCATTTGCTCGAGGTCTCGATCTCCTATTCCCACTACACGATTTTGATTCGTGGTTTCGCTCCGTCCGCGATTTGAACTTGCTTAAATTCAGTTCAGGACGCTCGATATAGTTAATTATACAGTTCCGGCTGAAGTTTTGTTGGAGCGATTTGAGGAAGTAGGGTTTTTTTTTCTTTGGTTGGTGGGGGGGCGGATCTTTAGTTGTTGTTTGAGGATTTACGATTAGGGTTAGGGTTTCCATTGATTGCCAGATGCCGAGGAGTTCGCGCCACAAGTCAAGCAAGCACAGCTCGAGGGACGCGAGGGATTATTCCGACTCGGAGGACGACTCGAGCTTGAAGGAGCGGAAGGCGAACGAGGAGGGCAATGCTACTAGGGTTCCGAAGGACTCGGGCCCGAGCGAGAAGCGGAAGGTGGATTCGAAGGATGGGAAGGAGCTGTATGGTTCCGGGAATGGAGAGTACTTGGATGAGTATAGTTCTTCGAAGAGGCGGAAGGACAAGGTGGTCGATGGAGCGAGTGATAGGTGGAATGGCGGCGGCGAAGCGGATGAAAGAGGTGGCGGCGACAGCTCGAAGAAGGCCAAGGGGGCGAGCGAATCGAAGAGTAGGCGAAGGGACGATGAGATTGAGGAGATGAAGAGGAGTGGTGGAAAGAGTGAGAAGCACAGGGAAACAAGTCGGAAGGAGGGGAGAGAGAGCGATAGGAGAGGGAGAGAAGCCAAAGGAGAAAAATCGGGTGATAATGAAGAAGGAAGGAGCTCTAAGCGTGAAATTACTACCGGTAAGGTAACTTATTCCTTGTATATTAGTAAGTCTTTGTTTGGCCAAAATGCAGGGATCATAACAAGCATTTGTCAAATATATGCTGAGATTTGCTGGTGAATAGTTGAGTTTTTAAGTGAAAAAATCTTCTTTGTCAAAAAGCCTCGGATTGTAATGGTGCTCTGGTTTGCTTGTCTAGGTCCCCAGATGCTAGTTGGTAAAAATACAAAAAGCCCCCAGATGCTAGTGCCCTTGCAATTTGAATTTTGTGACTGGCTATATTTGATGTATAAACAGTCTGTTACTGGCTTAAGGGCTTCTATCTATGCCTTTTGGGGTGTAGACACTGCTTTTTGGAGGCTTTGATAGTTGATGTCAATACCATATTTTAATTTAATTTGAGAGTGCATTATCGAAGATTTTAGGAGCACTTGTGTTGGTTGTTAATGGAAGCAGGTGTGCTTTTGGCCTCTCTTGGAAGTTATTTAGGAATGGACCTGAAGAATGTTTGTGATAATCAATTGATCTGAGTTTTATATTACTTGAGGGCTTTTGCTTGCATGATTGTTCTTTGACGTTTCTCCTTATTCTTGAGACATTATTTTTTTGAAAAGTGAAGAATCAGGAGAAACTAAGGAAGAAAGAATAAGTGTAGACAAGGATGTCTGCTGGCCAAGATAGGTCTTCTTGTCAAGTGACTGCTCAAAGCTTGAGCCTGATAATTCCTTTTCGTTATCTCAAGGTTATTTTGCTGCTAGTGCTCAAGTCTGAATCTAGTGCTACTTGTAGACCTGCTGTAATATAATTTATCTTGATCTGATTTGTCCAACTTTCCTCTTCCTCTGGAAAAACAGAAATTACTTTTATTTAATTTTTTTGTCTGAAAATCTATCTTGCACAGTGAATACAACAGGTCCCTTAATGCGACATGCTTGTTGTGGTATTTAAGTTCTATCTGAATAATAATAGCAGACCAGTCTCTTTACATTTTGTTGGGGAAATTTTGACTGGGGGAGCGCAATGAAAAATTGTCTTTAGAAAAGCCATTCTGGCTGGTTCTTGTAGTGGTACTTCTTCTATAATGGCTTGCAGCTTGGATTTGTAAGTTTGGTGTCGCAGCCATTCTCTGCTGCTTCTTTGTCTTCTTGAGTCGGAGAGGACGTTGATTACACCTTTTTTCGAGGTTCCTGATTTTAGATATCCCAGGGGCCAACATCCATGACAGTGCAATAGATTCTGTGTGATGCTCAAATAATGAAATAGCGTGTAATTATTTTCTTTCATTTCTGCTGACTGGAGATTGGAAAGCGAAGACAATAAGTCTTTGGATTTGACTTCCTCTGAAGTCAAATTTTGCAACAACTATGCTATTCAGGTTGTTAGATTAGATATCTTACTCTTATTGGCTGAAGGGATTGGATTGCTGGCGTGTAACATCCCACTTAGTCAAATTTGACTGGAATGTAATATACTTGCCGAAATGAATTGCCCGAATTTCCTTTTTTGCTCTCAAGTGACGGGTCAATGATCCACCATTGTACTTATGTTAAATCTCAATTGAGGAAAGTTCAGCGCCTTTTTAGTAAAGTGTATGTTAGGTGAGAGGCTGTATTTTCACATTATTTGATTCAAGGTTGGCTGTCATACATTTTATTGGGGAAGATGGATTTGTTTACCTTAGGGGGCAACTTCCATGTCGCCAATAAGCAGAATAAGTACCTTTGATATGGAGTCTTCTGGGATTATATTATCTTGATTATACAGTGGGCATAGAGAAAGAATCAGGATATGAGGAATTTCAGAATTTCTAAGTGGCGTCGGCATCGGCGTCGGAGAGGTCCTCCCTCCCTCCCTCCCTCTCTGGGAGTCTAGTTTGCTTTCTCTGTGCCTTGTTTTCATAATCTTATTAATATAATTTTACGATCTTGTTCGAGGATCGAATTCGTGATTTAGATTCTGCTATTAGTCAATTTATCTAATAGTTATGCTTTTTCGTTTCATAACTGCTTTGAGGGGTTCTGTTTGTTGTAAATCTGTCTCTCGCTTGTTGAATCTAGTTGATGTAAATGTTGCCCAAGGTTAATTGTAGCAAAAATTGCTTGGGTGCATAGTGTAAACGCTCATTGTCGAATGTCCTGCTCATATCAGGGAGCATCTTGATGGTTTAGAATGCCAAAACCTGAAGGCATATAACTTGTCTTGTGCATATTAAAGTTCCCAAATTATTTTCTGGTCTTGTGGCTCTTTTATTAGCTTTGTCTGTGGTTTATATGCAGTGCGGTGTTAAAATTCTTTTCCTCGCATTTTTAGAATATCTATTGAACATTTGTCGGGGAACATTAACCTTCTAGATCACTAATGATCTACTCATGATGATACCCGATCCAGATAGAGCGTTTCTTGTAAGATTACACTTGCAACCATGATCAGGCCTCATCTGCTTTATTTTGGATTTGTGGAGCTTGGATCTCCTACTCCTCCCTGTCCTCTTTCCATTTTACATGTATTTTCTGTCAAGGTCCGACTGAATTTGCCAGGACCTTTTAAATGTTGTGCATTAGCCTATGTGGCTTGGATGCTAGATTTTAAGCAATTTATATTTATATCTGATGCTCTTGTGACAGTAACTTAGATATTTTAAGCCTTTATTTGGTGTCGAGCATGCAGTTTTGCTTTTGCCATTTAGTGGTACTTCTGCGACACCATACACTATATGGCTTGGATGCTAGATTTCAAGCAATTTATTTGTATGTCTGATTCGCTTGTGACAATAACTTAGATTTTGTAAGCCTTTATTTGGTGTCAAGCATGCAGTTTTGCTTTTGCCATTTACTGGTACTTCTGCGACACCATACAATTGCTATGAACTATTGTAACTACTATTTATTATGTATAAACAAGCATGAGTTAATAATTGGTGAAGGGAGGATGGAGTGTTTTTTTTAGTGTGATCTCCCATGTCTTTTACTTCCTAAAATTTTCAATGTTCTTTTAGGTGATTCATTGGTGTTAGAGTAATTGCTTTTGCATGTGCATTAATTTGATTTGCCAATGAAGCAGGTTTCTGGTTTCAACTAAACTAACAAAGATAGTTCAATTCCCTTGTTATCCACGGGCAATATGCAATTTCTAAGACCAAGCATGGGGACAGGATTGATTAACTAATGCTAGACTAATCATAATTGTTGACTAAGTAGCTATTATTTGGTTCATGTGGCTACATCTATTGTGTCTTGTCAATTGGATAGCTTGCATCATATTTCACACATGACTTTTAGTGAAGTGTTCCTTCACTTTTATCCTCTTTCTTGAGAGTTATTTAATCATTTGGTTGTGTTAAACAAGGCGATTCTCTGATTTAGTACCACGAAAAATTAAGCTTATAGTTATCTTACTTTCAGAGTCAAAAGCAGAGGCAGCAGTGCAAAATCCTGCCTCATTATCGGAAAACCTCCTTGAAGGACGAAGTAAGAGGAGGAGAGATGACTCTGCTGATTGGAGCAAGTATCAAGATGACATTGGCGATGGAAAGAACAGGCATGCTTCTTCTGTGGAGGATGCTGCGAAGGATGTGAGGCGGAAAGATGAAAAGCAGAGGGATGATAGGTACAGGGATCGGTACCGGGAAGAGGTTGACAGGGACAGCAAGAACCGTGTTGAAAAGAAGAAAGATGAGTTTCCTGCAAAAGATCGCACTGGAAGCAAATCCAATGATAAGTACTCAAAGGATGATCGAGATAATACTGAGGCTCGACAGAAGAAATCTAAGCCCCATGATGGACTCCGTGAGCATGACATTGATTCTGCCCGTGATCATGACCATGACAGGGACCAGGACAAGGACAGGGACAGGGACAGGGACAGGGACAGGGACAGGGAGCATGATCAGGATGGATACCGAAATCGAGATCAGATTCGGAGTGGTGAACGTGATCGTAATCCTGCTCGGGATAAGGAGAGAGATCGTGACTGGGAGCATGATCCTGACCGAGAACGAGAACGAGACCGAGACCGAGACCGTGACCGTGAATGGGAGGTTGAGCTTGCTCATCATGATGATAGGAGTATTAAGTACAAAGATCGCAGAGGAAGGAAAAGATCTCCAGATGATCATGATGATTATAGTGATAGTAAACTTCGAGGTAGTAAAGCTCATAATTCTGATTCAGAAAAGAGGTCTTTGAGTGGAAGCAAAGTCGAGGCAGATGGTAGGGTTGGATCTCAATCTCGTCAAGCCCATGCTGAAATCACTGTGAACAGCAGTAGACGCCGAACCTCTCCAACTTCAAGTTCACATGGTGGCACTGATGAACATAGGTACTAAAGCAACTTGTTTGCTATCAACTTGGTTTAGAAGTTTGCGTGTCAAGTTACTTTGTCTTTCTATGCCCTTAAGCAACTTTATCGTCTGATTTTGTTGATTTTGATAGCGACATGTTATTTTTTGTTATATTCAGGTATGTTAGGCAAGATGACATAAAGTACAGGGATCTGCCAATTGAGGCTCGGCTGAAAGCAACAGAGAGAGGTTCAAAATACAGATCTCTGGAAAAGCCAAGTAAAATGGATGATGGTTACTATGTGGAGTTGTCAGGTGAAAGATCTGCAAGCTCCAAGGCATCACCCATGGGCTTGGTGGAAAGATCTCCTTCATCCCCCAGTCTAGAGCGTAGACACATGCATAGAACTGGTGTTAGGAGAAGTCTTGATGTGGAAGAGCAAGGACGAAGTAGCCGTGCTTCTGCTGATGCTAGAGATGTTTCTGTCGGTGAGGGGAGATTCACTCGGGATATACCTTCAGACAAACCAGTATTAGATGAGTCTCCGCAAGCTGATTCGTCTTTCTACAACAGACCTGGTCAGAGGAGTGCTTCAATACCTCCACCACCTTTCAGGGCTGGAGTGGAAAGCCCCACCTTCATGGGATTGGAAGAAGACGGCAGGAATAACCTAAATGCCCGTTACAAGCGAAGTGGGGATCTGAACTTGGGGAGAGGACCCGTGAATAATTGGAGGAGTGTTCCAAATTGGTCTTCTCCAGTACCAAATGGTTTCATGCCTTTCCAACATGGACCACCTCATGGAAACTTCCAAGGATTGATGCCACATTTTCCTTCTCCTCCATTATTTGGTGTTAGACCTCCAATGGATATAAATCAGTCTGGTATACCTTATCCGATGGCTGATACTGACAGATTTCCTGGCCATATGCGCCCCCTTGGATGGCCAAATATGATTGATACATCTGGCCCTCCTCGCTTGCATGGATGGGATGTGAACAGTGGTGCTTTGAGGATTGAACCTCCAATTTATACTGGACCTGATTGGGATCATGGTAGGCATCCGGTGAATAGTCGAGGATGGGAAACTAGTGCAGACATGTGGAAGGGGCATTCCGGTGGTGCTAATGTGGACTTGCCATCCACATCCCATAAAGAGTCCATTTCAGCGCTCTTTCCTGTGAATGAAGGTTCTGCCGGGCAAGGAACTCAGAAGCCCAATACTGAGGATAGCCATGAGGTTGTTCAGGCAAAAGCTGCTGAAATCAAGGCCAGTGTTGCTTCTTCCGAGAAAGAAACCTGCAAGTCTTCTACAGAGATGGCTGGTGGAAAAAAACCCGATTCTTCCAAGTTATCAGAAAGCAATAAGCGCATGAATAATAGCAGGTTCTATCTTTCTAAGCTTGACATCTCACCAGAGCTTGTTCATTCAGAGGTGTATCAGTGCTGCATGAACTTATTGGACGGGGAACTAAATTCTACTGCTGATGAAGACCCTATAAAGCATGTCATTCTTAAGGTAAAAGCTCTCTCACACACGTGCACATTGAAGCGCACACATGCATGTTATATGCACTCTTTTAATTATATTGGTTTTTGTGCAATAGAATCACCCAAGATTGGAGTCGAAGGCGTCAGATGGTTCATTGAGCAGTTCACTGTTTCCTGCTATAGATGATTCTGTTTTTCAGGTGAGTAAAATGGATGAAGATGTGAATTGCTTGTTTATATATGTACGTATTCTTTTTTTACAGTGCTGGTTGCTGGTTTGATCACATGGAACTGCTTATTCAATAAATTACTGTCATTCATTACTAGTAGCGTTGAACATGATAGGATTTGTCCAGTCATAATTCATGAATGCTGAAATTGTTTTATCTTGCAGAAAGCAATGGACCTGTACAAAAAGGAGAGGCTAGAAACTAGGGATATTGCCATGTCTAAAGGTGGATTGCTTGATTTTGTATTGTCAACTACCCTGAATAAGGTAAAAGAGCAAGACCGAGTCTGCCATGAAGTTGAGAAGGAAGAGCCAGCTCTCACAGTTGATGAAAGGATACAGTCACCAACTTCGGCTGCCGATCAAATGGAAGTAAAAGCAATTTTAAGTGCTGCGGTGGAGGAAAAGCTTGGGGACTTGGTTGAGATTTCTATAAAGGATGTTCCAGAACCTATCCTTGTTTCTTCTTCGAAGAAATCAGGACAGGTTCAAAATGGTCAGGGGTATCTGGTGGAAGATCCGATAGGATTATCTCCTGGGGAGAAGGGAGATTTGATACACATGTCGGAGAATCTGGACGATGCACATGCAGATCACATTTTATCACGTGATCCTGCTTCAGAAGCTGCTGCTGTTTTGCCCATTGACGACAGTGGCAGACAGCTGGTGGTCAAGACTGCAACAAGTGATCATGTTTCCGAGGAAACCGGGCATTTTGGTAATAAAGTAGGCGATTCTTTAGTTGTTGATGGTCCTTCCAGTACCCACGAGGCATCAATGCCCGGGTCAAATGAGTCTCACCTGGTAAATTTAAGTCGGATACATCATTCTCCTGAAAGTACACATTAGACTGTTTTCTATAACCATGCATTTGTATGTGCTTTAGTTTCAAAGTTATCTGCCTTCTCCTTATCATGTTTCTCTCCTCTTTCAGCAAGGAAATAAAAAGAAATCTCGTCTCTGGGCCGCCCCCCAGAGAGGAGATTTTTGGCATATTGCATCTGTTTTTCACTTGGACCCTTCTCTTTTACCTGCTCTCGTCTTTACTTTTGGCCGTCCACTGCTTAGTTTTTGCATATCTGAGATATATCCTAGTGAAGAGAATTTCGGTTGCTTTTCTGTGGATGGTAAGTTTTTCACATCCACTTTTTGAGAGAGACTGACCATGAAGAAAAAAGACGGTCACTCTATTTTTTTACGTCCTCACTGTTTGAGGAAAAACTATTATGTAATGGCGGCATCTCTCTGACAGAAAGCCCCAAATGCATTACACTGTTGCCTCCAGACACTTGCATGAACATAATCAATCACTTGGCTGTTAAACTTGGAGTCTTAGTGCACGATTGTCTTTGTTTGATGTCATCAGGATTGCGTTGGTCATCTCGGTTCATTTCGAAAGGAGTAGGTTCTTGGATTCAACCCGGCCATTGTTTTAGTCGGGTTCAATTGTTGATTGGTTGATTTGAAGGGTTCGAGCATGTCCGTATACGGGGTCGAGCGTAAGTTTCATTCAAGTAAACGAGTGTTTATGCTGCATAATCGTTTGACTTGGATACGTCGGATGTGCAATTTGTGAACTTGACAAGTTTTGAGCCAATGTGGCAAATTTATTATGGACCTGTTCCCCAAAGACCCATTTCTTCGCGCAAGATTTTTTCTTTTAAAAGTTTTTCTATAATTAGGAGTGACTTAAAAAATTAGTATACAACTACCAAATACCATTATTAGTGAAAATTAAACTTCTATCAACTATTTTGGATAGCTTGTCCCACTTTGGCCTTGTTGATAACTTGAGCTTTCTGATATAATTCACGTGTCTTTCGAATTTTTTATTGTCAGATCCTGAAATTGAGATTAAAATCCTAATAAAGAAAGATAGTAAATATAATAGAAGGGTTGATTGAAACAATAGGATATACATGAAAGAAGATTATTTTTTTATTACTTTAGAATTAATGTAAGCAATATTACCATATACAAAGGAAAACCTTTCTCGCACTCAACGCAAATTGCGTAGTGATTTTTGTTAAGGTCTGTACTCGCGGTATTTATCGATATACGATTTGTTCTTACAAACAAATTTGAAAAATAAACAAAACCTTCATAGCACATGTGCGATAAGCAAAGCAGCTAGCGTGATATAACTAGTGCATATAACAAGTCCTGTAGCTATCACGTCTTCTATGATAAATGACATATATAGTCTCTAAACTTTGGTCCAATGTGTAATATCATCCTTGGACTTTTAATTCGTTCAATGTGGTTATTGAATTATTCTTAAATGTTTAATCTAGTCCTTAAACTTTCAATTTATATAGTCTAGTCTCTCAATCTTCCATAACAAAGTCAAATCAGTCCTTTGGCGCTCTATTCACAAGTTTTCATAACTACATAATTGCCAAGATTTTACATATCTTTTCATTTCAATCTATTTCCCAAATCAACTAAAAAATGCTATCTTTTAATTACCTTTTTAAAACGTTTTTGGTCTCTATAAATAGGAAAAAATTCAATTAAAAGCATGAAGTGAACTTTGTTTTAAATAAAGGGCTTGAATTGCCCTCATTATTTCAAAGAAGAGCCTGATCAGGGTATGTTTGTCATTTATTTTTTTCTGATTTTTTTGTTCTTTGTGATGGCCAAAGGGTCCGATGACCCTCGCTGGCCACTGGGTGATGGCCGTGACCCTCGCCTGCCAGAACAAAGATAAAAAAAAAATGTGAAAAAAGAACAGAAAAAAGGAAAAAAAATCAGAAAAAAGGAAATGACAAAATAACTTTTGGTCAGGCCATTCTATGAAATAATGAGGGCACTTCAAGCCCATATTTTAAACAAGGTCCACTTCAATTCCTTATTTGAGAAAATGATGGCACTTCAGGTTTTTAATTGAACATTTTCCTTATAAATTTGAAGATATTTAAGTATATTTTAACTAATGATCTTTCTATTAGTAAAATATGATCTCATTTAGAGTGATGTTGAATTCACATTCCTTTTATTTTAGAAACAAGTGTTCCTCATAAGAATATTGGATAATGATGTTTATTTATCAATATATCTCTCATACGTATTAATCTGAATCTTGTTAAATTTTTTGATTTTTTGTGTTTTGTGTTTTCTTGATTAAAATTAATTAAATATGTAAATTAAAAAACTAAAATAGAAGGAATATCAACTTGATACAACTTTAAATTAGGTTCTACTTTTACTATTAGAAAGATCATAAACTAAAATATACTTAAATAGAACTATCTTAATATTTATAAAGACCAAAGAGGTAAAAAGTTGATAGCATATCTTTTTCTCGTTGATTTCAGAAATGGACTGAAATAAAAAGATATTGTAATTTCCGCGCAATAGTGAAATTATGAGAACTCTAGCCTTTTTTCATTTATGGAAAGTTAAGAGACTAGATTGAACAAATTGAAAATTTAGGAAGTAGATTGAACATTTAGGAATAGTACAAGGACTTCATTGAAAAAAATTTAAAGATGACGTTAGGTCAAAGTTTAGGAACTATTTGTGTTATTTTTCCTTCTCTTATCTAATTGGCTCAATACATTTCCCTAAAGCTGTCACATCTTAATTAAATTTTTTTGTTTAAATATTTTTTTATGAAGTAACGACCTTAATGAATAAATTAATTTTTATTCCTAAAATGACAGAGTACGTGTTTTTTGGGAAAAAAAAAGAAACTTAGAATGTGTTCGTTTTCACGAAAATGATTTGGATGAAATGTTTTTTTTTTTTTTTCACTTGTTTGGTTAGTTGAAAATGGATAATCATCAGAATAGATCTTACGGTCAAGGAAAACCACCATAGTTAAAGTTGACGAAAATGATTTCTCTATCCTGAAAAATAAGAAATGTTTTTCGCAAACTCCTTTTCCACGTGAATTCTTACACAAAATGGAGAATCACTCTCATGTGATGTTTTATGAGCAATGAGAGATTAAGTTTGTTAATTATTTGCATTTATTATTTTCTTGCCTTCCTTTTTTTAGTGGCTTTATTTTGATAATAAAGAAGCTTAAAATTTATACTTCGTAAATAGTGATATCTTAGATAAGTATTTTGGTATCATCTTAGTACTCTATATTAGGAACAAAATTTTGTTATCATTGAGATAATAGTTTTGAAAATAAAATCTAAACATCGAAAAGCTTTTTCCATACATCACCAAACAACTAAAACCAAATTATTTATCTTAAAAATAATTTTCCCATAAAACAGTTTCCTCCGTCCATAAATTTTCCGCGAAACAAACACAACATTAAGCGACTTTATTTCCTTTAGTTACAAGAGAAAACTTATTTCCTTTTTTAGCATCTTGCGCATATCTCTAATTTTACACTTTTCCCAATTCTCCTGATTGTAATGGGTATCAATAGGGAATAAAAACTAGGGTTACTTGCCTTATCCTCATGGCTCGAGTCCAAGCCAAATTACCTTCGGGTTTCGAATATTTTCCCTTTTTAAATCAGAATCGAAATGCATGATTACTTTCCTAATTTGACTAGGGTTAAACCAAACTATCCTACTTCCTGAAACCGCATATATCTTTCCTATAAATATCCACATATTGAGAGACAGCTTTATTTAGGAAATAATTATCGAGAGAGGAGAGATCGTTATCATGGTGGCTCCCAAGAGCTCTGGGAAATTAGCCATGGATACAGGAGTTAGGCCGCAAGATTTCAACGTCGTCAAGAGTGAAGGAGTCTCTGATGAATGCTGTCGATTCTGGGCATTGTTGGAGGTGTGCAAGGTCGCTAGAAAAAACTATAGAATGGAGAAGAAGTTGCAGAGGAAAGAAGCCAAGAAGGAGAAGAAAGAATCGCAAGCAGTAGAGGGAAAGACGACGTTGATGAATGAGGAATCGACGAAAAGTGCTAGCGAAGCTAGTAGGAAGAGTAGTGGGAAACGTAAGTATGATGACGATCCTGAGTGGGAATTGGAGACTTGTGCATTCACCGAACTGGATGATGCTGAGGAACCGGGTTTCGCGGGAATGTTGTGGTCGTCGTCAAGAAAGAAGCAGTGTTGCAGCAAGAAAACCGATGAGGAAGCGAACAAGTGCTCGAACAAGGATGATAATCCTGAGTGGAACTTGGAGACGCGCACATGCTCCGGAATAGAGGAGGCTGAGGGGTCGGGCTTCGCAGGAATGCCGGTGCCATTGTCGTGGCCATCCTCGAGAAAGAAGGGGCAGAGTCCTAGGAAGAAAAGAGAAAACAAAGTGAATAAGAAGCGCGCAAAGGGCAGGGAGGACCGACCCGACATGCCTCAAGAGTTGAAGGATCATATCACTAGGGTCTTGGGCGGCAAAGAAGTGCGACTGGTCATACAAAAGCACTTGACCCAATCGGACGTGAGCGGCGAACTTTGTCGCGTGTCGATCCCCAAGAATCAGATCATCGACTCCGAATTCTTGAGGGAGGACGAAAAGAAGTTGTTGGACGCGTTTGTTGATAAAGACGTCAGGGTGCTTTGCTACCGGTCCCCAGAAGAGACCCTAGGAGAGAAGGTTCTGAAGTTGAGACTGTGGGTGATGCACAAAAAACCCAAAGGTCAAAGGGCCGCCGGTGGCAAGGGGAGAGAGTCTCTGGAGACATGCGCAGGCAGAGAGGACCGCACCGGTGACGAGGAGGAGGCCAGGTCGTTGAAGAAGGGCAAATTAGGAGGAATGGGTGGTGGCGAAGGGCCAAGACCGTCGTACATGTACATCTTGAGGACCGGCTGGCCCCAGTTTGTAAGGGACAATAAGCTCCGGCTTCACGACGTCGTCCAGATTTGGTCGTTCCGGGTCGACTCGGACTTGGCTCGCGACGAGTTACGCCTGGCCTTGATCATACTACCTGGAAAACAAGCAGGAGGGGAGTAACCCGATTGATCAAGAATGGTCTGCAAATTAGTTAGAAGGATCTATCCAATTGGTGGCACTGAACTTGTTTTCTTTTCAATGATGAAAGAGTGGCTAAGTTTAGTAAAAGGAAAGAATGGAATTCTTCCTTGTTCTCGGCCAAAACCTTATTCTTGTTTCACTCATTTTACCAACATACGTGATATATCGTTAGTTCAATCTGTCTTTTGTCTGGCAAAACCTTCAGAGATTGGACTTTTGTGACGGGTACTATTGTGGAAACATCACATTGGAGGTTCGACAGATGGGGTGGCTTTATTACATGCTTAGGATATTTTCGGGACTCAATTAGTAAACTTAAAATATTTAGGACCGAATTGACAAAAGTACAATAAGTTTATGATTTTTTTGACAAATTTTCCTTTTTGGGAGAAGTATCTCATGGGAGACCTTTATAATATTTGATTGGGCTAAACTTGTGTTCCTTATAATATTCAGTCAGTTGAAGCAATAGTCAAATTTATTCCCCACAAACCTCTCAGCTAAACATTTATGGAGGGCCGGAACGTGAGAATTGCTCATTTTATAAAGGCAAAATGGAGTCACTTGTACAATTTTCAATTTTCAATTTGTTAATAGTCAATTTTCTTTCGACAAAGGTTTGTTTAGAAACTCTGAAATTTTTTTGAGCGTGTCATTAAAGATCATTTATAATTTCTCGTAAGGCACAACTTGAAATGTATAGCATAAATTCCATAGAGGCCCCAAAAAAGAAATCCATATTATAAAAAAAAAAAAGCACGCTTGGCTGCATGCTGCATATAAAAAGAAAATAGTTATGGTAAACACCCATCAATTGCTAAAAATGATATGATAGGAGACGGCTGAGGCTGCGTTTAGTTCCGTTTTCCCAAAATTTTGAGGTTTGAAATTTACTAAATATTACTTGTATTTCGAAAAATCCCTTTAACCTAAAGTCCTTTGCATTTTCTCAAAGACTTTTCCCAAAAGCGAACCAAACGCGCCTTGAAGACCGTCTCCGAAAGCCCAAAAGGCAGTCGCTAATGCCATCAGCCACTATTTATGGGTCGTACTAATGCCATTAGCGGCGGCTTGTTGGCCGGCATCTATAGACTTGCTGCCAAACACGACGGGGGACTGCCCGGCACAGGGATTTCTACAGAGGGCTGTAGCAACCGTCCCTAAAGGCGTGCTTCAACGACGGTTCGCCTATCGTCAGTAGCACCTCAAGAATTCGCCGGCCCGTTTACAGAGTTTCTGTAGAGGCAGGTGGCCAGACGTAGTGCGTGAAGATTGCAGCATCGAAGTGGGGCGGGACTTGTGCTTGATATGGGATTGACCTTCGATAGTCCTTGTAAAAGTATATGTTGTCACCAGAAATAAACTATGTAATTAGCTCCAGAAATGAACACCTTTCATATTTTTAGTATAAGTTTCGAACCCTGCTGGTTGTTGCTTGTTACCAGATTCATTCATCTTTCAGGTGCTTTCCGTTGGGTGCTCTTTCTTCCTTCTTGTAACAGAGTTGGACTGGGGTTTCCGAGTTAGTTTCTCCACCGGTATATATATATATATATACAGAAGGTCGCACTGGAGATTATATGGGTGCATCTCACTTACATTATTCATCGAAAGAAAGTGAGAAGATCAAGAAGAGATCGTAGAGTAAATTTCTTTCTTCTTTGTCATTTCGAATTGAGAAGAGATCGGTTTCGCAATGGATGAGAGCAAGAGGCCGCTAAGTTCCGAAGATTTCGATGGATGTCCCGTGGGCCATCTCCCACTCAACGAGAAGCTCGGGCCGGTAGGCAGAGCCGTGAAGGACCAGCACCGGGGAGAAGGATCGTCTCGTGGACAAGGAAACCGCGCAATGCCAGTGGGATCCTCAATCAGCGATGCGTCGAAAGGAGGCGAATCACTGACGAACGCGGGGTGCAATGAGCAGCCTGTGGACATTCGTCGAAGAGCGGGAAAGAGGGTAGTCAGGGAAGAAGATGTTCAAGAAAGAAACTCCCAAGAAGGATATGATCCAAATGACGACAGTTTGAGGAAGCGGATAATGGAACTATTGTTAGGCGGAGGAGGAAGCTCGGCATTGGAAGGCGGCAAGGACAAGGAACGGAGATCAGGAGGAGACGAGGAGGGGTGCGGCCACGGCGACAGTGGCGGCGGGTCGAAGAGGAGATCCGGGTGGCTGGACAGAGAAGCCGGAGAGGGCAGCAGCAACAGAAACCAGAGGAGGTTCTCCAAGAAAGACTTGCCACCTCTTCCCAACCCACCACCAGACATGCCTCGAGAGTTCAAGGACAAGATCAATGGGTTGGGCGGGAAGGAGGTCACACTGGTCATGCAAAAGGTGATCCTAACCTCGGATTTGAGTAGGCGTTTGTGCCGCCTCTCGCTCCCCAAGAACCAATTCGACGATTTGAGTTTCCTCAGAGAGGGAGAGAGGAGGAAGTTGGATGCGAAAAAGGAAATACCCGTCAGGGTGATTTTTCCAAACCTGTCGGAGAAGGACCTGATCTTTACAGTCTGGGAGATGCGCAAAAAGGGCAAAAGCAATGCGAAGAAAGCGGAGCTGACGCATAATGAAGACGGTGAAGACAGCAGGGAGAAGAGGGCGAAGAAAGCGAAAACGGTGCAGGACAGTGATGAAGACAGTGAGACTGAAACTAGGAAAGCGAAGTCGACAGATGAGCAAGGTAAAGACGGTACAAAGGAGCCGAAACCATGTTTAATGTATCTCTTAAGGACTGGCTGGAGAGCTGCGGCTGAGGAAAGCGGGCTAGATGTACTTGATAGGATTCAAGTTTGGTCGTTCCGCGTTGATTCTGATGCTCGGCAAGATCAGCTTCGCTTCGCTTTGATCAGACTACCAGCAGAAGACCACGTTCGAGATGCAATGGGTTGCAGCAACGTCAGTTGCTCGACTTCGGAGGACGGAAGCAATACCCCTCAGAACCAGGACTAACTTTGTGTGTCCCCCAGGACTTCTACTCATTTCGATCGATTTTTGCCAAGAGTAAAATTGAGTTGGCGTTTGACAACATGTTGGGTTTTTTGTTTCTCAAGTATTTCCAGGCTCATGATCGGACTGAGTTTTTGTTGGGAAGGACATGTCCAGCATCCCAGCTGTGCAGAGTTTTGCTTTCTTTTAGCTGGCGTCAATGATTTTCCTCTTCGCATGTGTGATCATGTCACGAGAAGTGGAAAATTTTGCGACATAATTGCATGCTCCGGGTGTATATACTATAGATCAGGGGGACGTGTCCCACCTCATCCACCGGAAGCAGGCAAGAGTTTTTCGAACTTCCACCCTTATAGTTCAATATCTGAGTAGCTCGAACACATTCGATCTTCGAATTAGATGCAGCGGACGCCACTCCGCACCTCACTGGTATAAACATGTTTTCATTTGGCATTCAATAATCTACATGTGGTCATTAGCAGACAACTGATGCAGAGTTTGAGCAAATTCTAATACACAGGCATGCAGATAGCCCTGGAAAAGCTCTGCTATGACCAACTTCAATTTGCTCTCTTTAACTTTCATGAATCTCCCCATCTGTCAAAATTGGAATAATAGATGAAACAACAAATATCACACATTTCCTGCAATTTTCCGTTGAACATTCGGACACACATGCACTTGCAACCCTCGAAAATTTGGTTAGCATTTGATTAGGGAATATGAAGTATGAGTATGAACAAATATACACAAACCCGAGAAGCCGAACATCCTGACGAATTAACTACTTTTTATTGAGCCGGAAAAAAAAACAATTGTCAAAAAGAACCAGATTTGATTCTGAGCTACTCCTTTTCACAAGAATTACAATCATAACTCTGAAACCTAGAAGTCACTCATTTCGGGAGATGGGTTAGTTTGCCTCCTTGTGGAGAAACAAATTGACTGTGCTGTGCAAACCTAATTCATGAATTTCCGGCAGTTTGGAGCTTTGCATAAGCAGGGGACTTTGAATTCGTCTGGCTCATCAGGATCGAATAAGTAATCATACCTGCCACAAACGCCACAGATAATTCATATACACAGATTTATATATATTGTAGAGAGAGAGAGAGAGAGAGAGAGAGAGAGAGAGATACGTTAATTCATCCCCGGCTGATACGTTCGTCTTGGCAATAAGAACTATTCTGCTCTCGTCGTGGCCTACGCTCATGATTCGTGCATAGCAATTGGGCATACACTGCATGGCAGGAAAACCGAGAGATCATGAGAAGAGTCCTACATTTGAATCACAGAGATGAGGGTCCATATTTGAAGAAACCCACCGAATGGTTGATGAGACGTGCTATATTTCCTTTATCAGTAGCATCCACCACTACTTCTTCGCTGATCTTAAATAACTGCAATCAAGATTAGCTCAAATTCAATTTCTTGAGAATACAGGTGATTAATTGAAAACAGTGTATATCAATGAGAAAACAGGGACAGAGTTATGAAGCTCTCTGCGCTCCAATGCTTAAAAACTTACATAACAGTCCTTCCCTTCCAGTCGGTAATTTGCCTCCCTAAGATCTGCGACGCTACGCCTCACCTGCTCCCCTCGATATTCGATAACCTGCAGAGAACGACACAATGTTCACAATGCGTGAATGGAAGTATCTGTATTTCATGGTGAATCCAACAATTACTGG
Organism: Metrosideros polymorpha var. glaberrima; assembly: GCA_001662345.2. NCBI lineage: Eukaryota > Viridiplantae > Streptophyta > Magnoliopsida > Myrtales > Myrtaceae > Metrosideros > Metrosideros polymorpha. Next base: position 15,145,740 of record BCNH02000001.1, read on the forward strand.
ATGCAAATCTCCTGATGTCTCCTCTGCATTTTCCAGATCAAATAGGTCAAAAGAGAATGCACCTTACATCGGTCCCAGGTTGTCAGCTCAAAAATATGAGATAGACAGTGCACCAAGAAACTAAACCGGCATTCCTCGTTACAACACGATGTCTCGTGCGAATTTATTATCGCTACGCCATATGAAAATATGCTCAATGCCCAAGGTCTACCCAAGGAAAGCGCACATAAAAAGGCCAAGGGCACGGCACTTACCATCTCTCCTTCTTGGATATTCCTCCTTGCAAATAGTCCCCACCCATGTATTCCAGATCTACCAAAGCAAGCTCGATCATGTTCAGTTCTCTGTAGTCATATCAGTGCCACGATGTGGAATTAGAAAGCAAGAGAAAACGAAAAAGACAAAACAGCAAAAGAGTGTGAAATGACAAGCATTTGCCTGCAAGTGGTGTAGTCTCTCACGGAATGATGAGAATGTATTGGGCTCGTCTACTTCCTGTAGATGAAATGATAGCAAATGTTAATCATGAGCTGCACGCGTCTCAACTTTTGATTTGCAGATTAAAAACACAAAAGCAACAACAAAAGGACAAGATGTTTACTCTAAATTTGTTCAAACTGTCAATTATGCCTAGAGAATGATGGAAAGATCCTTTGACTCTGTGAGGAATAGCTTCTTCCTCAGATCTCTAGCAAGATGAAAAGTCATAGGAAGATGAGTACAAGATTATCCTTGTCATGTTATGTGAGCAACAAAACAATCAGATAGATCGAGAAAGTTGTTAGATGAACCTTCTGGTTATTTTCCAATCTTCTAAAGACCCGGCATCTTGCAGCAGAGAGTGGATCCAATTCACTGATTTGTGCTGTGGGAACATCTGCAAGCACTGGTCTAGATGAGATGAGCCTTGAACCACCCCTCCTTTTGTTTTGTATGAGGCTTTTAGCGGAAAAAACCCCTGCAGGAGTTTGTATGATGAGAACAGTATCCGGATTTGGGGCCCTGAACCAAAAGAAAAAATCATTAAGTCTAAACCAACAGCAATAATGAGTTACGAATGCATGGGCAGTGCTTGGTGATCCAGGCAATTCGTTGAAAGGAATTGTAGAGCCATGAGTTTGGTTCAAGTTTCTCTGGGTAGATATGGCTAGAAGGAGAACATATTCTCAATGCTCATAACTGGAGGATTAGGGAGGTGCTGAAGCTTTCCTTCTCTAAGGAAAGAGAATATACTCTCGTAGTTGTAAATTGAATACATAATGCACAGACATGTACAGTGCTCTATGGCTGGTATGGTGACTGCACTTGTAAGAGAATGAAGAATGCTTATCCAAAAGTAGGCATTCATGGAGGAAAGGAGAGACACAATGGAGAGGGCTTAAATGTTTGGCAAGATATCCAGACTACCAATTTAAGGAGGTAAATAACCTATAATAAGGAAAAAACAATGAGGAGAGAACAAGGATTTATATGCTGGGGGTGAACAGTGGAGTTAAGTGGGTATGTCATTATTGTAAAAACACAGAAGTGAGTCCATACCGGTGATAAGCGCAATAAGAGATCATCCTTGTGATCTGTTTCCCATTTTTCACCAAGCTATGCAACTGAAAGCCAAAAGAGAAATATACTTTAAGAAGAGACATCCATGTTCCCAATCTTCTTTCTCAAATAAACCGGACAGATATGTTACTCATACAAACCCAAAAGTACCTACTAACTTTGTTGGCTCCAGTTATACAGTCAAGCAACAGTATTGGACTTTAGTCAAATGAATATAGTAAATTGGACAACTACCCAAGTTCTGAAGGTTGTGATGACTCACCTCCATCCGATACCCTGCCCTTGATGCACACATTGCATGGTAATATGTTGAGCATTTGCAGCATTGCGTACAGGAACCATGAATTTGCTTACAAATAACGCATATCTGAGGTTTAATTCACATATTAACTGTCAGCAACAAATTCAAGTGAAATCAAGCCAAACACACCAACAGGATACACACCAGACTAGACAGCAATGGTGAGTTAGAAACGATAATTGCAGAAAAAAAAGACTAAACACAAGATTACTCACGTAAAGTTAAGAAAAATTAAAGTAAAAATAACATACACTACTACAATCATAAAATGTGTAATATACTTGACTTTTCTATCATTGAGGAAAATATTAAATTTGGAACATTATGCCATGGATATTAAAAGCTTCACACTAAAACGCGTTAGCATCTCTTGATTCATAAAAAGTAAGATGCTTAATAAGGATTTTTTTTTGGCATAGATGCCGAACTAGGTTGAATTTGTTAAAGGAAAAGTAAAAGTAAAACTGGGAATTCAATTTCCGAGACAAGCTCTAACCTTAACAAAAGAATTTGACGGAATGCTTAAGATCCCAATAGCAGGCTCCATCTTCTCATCACTTGCAAAGGCAACTTCAGGTCGAAACCATGCACATGTAACATGGACCCATAATGGCTCCACATCAGTTGGCTTCAGTGCACCACCTAAAGAGAAAAGGTTCAGCCATCAAGCTTAAGTAAATATAAAGAGACAGGCACTAAACCTACTGAGCAAGTTCTTCCCAACCACATACCACTGAAATATTTTCAGACATGAATTGAATAGAAGTAGCACAGGTGCAGAGACCCAAAAGTGCTTAAAACGTTAGGAAACTGTTTCTAAAATGATGTCTGAGGAGTAAATTAGAAAGTGCTGGATATTTGACAAAATAAAAAAATAAGGAAATTTTCACATGCGCAGATAAAAATTCAATAGTCCTCTCCAGACTAGTTCCAGATAAGTTACATCACGGCACTACCCTAACAAACCAGAAACCACAAAGATAAAAAGCACCAATGAAGTACCTTTTACAGGACAAAGACAGCATTCCCTCTTGATGTCAGGTGTTTCACAAGCTTTGCATACCCATGATGTTAAATCTCGCACATTTCTTGCCCCATAGCACTCTTGATGAACCGCTATTTGACACCTAATAAGTACACAGTGACATAATTATGATTCCAGAATAACCTAGGTGCCAAAAACAAGTAAAGGAAGGAAGAAAAAAAAATCATAACATGCATTAACAGGTCATGGGACCAAAATAATGTGCTAATCCTTAGGTCTCCTGAAAAAAAAAGTCCCACAATAATATCACCTGCATAGGTACTTTGTCAGAACCTAGGTAAGTGCAATATATAAGGTGGGTACAAGATGCTCTGCTCCTCCCATAATCCTAGAGTATAATCTTTATAGGAGGTGGATTGTTATGATTGAGGTGGAACTTATTTAACCACAATTTTCATTACCTGTTGCAGATAATGATTTTGTTGTAATCCCAATCTTCAACCCATCTACAGACAGCACATCGCTCGGTCGTCCATTTAGCATGCACTGGTTCATACCTCTCTGTCTCAAAGATGAAGATTGGCAAGTAAGAATTGGCTCTTTCAATCAGAAGAGTATATGCTATAAGGGTAAGCAAACCTTGTAAAAATGTGAGCAGCTTCTGCTTCCTTTCTTTCATAGGAGGCCGTTTAGGTGGCTTCCCAGAAACCAGAGTTTTTTCATGGTATTCAGCCAATTGCAGCATCTGCAAATCCAAAAGGGATTTTTCAATATACATCTCTTATGTAACTGGCCATGCTAGTACCAATCATGAAGGACAAGTTATTTTACGGTTTCAAAATTCAGACTCAATAGATCTCCGTTCAGCATATAAAAATTCAACACGGGCACATCATTTAACAGAAACACAAGAAAAGGTAATGGTACTATGAAAGATGATCAAGATCCATAAGAGGAAGCAACCAACAAGAATGTCAAATCTCTCTCAAAAGGTTGAGACTGCCCCAGATTTAGACTGATTTAGAGATGGTCCATCTCAGTTAGAGATAGGGAGACTGCCTCACTGATTCAGGAATAGAGGAACCCAGAGACTTGGCTTTACAAACCAATCAAAAGAAACTAACATGAGTCAACGACAAAAGGTACACTTCTTCAATAGAAAGATCAGCGAGGTTATGTAAAAACGTGCAAAAGTCTGCACAAGAGCACAAATTAGGAAAGGAACTTTTGCCCCTCATCTTCGTGGCTTTTGCTTGTCTTTCAACTCAAGGTTTAGCAAGGATCAGCATAAGAAGGGAAAAATTGCATTGAAGATGGCTAGCAACAAAAATTAGTGGCAGATTATATTGCCTTGAAACAAGGGTAAGAGGAGTTATTCTGGCCCCAACTACATGGCCCTTTCCTTCCCTCAGGCTCAGATATTGCCAATGCTAACTTATCGTCGTCATTGACAGATTCAACATAATATTCTACTTTGAAGGTGCCAACCGCTTACTCATTTCTAAATTAGTGGTTGTATCTGCACTTGTATTCGGGCATTGCCTTAACCAAGATATGGAGGGTTCAGGCAAGGAAAAGGCTCCTTCTCAATTGTATACCATGGCCAATGACATATTATTCTGCACTTCTAGAGAAAGTACTACAAGTACCTCATCCCAATGCATTGCTACAAGGAGATATTTCTCCTTGAATTACATATAAGACCAGACACCACTAGCTACTGGAAAGGTACGTCTCAACGGCTGACTAAGTGATGGTATATTAATTAAAATTATGGTTCAATGCTGAGTAATACAAAAAGACAACCCACAAAAACCAGCACCAATTTGTTTGACATGTCATAAAAGTGATGAGTATAATGCAAAAATTCGGCTTAAGCACATACCCATTTCTCCAGTGGTAACTTGGAACCTTTCACCCTTATGCTGGTTCTCCAATTCCTTAACTTGGAATTTGTATGTCGTTCCCAATCACTTAGCGCTTGTTTTTTTGTTCCACAAAGCCCACACTTGCAAATAACTCTGAGATGACGAGCAATTCATCGAATTAATCAATCGGTGTATTTCTAAGGATTGTAACAGAACCAAATTTCGGACTGTTACATGAATGCAGAAAGTTAGAGACCATGGAAAGGATATGCAATGATGCAGGACACAGTAAGTTAAACTTACAAATGAAGGCTTGGAAAGTACACGCCCTCAACACCAGCACAAACAACTGTAACTTTGTTAGGCAGCATCAACTGGCCACTACTCTTGTCCGCCCTGCAGCAAAAGGTCGAACAACTATTTAGCAAGTGAGAACTAGACAAAGTTACAAAGCTACATATATAAAAATCAGTACATCTAGTATTCTCTCAGTAACAGGCAAGGAATTTCTACGCATGAGAAGGTTTATTTCTGGATAAAAACAGCTGGCACAGAGAGAGAGAGAGAGAGAGAGAGAGAGATGGTGTGCAATTACTTTATTTTAGATTGGCCCTTTTCGGAATCAGATAATTCAAAATTGAACTTCGCTCTACAGGCAGGGCAATAATAATCAGTGCCACCCATCTCCTTCAAAAAATAGTAAAATACAAAAAAAATAGTCAGAGGTCGGACCATTTCCCAATGCAAAACAGAACTGATGTAAATGATAGTAACTGTACCTTAAAACGGTTACTTGAGATTTTATCGCACTCCGCATGAATCCAAACTTTACAGCCATCACAACGTACCTAATGCAGTATGCCGCAGTATAAGAAGGATTTACAGAAAAAAGCAGTATATCAGATTAAATCCCTAAAAAGGTCAGTTCTCCTTACCCAACTCCCGCTGTCCGAATGATTCCATATCTTCTTGCATATGCCGCAGTAATGATTTGATTTCATCATCTGTAAACAGAAAATGTTCAGGTTTAATTTCAGCATTTTACATCTGTCTTAAAGGCTGTATATGGGTTTGCATCCCCCTCAGTGCCATACGGTTAATTTATTTCTACCTATCATATGAAATAATAAATCAAATGCCATTACAGGAAAAATGGATTTTACAGACCCTAGAACACAATCTGCACAGTGATTGCCCTCCAGGAGTTAAAACTTTCTCTTTCTTTGTCATTCTCACTGGAAGGTTAGATCCACAGCCTTCACAGCAACGTTGTTCTTTCTTCGTCCCAAATCCATCCTGCAGGAGGAAGTTCAACCTCATGAACATCATCACATATATTTATCCCAATCATACTACTGACCAAGGTAAGAGGAAGATAGGCATGGATGATGGCTCCCACCCTCAAGTTTTGGTCCCCCCGCAACACCCGAAAAGAAGAAAGAAAATAGAAAAGAAAAAGAAATCTATCCTAACTCCAATTTCATGCAAAGAAGAACCTCTGCCGGCCAACTGATTCCATGAAAACCAAACCCAGGAAAACCCAGAGATCATATAACTATCAACTACTTGAGTGCTATTAGCACTAAACATGAATTCTAAGAGATGAGTAATAGATTTATTTGATATGTCAATAATATTCCCTAATGAATAGAAATTATGTATGTAAAGAAAGAGGCGCCTTGGAGAAACCCACCAAGTTAAGAGAGTTAAACTCTTGATCTTGATTTGAGCCAGTAGCCTCCTCAATCCCTCTATAAACAAAATCAGCAGCCGTCGTATTTCCAGCAGCCAAATTAATGTCATGTGTCAACTTTTCCGTAAAACCATTTTCTGCTAAAAATGCCTCCTCCATTGCAACTTGGAAGTCACTGGGTTTGCAGTCCTTCAACTCAGGCTGCTCCTGAAACCTGCAAAAAGCACACCTTGAACTCAGGACAATTGTACCTTATCCTAAAGATCCAATATCTGAGCGAATGAAGCACCAAGCACAGACCTGTCCACAAAGTCCATAAATGGGAAGATCCTCCCTCGTCTCACCCACGCGAAATCCTGATTATAAACACTCGAACGTTCAGAACAAGATGCCAGTTATTTTCACAACAGTTAATGTGTATATCTCAGTACATAGAAACTAGCACAAGTAAAGAGAGTATTTCCTGTGCATACCCTATGATCCTCACTTCCCGCATAACCAAAGAACATCACACAAGCTGCGTCAGCTATACAAGCTCTTAAGACCAGTTCTGGAGCTTGTGTCATTGGGTCAATGACAATGGCAGGCCAAAAAGGCTCAAATTCCCCAGATTTCGCCCACACAATATCGCCTGAATAGAAGTCCTCGGGCCCATACAATCCATCCTTCCTTTCCTCACGCCATTCCACTGAGTTCTCCTTTTTGTCATTCTCCTCTACAGCGTACCTGTTGTACTCACCCAGATGGTTCTGTATAGAAGTCAGCGAACTGCGGGAGCTTGAATACTTCCTTATGTCGATATTCCCATGCCCAGCTTCTTCTTCCTCAGCTTCCTCGCACAATGTACCATACCCGAGATACCTGAAAGCAATTTCATCCTCCTTTCTCCTATTTTTCAAGCCATTACTCAAAGTTCTAGCCACTTTATTACTGAATTTCGACTTTTTACATTCGACGATCTCGTACTCGTCGACATCACTGTCTAACAATCCACCCTTAGCAGCGGTACTCTCTTTCCTCCAGTTCTCAATAACAGAGTCATTGAACCGAGAAGGCAATACCTGGACTCTTCCTCTGGAGGTCCTCACCAGAGGGGGCCGCGAAATCTCTGCAGCCCCACTCGCCGCCCTCCCCGAATCTCGACCATGGGATTCCAACTCGACCTCTTCCGGGGAGCAAGACAATTCCGTGCACCACGAGGCCGCGAATTGCTTCTCGCCCAAAACACCGGGGATCACGCCCGCGGCCACCTCGCCGAGAAGATTCAACGGATAGTAACCATTGCCCAATTTACCCTTCTTCCGCGCCCCGGCCTCGCCATCGCCATTGTGCTCGGCCGCCGCGGCGGCCGAGGGGTCCCCAGGTTTCCTCCGCTTCAACCTCGGCATCCGCGATTTCAACTTGCGCTTGATTATCATCTCCTCCGGCCCGCGAGACGATCGGAGCCCCCCCGCGCAATTCTCAACGCGCCATGCTCGCGCTCAATCCCCGCATCGAGAGACCCGAAGCCCAAAAACCCTAATCGGACGAACTGAGGAGAGGGGCTTAAATACAAAAGGGGAATCCGGAATCAATCGCCCCCGCAGCGATTCGAGAGGAACCCAGAAGGGAAGGGGGAGAGAGAGAGAGAGAGAGATGGAACAGGAGATTCCGAATTGAGAAGAGAAGGATCGAAAAGCAAACAAGGGATCTGCGAGAGAGAGAGAGAGAGAGAGAGAGAGCTTGCTTCAATCCCAACTGCTTCTTCACAGTAGAGAGAGAGAAGAGAGAGAGAGAAGGGTCTGCGCGCACGATAAAAATTGGTTTTTTTTCTTGGCTGGAAAAATCTTTCGAGAAATTGGAGTGAGAAAAAGTGCAAGTCTTTCTTGGAAATAGCAGTTCCCCTTCGGATATCTCTCGAGAATATAAGATTTCTAGAGAGAGAAAGCGAGCTGACACAGAAGAGAGAGAGAGAGAGAGAGAGAGAGAGAGAGACGGCGTTATCTTGTGCGTGAGAGAGAGAGAGAGAGAGTATATAATGCGTAATGTTGGTGAAGAGAAGAGGAGTCAGTCGATGGTTAACTTGCGAATTACGCGAGATTTGCTAGCACGATCCATCCAAAATTCACAGCTTCTTTCCTCGTTGCTCTTAGCTTCAAGATCTCAAATTTCTCCTCTCTCTCTCTCTCTCTCTCTCTCTCTCTCTCTTTTCTTTTAGCAGAGGTCAAAGGTTTGGCGACTGAAAATTGTCGGGGTCGGGTTCCCAATTCGGTGACGATGTTCGGGCGGAAGTTCCACGAAGGAGTTGGGACTCCCCCATTCGATCGGGGCCTCCTCAGCTCGTCGTTCTCGTTCGTAGGCGACCGCGTCGTCTTTTCTTCGAGAGAGCGAAATGCGAATTCTTTCTTTCCTGTTCGCGTAACTATGATCATGCGATGCGCGCGAGGATTTGGATAAATTTTTGGAATGTTTTCGTCGGAGGAAACCCCCTTGAAATCCACGAAGGGGACCTCGTGGTGGAGGTGTGGCAGTCACGGTGGTACAATTTTGTTTGATGGGCCCATCTTATTATTCGAGTTCGTGCGCGGGTGGGTTCATTTTGGGTCGTCTTCAAGAGAATGCGGCATTTTCCCGGCGTTTCTTGGCGGCGGGGTGGTGGTGCTGCAACGTCTGGTCGCGGCGGTCGGGGCTCTTTATATTACGAGGTTGCTCTTCGTTCTGTTTTGACGGTTGGGTTCGTTGGTGGGTCCTCGAATTTCTTTTTTCTTTCTCTCTCTTTTTTTTTTTTTCCCGAAATGGTATTGGGGACGTTGGCGCCTTTCTTCCTTCATATATGGTTAGTGTCGAATTACGTATATACTCTTCCCGCTGTCGTGGAGGGGTGGAACTTGAACAGAGGAGGTTTCCGAGTTTCGATTCGCGACGAAGCGACTATGGAGATTCCTTATAACGATTCCGAAATATCGTCGCATGGGGATCGTGTAGTTTCATCGTCTTCCATGGCACGCTCGCATGCGATTCGGAGATTTCGCGCTCTCGGAACAAGATAATTAGACATAATCAGTCGATCTTTTTCCTCCCCCCTGTAAATGATGTCTGAAGACGGGTTTACTGAATTTGTGTGATTTTTCCTGAGCAAAAGGATTAAGCCGCGAGGTGGGTTGCCTCTTCTTCTTCTTCTTTTCTTCTTATTTTAATGAATTATGGAGTTACATTTGGAATGGGGTGCTCTCAGACTCAAAAGCTTGGGGCTTTTTGCTTCAATGGCATCGTCTGCTCTAGGCGACAAGCCGAAATGTACGAAAGCTCAGTCATTTGTTGCCAACTAACAGAGCTTAACGTTGCGTCCTTCGTTGTTATCGTGGGTCATTTACTAGGATCATAGATGCAAAGAAGAGAGAGAGAGAGAGAGAGAGAGAGAGGAGCGGTGCTTTCGTGGGGGTTTGGCCATGACAAGACCTTGGAAGCAGAGGAGACAGTAAGGCTGTCGAAAGCAAGAGTTCTGACTGTGTGGATGTTGGGGATCGATTATGAGGTCGACCCATGGTGGGGATCCTCGAACTGTTGGTGGGTAGGGAGACGACCCCGTTTCGTGGTTTAATCATGGGTCGCTTTTGGTTTATAAGAAGCAAAGTCTCACAAGTTTCACCCAAGAGAGGAGGGTCAAGGTCAAACTTGATTGGGAGTAGGTGGTGGATGAGAACTGGTCATCTTATGTTACAGGAACGGTATGTGCAGTTGGAGCTTTCGAGGGAAAAGGTCGCGGCGAGAGAGAGAATGCTTTCGATGTAAAATACGTTGCGAACTCATATCTCTCTGCTTGCTTCTTGATACCAGGCAATTTGTGTCCGCGAGCACAGAGGACGACGATGTGGTCCTCCGACTTTAGGACGCCCCTGAAATAGTTCCGGCTGTGTAGCGATGTAAACCGGCCTCCGTGCTCGCCCACCTGCCCGCTGAATACAACGAGTGCCGTCGGGTGGTGATCGGAACGAGCTCGGCTCGTGTTGTCGGAGGACGTATCCCCTGCTCTGCGCTCGAAACTGTACTTGTCAACCATATAACGTGAGCATCGGAGTGCCGATTTGATCTCTTTTGTTTTTTTGTGGTCGGAGCCGATTTGATCCTGTTAGCAACCAGGCAAACATTAGAGTAGCCAAAGAGAAGAAGAGGACAACCGAGAGAGAGAGAGAAGGGGGGATTACGTATCCTATCAATCTCGTGATCAGTATTCAGTTACTGGTCTTTTCATTTTTCTCTGAATTGCATGGAGGTAATGGTTGGATTGGACTTTAATCATTAAAGTCACGTTACTAATTTAGGTAAAGCAAACCTTAAGAGTTTTCCTAATTTGGGCTATATAAATTGATATTGTAATAATTATTTTATGGAATTGGTCTAATAAGATTAGATATAAATATTATTAATTAGTTTAATATGAGACTAGCTTATATGTGCTGAGCAGAGCCCGACCTGTAATGTAAAGGTCTGACTGAAAACTCTATAAATAGTGCTCAAGTCTCTCCTCTAACAAATAATCAAGAGGCCACTAGAAGAGAAGCACTTAACATATCGTCACTAATTCTGTATCAAGAACAATGAATTCTAAATCAGGTGTATAAATCATTTTAATCCATTAATGTGTTCTAGGTTCTGTCTACGGAGATCTTAGGCGTCGTCTTTCGACGTCTTTCACAAATTGATCATGCCGTTTAGAAGATTTTGAGAGTCACGGGTAGTTCGTGGTTTGACTTTCGAAGAGGAGGAACCAAACTTGATAGGACGCAAAATTTAAATGGCTTTATCACTGTCAGATTTGCGCATTTGAGTTCTTTCAACGATTTTCTCTTTTCTTAGAACGGGTCGAGACAGAGGCACAGGTACATAGTTTTCAGAATTTGCCCTTTATTTTTTTCTTAAACTTTGGAATCGTATCGCGTCGCGGTTACATTTTCATTCCAATTGCCGAGCAGACAATAGTACATTAATATCTAAAACTCACCTTCCCCTGTTTTTGTTCTTGGAACTTGCTAATGTACTGTTCTGGCATTCCTCAATCTGGGAAAAGAGTCGAAAAGTTAGTGATGAATTCCAATTTTTTATACCCACTTTGACACTCTGAAGGTTTAGGTGCCGCCCTAGGTTAATCACAATTATAGTGTCAAGCAATGCTATTGTGACGGCAGAGGAAAATGAAATTTTGGATTTTTGGTGGCCTCGCCTGCCCTTGCTGTGGCCGGCGAGGGCTGCGATCCTCGCCCGTGGCCTGAAAAGCAGGGGATAATGTAGCAAGAAGGAAGCTATTTTTAGAGAGGAAAAGGTGGATTGAAAATCGAAAGTAATCGAACAACCTTCAAAACTCCACATTCTGAGGAATACCGATACAGAGATGAATCCAGAGCACTCAAGGAGACGCGACGAACAGAATAAAAACTAATCACCTTACTAGTTTAGACAGACAATTGTATTGAATTCAGTCACCTTAACATATTGAAATCCGGCGTGCTCCAGAAGGACACAACCTTATGGTCGAATTTTGCTTGTGGTGTTGGCCCAGTACACGTGACTGCTTCAAGTCCATTCCCCGCCACCGGTCCGATTAAGATGCGACGAATGCAATTAATGGCCAAAGTGACGGAGAAGAACCTCCGTATAGTAGCGAGGAAGACAATCCGTGAGACATGTTTGACTTCTCCGTATTACTTTCCCGACTTCAGCTGCGATATGCCTCGACATTCTGTCAAATTAGCTTTTGCCATATCATTTGAGGAACATATGGCCCTATCAGGGGGGACATGCATTCAATCGAAAGCACAGCAATGTTATACGATCACTACTGCAGATGGAACTCCTGCTACAGAAGAATCCAATGAAACCAAATAACACTGCTCTTATTAACATTATTAAACATGTCAAATCCATTCTTCTGGGCCTTTACCTTTTATTCAACACTCCTCATGTACAAATCTAACTTGGCCATTAAGTCCACTGACAAGTCACAACGATTAATAAGGAATTAACACCTAAATCCTCCAGTAGTCATTTCAAGCCTTAACTGAGTCAGCCTCTGAGAGGGTGGCCACTGATCTTGATCTGTTATTTCATCTATCTATCTTAGATTGGCGCGACTTCTAAGTCCGATTTGTTAACAGTTATTGCCTTTTGAAGTGTTTGACTCTTCCATCCGGGCAAATCTTCCTCGGATCCGTGGTTGAGTATCAGCGAGAGCCTTTCTGCAAGCATACTGTAAAGTGCCATTTTATGATCAGTGACCGGATCCCCCCCAAAAGGTTCAGAATAAACAAAATACATTACAGTGCATAGTCACGTAACACTAATAAGGACAAGGATCATGCAAATTGAAGTGATGTCTTTGCCTTTTGTTGGGCATGAAAAAGCAGTAGATTGTTTGAAAATGAGTCTTGCGAACGACACATTACCTTGATCTTCCTGCCAAAGTTCCTCTTGCTCTTCTTGTTTCTGTATCTAGAAAGCTTTTCCCAGCGTCCTTCGGAGGGGTAGTTGCTGATAAGTATTGGCTGCTGAAGGGGAGATTGGAATCCCACATTACCACCATCAAGAGTCTGTCATAAAAATCCTTAGTGTCAATGACGAGGCCTCATATGGTTTTAGCATCCATGAAAGTTGACATTTTCACAGCTTTTAGAATTGAATAATGCATCACAGAAAAATGCTGTCTTACTGGTAGATAACTGTAAAGATTTGACAGCTTAAGCTACTGAGATGCGATGAGGTAAAAATTAAAACACAGACATTTATATCGACTTGACTTCACTGAACTGAAGGTTAACTATGATGAGGAAAGGATATGAATAATGTTAGTGACGACGAGAAACTGAGAACTATCTGTGTTGCTAGGTACGACGTCCACCTGTCCGCACAAACGAAAGGCCCGAAAATAGACAGAGATCACTATGCTTCTACTGAGATGATACACCAGTTGACAGGAAGAGTGAAGCCAACCCACCTTTACTAAGAAATGAGAATCTCAAACTATTTGAAGCATTAAATGTCTATTCTCTTTGTTAACGTAAAAATGCTAGTTGTTATGATGAGAGCAGACCTTTTCGAGTCCCCCCAAATAGAAATGCATAATCAAATTGTATAATATGAAATAGTCACATAGTACTTCAATAACTAAGGAATAGATGAGGGTCTTCCACTGAGAAACGCTCATAAATACTACAAAACAATCGAACTTGACCTTTATGTCTCCTTCACTAAATGCCCTCCGCATTCCACACACCATTCCATCTCTAAAGTCCACCTCAGCGAAGTCGAGGAAACTTGGTTTCAGTCCACTAATGATTCCCATGGAACTCAGACTTCCCGAGCTAACACACTTGGGGAATGGTACCTGGGGAGGCAAATTGTTCTCTTGGGATTGGTTCTCATCGATACTCATCAGAGGAACTTTCATTTCCATGACTTCAGCAATCGGGGCACCGATTGCACCATTTGCTAAGAGATCCTTCTTACACTCATAGAAAACCTCACTCAAGAGCGGCTCGCCCTGAAGTGATACGATATCACCGGCTTTGAGGCCTTGAGAGGTAATGACATCTTCCGGGCCAGAGATCATTGAGATGGCTGCTGTCATGGGATCGAGCCTCGCAATTGGCTCCTCAATTATCGGCTCCGGAGCTTTGAATAGATCCCCCACCCCACCGAGGTCATATTCCGATATGGTGGAGACCTGAACCACATTGTCCTATGAGGGGCATCGAAAAGAATAAAATCAGAGAGATATTCAGAGAATATGGAAATCAGAGGAATTAAGAAAGCAGATTGACAATTCATAGACAAAGGACTTCTCGAAAAGAACTGCAGATTATTTGATTGAGAAACGACTTACAGTTACGGATTGAGTCAGGAAAAGGTATAAGTTAACATTAGAGCGTAAATGGGAATCTGCATGCAGCAAGAACAAAGTACATGCAAAGCAATAGAAGGCTAACTACTCACAAGTAGTCAGGAATTAGCAGCCTCTAACTTTGACTGAACTACCATATAAGCAAGTCAAACTGTAGTATTAAAGCAGGAGTTGTCATGCAGCCACAACGTGATATATGCGAGCCAATTACTCGTAGATCTCACCTGTAATCCACATTCTTATACAGGATCCCAACATACTGAATTTCCCATGCAACAGTCTAATCGTGTTACGGACCTCAATATCAGTTTGTTCGGTTATCTATGCAACAAACAGAGACTAGAAAGATTTCAACATCCCAAAATATTATTAAACCTTCCTTGCTGTAAACATAAATCAACAGTTTTTCAGTGACAAGAAAGAGCGCCCAAGTGTAAATTCAGAGATCACTCAATCAGGAAATAAAAAGATTTTGAGATAAGTGATAGGAAGCATCTATTTGGAAATAAAAATTGTCATCGTGCTTCAAATTCTCTACTTAAATTCGCTTCCCATAGTGATGTTATGTGCCACTGAAATTAGGCAGACCAAGGAGTTGCCTTCCTCCCATTTCTTTGAGTTCAACAGTCGAATTAATTGAGTCTGTTCACCACAGATATCCAGCAAGGTATCCGTTTTATGCTCGCAATCATCAACTCAGCCTATTACTTTCTTGGTCTCCAGTTTAGGGTTAAGTATGGGAAGGTGTACAGGAGTAATTAACTGTGGTTCTTCTTTGCTTTGTTCAGCGTCCAGAAATCATCAAGAAATCATGCAAAGCAACCCATCTCCTCTGTTTTTTTCTTCGACCAAAAGCTCCTCTGACAAATTCACATTTGAAAATTAAGATATAAATCAACAACATCATTAGATCACCTGGAGACACCTTCTCGTCCCTCAATCTCCCTACCACTACCTCTTATAGTAAGATGGCACTAGTTATAGTACAAAACAATCAGCAATTCGAAACAGATTCAAGAGCAAAGGAATGAGAAGCCCATCTAACCCAATCACCAGTAGAGAGGGCCAGAACATCAAGAAATTCATGTTCATAGACATACATATGCATGGTGAGAGAAAGAGAGATTAGTACCAGAGAAGAACTTGATTTCTGAGATTTATAGAACTCTTCAAGCTGCTGAACCTCTGGGTAGAAATTCTGGAAGCAAGGGAACAACAGTCCCGTCTCTGCATACATTCTCTCTCTCTCTCTCTCTCTCTCCCGTCGCACACTCCACAAACAAGAACACAGTTCCAACAATCAAGGAGGGACTTCTTCTTCTCTTGATGTGCTGTGGGTACTGTCAGAGTGATTGACAGCAACTCCACAATAGACCAAACGCTTTATAAATATGCCACGATGAGCAGAGACTGTGATGGGTTTATGATGGGTGCTTGGGGATGTATAAAATAGGGTTTTATAGGATGTGGACAAAGCAGGGGGAAAAGGGACAAGAACAGTTTTAATAATGCAACTGTCCCCCTCTCCTTGTCTCTGTCTGTCCGTCTCTCCTATCATGCACTTTCTTTTTTATTTTGACATTAAACATTTGCTTCACTGTGTACCTCTCTGGACTTTCTGATATTTTATTGCAACTTGCTGTGCAGATGAATGCACGAGCAAGAAGCGAGGACTGAGAGGGACACGTTGGGTGCAATCACCCATTCGGGTCAGTCAAAATCTCTGTACTTCTTTATTCTTCACCAGCCTCGTTACTTCACATTTTCCTTTTGCATTGGCATAAGAACATCAAACATCAACATGTAGAATTACAAGAGGAGTCAGCTACTGCAGCCGAATCAAGACACAGCCTTTGCCTCCAGTCTTTACCCACAAGCCATAAGAGCTTGGCATTATGCTTGAAGGATCACCATGTATGCGCTCCCTTGCTTCCAGGAAAGCATGTCGATCTGGGAAAACATGCAAAGCCCGAATGGTCTTCTTGCTCAAGAGATCGATGCAGAAAAAAGCAAAAGAAAAACATAAAAATAAAATAAAATAAAATGAGAGGGAGATAAGAGAAAGAATGATTCTGCTTTCCACATTGGCGAGAAAAGAAGGGAGATTATTCAAATTCTCATTGGAGTTGGAGGTGGGGTGAGCTATTCCTCCACAATTTGCAGCTTGGATCCAAGCGGCAATGCGCATTATTTTACGGCGCCTCAACCGCATGTCTTTTGTCCCTTTCTCCATCTCCAAAGTCATAAAGCAAAAGAACGAATTTTAAGTCTGGCAAGTAATGATAATCAACGTAAAATGGAGACCAAATTACAGTTCAGTTCACACGGTCGAGCCGCAAGAGATTCTTCTCTTGTTGCAGGCGTATGGCCATGGGGATGAACGTGGACATCATCGTAAAGGCTGACTCCTTAAGTCTATTTTCTTCTTTGAAATCGGGATGGACGTGGACATCATCTTCAATTTATTGCACTGATATCAATTCAATCATAAATTTTTCAATTGGACAAATTTAGTCCTAAACCTTTTGCGCGTGTGCCAATTAAGGCCACCCGATCAATTTTAACCGAAAATCATTAACATGGATGCTGGCTGTCCTATGTGGCGTAACCAACGCTTTCGTGAATATTTTTCAATTTTTTTTTAAATTGAGTTTTTAATTATCATTCTTCTTTTCTTTCCCTTTCATTTTGGCCGGCGAGGGGCCCTTGCCAGATTTGGGCGAGGGCTGCCTCGCCTAGAGCTAGCGGGGCCACGAAGGCCCTAGCCTCGCCCCTCACCAGTCGAAATGAAGGAAAAAGAAATTAAAATTCAATTTTAAAAAAATATTATTAAAAAATATCCACGTCAGCAATTTCAGGATCAAATTGGCCAAATGAACTCAATTGACATAACTGCAAAATGTTTAGGAATAAATTGATTCAATTAAAAAGTTTAGAATCGAATTTTTACCTATAAAATATATTTAAGACTTTTTTGATACTTTTTCCTTGTAACTGGTGTTCCATTCTAAATCTAACGCATGGAGGATTGGCTTAGATTTTACAAGACTTATGGCGGCCCAAAATGACTCGAAACATTACCTTAAAGAAAGACTTTTCATGTCGGTCGCCCCATCTCATTCCCCTTTTTTTTTGGAGGGTGTTAATTTTCGACACGTGTTGTTCGTATACCGGGCATTCTGAAGAAGAGCTCTAGAGAAAGGTCCTTTTGTAATCTTGTCGAGAATGGCTACAATTTTATTGGTTGCTTTTATGCGTGGTATCCTTGCTTTAATGCCACTTTAGGGGTTGTCCGTGACATTACTAGAAGCATATTGAGATTAGAAAAATCACAAAAACATGGAAAAGCCACGCAGGATTATTTCGATCAAAAACTAATTTTGTCAAAATAGATATTTTAAATAATGAAAAAGAGAAAGTCATGGGAGGAATATTTGGCCAGTTGGGTTGTAAAGCGATTGAAAAGAAAGGTTCAGATCGAATTTCAACGTAAATGAGACGTCCTGTAAATAAACAAAGCCAAAGAAAATAGGAAAAAGCAAACGATTCTTCTTTTGGGTAAGTAGGAAGGGATAAATTCACACTTCGGGATGGCTCATGGGACAAGATTGGACTTGTAACAAGGGGAAGCTCCATAGATTCTTTTATTTATATAAAATGCATGTAATTTTCTATTTATATATATATAAATATATAAATTATGTAGATGAACAAGTTCAATTTTCCCACTTCCATGTCAGGAGCAGACATCAATCGCAATCGCATTACAGGTGGCTTTAACCATAATCACGACAAGTGGCAGCCACCAAGGAGCGTTGGAACCTCATAAGCCGACAAAAAGGAACAGGAACGACTCCCTCTCACCAAACACATAGAGCCGTGCCATTTTCTCTAGACATTCATGTCGAAGATACTGTTCTTGCAAGAGTATTAGGGGTTCTACTTCACTAGACTAATTAGCATTCCGATGCGCGTTCCCCCGTAAAACATGTGTACGGACCCGCGATTGTCGTGTTCTTTTTGGTTCACCGATGCCGGACTCTCTCGTCTTTCTCTAGTGCCTTGGCCTTTTTCTGAGAGCAACCCCCTCTACATTGTTTCCTCGGAGAGATGTTGGCGATCTACATTCGGCTTGCGAGCGTCGAGCGCATGCATCGAATCATGAACGTGACATTTCAACAGAAGTTTGCTAGTGCGTGGTTCTTTTTGTTCCCGAGTTCATTTTTGGGGGGTAGAATGGAAACGACAAGGGGCGACGCCAAGGGAAGAAAGTTGCCCAAGTTGGGAAAAAGTCCAATCGCGAGTGGGGGTGGGTTGAAGTTGACGCACCAGCTAAGCTAAAGTGGGGGAGGAGGAGGAGGAACGAATCCAATCACCCTTCGTCCCTCTCACATGTAGCTCTATAGAAATGGCCTTTTCTCTGTCCCTACTCGTGTCTTCTTCTTGCTTAAAAGTGTTCCCACTAGGCTCCATTCTTCACGCGCTGCAAGGTTCAGCAGTTTTGCCAAGAAGAAGGAAGAATTACTACATTGAGAGTAGCCTAAAAAATGGAAGAAGAAGCTCTATTTTGAGCAGAGGAAATGAGTGAGGCTCGTAGTTGTTTGTTGATTGGAGCAAGTGGGTGCTCGAATTGTATATTTTTAATTCATTTTCTTGAGGGATAACCTTAGAAGGAATTCCTTCTAAAAAGTGAGTCAATCGAGCATTTTGACCGACTTAATATATAGAAGATGTATCTTCTTTTGTAGTGAATTTCAGGGTTCTTCGTTTAAATCCGCTAATATGATGTATCGGAATTAAACTTAGAATTCCCTCGGTGCTCCATTGAGCGGAACAATCAGCGTACAGTTCTTGTTTATTTTGCTCTCGATATCAGCACTCTTCCTAATCATTCTTTTCTGGCCAAAACTACACTAGTCGATCGCGAAGAATTAGAGGAACTACTCGATAAGATTGCCGGTTTGTAAACCCTTTATAATCTTTGGATACGTTTGTTTTACCGAAAACTTCATCATAAAAGACAATACTTTCCATGAAACTCAGTTGCAAGGAAAATAGTTAGTTTTCATTTGTTGGTTCGCGTGGAAAAGATGATTTCTTTCTTGTTAGAAGGGGAAGTTGTTTTTCCCCAATCTAAACTTGTTGTTTTCGATCCATGAAAAAGGTCTAGCGTGCATCAATTAGTTTTCCATCATCCAAACGCCGAAAAGTCGAAAAACAGTTTCAAACGGACGGAAAACAATCTCACGCAGTCGAGTAGGATTTGCATAGGAAGGCACAATCAAATGAGAGCTCGTGAATACAAACAACAAGAGCACTTGTGATCCCTCTGTGTTCCAAAGCATGCTTTAGAGAGAGAGAGAAGATAATATTCTCAGATTCCATTGATGCAAACCGAGTCGAACACTCCCGAAAGTGACAAGCTCTGGTGGGGGCAGTGCTTACCTAAAAACTGAAAAGACAAGCGCACGCAATTTCGCCCCCTCTTTCATCATTATGCTTTGGGGTCGAATAACAATGTGAATTGAATAAGCGGAATGATGGTGGGTCGATGGACCGGCTCTCTCATTATTTGTTATTTCCCTAATCAAGTGCCGTAGCCGACTTTACTTAATCTTTTTCTTCCATCTTTCTATATTTATGCTCTAGGCCTGCTACTTATGGAGTACACACGAGTATTTAGTCTTAGCGCTGGTCTTAAATGCATTTTATCTATTTATAATGAATTATCTACGACGGACTTAGGTACGATTAAAGCGATTCGAACACGAAACATATGGTCAAGAACATAGGCTAGTGCTGGATCCTAGGATCGGAACGCAATGCATGGAATTTTTGGTGGTACGTCGTGACCACAACTATAGTTGGTCCGAGAGCAGGGAATATTCGAGGACTCATGAAAAGGTGAAGGACACACGCAATCACCACTTATACCACTGGGACTCTTGAAGGAATTTCCATTAGAATCCACGAATATTCTGGGGAGCTGAAAACAAATTTTTTCTTCTTTTCTTTTTTTTTTAAGTTTTGCCGTGATTAGGTAAAAAATTGGACATTAGATTAAGCCTGCATTTCCGACCTTGTAATCATGCCCGCATTTCCGACCTTGTAATCGGCACGATTGATTAGGTGAGAGTAAAAAAATACTGAGCAAATTCCAAGCGCATTCTACCAACAACTTGGCCACGCTCGTATTTGGGAAATATACTCAGAACGAAATGCGTATAAATCCTTATGTTATACGATTTGCAAACATTTTAAACTTCAAAGTGTGACCACTAAGAGTGGGTTTGATTCAATTTTGAGAATACCGAAAGCACAGCATTGGGCTTTCAGTATTCCCAAAACTAATATTTGGCCAAAAGCTACTTACCAAACACCATAGCATTTTCTTAAAGAGCTTTGAAAACTAAAAACTCATTGAAAATGCTGGACCAAACCCACCCTCTGCTATCACTCCAGGACACTCGTCGACTGGATCAGAACAAAATTTAACAGGATGGTCGACAGACAGACCAACCATTCGTTGCTATGATATACAGAGCGAGCTATTTGAAAACTGAAATTGCTTTCTTTCTGACCAATCTGCCCTCTACGAGGGCACTGAACGATCTCTTAAGTTATGGCAGGATCGAGGATACGAATTTGGGCTAGGCACTGCACTATATCACATTATTCCCTGCTTGTGAGGACCATTTTGCAATCATGTCTACATTGTGCTCAACCGAGACCGATTCTTCGTTAGTGTTTTCACAGTAGCAACTTCTTTCGGCAGTCATCAGGAAGAAAGAAAATCGGTAAACCAAGAGCAGATCAATCCTAAGAGAGAAGGTGGAGTTTGGAAAAACAAACCACAAACCCTTGTTAAAACCACCAAAATGATCGAACAAGCTTGGCCATCTGCGTCCACAGTAAACATCCAAAGATTTTTCCAAATTTGAGGACTTAGACGTCACACGTCTACAATCTTAGTATAATTAAGCTACAGAAGCAGCAGTTGAGCATCCCCCCTCATGCAATCTTTGCTCTTGAGAAGTCCATCTCTGGATGCTGCAAGAGAGTTTGCCAGAGACAAGAAATTAGCAATGTTTATTTACAAATACAAGAACGCTGATTTATAAGAAAAAGCAACCACTATCCACCTCTGCCATGAACTTCTTTAGAATATCGTGTTTCTGCATCTCATCACTGGTAGGAAGACCCATTGCCTTCTGTCTCTGATCAAACTGGTAAGTTAGAAGCAAAATGTCAGTATTGCATTTGCAAGGAGACGTGCAAACACTCCCAAGGCCACCAGCATTGTGCTCATCTACATGCACACAACGAAATATATGCAATGTGTGTTTGTTATATAAATGACCCGGAGGAGCTCAAGAAAGAGAGCTACTTTACCATCATCTTTTCAACTGTCTGTCGAGTTTCTGGGTCCAGGTCAGACAATTTGCTATTCTCTGGTTCAACCTTCTGGGTATCAATTTCAGGATCCCCTTTCACCAAAGATTTCCACCACTCCATTTGATTGTGCTTGGTCAGGAGAATAGAGATCGCACTCTGGTCCTCTGTAGATTCGCAACATTAAGATGATCGTGGGACATGGAAATAACCATATTACTATCACTTAACAACAGGAGGCATATCGTTCTTGTTAGTGTTTGAATTCATGTGGCCTATGATATTCTTGACTCAATCTACTAAATACCTAAACTCCAGTAGCAATCATCAGGCTTGACAGTCTGGAACAGCTCCCCCTGCAAGTAGTCGGACATGGTCATGAGAGATATCTAAATAAAGCAAGCTGATCAAATAAACTCAAAGTAAGCACACTCACTTCTATGACGGGAGGTTGACCCTTGAGTCCAACTTTCAAGTGGTTTTTCTTTATGTCACATACCACAAACCTTCCTTTAGTACCTTTAGGAACTGGAACATGTATGGTAACCTCCTGCAGAGTCTGAGTCCAGGAATACTTCTCAAGATCGAGGCCATTGCCTTTGTTTGGCACTGTTCGACCAGAAACGATGTCAGAGCAGCTACGGGGGGCAACATGGTATATTTTACACAATATGTCTTTTAAACACATGCATCCACCTTGTAAAAGGAATCATAACAAGATAGTCTCTTATAGAGTTGCACTTCCCAAAGCACAGTGTAACCTAACTGGTCATCTCAGCTAAACCTATCTGAATCATACTCAATGCAAGAGCTAAAATCAGGCTAAGTTCACAATTTGGGCATGGGGATGGTCAAAGTCATAACTATGGGTCCACGTCACATGTTAATGCCGAGGTGGTCAAGTTATCATCTTGTAATTGGTCCTTAACAATTTTAATAATGAGTCCTAAATTTTTTGTCCCGCAGTTTGCTAAATCCCAAAGGCTGAAAGGCATCAACCAATGCTGAAGTTCCACAAGAAATTGAGACATTCTAATGATTACAATCGATGCGTAAACAGATCTCCTAGTTTTCCAGCTAGTATGACAAGAAAAACAAGACAACACTTGCAAAGTAGCTTCTTTTCCTAATTTCCAAGGAAAAAGGGAGATCCAATCAAGCATAAGCACGCAAGACAACTTGCAAGAACCCTATACACTGCAATAAGAAGACATCTCCAAACCCAAGCAAACCTTCCATCACCAGAGCACTTGACCAAGCCAATGCACGCTTAATTATTCGGGCAAAGGAGCACAAGCTCATCAAAGAATATCCACACTTTAGCGAAATTGACAGCATAATAGAATGAAACAGTTTTCCTTCCCATCGCCATTAAATAGCCAACCAGAGAAAAACAGACAAGCTAAATAGATAACGACGGCCACGAAAACATCACACAAGCATCACAGCCTTACTGGAGCGGGAGAAAAGAGCCACCATCATGAGCGATCACTATGCAAATCTTTCTACCATCGTACTTCTCATCTAATCTCCCAGATATCTCAACTGCAGTGGCGTCTCGACAGGCACTCGTCGCGCTCGTACGTAGCAAGCAACAAATTACGACAATCACGAGAAAAATAAAAGCCCTTACCTATCGCTCCACTCTTCCCCGTCTTCTCTTCCTCCGCATCCTTCATCTCCACCTCCTTCACCTTCTTCTCTTCTTCTACCTTCTTAGCCGCCGCCGCCGCAACCGCCGCTGCCCTCTCCCTCTCCCTCTCCTTCTCCCTCTCAATCTGCTTCAGCTTCTGCTTCTGCCTCTCCCTCACTGCCCTCACCACCACCGCGACGTCCTTCTCCGCCATCTCCCCCACGAGGAAATCGCTCCGCTGGGCGACGAACTCGAAGGCCTCCTCGATGAACCCCAGCGGGCTGGAAGGATCGAATCTCGCTCTGAACTCCGCCGCGGAAGGAGGGGGGGAGGAGGAGGAGGAGGATGAGGCCGAGGGCTTGGCCTCCGGTTGCTTCTCTTCTTCCTCCTGATAGTCGGATATGATCGCCATGGACGGTGAGCTCTGGAGGAATCGGAATCGAGATCGTTCTTCCCTTGCTCTGCGAATCGGATCGCCGGAATCTGGTCGGCGGGTTAGAGCGAGAGGGAAACGATTTTTGGGGGGGTTTTAAAAGGGTTTGGGCGAAGAAATTGGACGACGACATTGTCGAGTCGCTCATCCTTGTGGAGAACTCCAGAAGGTTGTGGTTTTGCTGTCAAGTCCCCCAACTTTATTGAAATTCTGAAGCGCCGCCTAAGTTTCCGAAATATTGCAATCACATCAACTTTCGTCTTCTAGTTCCAATCTACGTCCCCATTCTTGGTAACAAGCGCTCTTATAGACCTAATAATGGTTTAATCTCGGTAAGAGCGGGGTTTAATTTTTTTAAAAAAAACTATGGTTACTCGTAATATAGAAAAGTAGGTGCCTTTTAACAATTTTATCACTTGATTGTTTAGGCTTTGATTTTTGCTTTTTTACATTTTGCTTAATTTGAATCTTACGACTCACGCACTTTGACACTTTTTTTAGTCCAAACTCAAGCGTTGACCCATCAACATATTTTTTTTTATATATATATTATGATTTTCGAAATTTGAACAATAATTTACACAATTCCCAAAAAATTAATAATTTACATTTTGGCGAGAAAGCAAGAAATACATTTTGGTTTTGTTTAATGCAAACAAACATGCCCTTATTCAGTGTAGTCAGAATAAATTAGGTACTATAATCCATCATACGTTATATATCAATCTATATATTAATATGCATAAACTGAATTTAGGTTATGTCCCACTTTTGGGCTTTCCATTTAACCATTATATGTGAAAATTACCAAAAAAATCATAAACATATTGCACTTTTGTCAATTCAATCGTAAACCTTTTAATTATACTAATTGAGTTCTAGACATTTTCACATTTTACCAATTTAGTCCATCCGTTCAATTTTGGCCAGAAATCGCTAACGTGGACGTCGGTCGTTTGTGACATGACGACGTTGACATAGATAAATTTTTAATTTTTTTAATTTTCTTCTCTTTTCCTTTTTTTTTTTACTATGGCTAGTGAGGGCTGTCGAGTTCTCGCCACCCACTAGGTGAGGGTTGCGAGCGAGGGCTATGGCCCTCGCCTAGACCATCGTGGCTACGAGGGAGGCCACATTGCCCAAATCTAGGCGAGACTGCTACAATGGCCTAGCCTAGATCTAGGTGAGGTAGGGCAAGGGCTCGATGACCCTCGATGGCTAGAGTTGTAAAAAAAAGAAAAGAAGAAAAAAGGAAAAAATAATTAATAAATAAAATTGAAATTTATAAAAATATTATTAAAAATTGTCTATGTCGGCACCGTCCTTGCCACGTAGGACAGCTGGTAGGGATGTGCAGAGAAACCAGGAACCGCCCAGATTGCCCAAGAACCAAACCAACCGCCTAAGAACCGTGGTTCTTAAGAAAACTAGTCCGATTCTTGGTTCCAATTTATTGGAATTGTTGGGTACCAGTCCGGTTCCAAATGTGGAACGGCTTACCCACCCACTTGGACTAGACTGTTAATATATAATATATAAATTACTAATGAGGTGGCTATAAAGATAATACATTATCACCCATGTTATGATAATGGAGGAAACATAAGCAATCGAATATGGGTGCTCTCTGGCTTCAAGGGTACAACAGAATATTGAAATTGAATAGAAAAAGTCTCTAGAGAAGGCACCTACAATAGAGAGAAACGGGGTCGGACCAGTTTGAGCATAAACTAGAATAGATGTCACGCCCCAGCCCTCGAGCGCGCGACCATGCCGATGTTTCTCTTTTCTTGGGTCATTAGAAATGTGACGTCCTAGGACGCGTCGTCGACCCATTCATTTTATCTTTTGATTTACGCATGCGGAAGCGAAAACAAACACCCGACAGCAG
>BCNH02000001.1:15172951-15196371 GCA_001662345.2 Metrosideros polymorpha var. glaberrima
GCCCGTGCCATTCCAGTGGGCTTGGCACTATTCACATGAGCTCAGGTTTGAATTTGGCGGCCCAATGGGCTAAAAATCCAATAGGTTCTTAAAATGGGTCAAAAATGGGCTTCGGGGGCAAAATGGTAATTTTCCATTATGGACCCTCTTGAAATCCGAAAATAATAGAAATTAGGCCCGTTGGTTCGTGCCCGGTCCAAAACGTCTCTTCGTTCCAAAATTTTCGGCCTACTGTGCCTTCTGCGAAGCTTTAGGGTTTAACTGTAGAAATTGGAATCGTCGCTGTTAATCCAAAACGACGACGTTTATAGCGCGCCGATTCCTTTAAATATTAATTTTGGCACTTTGGTTTCACCACTCGCGCCTTGCCCGAGTGGTATCCGGGAATGAAACAAATGGTCCGATCCTGGGTTCGAAACTTGGAGGCGGCGACTTCGGTTGCTCCGGTTGCCCCTCCTCTCTTACTCGCGCGCCGTTTCCATTAAATAAAACTTTTGGCGGTTCTGTCTCACCGTTCGAACTTCAGTCGAGTGGTAAGAGGCGGCACAGTCCGAAGTCCCGAGTTCGAAACTCACAGATGACGGCTTCGATTGATTCTCCTCCGTTAATCGTGTGCCGTATACTTTAAATAAAACCTTTGGTGTTGTTATCCCAATAGTCATGCCTTAGCCGAGTGGCAGGCGCACGAGACGCGCACGAGACAGGGGAGGTCCGCGGTTCGAAACTCGTGAGCGACGGCCTCGCCTTCTGTTTTCCTCACCCTTTTCCTTTTCTCTCTTTTCTTTCCCCTTTTTCTTCTTTTCTTTTCTTTCTTTTATTTTTGCACAAATATAACTAAAAATCCGATCATCCTTGTTTCCAATTGAATTTCGACAATCGTCCTTTGATTAATCCAAACAGTCAAAATTCGGGATATCACAGCCCAATACTTAGCTCTTAATCCTTTAAGGTCCAATACTCTTCATCGGACTATAATTCATGGCTCAAGTCCATCAGATGTTATGGAGTAACATGTCCAAATGTTATTCTCTGCGCCTTAAACTGGTGAGCCAGAAATCAGGATGTTACAATAGAACATTGATATTTGATTGTCAAAAAATTAGTTTTGGATAAATTTATCATAAGTATATAAGCTTGGGGTTTTTCAAGGTAATAACCCCAAAAAAATGGGGGAAAATTCCAAAGAATGAATTGAAGTGTTCTCATTTTTTTTAAAATAAGGGCCTGAAATAGATCTCGTTTCAATTAAGGGCCTGAAGTGGCAAAAAAAGTCTCAAATAAAGGTCTAATCTAAGGGCATTTTCGTCTTTTCATTTTATTGATGAAATAAAATAAAAATATTTAAAAAATGAAAACGAAAAAAAACAAAGGAGGAAGCCCATGCCTGTTGCCGCCCTCGTCATCGACCGGAAAGAGCCGGTGAGGGTCGTCGGCGCGACAACCCTTGCCCAAATCTGGCGAGGATCACGGCCCTCCACCCAAAGCTGAGTGAGGGTCATCGGGCCTTACCCAGCGACGGTGGCCCTCGGCGACACTTGGCGACTAGCGGCTCGCCCAAATTGAGGTGGGGGATGTGACCCTCACCTCGGTTAGTGAGGGATGCCAAGGCCTCGCCGAGGGCTAGCGACCCCCGTCGGCCCCCGTCAGCCCTTTTTGGTCGGCGACGGGGGCGGCGGCAGTAAAGGGCTGTCACCCCTTGCCTTCTTCCATCATTTTTTTTATATTTTTATATTTTATTTAATCAATAAAGTGAAAAAAAAAGCGAAAATGCCATTAGATTAGGCCTTTATTTGGGACTTTTTTGCCACTTCAAGCTCTTATTTAAAAAAAAAAAAATGAGGGCACTTTGAGCTCTTAATTGGAATTTATCCAAAAAATGGGTTTAGTATGGAAATTAGAAAGTGGGCTTCGTGTGGGCTTGATTTGGTTTGGTGAGCTTGGGTTTTATTTGGGTTGACGAAACTGGGTCTGCTTAGGCTTTGGAGGATTTGGACCTGCTTGGTCTAGGTTAGTTTGGGCTGAATTTTGTTTTAGATGAAATTGGGCTTAATTCGCTTTTGTTAGGTTGGGCTTTATTGAAGTCTGTTTTGAATAGGCTTGGGATAAAAGCCCGATCGTGTGCTGAGCCTAGACCCACGAGGCGTAGGCGTCACCCATGTGGGCCAGAATCAGAACCGGGAAGAAACGAAAGATGGCGATGCGACGTTTCCTGATTCATCCCACAACCGATGCTCTTCTCTTTCAAAGGATCCAGAATCAGAACCGGGTGGACAGCATATCTTCAGCTAATCTCATTACTAATCCAACCCCATCTCCGGATTTCAGACGGGCGCACGGCATTGAGCAATGTTGGGATCGGATCGTCGTACCAAATCTCGGTCCACCGTTGCATGTTTCCTTGTCGAAAGCAATGAAGCCCAAGACAGCGCGAAATGCCCGCAACAAAAGCTCCGGGAAAGAAGCCGATCCAACATGTTTCCGAAGCTGTGAATGGTTGACCTCTGTGCCTCCAATCCTTTGTTGACAGTACTCATTGTTCATCTATCTTCCTTTACTCATGGATTCAGCCTAAGGCACTATCATTTGCTAAAACTGTGATCTGATTTCGTTTAGTTTTAAATAAAGAAAACGTATCAGTTGGACAAAAGATGAAAAGATTCACCAAGTCGCTCGTGAATCGACTTCCAATAAACCCGTCTAGGATATCGTGGAAATCGCATGCGACAAAACGTGTGTTTATCATTACCAGGATCGCCTTAGCCCACTTGGCTTTAGGAATCACTTATTGCCTCCCGGTGGCCAAGAGAAAAACAGTGTTTTACCATAACTCATGGATTAGCCATGGCATAAGCGTAGAAGAATACCAGACCCTGACTGCGTTTGGTGGTCAGGATAAAAATTAGGATATTATATGTTTTATCCTATTCTGTGTTTGGTAAATGTCTAAGACAGGATAAATGAGGACATAGATGGGAGAAAATAATCCTAGGGGGAAGGGTGGGATAAGGTAAGATATGATTTCACTTCCCTTTCTTTGACCAGAATTTTCCTCCCAATCTTCACACTATCACCCACTACCCTCTGCCATCACCCCCCGCCGCCACCCTTTGCCACCGCTAGCCGGGCGCCTTTAACTAAAATCATCCTCGTCACCCGCCGCTAGCCACCCGCCTTTAACCAAAATTCTCCCCCCAAACTCCATCAATCATCGCCAGCTGCTTGCCTCTAACCAAAATTCTCCCCTAAAATGGATAAATATGGCTAATCGAAGCCCAAAATTTTGCCAAAGAATCTCTTTTGGCCTCAAAGGCAACTACCAATGTTTGTTAATAAAGTGTTTGTTTTATGGCCTATTTGGTAAAGCTCAATTTTCTCTGGTTCGTGTTATTGTGTTACCAAACAGGCCTTTAGTGACCTGAGCACGACGGTACTACTCACTGTGAACTAAATTTGATTTACGCGACGCTTGAATCGACTGATAATATTCTCTTTATTGTTGCTGTTCGATTATTGCCAAGTGGATATCGAAAGGAAGCATTGACATTAAGGGGTGGCGAGAAGTGTTGCCATGTAGGGCGCGACCCTGGTTGCAATAACAATATCATGATCTTTGATTTGTCTGCTAATGATTAGAACCTCCCAAAGATTGTCCGCCAAGAGTTCTTTTATTTCGAGGAAGCTCAGATGGAGAAAACTCTTTTTTTTCCCCAAAGTATATATAGATTATGTTATGTGAACGTGCCCGGTTTGGAGCCCGCATCGTGCCCCTAGTACAAAAAGTTTGGCGTAACATCTTGATATCGTGACCTCATGAAAAACAAAAGATTATGAATTTACAAAAAGAGAGGTTTTCTTCAAAAAAAAAATTTTTTTTTGGGGAGAATAATATGAGGACACGGTAGGAATCTCCAAATAAATGACTTTTCAACACCGACGTTATACTCACCTATATATATTGTTGGCACTAGGGCATGATGAAAGATGCCGGAGTGCTTGATTAACGTTTTACAACTAAGAATACAACATCCTCATCATTGTTGTTTGCATCCCCCATTGAATTTTGCTTGCAATGTTGACTGAAAGTGGAGGGGTTATCAAAGACTTCCAAGTCACATAAATGTGGGCCTCTAATCATATTTTGGCCAGTAGCTATTGACCTACACAAAATGTAGATTAGGAAAAAAGGATGTGAACACTTGCTGGCATTGGCCTTTAATGGGTCACGACTGTGTTGAATTATGTACAATGATAGCGTTGGAGGTCCAACACCTAGCATTGCTTACCGAAGACTAGTGCCTCATAGCATTAAGTACTAACAAAATAACATATGAATCATGGGAGGAAAATTACCCAATCAATCATAAATATATTGTACGGAAGCTATTTCAGTCCTAAACTTTTTAGTTTTACAAATTTAACCTTAAACTTTTGCGTGAAATTTTGTCATAATCCTTTCGATCAATTTTCACCATAAATTGCTGACATAGTGATCCAATCATTGGCAACAGTCCTACATGGCATACTGCCACGTCAACGATTTCCCGCGAAAATTGACGGGAAAGATTATATTGGAATTTCATTCAAAGGTTTATGACTAAATTGACGAAATTGAAAAGTTTGAGATTGAACTGGTATTTGTATAATAAGGTTTAAGATTGATTGGACAATTTTCCCGAATCATGGCATACTTCGAATGTGACCAGAACATGTTTAGTGATCATGTTATACACTAAGTTGGATTAGTGGGCATTCTAAGATGTAAGCATCAACATCAGTGCTTTCCTAAGGTGCCCCCCTTCCATCACATCTATATGTTTTAATTGCCTTCTTTTTCACTTATCCTAAAGATAAGAGCCCACGTTGAATCATTGCAATCCCACGAGATGAGTGCTTCTCTAACTTCTAAAGTTCATTACTTTTTTCAAGGAGAAAACGAGTGATGAAGAAGACATCATGATATCAGCAAGAGGATGCTTGAAAAGCTCATGGCTATGGCTAACCAAACTGATCAAGTGCTTGAACTTAAAAAGAGTAGTGGTCCTCCCCAATTAGCCCCAATGCCTATCCACTCCAACTTGAGCATTGGGCCTTAAGCTTTTTGCTTGTTTTTGTGGGTATGATGGAACCAATCATGTGGTACTTGGATGATCAGTACATGAACCGCGGCACCTAATAGGGTCATAAGCTCGATTAGGTATGTAAAGTACGCATTGCGAAATAATTATCTGGTTGAAGCGATCACGAGCCTTCCCCCCCATCAATTTAATATCTTTGGGGATAGGCTAGCTAAATCACAGTCCAATTTCATGGTCCCTTGAATAATTTCTAGTTAGTTGAGGCTGCAGGGATTAAAGAGCTGAGAGAAATGATAATGATGATGATATAAGTTGCTCAACAAGATCATGTGATCTCGCATAGGGGCATGGCCATGTGTCCCCTCCCTCCCACCCCCATGGAAGATATGCACGTGCCTTGTTGCATCGGTTCGTGTGGCCTCAATTCATCGGTTCCCCAATGGACGCGCCACCTCGCCATCACCCTTTTTGTCAACTTGCCCCTCATACCACGCTGGCGTCAACAAAGCATGTCTTGTGCCGCGACGCGTTGGCCAAATTGTAGAGAGAGAAGCAATTTTAGACTTCATTGAGGACAATCATAGGACCAGGGAGATTACCCAAACAAGCTTTGACAATTCGCATTGGCTTCGAATTCACTAATGTTTTAGCTTATTCTTTAGGATAGTGTGAATCGAAATCGATAGAGCGATTATGGAAGCACTACGATCCCAAGATGTTTCTTTCCTTTTACGAGTGTCCCGATAGTTATATCGGAGATATCGAGACTAGCTCATAGAAATAATTGATCGAATGATATGGTGAACTGTAACCGAATGACATGGTCAATATTTAATGATCTAGCAAAAGCCTGCATTATCGCTCCGTGAATTAATTTTGCGAACCAACTTTTAGTATTTTTGACACTCTTCTTTTGGATTTGTTTATAGCAGGAGTGGTGAATGGATACATACTTTTTTTTTGTGTATGAAAAAGGGCTAAAGCCGAATATAAAAATTTAACATTGTAAATCTATAATCGCTATTGCTAATCTCGGAATAGATACAGATAAGAATATGATTCATCTCTTCTCTGAAAACGGGTTATCCATAGTATTTTCGATAATCCGATTACAATAAACCAACGTATGATAATTCCTAGAAACAGAGATCTATACATTTTTGGATTGAACTCGGGAAAAATATAAATCTATGTCCGAGAAACAGATCTTAAGCAAAGAAAGCGGCTATAATCACTTGCGTTATCATCAGAATTTTGTAGTAATTAGTGTGTTTATGTTAAGGGTGAGCAGTTCCATGTTCCTTACATATTCAATTTGGAACTTGGAACATATCCGTTGGAACATTTTTTCTCATTTTTTGGAACATAAAATCTACTATGCATACCTTGGAACCTAACCTGTCACAAATTCCAAGATCGGTTACAAAGGCTACTCAGATTCTACCTATGTTCTTAATTGAATGATTACACTGAATCATTACCTTTAATGACCACCACTTGCTGCTACAATCCATTGATCATAATTTATATTTAGACATACGAATAATATGAAATGTTGATAAAGCATAAGTCTCGATCATAAATATTGTCGAAAATAGAAACTCATATTAGTAGTTCCAGATTATACACTCATCATCGAATGTCATGGAATACTATAGGATCACGCAAAGATATAGACTAAGAAAAATACAAAAACTTATTCTATCAGGTTTCCCAATTTTTAGAATTTGGAATCTATACTGCACACCTTAAAACTTGAAACTGAATAGGTTTTCAGGTTCCAGATTCTATCCTCAATCCATGCTTATCCCTAGTTTACGTGCAGTCAAAATAGAGAAAAAGAAAAAAAAAAAGGTAAACTTCTAATCTGTTCCCTAAGAGAAGAAGCAATTAAAGGTGCACCAAATTTGGATGACAGAAATCAACGTACAGCAGGAAAGCCCACAGGCTCGAACGACGTATGTTTCCATCGTCATTTGCATTCGCGACGCTCCTGTGTCGCTAAAAGGTGTCGGTGCAGGCCATAAATATAAAACCATAAAGCGCGCCTAGTGGTCAATAAAGGCAAGATCATCCACCGATTTCATCCGTTTGAATTAGCGAAGCTTTCCGACCAAAAAAAAAAAAAAAATTAGCGACGCTTGGGTTTTTAAAATTTTTATTTTTTTGTGTTAAGGAAAATGTTCACTTCACATGAAAGAGAGATGCATAACTTCAAAATAAAGACGCAAATTTTACAAAATAAGTAAATTTGAAAGATAAATCAACTTAGTACAATCGAGATTTGCTTATTCCACAAAGCACAATTAACAGTCGATCACCGAATCTCACATTACCAGTGATGAGCACACACCGACAGTAGCTATAGTTTTGCTAAAAGGTGGTGCATGCCTAGGTTCAGCGTCCCAGCGTAATGACCGGCAATAATAACACCAATGGGTTAAAATAGCACAGAAAAAGAGCGGGGCTTGAGGTTGGACAGAACATTCAAGCAGACCTTTGGGTGCCCACGTTAATTCCTGTCCTGTCCAGTCCTGCCTTCTTCCCTTTTCGCTGTTGTCTCTGTTCAAAGGATGATAATGGAGGCTGTGGGGACTTTGCCCTTTACTGTGTATCGTTGTGACAATTGATGTCGCCGGATGTTAATTAAAAAAGCGACGGTCGAATCGATTAGATTAAAAGCCCAGCGGGCAGCGAGCAACGTGGAGCTTTGGATCCCTGGGGAGGAGCTCGAATTGTCTCGATCGGAGAAGACGATTTGATCCGAGACGTATGAAAAGTGGGTGCCTTTTTATTATGTCATTTGGGTTAAATCGTCTTTAGTGGGTGCCTTTTTGGCATCTCCCTTTTGAAAGTCCCGCACTAATTTAAGATTTGTCGAGACCGGAAGGATCGATGCATCCACGTCGGAGAAAGCGATGCGCTAACGACATATGTAGAAGATGGGTCTTCTTCTTTTCTTTTCTTTTCTCTTCTCCTTTTCCCTCCTAATTTGAAGCTATTATGGGGAGAATAAGATTGTCCGAATGATTTTCACTTGATGTTATTAACGTTTTTAGCAAAAGCTTTGCTTGAATGTGTTTGGGTCTCGTCACGTCATCGCTCATTTTGGTCGAGATGGGTGGGCGTATTGACATCCCACTTCGCTGTATACCGTATTGTCAATAAAGTCATGCACATCTCTCTCTCTCTCTTGAAAAATTGTTAGGGTATGTGTACATACATACATACAAATGTATACCGTGTTGTCGACAAAGTCATGCATGTCTCTCTCTCTCTCTCTCTCTCTCTCTCAAGATTGTTAGGGTATGTGTACATGCATACATACATACAAAAATGCATTTAGATGTCAATACGTCAATATGACTAAGTCCCATCAGATCTGACAACTATGTGCATTCTCGCACTAAGCATATGGGGTATGCACGATAGTTGAAATGGCTATTTTACACTTGAAGTTCAGGCTCTTTCAAGGAAAAAGGAGGGAAAACAATGGTGCGTATGGCAATGTTTTTGTTCCCAAGAACAATTTCCGAGTAGAAAATGATTTTTTTTAATTCTATTCATGAGAAGAGTTCCTAAGTAGAAAAATGCGTTTGGTAACTGTACAAAATGTATATTATCTAAATAGAAAAAGAACGGAAACGTATTTGGTACGACTCTAAAAATTTCTATTCCCGATTTTTTTCATTTACTTATAAAAATGTCAATGGATGTGGCGGCGGTGGCCGCCGGTGTTGGGCGAAGGTGGTGGTGGCCGGTGGCAGCAGTGGTTAGCAATGGTAGCTAGCAGCAGTGGTGGTCGGTGTCGAACAATGGTGGTCAACGACGGCGGTGGCTGACATCAGCCGGCGGTGGTCAATGTTGGGCAGCGGTGATGGTGGCCGGCATCGGTTGGTGGTGGCCAACGGCAATGACAAGCGATGGTGGCGTGGGTGGCAATGGAAAGAGCGACGAGAAACGGTGAAAATGAGAGAAAAAAGTTTATTCTTTTTTTTTTTTGTTCTTGGGAATAAGAAACAAATTTTTTTTATTCTTGTTTCTATTCCAAATCTATTTTCGGGAACAAAAAGTTATCAAAAGGGTTTTTATTCCAAATTTGTTCTAAGGAACAAAAGAATCAAGAATCAAAGAATTTGGAGCGTTATCAAATATGCCCTAAATATTCCCATAGGATCTACAATAATGATAGGAGTGGGAATTTATCCACAATGCCTCCAAATCTGCTTATTCTAAGCAACGGAATCTGAGTATTATAGGGAATTAGACAAATATAATCTATCTTGGACACTAGTTATATATACAATCATATGTTTTGAGAGGTCCGTGGTGACCAAAGGACAATATCCTTCGTTGGGTAATGGGAAAATTATTTATTTAATCCGGTCAACGGATTATTACGACTTTCGTAGGCGAGCCCAGTGTATGGTTTGGCAAGGCACCGAGGGTCGTCGTTGTCAATTTTTAAACTTTTTCGAATGTGCCCATGGATTTTCACTTGTTGAAGTACTAAGGACAAAAAAAATAAAAATAAAAATACTAAGATGACATGCGAGGTCGAGAGCGCATTGCGCGTTTTGCAAGTCCAATGCTGTGTCGATCTTTGTGAAATCGGCATTCAGTCGTCGATGATTGTACCGTTCATGGAGTTTTTGCCCTTAGCGATTGAATTAATGAACATATGTTGGGAAAATATTCCAAAGGACCATGAGCAATCTTATTCTGGGAGTGACATTTGTTTAGACCCGAGTCTATTTAGATTGAGTTAATCGCAATAGTCGATTACAAAAGTTTCGTATGAAACCCAAATTAATTTCGTACATATTGAGGGTCTATCTGGAATGACTTTTGCATTTCGCTTTTGTTTAATCAAATCTTGCCGCTCGAGTACTTTAAACTTTTTTTTTAAGGGTCTTGTTAACAAACTAACTAAAAATTAGAATTACACTTTTCAAGAGGTTCTGAATATTGAAAAGGCAAGCATTGTAAGGGACTTATTATTATTATTATTGGTATGTAAGGGACTTATTTATTTCAAATGGAATACTTTTTCCTTTCCAAAAAAATAATTAATGAGGCAAACTGAAATTTGAGTAATATTTTGTATTTTGGCGAGAAAATCAAAGATACTGTTTTACTTTTATATGGATGGAAATAAACATGCCTTAAACGATTTTGATTGCATCATAAATTACGATACATGCAATTCCGGAATTGATTGAAGGGCGTTTCAATGCTTTCGGTTTAGGATACAAGGGTTGTGGTTTGGATTTCTACCTTGGAAAACTTAGATTTAGGTTGAGTACCACCACAATTCTGTTTGTTTCGCAAAAAATATTTTCCTCACTTTTCGACATTTGAATCGCTTGGGAAAATGAGTAGATGGAAAAAAAAATTCCTAATAAAACTTAAATTCAGAAAAATGATTCCTTAAAAAATCGAAAATCATTTTTCAAAATATGACTAGGTATCGGCGTTTAAACTAAAAACTCTACATGGGCATAGGAACCTTAATACTCTTTCTTGGGCCCTTGGCAGCCAGGCCAGGTCCCTGGCGCTTGGGTCCATCTAGGCTGTACCCAAGACCTCAATCGCCTTGCTTGGGTCCATCGAGGCCAAAAATTTCTTTAAAAAAAATTCAATTTTTTAATTTAAAATTTCTTTTCTTTCTTTTTCCTTCTTCCTTTGATTGTGGCAAGCTCGAGCCTCGATAGCCTCGGGTGAGGTGGAGCCTCGCCCAAGGCTAGCAAGCTCAATCCTCACTTGAGGTCGGCCCTTGCCGCCCCTCGCTTGTGGCCTATCGCCAACTGTTGTCGAGATTCGACGATTGATGGAGGAAGAAGGAAAAAAGAAAATTAAAAATTTCCATTTCTTTTAAATTATAAAAATTGGCCATGTTAGCCGATCGTGCCACGCAGTGCAACCGACATTCATTTTTGCAATTTCTGACGAAATGATATTTTCCTCACAAAATGATGGAAAATATTTTTCAGTTCATTTTCAGATCTTAGTCAAATACCAATTTTTTTTTATTTTCTTAAAAAATAAATTTTCAAAAATATTTCAAAATTTTTATATTTTTCGCAAAACAATAAGAACTTATTGTGCTACAATCATGGTTTTAGTTATAATTTATGGAGCATGTTTCATATTCTCTAGGGAGGGATAAATTGATAAATGAATAGTGCTAAGTAAAAGGCCCAACTGCGTACCTTTACTGGCCTAGAGTTCAGCGCTACAAAGTAGAAGTGAGCAGAGAGCAATAGTGAGTAGGAGACAGCTCATGCATCTCGACACAGACCCCTTGCCCACCACCCTCCTCCTCCTCCTCCTCCTCCTCCACCACCATCTTGACCACCGCCACCACTTCACTCCACCATATAAGTACAACCTCCATCCTCTTACTCCCCACTAAACATTTCAGTCAATAGCCCACCATCCTCACTCTCTCTCTCTCCCCCACCACCACCACCGCACTGTCTCGCCACAGCAAATGAACTACGGCAGGCTCGGACCCTCCGACCCCGGCGGCTCCGACCGCTACGACAACTCCGACGCCTCCAAACGCCGCAACAGCACCCTCCGCCTAGTCCTCCTTGCCATCCTCTCCCTCGCCCTCCTCCTCGCCTCCGCCGCCTCTGCCACCGTCCTCCTCCTCAAGCTCCGCCCGGGCGGCCCGACCGGCCCGAAGCTCGCCTCCACGAGCGCCATCTCCCGCACGTGCGGCCTTACGCGGTACCCGGCCCTGTGCCTCGACGCGCTGGAGGCGTTCCCCGGCGCCAACGCCGCGAGCGAGCAGGACCTCGTCCACATTTCCTTCAACGTCACGCTGCAGCGGTTCAGCAAGGCCCTCTACATATCGTCAACGATCGGTCACCTCCAGATGGAGCCGCGTGTGAGGTCGGCGTTCGACGACTGCCTCGAGCTCCTCGACGACTCCGTCGTCGCCCTCCAACGCTCCCTCTACTACGTCACCCCCGGCGGTGCCAAGTCCTCTTCTGGGTCGGCTCAGGTAAGGCCGTGAACTCGCGTTTCGCTTGTCAAGTCTGTCGGGGTCAGAAGCTGACAGCCCTTTGCGCGTAGGACGTGGTGACGTGGCTGAGCGCGGCGATGACCAACCAGGACACGTGCACGGAGGGGTTCGCCGACGTGTCCGGGGGAGTGAAGGAGCTGATGGCGCAGAGGCTGAGGGACCTGTCGGAGCTCGTGAGCAACTGCCTGGCTATATTCTCGGCGACGTCCGGCGAGGACTTCGACGGCGTGCCGATACAGAACAGGAGGAGGAGGTTGATGGGAAACTCCGACGGCGACCCCTCCGGAGACGAAATGCCTTGGTGGCTGGGGAGAAAGGAGAGGAGGTTGCTGCAAATGCCGGTGACGGCGATTCAGGCGGACGTGACGGTGTCGAATGATGGGAACGGGACGTGCAAGACGATCTCGGAGGCCATCAAGAGGGCGCCGGATTACGGTACCCGCCGGTTCATCATTTACGTGCGAGCTGGGAGGTAAAAATAAACTTTTTTTTTTTTTTAGCCTTCCTACTTACGTAAGCATGTAAATATTAAAATCAATCCCAAAAAAGAAGTGGTGCCTACTTTTCAGAAATTCTATTATTACTATTATTTAGCATTTTTTTTGTCGGATATTATTATTATTATTTAGCATTTTGAGGGGTGGTTTTTGGGGCTGGAGTCTTCTCAGTTGTCCCTCTCATTGGTCTTCTCAATTTAATTTTTTTAATTTCTTTTGTTTGTTTCTGGCACGGGAGAGTGGAGAGTTTGCTAATTAATACCCTAAATATATCATGTGTGAATAAAACCATATGTTCGCATCGCAAGGTATTTGAGTTATGAAAAATTAATTTTTTAAACGTCAGGAACCAACATACTTTCTGAGAATTTCATCAGTATTTTTATTCATTTTTTTAAATTTTCATGAATAATTCCAAGCAAGGTGTCTCATCTCCTTCGGGACAATGTTTATGATAAATTTTCCAGTCATGTAGGGTGTTTCTAAGGACCCCAAACCGCCCCTCGTGAACCATAGCTAGTCTCTTTTTAATTTGTTTATAATGAAACATGCTTATATTTACTCAAAGTTAGGCTTGGTACCCAAATCGACCTTGGAATCGGCCGGTTCGATCCTAGATTGGTTCCTACCTTAGGCTAAGGTAACCGGTTCGATTCTCGAGCTAATAGGGTAAATTTCAGGTTCTCGATCCGGGCCTACATTGTAGTCATGCAATGATGAGTTCCGCTCGTGAACTTGCTGCTTTCCAAGTTTAGCCTCTTTGACTTTTCACTGAAGGTGATTTCCATGCCTTTGAAAAGTCACTTAGGGAAACTTCTCTCACCATGCATACGGAATATTGCATGATTGATCCGCTCCTTTTTCGGGTGGTGGTGGTGGTAGTGGATGACAATGGCCGACGCGCCTGGACTTGTCCATTTGTCTGTCCTTGCTTTAATGAAGGGTTAATACCATACTATGAAAAAACCCCAAATTATTGTGATAAATTTATCAAAAACTTAATTTCTTTTTTAAAAAAATAATTTAGTTGATGTTTTTTTAATTAACTCATTTTTAGCAACATAGCTCAGTTCATTTTTTCCGATAAATCCTAAAATTTAGGATAAATTTGTCACAAATATATCAATTTGGGGTAAATTCGTCATAAGCATATTAATTTTGGATTCTTCGTGATCGAATAATTAGTTTAGAGTAAATTTATCACAGATATATTAATTTAGGATTTTTCGTGATAATAACCCTTCAATGAATGGTCGTTGTTTTATTCCACTCTCAGGGGGGATCGCTAATCTCGATTTCCTGTCTCGTGATGAACTGAAATCCAGGTACGAGGAAGATAATCTGAAGGTGGGGAGGAAGAAGACGAACCTGATGTTCATAGGGGACGGGAAGGGCAAGACCGTCATTTCCGGCGGCAAGAGCGTCTTCGACAACATGACGACCTTCCACACCGCGTCCTTCGGTAAAAAATATAAAAATAAATCTCTCCCTTTTTCCGTTTCGGTCCCTGTACTTTCATGCAAAGTAAAACGCGCGTGGACTGTCGTTTGAGGATGACAATGGGATCAAAATTGCTTCCCATAGTATCTATGGCACATTTATCCTTCGTCTAAATTATATCAATGAAAATTGTCAAAAATTTATCCAATTTTTAAAAGGTAAATGGTGTTGATATAGCATCTGCATAACTTGATTTAAAAATTATTTAGCGAAATTTTGTCAGAAAAAATTATAATGTGTGACAGTAAATATAATTTATAATGTCATAAAAAAAAAAAGGTCAAGATAACGGTAGGCATGATCTGGACTTTTTTTTTGTGTTTTTGTGTTTTTGTGTCTTTTTCTTGTTGTCTGATTGGATGTCGTCCTAACGTTTGTCCGCACTCGAGAAATTTCCCCATTAAAGCTGGAAAATTCATCTGTGCATATGGGCAGATGGGCACTGCGC
Source organism: Metrosideros polymorpha var. glaberrima (assembly GCA_001662345.2). Classification (NCBI taxonomy): domain Eukaryota; kingdom Viridiplantae; phylum Streptophyta; class Magnoliopsida; order Myrtales; family Myrtaceae; genus Metrosideros; species Metrosideros polymorpha. The sequence continues at coordinate 15,187,505 of BCNH02000001.1, forward strand.
AGCAGTCAATTCAACAGCATGAGCAGTCAGCTTTTGCGCGAAAGTGGAGTACTTTCGTGGACAGTCGCGCAATAGAAAACAAAAGGAAACATACAGAGGCCTAACTTTAAACTATGAGCTCGATCCAAGCTCGTGCAATGCGATGATGGAGAGAGAATCTGAATGTTCTTCTTTCTTCTCTGTCCCCACGCACGTTCATCTTCAACCTGAAGACGCCGCACACCACCACCCCCATCTTCCTTGTACTGCACGACCTCATCATCATCGATGTCATCATTGCATGTCTTTCTTCCTCTGCTTCTTCTTCTTCTTCTTCTTCCCTTTGGTATTTTTGAGTGGACGTTACGTTGTTGGTCCCAACTTGGAACCTGAAGCCATGGAGAAAACCATTGTGAGAAAGGAGAGACTCCATCTTCTTGTGTAGGGTGGGGACATGATCATGATTCCTTGCTGAGTGTTGCTCGATCTTGTCCATGTGAAATCAATGTCTTTCCCTTGTGTTGCTTAATGATATGGTGCTTGATATACCCGCCTGCAGCTGCCACCGGAGCCGGGTTCATCGCTCGGGACATCACGTTCGAGAACTGGGCCGGGCCCGCCAAGCACCAAGCCGTGGCGCTTCGCGTCGGGGCGGATCACGCGGTGGTCTACAGGTGCAACATCATCGGTTACCAAGACACCCTCTACGTCCACTCGAACCGGCAGTTCTTCCGGGAGTGCGACGTCTACGGGACCGTCGACTTCATCTTCGGGAACGCGGCCGTCGTGTTCCAGAACTGCAGCCTCTACGCCCGCAGGCCCATGCCCATGCAGAAGAACACCATCACGGCCCAGAACCGCAAGGACCCCAACCAGAACACTGGCATCTCGATCCACGCGTGCCATATCCTGGCCACGCCGGACCTCGTCGCCTCGAACGGGAGCTTCCTCTCGTACCTCGGCCGGCCGTGGAAGCTGTACTCGAGGACGGTGTACATGATGTCCTACATCGGGAGCCACATCCACCCGCGGGGCTGGCTCGAATGGAATGCCACGTTCGCGCTCGACACGCTCTACTACGGCGAGTACGTGAACTATGGGCCGGGCGGGGCGATCGGGCAGCGGGTCAACTGGACCGGGTACCGGGTCATCACGTCGCCGGTGGAGGCCAGCAAATTCACGGTCGGGCAGTTCATATTCGGATCCTCCTGGTTGCCGTCCACCGGCGTGGCATTCTTGGCCGGACTAACCGTCTAACCAATCGTTTTCAAAAAAGAAAAAAAATTAAAAATCATTGTGGGTTTTCTCTTCCCTGTAATGTGATGGGTATAGTTTGGAAAATTTTATTGGGTATTTTTTCGTAAGCTGTACTAATAATAATTTTAATTATATAACGTCGCTGCCCATTTCTTGTTGTCATTATTAGCGTTCGATCCAATTCAAGAACCTACCGGACTGACAAACGAACAATCCTGGGCTCCCCCTCGTCGGATACATTACATATCTCTCCACATTTAGGGGTCAGCGATTCCATGTTCCATTAAGATTTCACCTGAAATTTGGAATTTAGCCGTCGATATATGTTCATCATTTTTTAGAACTTAAAACCTACCCTACATACCTTAGAAATTACTCTGGTACAGGTTTCAGGGTTGAAACCTGAAACTTATCCTATCACAAGTTTCAGGTTTTACTTATATTTTTAATTGAACGATTACACTGAATTGCCTTTAATGATTATCATTTGCTGTAATAATTTACTAATAACAATTTATATTTAAACGCATGAATATAATGAAAAGTGTCGATTATAAATATCGCTAAAAATAAAAGTTCAGAATAGTGATTCTAAACTATATACTTGTTATCGGACATCATGAAACACCATTGGATCGCGCAAAAATATATACCAAGAAAAATACAAAAACTTATTACAGGTTCTCGTCAAAATAAGTTCCTCAATTTTTTAAACTTAAAACATTCCCTAAAATACCCTGGAACCTAGGATCAATAGATTTCCACCGATACGATTTTCAAATTCTAAGTTCTTACCTTGAAATCATATTCATCTTGAAATCATGCTAACCCCTTATCCACGTCCATATCACAGAAGAAATCCAATACAGCAAGAAATTTTCGTGGGCAAGGTTGAATTGGAGAGAGAAAGCACTTGCGCAAGTTTGACTTGTGCGTCGCATGAATCTTTGTCGGGTTGCGACCGCTTTTGCCTCGGAAACCAGAGACGTCTGACGATGCTGGAGCGTCGGTGGTGGTGGAGGAAAAAGTGAATGCTGGGAACAACCTTTTCCTACGATGACCCACCACCTGTTTGGGAACACGATCTACGTCTGATCTGACCAGGGAGCGCAAGTGCATTGAATTCACGGGCGTGCTCTGCTGGATCATGGGTTACAGCCACCGACATTTTACTTTCTTCACGGCTCAAGTCAAAGTGGGTCACTCGTCTTTCCCAACCACTCATAGTTTGCAGGGTTCTTCTGGTCTGAAGAGTTCCGGACTTATGTTCATGACTGAAATCTTCGTGTCTTATTGAATGAAAACTGTCTGCAGATGAAATAGATCAAGCCCAAGGCTACTTATCAGTTGTCTTGCTACTGTTTTCAACCTTTTGATATATGCGCAAGCCGAGCCGAGTCATTTCTATTCAAATCGAAGCTGCTGGCTTGTCCGACGGCGTGCGACATCCTTCAATAAGGCTCCTTGTAGCAAGACTAACCTCGTGTCGTCATCGCAAATGATTCATGGACCAGAAAGATTTCTTCATCGTAAGTTCGTAATCGCCTCGAGATCCCCACGAATCCGAGGTTTTCAAGTGTTTGCAGAACAAGATTTTGGAGCAGTGAAAGGGGAAATTAGAAGCAGCATCCGGAATATTCATTAGGCGTAGACAGCGAATAGTCGTGTTGCATCATTTCTTCAGGCCTATCTCAATCACATGGTTTTCGCAGGATTCAGCTAATTCCTACTCCGTTTCTGATGATGAGAAACCTCGGTCAAACCCCAACATTGGACAGGTATCCATCGAGTTGAGCCGAGCCGAGCCGAGCTACCGCGACAAGACATCTAAACTCGAGCGGACTAGAACCCGACTTCTGTATCTAACTGCAGAATGCTCGTAGTAGTTGGTGTCGAACGTTCGAGCTTTGGAATGATTTTTACTTCAAGAAGTGGAGAAGTTCCTAACTACTGAGATGAACACATTCTTTCCCTATAAAAGCTAGTAAAAACCCAGAAACTTATTATTTTGTTCAAATTATTCCCCTAGAAAGATCCTTGACAGACCCCCAAAGCTCGAAACTGACCGATTGATATGGAAAGTTACTAAAAGTCGGTAACGTTTTTGTAGGTTCAAATTTCTGCTCTTCACAGCAACTTATTAATGGCTAGGGAGAATAATTGATTACTAATGAGGATATACTCTTTTTTCTTGAATTAGACGGTAAAGAAAAAGAACTTCAAGGGCTTGCCACATTGATTTTAGTTTACTTCCTAATCACGTGAAAGTTATTGATAATCAAAAGATCGAGATTATATAATTCTCATGAAAACTCATGATCACAAGAGAAGAACTATTAGCAAATCAGATAAGATAATGAGCATGATGAGAACAAACTCAGGAAAAGCTAACATATCAAGCTTTTACTTCTCGCATGAAAAGTTACTAATCGCGACAACGAATTTTCGATTACTTAGAGGTTTGAAGTTACTTTTGCTTTATGAGAACTTGCTAATCACATCGCAAAAAATGATAAATATGCTATTAACCACCGTGCTCAACCTCTTAAAAGAGTGAACCCACATGACAATATCTAGTGGCAAGATGAACTCCACTGAACACTTCACTGAATCAACAAACCAGCATGCACAGTACCAGATGTATGAAACCAGTTCACATCGACATTATTGATATTTTGCAAAGCTTTCCCCATTCGGCTTCGTTAAAATTGCAGGGCAAGAAAGCTTGCATTTAAATGACATGAATCACTTGCACCCTCACATCCTATGTGTAACTTCTCCGGAGAGCTGCTCACCCTCATCTGCAAGAGGCTTGAGATATCGGCACGTGCTGATTGATGGATGATTCAGTGACCGTGCTGGTCCGCATTGTGTCGGATGCTGCTTTTGTGCCGATGACAGATGCCGCTGATGTTTGCTTGCATTCATTCATGGCGGTTAATGGATTAACTTCACTGCGCGGGTGCATTATTTGAAGCTTACACCTCTGAATCTTCTACCTCGGAACTAAGCACGAAACTTGGGAACGCCAGCGTAATGTCCCTGCAAAAAGAAGCGAAACTATTCAAGAAATGTCTCCCTAAGAATTATGCCAACTATTGCACGGCTACTTGACCCCAAAATCTTAAACGCCGCAAGGTGAAAATGAAACGAGTGAAGTGGTTAGTGGGTATGAATGAGACCTCGCCATGAACAAGGAAGTGCTTTACATGATTAGGAATTTGTGAATTTGAGTTTGTGCCTAGCGTAATTTGTGCATTATGATGACAGGGTTCAGCAGAGAGATGCAAAAACCAAGCATTTCATATAGATTTAGCTAAGTGTGTAGTCTATGAGTACGCACTTCAAATACGGCAGCGTCATGTTCCTGATCAGCGAAGGGTTCTTGGACACAAACTCCTTCCATTCTTCCTGGTCGATCTTCCCATCACCTTTTGCATCTGCTTCGCTGAACGTCTGTTGAAAAGAACAAAAAATCAGCAAGAATCTTTCATTTGACCTCTCTCTAGTTGAAGAGGAACAGAATGTAAGATATATGAGCACCTTATCCACGATTGTTTCAACAACATCCTCTGAAAGAGCCAGATCTGACTCGTGTAGAAGTGCCAATACCATCTCCTTCAACTGTCCAGGCCAACCACAAATTATATGAGCAGAGAGATGTAAAATAGAAGATACTCATTTCTAAATGGGGGCATCGGAAGGCTCAAACAGATCGGCATATATTGGAGAAAGCTATTCAGACAGGTTTAGTCTCCTTAAACCCAAACAAAATGAAAAGGAATTAAAGGAACACGATTGTCTGTATTGGAACTATAGGCAGCACTCACCTCCTCTTGCTCGATGTATCCAGTGTGCCTCAAGTCGTACAATCTGAAAGCAACTGATAGAAAGATCCTCAGAAATTAGCCAAAGCCCATTTAACTACGTAAAGTGAAGAAACTATAAGATTTAAAAGTAGAATCAAAGGGAAAATACGACTCCTCTTACATGCAATTTTGTCTTCTATTGGTGCATTTGGGTGAAATACACCCAGAGATCTGACAAATTCTCCAAATTCAATGACACCATTTCGCTTCACATCAAATAGATCAAAAATCTGGAAAATATCAACAATGTATATGTATTTAGATAGAGATAGAACATGCATGTCACGTGCATACCCCCAGGTATAACAAATCAAAAGCAGGAAGCCAAGACCAAGTTGAAACTGCAGCAACTTCAAACTAGGCTTTCTCTAAAAAGTCGCACTCAATTCAAAATGCAGCAAATCAGATATTAATAGCATACCATTAGCCATCTATTCATTTCTTTTGTACTCATTTCAGGGGAAACATCATTTTCATTGTCAACAACATACAAACTTAAGTCCGAAGAATCATAAAAGAATATAAATGAGACGGCATACAGACCCTGTCAGCGAAGAGATTCCTCTTATTTCTGTTCCTGAAAAGAGCAAGATTGAACTCTTCCTGTAAAAGTTGCGATAAAGAAAATTAATCATCCAGTACTACCAAGCATGAACATGAGAGCTTTGATCGCAAAATGATTGAACGGACCTATTAACGAGACAGGATCTACAACCAACATTTATATAAATCCCAAGTTCAAATACAAAAACACACCTTGTGAATAAGCCCGTCATCAATAATTGAGCTGCTTAGTTTCTTAAAGAGCTCGTACAACGCCTCCACTTCGCTTACACTAACTGGAGTGCATAAAATCAAAGTCGCATAAATTCATCAACCTTATTAACAAACAGATATAAGAATAAACAAAAAACAGAAAAAGACAAACGATTCTTTATGAGAAACCGACTCCTAAGAGGATAAACGAGTAAAAGAACTAATAATATCTTTAGCAAAAAAATGCTGGCTACAGTTAATATTTCCTTAGGGGTAGAATACCTAAAAGTGGCCGTTACATTCAAAGAAATTAAAAATCATCACTTCCATATCCATTCACTATCAAAGACCACCAAGTTTCTTAATGCAAAACCACACCATGAGGCAGAAAGAAAGTGCCATTCCTTGAATAAAATAGTTAAGCAGGCCAACACTTGAATCTAGAACTCCGTACTTAACATATATATATATATAAGTCCAGTAATCTAAAGAAGTCTCCCTCATCCATCTATACCAAGATTATGTTCTACATTGAAGATACATTGAGAATTGAGATGAACAAAATTCGACTCGGGTTGTATCCTAGCTTGAAGTAATGCTCAAAATGAATATGCATATTCAATATCAAGTCGATGTGGCCATTTAACTCTACAACATAAATGCATACTCACAAGGTGTCTCAGAAGCCAGAACAGTAGGCTCCTCATACCCAGGCGTCTGCTTAACACTTTTTGAGCAAAAGCAGCCCATGTACTATCTTTCCATCAAAAGTACGACAACCGTGCTGTAGGACTGGACAAAGAAACACCTGCGAATTCCAATATCTAAATATTTAGTCTGTTTCCCGAAAAGGAATTATAACAGAGCTTAAAATCCAGCCTTTCATATCAGTCGTTTCTGTAAACTCTGTGCTCCTGATAAGCAAAGGAGAAACAAGGACTGTCCACAATAAGAAATCAACCAAACAAGACAAGGAACCTACAATCACATCCAAAGCAGAGTCGTGGATGTGCGATGAAAAGATGAAACAGTATATCTTATTTAGAGAAGAAAAGTAAATAATGGAAATGGAAAGAAAGCTATTGCATGCCTCCGCAACTTCTTAAGTTGATTACCAAACCGCAACAAAGCCTAAACCCAAATTCTTCATGCAAGGTAATCGCAATGGATACAAATAATTTCAAACCCAGAGAGTGAAACTGGAGACTGGCTGTGCATCACGACGATAGACAGCCAATCGAATACACGTACTGTACTTGTATATTGACAAAAAGACAACATGTCCATAGAGTCACTGAAATCATTCAAAAGAGACAGCTACGGTTGAGACCACTACCCAATAAGGTGGCGCCAGTTATAAGTAACCAGCTCAACGAAAGGAAAAGCGCAGAGTATCCGGATAATGGGAAAAATGGTCGACCCATCTAAACATCAAGTAAATTTTTAAGCATGAGCACGAGACTAAGGTAATACTCTTAGACGGATTCGTTACAGCAACTTTTCAAGTGATGGGTGTCATCTGCCCCGTCCTTAGTAGCATATACCATAGCCAAAATGAGAGAGATTTGAATCGCAAACAATATTAGCAGCAGGGACCACTAAGATCATTTACAGAAATTATGAACTTTAAGCTAAATTAAGGTTATTGGTCTTTGTCACCCGAGTCGGAATCCCACCTGTCCTTTCTTTTTATGCACTGGATACCATAGAACATCATATCACTGTCTTAGTTAGTATATTTTAAGAATGAGCTATGGTATCCAGTGCATAAAAAAAAAGGACAGGTGGGATTCCGACTCGGGTGACAAAGACCAATAACTTTAATAATTAACAAGTTATCACTGGCAAAGCCTCGTTAGCAGATTGGACCTCCCCTAATTAACTCCTAAAGTAGTTATACAACCAAAATGATTCGCCAAGAAAATATAAATACCAACACAGAACAACAAATGAGCAGTGAGCACAAATGATAATTCACAAGACTCACTCTTTTCGGTGAAGCAGAAAGCACCCAGATTATTATATAGAAGCATAGAAAATTGATCAACTCTAGAAATTTCCATGTTCAGTAGCAGACAGAATGTGAGCTAATTTCCCATAAAACAAATGGCAGATTAAGAAAAGTTGTCGTATCTCTGAAGGGGACCAACCGAGGCACATTACACCATACAAATTGTTAATTTGTTTTTTACTCAAGTCAATGTAAGACGTCCGAATCCTCCATATAAAAAAGAAAAATTGTTGCTAGAAATGAAAACTAGTGCAGTAAGATCTGGAAACCGTGTAAAGAAAAAGAAAACTTAGAATGCAATGTCCTCCTAGACAAGCGTCGGATATCACTGGTGAGAACATTTAAAAAACAAGAAATTGCTATTCTTCCCCTCTTTCCAAAAGGTACAACGAGGAGTAAATAAGAAGTTGCAAAAGTCCTGTTCACAGGCCTCCCATCAGTTTGGACCCAGCAATGATTCGAGTGATCATCGTGTCCCGCAAAAGCAACAAGGCGTGTAATCCTTTCCCACCTCAAGCAATCCATGGAGAACCTAAGAAGCCCCCAGACATTAAAAGTAACTTCGCTCGCCCAACGTCTTCTCGGTAGAAATGAGAAACTGCCCGCGTTCCATTTAACTTGCACAGATAGTCAGAACAAACACCAGGCAAACGAAACCGCACGGCCGAAGAACAGGGGAAAAAGATATCGAATTGATAAACACGACGACGATCACCAACATGTCCCAGAAGAACGAACTCGCAAGAAATAGGCCAACTCACCTGACCTGAGATCGCCGTTCCGAGCTTCCGGGGCTTCTCTGTACAAATCCCAGGTGGGTTCTGTGCTTCACCTCTCTCTCTCTCTCTCTCGCTGTGTGGATCTACGCAAGAGTGTGAGAGGAAGCTTCGCTCGAGCTCAGTGTAGAAAGGCCAAGGCTCTCAATGAAAGAACAGGGATGGGACGGGGATGAGGATCGATGGCATATTTTATAGAGAAGAGAGAGAGAGAGAGAG
>BCNH02000001.1:15196497-15213291 GCA_001662345.2 Metrosideros polymorpha var. glaberrima
CAAATAAAAATATGAAGTGAATTTTATTTCAAATAAAGACATAAAATGACCATATCAGTATAAAAAAAAAAGATTGACCTTATTAGCCAAAGGGTATTTTTGTCCTTTACCTTCTTTGAATTATTTTCTTTCTTTTTTCTTTTTCTGTTTTTTCTTTTCCTTTTCCTTTACTTTTTTTCCTTTTTCTCTCCTCCCTTTGTCGGACTCAAGCGAGGCGATTTGCCTGACATCGGTGAGGGCAACCCTCGCCTGGGCTGGCGAGGCCAAGTAAGGGCGAGAGTGGCTCTCACCCACCCGCCCTCTCCTAAGGGGTTGTCGGCCATCGATGAGGATGTTCGGTGGAAGAAAGAGAAAAAAAAAAAAAAAGAAAGGAAAGGAAAGGAAAGGAAAGGAAAGGAAAGGAAAAGTATAAAAATAAAAATATATATTTATAATTCTTTTAAACTAAAATACCCCTTCTCCGGCGATCGGAATAGTCGTCAGCAGCCCAAAAGTCTTTATCTGAGATGATTTGATCATTTCAAGCTTTTATTTGAGAAAATGATAACATTTTATGCATTTATTTGGAATTTTTTTAATTATATATGATTTTGTGACTTATATAAATTCTAAAAACAGCAAAAACCTTAAAAAAATATATCACTACTAATACTTTATGGTCACGTGCAGTACTTTCTTTTCTTAATGATATAGAAAAGTCAATAATTGACTACTTGCATAATTCGAAAAACAATAGAAAAGTCAATATATTACTTTAACATCCGGCTAATTTCCCTAAAAAAACTCCCCAATCCAATTTTTATCTTAAAAAAATTCTCAACTTTCACTTTAATTCCAAATATGCCCATGTGTCCAAAAATCACTACTAATTTCTTCAAGATTATCAACATCAAGAAAGGACATTGCTGTTGTTTTATACAAAGATAAGGGTATTGATGAAAACGTAGGTTTTAATATTTGACCTTTAACTAGCCCTAATGTCGACAATTTCAAAGAAACTAGTTGCGATTTTTGGATTCATAAGTAGATTTGAGACTAGAGTGAAAATTGATGAATTTTTTTCAAACAAAAAAAGGCGAGGTAAAATTGATAATGAACCTAGAATTATGAGGTTATTTAGGAAATTGGTCCCTTTAATATCACANNTTAAGAAAACGGAAAAAAAAAAAAAAAAACAAGAGCTGATGTTTTTCTATTTATCACGTTTAGATACTTTTCTATTGATGGGTGTAGCCAAATGGGCGGGTGGAAAAATAGGGGAGAGAGCTCAATATTCCTGCGACCATCATGTCATCGGGAACAGTGCATTGATGAATTTTCCTTTTTATAGCATCGTGGTGCTGAATAAAATCAAAAAGCTAAAATTTTGGACAATAGTCGTAATTCACTCGCGATTGAAATTCAACATTTAAAAATGACAAAAGAAAAATAAAAAAAGTATGCAAAAATCAGTTTATTAAGTGATGTGACGGGGTATCATCAAATGTTGCATACGGCTCTCACGTATTTAATATTGCAATTACAGTCCGTCGCATTATTTAGTTAAGTAATTTATCAGATAGAATATAGTATATTTATCATTGACGGGCCAAGTAAAAGCCCGGAAAGGAAAAAGTCTAAGCAACGGGGATCTCGTACTCGCAGTGTCTTTGGATTTGGGGCAAGTGGACGCGATTTTTGATAGCGAAACCTACAACTTGCTCAGTTGCTCTTACGCACGAGGGTTTTTGTTTTTGTTTTTATTTTTAAATGAAGAAAAAAGAATTTCGACCATAAAAAAGAAGAATGAAGAAAAAAGAGCGAAAAAAATGTCATACAGCAAACCACGTAGCAAAAAGGGAAAATAAAAAATCGATTTTGTAACCCGTTTAATTTCAAGTAGATCAAATTTCTAAATGAAGTCCTCTAAATAGTCGTGGAATAGCCGTTCAAGGGAATTTCAATTATGAATAAACATCATATGATGATGCCCATCTAATATAGGGATGATCGATTTTTGAGTGGACCAGTTTCTAATCTAAAAATGGGGACTGACCTTATAACTCATAATTTCAAGTTTTTGGAATCTAGGTTATGAAACCCAGGAATCCGCCACTTCTTGTTTTGTTTACAAAATCAAATTTTTATAATAAAATATAAAAATTGCATCATTTTATTGCACAAATATAATATTAGCTAAGTGGTTATGTTTTTTTTTTAATGTTGAAAACTATGCTTCGGTTTTTTTTATGGAAGCAATCCTTTTTGTTCAAAAATGGCTTCAAAACCGGTTTAACTTGAGAATCGGATTGGTTAAATTGGTCCTAGGCTCATAGAACTGGGGACCACATCGGATCTCACTCGAACAGGTCAACCCTGGCTGATTCAATTCGATTCTCGAGTGGAACCAGACTCGATGCCCGTCCCTAATTTGATGTCACATTTGATATATCACGAAATTGAGCAGAGGCTACTCAACCATATGAAAACTTCATAAAGTAAAACTAAGATGAAATGAAACTGTCCTTGTTAATTAACATTTGTAGGGAGAAGTGCACTACAAGTTTTAAAACTTATTAGAAAAGTGCAATTGAGTCCTAAAATTTTTAAAAAGTACAATCAAATCCTCAAACTTGTCAAGTTGTGGAATCAAGTTCTTTATTAACTTCGTTCAATATGGCTAACAGAAAACGCTAACGTGGTATTTTTTTTTTCTCTCCTACATGGCATCCTATGTGGCGTTAAAATGAACTAAAGTGCTAAAACGACGTCATACAAATCATAAATTTTTACACAAAATCTTAATTATATTAGGTTAAAAAAAGTCTAAAAGTTTTCCAAAACAAAAAGACAAACTAAACGAAAGGAAAGGCTATAAGTTAAAAATAAGGGACCACATTAAACGAATTAAAAATTTATGGACCACATTGAACATTGAGCTAAAGTTTAAGAACCATTTGTATTATTATCCCTAAAGAAACACAAAAAAAGAAAAAGTAACAGGTAGAGGGCCTGCCTCTCCTGCCTGTAAACCTTTTTTTTTAGTTTGTCTTTTTTTTTTTTGGAAAACTTTTGGATAACCTAATTTAATTAAGATTTTGTGTAAATAAATTAAGACTTGATCCAAAACGATGTTGTTTTAGTACTTTAATTAACTTTAGCGCCACATAGGACGCTAAGTAGGAGAGTGAAAATAATAATAAAAATGCCACAGCAGCATTTATATTTAGCTAAGTTTGACGGAGTTAACGGTATAACTTGATTGCACTTTTTAAAAATTTTAAGACTTAGGCTGTGTTTGATCGTTAGAATAAAAGGCAAGATAAGATATGTTATATCCTATCATGTGTTTGGTAGGTGTCCAAGATAGGATAAAAGGGATATAAAGGGGATATAGCGGGAATAAAATTATCCTAAGGGGGAGGTGGGATAAAATGGGATAGAATTTCACTTCCCTTTCTCTCCCCCCAACCTCCTTGCCGCTACCCTCTGCCATCACCCTTCGTCACCACCCATCGTTGTCACCCACTCTCGCCGTTGGCCGCCCGTTGTCTCCGTCAATCTGTCCCCCATTGCTGCTGCCGGCCGGCCGTCTCTAACTAGAATTCTCTCCTCTCAACTTTCTCGCTGCTGCTCTCCATCGTTGCCCATTCCCACTGTCACTGTCAGCCACCCGTCGCCACCGTCGGCCACCACCACCATCAGCGGCCGATGGTGGCGCCATTGGCTAACCACTTTTAATTATAATTCTCTCCCCCTAATCTCCTCCCCGCCGTTGCCACTAAAGCCTCACATGCAGCTATTTTGAGGAAATAAAAATTTAAAAAGTAGCATTAACTTATTCATTCCCAAGATGTCTAGTTGTATATCCGATTTTAAATCCGCTGTTCACCAAACAGTAGATAGAATATGATAAGATCCCAGGATTTCTTATCCTATCCTATCCAGTCTTATTCTAACAAAAAATCCGGACGACCATACGCATTATGGTGCACATATTCCAAATTTTCATCTTCTAACATTCAAGATCTCATCTCATTTTGTGTCCTTTTATTTTGTGCGCAGAGTTCCGTTCATTTTGTAACTCCTATTCAACGAAAATTGGGTTGATTAACTTTTGAACTGGGCGAAAAGGATGAAATTTGTCCTTCCACCCCGACCCAGAACTTACCAGTCCTTAAAAAAATAATGAATTTTTTAATGACCACGCAATTTAATTCACTCTAAAGTTATGTTATTTTAGGAGAAAGTATATTGACAAAATTATTCAGAAAAATTCCTGAAATTTGACTTAAATTAGTTGCGACAAGCATAATTGACATAGGAGAATGACATTCCTCGTGAAGGTATATCATCGAAATGCTTCGAAGCTGAATAAAAAATGTGAATTATGCAGTGCAAACAAACATAAAAAAAGAAAAAAAAAACAGTTGTTGCGTTATGATAAGATTCATTGAACCCCACAGAATCGACCTAAGCAAAATAAAGCTGCATTGCCTCGCATAAATAAAATAATCATTTAGGTTCCTGCGGCACATAGCTGCAGATCTTGTCTCTGTCAAGCTGTACAATTGAGAAAACATCCTATGGAATTCAAGATTAATTAAGGATATAATCAAGCATTAAGTAAAGAGAGTACAAGATCGGGGGCCCTTTGTAGAGCTGGGTTTGAATCAGACAGCAATACCTCACATACAAACTGCCTTAGAAGTTAATTGCCCAGTTCCTTGTTCACTTGCAGGACAGGCTCTGCCCATGGTTCGACAAGCATCACCTTTGATTCGCTTCTGGAAAATGACACGGACGGTCCTTAAATTTTGTCCTGATATGCAGTGTCGTCCTTAAACGTTTAATGTATTCAACGTGGCCCCTAACTATTGGTAATTGTTCAATACAATCCTTTCATTTGCTTGAACGACAAATTGGACGTTATTTGATGACTTGGATTGTTCTACGCTGAGTTAGAACTTTTAGAAATGACGAGCCAACATGTCAATCTTTTTGTCCATTTACTTTAGAAAAGAAATAATAAATTAGGGCGTTAACATGTCCGTCGTTGTTTGATAACATGGTTTATTCATTGAGGTTGTCTAAGATTTAAGTTAGGGAATTCCTAGATAAGATCTCTGGCAAGTATGCCCTAGCCTTAAAAAAGGACTGCCTGTTAGCCACCAGATTCTTCCCATAATTTTAACTCAAATCTTAGAAAAACTCAACAGAAACAAAGATTTCTGATACACAGGTTTCACAAATGTGGCAAGTGTAGAGTATACTATCAAGATTAACTAAAACCTGCAACATTTTCAAAGAATCATACCAGACAAAAAAGAAAAAACTAGCCGGAACTCATAATAAACACATTGAAAGATTTATTTAGTAGGAGGTGAAGTCTACCGATTTACATACTGAAGGCTGCCTTTTATAGGCATCAGGGGGAGCAAACAGACAAAATAAATGAAGCTTTTGAAGAGCTTCACGTTTTCTTCGTTTTTCGACACTTTACTATTTGTGAATAGTGCATGAACAGTAGACAAACAGTACCTAAACAGTGCATGAATAGTGCGTTATAGCATTGCTATAGTAGTGAATAATGCGCTACAATGTTGTTACGATAGTGAATAGTGCACGACTTATTTTTCAATGACTTGTTTGTCATTTTTTACAAAATATGTTACACGAGGCATTGTGACGCTTTTTAGATGAAGACAATTTCTAATCAATCCCAAATGCATGCATCCACTGGTCTTCATTAGAACTGTCAAAGTCATATCCAAATTTTTCCCTATCTATAAGCTTTGAAAAATCTCCATTCTTCTAGAGTTTTGAGATGAGGGAATGGAAAATCTGGTGAAACTTCTGGCTGGGTTTGGGATGTTGAAGGAACATCTTGAGTGCTTGACGAAACACATGGTTGAGGTAAAGATCCAAGTTGCATCTTCTCTACTGAGACCAAGATTGAGCTATAATTCACTATGATCATATGGGTCTTGTAACAAAGATTCTCTATGAATATCTTATTTGGATAATTCATGTGTAACTTTTTTTTTCTTATTATCCACCGTTCAAACTTAACGAATCAAAAATCACGTCAACAGATTTTATTCACTTGAATTAACAAAAGGGCGGGTATCGATCATTTTTATATAATCCCATGATTAGATTGAACATTTAACAACAATTTTAAGACTACATCGAACAAATCAAAAGTGCAGGAATTGCATTACACAATAGGCCAAAGTTTGGAAGCCAATCGCGTCATCTTCCTGTTGGCGTTCTTATGTTAACATATGGAAAATGGTTGTAATAAAGGAGAATCGAGTTCCTTGGAGTGCTCGTGAATGAGAACCCTTTCGTCTTTCGAGAACGCCATTATTTTATTATTTTTATTATTATTTTTATTTTTGAGAATCCAGATCGCAGGGACCTAGCTACAATGTTGTGACGTTGATTTTCTAGGTACGATTTAGCTTTTTCTATCATTGGCTGGTTTAAAACATGGGGGAAAGGGCGATAACGATGTGCCATCACCCGACGCTAAAACAACGATCGCCCCTAGGCACTGATCGGTCTTAAAGCATTTTAGCTAATATCATATCTAAAGTCTTTCTCGACAGATAGTTTCGCAATTTTTTTAATATTGTTTAGCTCAAATTTTATTTCTTGAAAATAAATAAATAAAATGAACATTTATATACGGTGCACATAATATTGTTTAGCTCAAATTTTGTTTAGTATTTTACCAAGTTATTAAATAAAAATTGTACAGTACGTGAGTTAGGAACGCATATCTAATCACATATACGGTGCACATAATATTTCAAGTCTTGAAAAATCTCGACAAATGTATTTAGCTAAATTTCGCGGAGTACTCGTTAATTAGGACCTTTTTAACCTTTGCAAATGACATTTTTTGCTACTTTTTTTTTTCTGGAAAATCTGAATTGCAGAGGGCTGACTACCTGAGAGAATAACGTTATTGGTATAGCTGTTAATATAAAACCAATCGAGTTCTCTGTGTTCCAAAGTTATGATCATGTTATGGTATCACTTTCATAGTATGATTTGGTATCTTATTTCCACGACAGTTTTCGCCTTGGCCATTTCACAATTGGCTTCCATCCTTCATCATTTCACACATGATTTGATATATTTATGCTGCACAATTGATTCTAAATCAACTGTTACTTGAACTAACGTGATCCTAAACTTTGAGAGAAAATCGAGTCCTTTCCGCTAAATCTAGCCGGATTTATCCGACGTGGCAGTTCAATCATGACTAGTCACTCTACAAGTAACGGCATAAAGTAAAGTGAACGAAACTATGCCCTTTTTTCTGATTTTTTTCTTTTTGTTTTCCTTCTTTGAAAGTTTAGGACTTGATTATACTTTTTGAAAGTTTTAGAACTCAATTGTACTTTAATGACAAGTTTTAAGACTTTCAGTATACTTATTTCTAAAAAGAAAAAAGACAAATAAAAAAGAGAATAAAGTCCGAAAATTCATCAAAATTAAACAACGTCGTTCAGTTTAAAATTGTTCATGTCCCATCGTTAGCCATGATAGGACCATTATGTCAGAAAATTCAAGAGACACTTATTCAGAGGACATGATTGCATTTTTTACAAAAAGTTTAAGACTACATTAATTCAATTGGATATTTATGACTGACTTCAAATCTAAGTTTATAATTGATTATGTAATTCTCCCTCTAAAGCTGGATATCGCAATTACAAACTGCGATCTATGAACATTTTGAGGATTCGATGACCCACCATTCTTTTTCTTTTTCTTTCTTTTGAAAATCTAACTCGATTACATCTCTTTTTCTTTTTTGGCCAGAATTTAAAAGTCCCGATTTATTTATGAGATTTCTATGTTCCCATTCCCGCTCATTGGCTTGGGCCTAAGAAGAACAATAAGAAATCCACAGAGTTGGACCATATGAGGAAGGCACAACACTCAAAATTACTTTAAGTCAAGATTTAAAAGGAAATGCACTTTAAGAACATCTTAAAAAATATATATTTGGTCACGCGCCATGAAAAGGCGATTATGACGTCACATAGTACGACACGTAACAGTAATTTACCTCTAGCCACCAATCGGTCTTAAAGTATCAGCTAAAGCACATCCATGAATCTTTTCCGACATTGACACGTATCTTCACGGATGCATGTCTCAAAAATCAAACGATACTGTTGACATTAAAAAAATACAGATTCGATGAGAGTAAAGTTTGGTTAATAATAAAGAGAATAATTGACAATTCGAAGGGAATTGACAAGTCGTTAAAAAAGTCATCGACAACATCATGAAAGTTATTAACGTGAGCTTTCATCAAGATTTAAAAAGTTAATCGACAAAATCGTCGACAAGCAAATATAACAGCTAGATGGTTATCTCTATTGCTACTAAAGATTTTTTTATGACTTCTTATGGATAAGTGTGCTAGATAATAGGATCTTGTAATTACCTATATGATTAGGAAGTTGTTTATTTATTCAACTTTAATAATCGTTGTGTGGATAAAGGGTTACAAATACCCGAGTGTATTTATTGTAACAAGCCCCAATCAATCATAGAACTCAACGTTATTATGCAAATTTGTCTTTATCCTTATTTTCTTGCAATTTACATGACTGGTCGCGATTGCCTCCAGTCTCTGTCCCTTTAAATTTCTTGTCATTTACTTTCCTATTCAAAATTAACAAAAGACCCTTCTCACCCTTTATCCATTTACTTATCGATCCATCCACATTTTGAAAAAAAATTCATCATAGGCTTTTTTGAAACGTTTTTGAAACGCACCTGGTAGAACACATTTTGCTGATTCAAGGAGACTATCGATGGCAAGAACGAGAAATCAACATGATTCGAACAATGCTATTGGCAACAACAACCCATGAGACGGCCATGCTTTCTGATACTTTAGCCGTTAGAAGAGCAGCATAAGGAAATCGACGTGAAGAAGTTGATCTTCCAAGGCATCTTACTAAAGAGCAGTTAAAGAAAATTGCTCCACACTCTAACATGGTATCTATTGAGAAAAGAATGTTTGAAGAGCAGCAAAATCATATGCCAACTACATTGTGAGTTATATATTTGACGTGATCAAGCCAGTCATCATAAAAATTGTGAATGACACCCTCTCGAGGCCAAGACCGTCCAATGGGTACAATCCTAGCCTTTCTCCATTTATTGATGCTAATGATATTGGTTAGGATAGTCAAATGATGTTGGTCAAGGGAGTCAACCCCCTATAAGAATTATGCAAAGGCCTAAATCTTCTAATAAGATCAAAATAATGGGAATAATCAAGCTAATGTTGGTCAAAATAACCAAATCGGTAACAATAATTTGGCAAATCAAATTGGTCAACAAGCCGGTCAACTACTAAGAATGAGTTTGGTTCAACATTTTCAATGAGCTTTCAGGCTCCAAAGACCTTTGGAGAAATGCTGGATTGTTTGACAAGCCTTCCCAAGGGGCTTTTGGCCAAATTCTGGCATTGGGAATGTTAAAAGCTTAATGCTAGAGGGACTAACATTGAGCTTTCAGCATTTGTATTTTCTTAAGGTCCATTTGCAAAACTGAATCAAACCCACTTAAATGCTGTAAATGTAAAGCCAAAGGCTCCATTGGTACTACCCAAGGTGAATATTCTCGTTGGGCCTAACATGCCAATTAATGTAGATAATCCGACAAGACTAGCATTACCACCTAAGGGGTAAGGTGGCCAAACAAATCCACACTTAAACTCTACACAATTTGCCGAAGAGGTTCGACAACAATTGGGGTAAAATATGGCCGTTATCATACCTATTTACGGGAAATTACATCCCAAATAGATGGATAATCAGACTTTTACAAAGAGGTTTCAAAACCCTTAATTTGCCATTTTTACAAGCTAAGATGAACAATCGACCATCGATCAAACAAATTTGTGAATGTATGGATAAATGAGTTTTTAAGACTTAGGTTATTTTCATTGTTTTTGTCAACAAATTGCTTTTACCTAGTACACTAATTTACCACCTAATTCGGTGTATAATTGGGCAGGGATGGAAAGACATTCTCGTTCTCAATTTTATAGAACGATACATGAAGTATTGATTGCTGATTTGGCTAAGACTATATGATCGAGAGTCAGACGATCCATTTATCGCTTGGTTTAAAAAGACTAAAAATAAATGCCTCACATTGCTCTGAGATAAACAATTCACGAACTTGGCTTTCAGTGGGTTAAAATTTAACAAGAACGATTTCAAGGCCAAGACTTTGCTGATTTGTTTTTAATTGGCAACGAGAGTGTCTACTTATGAACAATTGTTAAAAGACAAAGATAAAGGATCACATGAATACTTTACACAAAACGTGACTCTAATGGAAAATTATGATCAAAGTATGAATATGACCCGAATGAAAACATTGAAATAAATGTGGCAAAAGTGATACTTGACGAGCCTTATGTTTGTCTATCATTAAAGTATGCCAATCTAACAGAAACAAAAAAAGGGTCAAGGCTAAAGACACTCAAATTCAATATTGATAAATTGGACAAAATCTTCAATGAACTCTTAAAAGATGGCCAAATAAGATTAACAGAAGGCCAAGTTATCCTGAGTAACGGTATTGTTTAAACAAAAAATATTGCTAGTGACACCACTCATGGAGCCATAGCACAATTAATGGTATTATTTTCTAGAAAACAATTCAAGAAGCAATTGAGTAGAAAAATCAAATTTGTCGATGACAAGAGAGCATATGATGACTCTTGATAATCTAATACAATCGATGGATCAATGAATCATTCCATTCTATTAAAGGGGGCATATTTTGACACCTAGAAATGACCAACTTTTACTTATTATTGACAAGAATAAGATTTAGTCTATGAGAGCAGAGTTTAGTCAATAATGAACTGAACAATCGACAATTCGAAGAGAATCGACAACTCACTTGGGAAGTCATCAACAACATTGTCCAAATTATCGACAAGAGTCTTCATTGAGACTTGAGAAGTTAATCGACAAAGTCATTAACAACAAGCAATATACATTATAACCGTTGGGCGGTTATTTCTATTGCCACTAATTTAGGATTTTTTTTATGACTTCTTGTGGATAAGTGTGCTAGATAATATGAGATTTTGTAGCTTCTTGGAACTACCATTAAAATCAAGAAGTTTTCTCTTTATTCAAGTTTAGTAACCGTTGTATCTAAGCATCGGTAGATGGTTATAAATACCCCAAGTATTTACCCAATAACAGAACTCAAGTTCTTCTGCAAAATTTATCATTATTTTTACTTTTCTGCAATTTACATGACTGGCCGCGATTGCCTCCAGTTTTAGTACCCTAAAATTTTCTTACTTTCCCATCCGAAATCAACGAAGATCCTTCGCAACCTTATCGATCATGGCTTTTCGGTGAAATGGGTACCCTTGTAAAATACGTAAGCAAAAGCACACAAGATCTGCCCAATATGCGAGGTGCACACAATAATCGTCAAAGTCTCCCTAAGTCTCACAAGATATCTTTCACCATATGAAAAGCGGTTTTGTCGAGGAGTGGAAAAGGTTTGCACTTTATACATTCTCCTTTCATTTGTTGACTGTTGAGCCACTCAAGCTTGTCACCTCCCTCTTTCCTTTGCCTTTTGCTTTGTATTGTTTATATATGTGTCCGGTGAGGTGAGAACCAATTGCATTCGGAGCCGACTCCTGAGCAACACATTACCTCATCTTCCATCATCTGACCGAACTTATCTACGACACTGTCGTGCGGTTTGCAACGGGTTGCTTTCTTATGGGATGACCTCACGGATCTCTCCCGAGACTTGAAAAGTTCAGTTGTTTTGTCCGGACTTCGGGAATTGCTCTGTATCTTCACTCTCCTAAGCTGTCACGCAAACGAGATGGGCCATGCCAGCTTCCTAGATTTCTTGAAAAGGCTGGCTTCCAATTGATGGAAGGGCCTGTGCAAGGTCAAATACGGCTGTCTGTTTTGTAGAACATTGCTTTTGACTGATGCACTGGCAAAGTAGTTCGACCGGTCCCCATCGGAGAAAAGTGTCAAAAAAATCATAAATCTATTATATTTATGCCAATTCGATTCTAAATATTTTATTTGTTAAATATTTTGTATTTATGTCAATTAAGTCTTTCCGACCAATTTTGATCGAAAATTGATGACGTGGGCGCCAACCGTTCTTTAACCCCTTAGAAAACCAGCAAAGAAAAGAAAGAAAAAAAGAAAAGAAAAAACTAAAAAATTTTAAAAAAATTTTAAAAAAATGTCCACGTTAGCTCCAGCGTCCACGTCATCAATTTCCAGCCAAAATTGGCCGGAATGACTTAATTGGCACAAATACAAAAAGTTAATAAAAGATTTAAAACTGAATTGGCACTAATACAATAGGTTTATAACTTTTTTGACACTTTTCCCGTCCCCATTGTATTCCTCACCAAGGAGATTTGATTTGTAAAATGTTGAAGTGGGTCCTCTCTCACTAGCTCTGAAGAGTGAAGAACTCGTGCCAAAACTGGAGGAGATGTAACAAAATTTGATTGCGAGATCTCTGAGCTTTTTGAAGCGCAGAGATTACGCCGCTTTCTTAACTCAACTAACTCGCGAAGTCCGCAGCGTAGTACTTTCCCAATTTGGTTAACGTATTCTGTTTCGGCAAATGTTTGTATCGAGGAACCAACAATACTGTACCTATAAGCCTGCAAATCACACAGAGAAGAGAGAATTCCTGATGACTTCAATTTGCAATATGTGGATTACAACTCTAGAGCCCAATGTTATTAGTCACACGATGATGATCAAGATGCTTATCATCCAGTTAACAACAGGAGAGACCTCAGAGACTTCTCAAAACTTCAATAACCATCACAATAAACAGAAAATTTTCACAGGAACACAAGGACTGCAGTTTTCGCAAATATTCTAATTCTGAAAATTGCATCGAAAATCACTTTGGTCTTAGCTACACAAATTCGGTATGCAAACTCCAGTCTCTGGGTTTTGTTGCTCCTTCCATATTCGCCCCGTCACTCTTAGCTTCAGCTCCTTCCGATCCCCACCCGAGAAGAAAAGAGCCATGTTCCGTTGGATTATAAGGCCATCGTGACTATCCCTGACCTTCCGGTGGCTATCGCGGACGCTTCGTGGGGTCCCCTCCCATATGAGTTTCCGGCCATTTGCTCCAACCTCCAGGCTGTAGCTGTAATTCCGAGCCTCAGTCTCGTCGCCCATAAAACGGAGAAACGCCATATAAACAGGGGCCATGCCAAGCTGGAAGGCCTCGAAATGGAGGCAGAAGTATTGACCAAAACAATGAAATACCTGACAAATGATACAGATTTTTTACCAGATAAATAGCAATGCAATGTACATCATAGAGTAAAAAATTCCAGCAACACTATGGAGAAATGATGCAAAGTCCTCCAGATAATGAATACTCAGGCAATCATCTATTGAACGAATGTACAATGTACTCACAGGTTTCAACAAGATTCTTCAGATAAAAGATGCGAAAAAGCCAACAAAACTATAGCTTTGCCAACTGGGCAAAAACCACACTACAAGTCATTTACTCCACAGTTATTGGAAAGGAAGGCTACTCCTCCCTAAGTAAAAGAAACGGGATAGTATAGCCTAGCAAACAAATAAACTCTAGCAAAAGATCAGAGGGCAAAGGAGAAACTCACAGTTAGCATCCAAGTAGCATTTTCTACTTCCCGAGGATTGGATTTTACATAACGATGATTAAATGTGGATCCTGTGTGCATGTCCACCTTGTGATCATCCCTCAGATGTGTGACCAAAAATGGGATATCGCCAACGACAGAACACTCTGATCCAGCATATGGGCAGTTGTAAGGCCTAAAATTGCACAATGCCTCATGCTTGAGTTTGCTGTAGTATGGAAATATCCCCGGGCATCCCAAAGAATAAAACTTGCAGGGGAGCTCGAGTGACTCAGCCACCTTCTCCAATGCTAAACACCTAATATCACCGAGCTCTTGTCTACAGGTAGGGCAGCGGTTATGCACCCTCGTTTTACAGGTTGAGCACAAAGTATGTCCATTATGGCACTGCCAAAGAGAAAAAACCAGCTTCTCAGATCAAAATTCAAATCCTAGGAGATGCAACCAACTAATCTACACTAACAACCAAAATGTCACTAACGTTAAATATAGGTTACTGGGAATGGCCCCCCAGTCTTTATCGAAACAGCCAACGCACCAACGAACCTGACAATGACAACTAAAATTTAGCAACTTTCTCTGTACATTTTTTTGACTTCGGTGGAGTTTCTTCATGCAATTGCATACTACAACTGGTGCACTAAACTTCTCGATACTTTGCAATGGTACCTTTGCATCACGAAAGCCTCAACTGGCACGAACTTCAGTGGCTCACTTCCCCATACACACAGACCAAAAGTTCATGACATATCTTGTGGCCCACTCGACGAAATGAATGTAATGGTGAAAACGTAGGAGAAAGAAGCCTTCCAAGTACTCGGTTTCTTTACAATTTTCAAGAATGAAAATTAAATGAATCTATGATGGGAGAATATATGAAAGCACATGAGTTACGTGTCATGCCAACATGGTATCATTGATCTAATCATGCCTTTTTAAACCTTCAAATTTTTTATCAGATATCATTGAGAAATAGGAATCTGTGTTATAACCATCTAGTTGGAAAATCTAAATGTTAGGAGAGGCACAATTGACTCATACTCAATAAAAACCACCAGAGCCTGAAACATGATTTTCTTGGTCTGGTCTTCAAAGCTTTGTGTTCATTTTAAGCCCTTCAGTCAGGAATTAACATTCGACCTTCTCTCCTGCGCCTCTTATAGATGCATGTGATATGGAGGTATATGAAATACAATTTCCGGGCCATAATGACCAAGCGACAAACCTAAAAGTGAAGGTTAAATTAAGACAATACAATTGGCAACATTGAGGTACTAAGTCTGTTCCACTGGACGAGTATATAGAGCAGTCAATTTACACGACGAGACCCCACTTCAACCCCAACCAAATCTCAGAGGTATATAGAGACCTATTCCACTACAATTCTCTCTAAGACACTTGACTACACTTGCAGCCCACCTGAAAAGAATTTTGAGTGATTCCTTTCCGAATTTATGATAAGGAGACCTAAAACTTTCCACAGAGGCCAAAACAAAAGGTACCAATTAGCCCTGTGCACCATCATGTAGCCCTACACAGCGTTCACATTCTGTACTTGCCATCAGTATCGCATGATTTAGACCTAGATCTGCTTGTAGTAAACCAGGGAATTCTCCGAATCGCCATGCTTTGCATGAACACGCCCCGATCTACTCAGAAACAAACGCGAAGCGACACAGGTTCTCCGGAAATCCAACAAATCCGAAACCGTCATCTAAATCGCATTGCTTACCGACACCATCGCCCTAGAAACCAAGAACGTCGCCAATGACATCAACTGCGAAGAGACATTCAAAGCGCAAGGTTATCGGGAAACAACGTAATCGAACCTGATGAATGGGCGGGTACATGGAATTGGTGCACACGGGGCACTCGAGCAACTCGTGGACGCTCGTGGCCGGGGCGATGGCGGTGGGGCCCAGAATGCCGTTCGGGGGCGGGCTGGCATTGAGAGGCTTCGACGACGAGAGCGGCGGCGGGTGGAGATTGTTCTGGTGGAGGTGGTGGTGGTGGTGGTGGTGGTTGTGGTGGTGGTTGTGGATCTCGCTCTCGTCCACGCCATCCACAATCGACACGCACTCAATGTTCTCCAAATCCATTCATAAAAGACAAAAGAAGGAAGAAAGGAAAACAACCCACGACAGCAAAGTGCACGAAAACCCACCTCCTCTTTTCCTTTTACCAATCTCAAACAGGATCAGAATCGACTCGTCTTGGCTGTTCTTCTTCTTCCTTCTCGTTCTGTAATTTTTTAAAAAAATTTTCCGGGAAAATCCAGAGGAAGGGGAAAGGCAAGAAAACGATGGAGAAGAGGGGAGACAGCGGATGGACGCCAAAGCACCAAACACACTCTCTCTCTCTCTCTCTCTCACAGCTCGAGAGGAAAGGAGGTTCCTTTCTTCGTTGGCTCCTTTTCATCTCTCTAAACTGACCTCTCTCTCTCTCTCTGCGCGCTGACAGAGAGATGTGTATGGCCGTCGATATTACCAGCAGGGATTCTAATCGGACGGTCTGCAATTTCTTGTGCCCTTTACGCTTTTTGCCCGCTTCTTTTATAATCATCATTTGTTAGGACAACACAGTGACATGACAGACCGAAAAGTGTGTCAGAGAAGACATTTTTTGTTCAAAAAAAATAAATAAGACATTTTGGTCATTTATATTTATTTCTTGAATTAGGTGAAATTGCGACATCTTCTAATGTCCAAAATTCACCCCTCAACACTTTCCTCATACTTTTTTTTTTTGGGTCGCAGGCTTTCCTTATACTTCACGTACTACATTTGCATCGATCGCTTCCTTGACCATTTACTTGTTTACAATATGGGAGACATTTCGTTAATATAATTATTAATCACGTGTATTTAGTTTCTTCTTTTTTTTATAATTTAAGTGGAGAATAGGAAAAGAAAAAGGAAACTTGAGTGGTATTTTTTTAAAAAAAATCTCCACTTGTTGCCATTCTAGGGTTGGATAACTTCCTCTGGTCGGGTTTTTCCCTCATTGAAAGGCCCATTTGTCCAAAAGGTGTAGATCATGCCGAGGTCCAGAAAGCCCATTAGATATTGTTAATTACGCCCCGAGTGTGTTAGTACTAGCTT
>BCNH02000001.1:15216847-15343191 GCA_001662345.2 Metrosideros polymorpha var. glaberrima
CTCTTCTTTTTTTTTTTTTTTTCCGGGGTTCAGATCATCAATGACTATCTTGCAGAAGCAGCATTAACCATATCACCTACCATGACACCGTCCTTTGAGGTCGTGGGGGCATGAGACCACCCATGGTCCCCCAGACATGAAGCGTTGTTGTCGCACCACCTAAAAGCAATCCCATCAAAAAAATCATCTTTTTCATCTTTCATGTGCTTCCTCACGTTAGATCACCATCGAACCTCTACGAATATTGCAATCTTTTGGAAGTATTTCGGACTTTAGTTTAAGTCACGGTCGACGTAGTTGTATGCCTCGTTGATTTTATGATTTGCAGAAAGAAGGCGGTGCCGAGAAATGGCGGAACGACGCGCCGGAGGTGGTGTCAGTCGAGCATTTCCCGACCGAGAGCTCGCCGGACTTCACCAACGACGGGAGTGCGGCTTCAACCCCTGTGACTGAGGATAGGAATCATGCGATTGCCGTAGCGGTGGCGACTGCTGCTGCCGCGGAAGCCGCTGTGGCAGCGGCTCAGGCAGCGGCGAAGGTGGTTAGGTTGGCTGGTTACGGACGGCATTCTAGGGGAGAGAGAGCCGCTACACTCATTCAGTCCTATTATAGAGGCTATCTGGTAAGATTAATTTCACGCATCTGTCTCTCTTAAACGGGTAATCAAAGTGATTGAATGTTATTGATAGCTTGATTAGCGAATAGAAACTTGGGTGTCTAATCTAATTAATTCTTGTGCACATGAGAAAAAGGTACACAGTATAGATTAGATCTGTACGAACCTTCAATCAGTAGGAAATTAATTTGATTTTACTCTCTTCAATCGCGATCCCACTTTTACCCAGGAAAATCATCTATCTTGATTAGAATATGCACGTATGTGTGGATGTAATTAGGCGCGGCGTGCACTGCGAGCATTGAAGGGGTTGGTTCGACTACAAGCGCTAGTAAGAGGCCACAACGTGCGCAAGCAAGCCCAGATGACCATGCGGTGCATGCAAGCCTTGGTTCGAGTCCAGGCCAGAGTCCGAGCCTCCCGGCTTCAGCTCTCCCACGACAAGCTCATTCACGACATGGCTGACAATGGTGGCGACGGCGAACGGCGAGCATCGATGGAGGTGGGCCACAAACCTTACAATAGCCCCGTCACAAAGAGCAGGTACCATGATACGTCGTTGGACAACAGGGACGGCAGGCGCCGGAGTTCCGAGAAGATCAAGGAGAACTCTTCCAGGAAAAGTGAAGGTGTGATGAAAAAGGAGCGAGCTCTTGCTTATGCCATAAGCTATCAGGTTCGTAGTGGCCATATAGCTCTTATGCCTATGCTTATACAATACAATTACAGTTCCCGAATGGTCTGTAATTAGTTCTGTAGATGCGCCGATGGTAATTTAAAGACCAAAGCCATATTAAACGATTAATCTTTTACTTTTGAATTACTAATGAGGCGCATTATCCTTCGACCTTCTTCATAGTAATCCACTTATATGTGGATCGACGGTTTTACCGTTCATTAACGCACGTTTGCGTCATTTTTTCCACAGCAACAACAGCTGATGCAACCGGAACCAAGCGACAATGACGAAGGACTTTATGCTAACGAAAGGGAAAAGGCAAAGTGGGGATGGAACTGGCTCGAGCGCTGGATGGCGGCACAGCCGTACCAAGCCCAGCAATTGGGGGTGCCGGACCACCCTTATATGGCACTTCCCACCATCACCAACACCATGATCGCGACCGACGACTTGTCCGAGAAGACGGTGGAAATGGACATGGTGACCCCAGAGAACATGAACTTGGGCTTTCTCGGTAGGGAATCTGGTGATACTAGCCCAAACTCTGCCCGGCATCAACGCCAGTCGAGTTCGAACAACGTCCCAAGCTACATGGCCCCGACTCAGTCTGCCAAGGCCAAGGTGAGGGGTCAAGGCGCGGGTAAGCAGCGGAGTCCATTAGGGCCTCAGTGGAACCCTTCAACTAAGAAAGGGCAGAGCCCCGAAAGGGGCTGTGACTCCTCGAGCTCCGGCGGAGGGACGATGACCTACCAAGCACCGAGAAGCCCAATCCCTAAAGTTAACGGGCCGCACGGCCAGGCCAGGAGAATCGCGGGTTACAGCCCTGAGCATATGGGCACGGATGACTGGACGCTACCTGTTGTCGGGCGTACATGGAGACATGATTTTGGTTGATCTTGTGGGCGTTCTTGCAACTCTGGGTATCAAGCTGCATAATTATGATAACGAGCGAAGGGTTCTATTATTTATTTGTCCATAGACTTCAAACTTATGGTAATGTAAAAGTTTATTGGTTGACGTTGTGAGACTTTCCTGTTAAAATAAAATGCAAGTGTCTTCGCTTTTCCACCCCCACTGTTGTGGTTCCTCAGCTGTGTTATCCACCAAGAAACGTGTTAACTGCTGCAGGAGAGGAAACATACTAGCTTTAGACATGCGACCAAGATCACATGAGGGAGAGAGTGCGACACAACCTGAAGGTTTGACAATCTTTTGAAATAAGCTCATACCAAATCGTGCGACCCAGCAAATTTCTCTTCGAAAGGCATAAAGAATGACAATCTTATCCGAAACCGTGTGATAATTTACAAAGATGTTTCTCTGTCTGCAAAACTTACCAAAGGAAAAAAGTGACGATACAAAGAAGGTTGTTCAGACATGCAGGAAGAAGCTTCACCAGCTAAAGAGAGGAAACGTAGAACGGATCCCCCACATTCACCCACAAGGTGTGAGCTTCTTATTCCCTGCCCCTCGAGGATTGTCGTCTTTCCAGTCATCCCAGGCTCTCGCCTTCTCTTGAGCAGCATCATCGTCTTCGTCCTCGTCTTCGACTGGCCCAGGCTGTTTCCTCTCCTTGTACCACGCGGAATTAGCCTCTTCCATGAGTTTGGCATTTCTCTCTTGAAACTTCTGCATCATCTGCATCTCCTTCAAGCCAGCTTCCTCTATGCTCATGGTTGGCATCCTGATGCATCAAACAAAATGATTTATTTCAGAGGAAAAACACCCCGCACTTACGCAGAATGAGGAATATACACACAAAAAAGAAAGTATCAATATCCAAGAACTAAGACAACATCCAGAGATCCTCTTATAGTTTCATTAAAAACAGCATGGGATAGATAGCGGTGCATACCTGTAACCTGGTTGGAACACTTGTGCTGCCATTCTATCCCTATCGCTGGTCAAACTCCCATTTATGAGGCTCGCAGGTCCAAATATCAGGGGTTGGTGTTTATGTTCATGAGCTTCTGAAACGTTTGCCCTACCTTCCAAAACATCCTGTGCAAAAGTAGCACATGTAATAGGTGGTGCCGGTTTAGTATATCGTGCACGAGCTGCAGCATTACGGTGCCAACCTTCAGCCGTCTTCGTGCGCTCATCCAGAATAGCACGAGAGAAGTCCTTTTCCCCTTCCTGTGAATACAAACCCCTACTTTATATCCATCCAATGCACAAAACATATTATGCCTGCAACTGAGAGAACCATAGCAACCAATGTTGTGATCCAAATTCTATACCTTTGCTTAATTATGCTAATCAGCCTGCTCCTCAGTTTTGAAAAACATGTATAGAGAAGATTCAAATGAATGAAGAACAATATATCGCTCCCCCCTTTTTTTTCTTTTGCTTCTCTGTGTCAGCACTAACAATCTGCATCAAGGTGGTGAACCTTGAGATTAGGACCAGCAGGGCATAGTGGTGCCCTCAGCTGTCACACATTCAATCAGCACATGCTAACCCAAAAAACAAAAGGACTAGGGGCATGGCTTCTTCACCACTAATCAAATATAAATGCTAGCAAGAAGTAACATCAAATGCTTGAAACAATGGGATTGGGAATCTTAACACCCAAAAAATCAACTTCCCATATGAAAGTCCGGCAACTAGGATTAAGACGGAAGAACTACTAGATAATACAGTATAGCAGCGCCCCATTAGTGTATAATAGGAAGTTATGTTTTTCTAGGGACTAAACCAGCAGTATGCAGCAAAACATTTTGCGCAAATATTCTTTTGGTAGCACAATCTCCAAAAATATACCTTTGACTGTTTCTCTTTGATAGCAGAAAGCATTTCTTCCTCTTTCTTCAGCATTTCTAGTAAATCCAGGGCCTGAAATGTCCATGGCAAGAGCATATTCAGCACACACTGCATAAGCAGTAAACAACCAAACAAAGAGTATCTAATAACCAAACAATGGCCAATTGGACAAAGCTAACCTTACATGTTGCTAGAGAGATTGTAGTAAGCCAAGCCTGCAAGAGTAAGAACATTTAGAATAAAAATATTAAGTATCACCACCGTGGAAAGATAAAAGAAGAAAGGCAATCGCATGTTAAATGTCAAATAACCAATCTCAGCATCAACAAGAAATGAAAAAGATAATCAATATCAGAAACTACTTGCCGTTTCATTTGCAATGTCAAGATCAGGAAATTTGACCATGAGATTCGTGATGGACTTTTGAACGCGAGTATTTGGCATCCAACACGATGATTAGCCTCATTTTTTATTTGAAAGTATTGAAATAATTAAGTGCAATAAGGCATATTTTCGGCAGTCATGTGACTTGAGTTTCCAGAAGATAGCTTGAGAAGCTACTATCTCAAATACAAACCAACAAACGCATAGGCACAGACATCTTAAGCAGTAAAGTAAAACTACCTAATGCACTAGTAAGTTGTGGAGGACATATGCTGAGCAAGTGCATCTATGCATCTTTAACTCTTGCTCACAAATCGAAAATCTAACTGCCATATAGAACCAACCTCACGCTCTTCCTCACTGTCGTCATCAACTATTTCTTCTTCTCCTGCCTCCACAGGGGTAGATAAGGCAGCTGCTTTGGTTGACCTCCCACGCCACTCTTTCCGTTCCTTGATCTCAAGCAACTTTGATTCAGCAGCTTTTTGACGTTTAAAACGTGCTATCTGCCCAAAAAAAAAAGGTATTGATTATTAAACGCTCAATTCCTGTTTCACCCATGGTTGTTAGGATCCTGTCCAGATTGCAGCAACATTCGCAAATGGGTGGGATTGGGATCCAAGATCATGGGACCATGTAGGATCGTGATCCTATCAACGATCCTAATGATCCTTGTCAAGACAGAGTGTTCATTTGTTCAGCAAAAGGAAACAGAATTTTGGGCCTTGCTACTAGCCCGAGTGTCAAAGACCCACTCTTTCTTGGGAACATTACTTGGCTCATTATCAAAATCAGGTGGACAAATCTATCGCCTTTTCTTCTGAAGATACATTTTGCTCATCCCTCTTATCTATTATAGATTTCAAAGCCCTGTCTTTTTATCGAATGAAAAGAAGTACCATCCCATTTTAGAAGGAAGGCATCAAATTCTTGATTTTTTCAACAACTAGAAAGTCTTTACCAATCGATAGCCTATGGGGGTGACCTGAACCAGCAGAAAGACATGCCTGTTGTCCAAGAAATAAAGCTGGATTCTCACTTCGATTTTTTTGTTAAGGTAGACAGCTAGATAGAGTTGTATTCACAGGCCGCCGGTTCAAATTGACTCTGTATAGATTGACCATTCCTGCCTACCGCTGACTTCTCCTCCATGACACACTCATCAATCTTTGAAATTCAACACACATTCTATTTGACCCATTTTTCTGAATGCTTTCTCTCTATTCTTTCTACTTTTTAAATAGTTGACTCTTCTCAACCTTCGAACTTCTCCTTTATGTGCTCGTCGAAGCTGCATTCTGATTTTGAAGCTTTCTTCATTCTTTCGGTTTTTTATTTTTTATTTCTCTGCTAGCTGTGCGGCTCTAATCTACATATGTTCTGAAGTTTTTCTCTGTTTTCTTTTGTTAAACTTTCTTTACTAATTTTTGCAGAATAAGATTATCGATGTTGCTTTATTCAAGAGTTTGAACATTGTCCATTTTAGGTGAGGATGATTTTAATAAAGAGGACAACAATGTGATGGGAAGATGATAAGCCCAAAGATGAGGAATTTAGGGATGAGTCATTTTTGGGAATCTTTTTTTTTTTTCCTCTCTTCTTTTTAAGCTGAATAGAAAGGTAATAGCTCTCATTGGGTGTTTTCTGAATAGCTTGCGTAAATTCATTTGGTTAAATTGTTTTGTTAATTTCTTCATATAGAGGGAGGCTGGAGAATGCAAAACTCAGAACTTGACCTTGCTTGGGCTTTGCTCTCTCTTTTTAATCAATATCCACATGTGATTGATATAAACAATGTCAAAATAACATTTTAGGTCACAATTTATAACTTTTCTAGGATCTTACGATCCTCGAGCAGATCCTACTCAGAATTCCAATCCTCTAAAAGATCCTACTTAGGATCCCAATCCTGACAAACTTGGTTTCACCAAAAGCACCATTCATCCTTGCCTCCCAATTGCTTCCATGTGCAATGGAGTGAGTACAATCTTAAACATACCAACTACTCCCAGCTGCTACTGTGCATAGCGTGCAACAACAACGAACCATCAATTTATTAATTTTCTAGGATCTTATGATCCTCGATCCGATCCTACTTAGAATTCCAATCCTCAAAGACCTCCAAAAGACCCTACTTAGGTCCCGACCCTGACAAACTTGGTTTCACCAACAGCACCATTCGTCCTTGCCTCCCAATTGCTTGAATGTGCGATGGACTAAGTACAATCTTAACCAAACCAATCACTCCCAGCTGCTACTGTGCATAGCGTGCAACAACGATGAACTAAAGAAAAGTGTCCAAATGAACCAAACTCCCAACACAATATTACCAAGACAAGAATACAGAACTAGTCCTACAAAATCAAGTTTGTCGATCTTGCTATGAACCATAGTGAAACTAATGCACAGAGTAATCCAGTGGTCAAGGTATGATACACCAAAAACACCTCATACTTCTCTATGACTATATAGTTACTACTTTCAAATGTAGGAAGTATCCTAAAATTATTCAGCACCATAGAAGCACTCAGCTCCATTATATGTCTGAAAATTTTAATCAATCTTACCCCCATTTGGAGAAGCCAAGCAGTGCTTAGTAAAAATAATAGCTGAGAAAGAATATGCATCGGTACCTTTCTAGCTCTTCGATCTACCATTTGATTCGAACCTCCTTGTGCAGATGTCTCTAACTCTTCCTTGGGTAAAAGTTCCATTGCTTCACAAAAAGACATAAATTCCTGCAAGACATGGCACCCACAGTTCATCCTCCTTGTGTACCACCGCTCCGGTAAGAGATCCAAAAAGAAGTTATAAAAGTAGCAATAGTCCCCTCCTTATAGTCTGCATGTCCCAATCTCAAAAGTTCCTCCATGAGGAAGTAAAAATAAAACCACAGAACAAACCTTTAGTTTTTCCTGAGAGGCTTTAAGAATGTGTACCCTATCATCAGCAGAAACCTTCTCTGTCAACTCAGCCAGATAAAAAGGGACCTGCAAAGAAGAATACAATGAAAAGCTCCCTTAAACATTTCTACTTGCGGCCCAAAACAACGGCACTGCCACCACCCTCTGCGATAACTCGGCATGCAAATGAATGCATAAACAGCTCCTAAGCATGATAGATAACAATCATATTCGCGAGAATCGGCACTCATTCATCGCTAGCTCCATCATGATTATACGCTAATTAGTAAAATAAAACCTAAAGTTCACTTCTTTAAAGCAAGATATAGGATACTACGTCGATGAAGATTACCAGTAGCATCCCTACTTCCGTATGCATCGTACCTACACGAAAACAAATGGAGAGAAAGCTAGAAAGCCACTGCTCACCAAAATATACTTGAGATTGGAAGTGCTGATATCCTCCTTGGTCTCGTTGGCCGAGAACAATCCCAGCTTGCCGATCATGTCCTCGCACTTCCGCAAAGCGTCGATTCCTCTCCTCACGGCATCCTAGAAAAAACCGTCGGCATGCGCTCTTGAGAAAGGAGCCTCGCGAAGACGGAAGAGACCCCAAAAATGTAAAAGGAAAACCAACTCCGCCGCAGCCGGCGGAGATTCGGGCTCACCTGATCGACGGCGGAGTCCGCGGCGGCGAGGTGAACCTTGCGAGCCTGCTCGAAGAGGGACGGCAAGGGCATGTCCTCCATTCTCAATTCCCCCATCGCGAACGATTCGAGAACCTCCTCGGCCGGCGGGCCTGCGCGGGAACGGAGGGGCGAGAGAGAACTCGAGATTCGGTTTCGCAGATTCCTGTGATTCTGTGCAAGATCGAATGGGGAAATCGAAATCTTGGGAGAGAAGTCAGAGCGCCATGGAGATTAATAAATGAAGTTCGAAAACGAAAAATATAAATAAATTTTAAATAAAGATTAAGAATTGAGAGAAGCGATGAGAAAATTCTCGATGGGCTTAGAAGTTTCGTTGTGATTAGGGCCCAGATCAAAGCCCAGGGTGGTCACTGGACAAGACTTTTTTAATTCTTTTTTATTGCCGTTTTTTTTTTTTTGGTAGTTTTCTGAGTCTCCTTTTAGAGTTTTCGAATTTTTTTTTTTTAAAGATAATGTTTCACTTTACTATTGTAAGTCGAACGGATTATTTATTAGAAAATCGACCGGTAAAGGAGCAGGAATTTTTTTTTTTTAAAGGCTAACTAAGGAGGAGGATGTTAATCATAAAAGAAAATTTCAAGAGATCATCATAAATACATTGTGTTTTGTTATTGCGGAAAACCTGACACTCAAATAAAGGAGAGGCTCTAAGTTTCCTTGCGACAAGAAAAATATTAGGTATTCCCTGAATGCCATGTCCGATTCGATAAAATTGACATGTTAGCCATTCTCGAGCTCAACGAAATAGATTCGCATGAAATTTCTTCTTTTTGCTATGCATTTAAAAGAGAAAAATTCTCTTTATTTCTTTCGCTCTATCTTTCAAATTCTATAAAGATTTCTCGGGAAAAAAAAAGAATCATCTTCTTCGAATAATAATAATAATAATAATAATAATAATAATAATAACAACAACAACAACTTGCTCGCTTAGACCCTCAAACCCGAGCTTTTATCATTACTCGTCAATATTGGATTAGTATATATGTCTCCCTCTTTCTATCTAGCTTAGGAAGTTAACTCCTTACTACAATCTCCGAATTAATAAATATTGTTAATCTGTAATTTCACATGTGGTGCAGTTCACTACAGATTCTTCATATTCCTTCTCGAGCTTGGGACATTATTGAATTCGATTGGCCTTTGTTTAGTTGTCATTGAAAGTTTCGTCTTAGTGAATTTCAATTTTTAGGTAACAATCTTCGGCATTTATGGAATTATGTTCTATTGGGGATAAATGTCTCTTGTGTACCGTAGAATTCTTGCAATTTATTATTATTATTATTATCAAAATCTAAGTTGAGGCAACCATATAAGCTATTTTGAGAAAATAATTTCCTTTTTTTCTTTTCCGATTCGGCTCCGCACAAGAACCAGAAGAAATTGCAAAACAAAACGCTCCTCGTTAATAGGCGATATTATCATTTTAAATTGACTATTATATCCCATGATAGGGAATGACGGGAGTTTCATAAATTATTGTCGCAAAATAGGGACCGGCGGACAATACAATGTCGAAGGAAAAGCAGTTACTTATTGCATTGCTTGGATCGGACTGACTAGATCAATAGGTTGAACCGAAAAACGCTTCCTTATTCCGGTTCGATTAAACAATATAAACTGTTCTGGTCAAAACCTAGTCAAAATGAGAAAAGTATTAACAAAGTCTTAAACATATTGCATTGGTACCGACTCAATCTTAAACATTTCAATTGGATCAATTTGATCATAAAATATGTTTTAAATTTGTGCCAATTGAGTCTATGTGGCCAATTTTAGCCGGAAATCGATAACGTGGATATTGGCCGTCTATGTAGCGCAGTCGATGTTAACGTGCACATTTTTTAATAAGTTTTTTTTTTAAGAAAATGAATTTTTAATTATTTCTTTCTTTGTTTTTCCTCTCATTTCATCTGGGAGGGCTGCCTTGCTTGCGGCCGGCAGGGCCATGAAGGCCCTGGGTGAGGGCCAGTAAGCCCTTGCTCGCCAAAATGAAAGGAAAAAAAAAGAAGAATGAAAAAATAATTAAAAATTCAAATTCTTTAAAAAAATTATTAAAAAATATCCATGTCAGTGCTGATCAAACCATGTAGGATGATTGGCGTTCACGTTAATAATTTTTAGCTAAAATTGATCGGGTGGACTCAATTGACACAAATGTAAAAGGTTTAGGATTAAATTGGTCCAATTAAAAGGTTTAGGATCAAATTAGTACAAATATAATAGTACTGTTTTTTCCAATCCATTTTGATTGACTCTTGATCCTGACGATTTAAAAAAAAAAAAAAACATTCGAGATCAAATTGACTAAAACGATGGAGGGGCTTTAATTTTTTATTAGCGAACAAAAAAATGAGATGCCTAAGCTCCGAATTACATTCTCAATGATATTGTAGTCCCACGTTCCGACACATTCCGATAATTGTTGAAACACGCAGATTACGGTAAAATAAGAAAAGACAAGCTCCGCGATCCGAAGATTTTGAACAAGAAAGATGGACGTGCATCTACCCAAGTACCGAAAAGAAGCAAGTTCATCACATGATGTGTGTGTGGCGAGAGGATTTTCGTACGCGATTGAAGTTGAGCCGGGCGTTCCAAAAATCTCGGATTCTCGAATATCCGATCAAATGTAGTAACGACCCTAACAATCCATGGGGGCATAAGTTTCGAACCGATCACTCGCAACTTTCGGTTTCACGCCTCGTCCTTTTCGAGGAACAGCCTTCGCGCGACATAGAACTCGGATCGGCTCACACGATCCTGTCGGTCGTGTTGTGGTCACCGGCGGTCCTACTTTCTCTCTCCTCCCGTCGAGCTCTTCTCTAGTTGAATCGCTAAGTAAAAAGGAAAAAAAACGTAAAAGTCGATCAAGCCACGCATGATGTTATTTCTTCGTCTATGAAATTTATTTATTTTTAACACCCCACCATAGCGTTTTCTTTTTAACCATCTTCTCCTTTCTCAAATTTATTTATTTATTTTTCCTGAAAATACTCAGGACCGAGGGGAGATTGCTCCGACGGCTGAAAGACTGTTCGAAAACCATTTTTCTAAAGTGCATAATTAAATGATGAAGCCAGCGAGACAATGCCCAGATTTCAAGGGCAGATCTTGGACTAAGTTTAATAATCAGAACAGTGATGGAATATTGCAGACCGAACTTAGCACCCCAAGATGTCTCTCTCCCTCTCTCTCTCTCTCTCCATTACAGACCGAACTTAGCACCCCAATCTCTCTCTCTCTCTCTCCTTGTATTTTTGGTGATATTAGGCAAATGATTATATGCTTCATGTACCAACTTTCTGGAGCAAGGTGCCCTGCTTTACAGGCCCTCCTCAGCATGGGAAGCAAGCAACTTGAGGACCATAAGAAGAGAAGAGGCTCTCAGTCGCTCTGGTCCCATGGGAGAGAACCTGGCCCCCCTCCTCTCCGGTCCTCACATCCCATCATGACAATCCCACTGACGGCGATTTCCCATCCTTAACAACCAATTTGCATCTCATCATATGATTCCCTCGACAAATGTAGTCTCAATGAACGGAACCTTTTAAGCACTTAATCACATGACGAAGTTCATCTATTCATGTACGTGGAGGGGGTCCTTCTTCGAAACTTCTGTCTTTCCTTCTCGACGTCGAGCTCATCAATCATGGGGATTGGTTTCCGCGTAGCATAGGATCGATCGACCCCAATTTCATTCGACGGGGCGCTCTCGGTATGGTATCACGGGACCCCGTTAGAGAGAGGAAGATGAACGGAGTCGGAACCGAGATGTAATGTTTCAATCGACGGGCTCCGACGTTAAATGCTGTTTTTGTGCTTGAGGAGGTGGTGGTGGTGGTGGGTAGGTGCTTAGCATTAAACAGAGGGGTCGCCTAAAAAATTCTTTCCCATGATGGGGTGCCTCTGAATTTGTCTAGATGGCTATAAGAAAAGATCTTGCATTTGATGCTGGTCTCATCTCACCTGCATAGTGTTGCAGATAATGTGGTCCAAGGTCTTGTCATTGGTTTCTTATGCAATTCATTTCACTCGACGTCGTCCGCAGATTGTTTTCCTTGAATCCACAAAGCCTAGCTGGTGACCAAAGACCTTTCCTTTTCAATTCTGCAAAAATATCTATCTCTTCCCGTGTCGTTTCGAGCCGAAAAATCAAGAGAAACTAACGAGGAAGTAGAAGCTGCTCACTGTTGTTTAGTGTTGCAGCATGTTCAAGAACATTATTTTATAGGGGGGAAAGAGAGCACTTTGTGCTCAACCCATCTGGGTTTACTTGGGTAATCCACCCTGGAAAAATACAAACTTTCTTGGACTGTTCTGATAAGAAAGTTCAATTTTTTTTCTTTTTGCCTCTCTTCATTTCTCTGTTTTTTTTTTTTGGATCGGCCCTTTCTTTCTAATTAGTAACGTTGACAAAGTAGCAGGAATCTAGTGCCTTTTGCTTCCTGCTGTTGCGGTCGTGACTCACGAAGAGACAGATGGAAAGAGCAGATGAATTTTCTTGGAGGTGGGTCAGTTTTCTCACTGAAAACCAGGGAACGCTTTCTGTTGTTTCTTTCACGTTTTCTTCTGATTGAAGCGCCTTTCTTGAGCAGATTTTGCAGTCCCTCACACGTGTTAATTCCACTCGCCCCCCCTCATGCTTTTGTCACTCTCTTGCTCATCTACAGTTCCATTTTTGCAGCACAATTTCTCTGCAGCCTTGTGTTCCCAGCTGATGCTTGAGATCTGCTCCTGATGAGCCCTTCTGAATTGGGTTTCAGCTGAAGTCTCTTGAACCTGTTGCCTCTCGTGAGTCCTCTCTTTGTCCCGTTTCACTTGCCTCATTTGTCTCTGCTTTTGTATTTGGCTTTCCTTCATTAAAATTCTCTTTGTCTGATCTTAGTTGTTTGTGCCTGCATTTGCAAAGATTGGGTATCCAGTAATCATGTCCAAATGAGTGAATTGTTCTGGTGTCGATAGCAACCGCTTGAGATAATGCTTCTTCCTAACCGACTTTTGACTTTTGGCTCCTTCTTCATGTTTCTCAAGGGAGAAGCGGCGCGTTCCTGCTCTTGACAAATGGACGAGAGGAAGATCCCAGATTCTTGTTTGTCACCCTTGTTCTTATGCGAAGAAAAGGTCAATGACTGGTATCCAATGTACTTTGGTGTGTCGTGCGCGTTCTTTGCCCTAAGGCTCCTGCCCGGTCGAGAGACCGATGACGACAAATGGTCCGAGGTATGGAATACGATACTCCAAGGAAGTGCTCAGTTGTTGGGTTTGCTCGTGTGGAAAGCTCAGAAAAAGGGTACTGATGAGGGAAAAGGTGCGCTCTTAGCCAAGTTAGAGATGGCTGAGCGAGAGAGAGACGAGTTAAAGAGAATTAGACATGAAGACGCAAAAGCCAACGAGAAAGTAGTCGGTATTTTTGCGGCGCAAGAGCAGAGATGGTTTAATGAAAGGAAGAAGCTCCAGCAGCAGATCAGAGCACTAGTGAATGAGGTGAGGGTCCTCGGGAAAAAGAAGGATGAAGAAATTTATGGGTTGAATGAAAGATTAAAGGAAATGGAGCTTCTGGTCCAGTTAAAGGATGAAGAATTGCAAGAGGAGGGACTAAAGAGCAAGGAATTGGAAGAAAAGCTCAGGAAGGCCGAGAATACTGCGGAAGAATTGGGGGAGAACTCAAAGCGAGAGGCTAAAGAGCATGCCTCTGAAATTTGGAAGCACAAAACCGCATTCATCGAGCTCGTGTCGAACCAACGGCAGATCGAGGCAGAGATGGGTAGGGCCCTCAGGCAAGTGGAGACCACAAAGCAAGAGCTCGAGTTGGCTTTAGAACAGGAGGAGGAGTCTGAATTGGTGGCCCAAAAATTGTCCGTGGAGATTGTGAAGATGCAAAAGGACATGGAACAGAAAGACGATATTCTGTCTGCAATGCTGAGGAAGTCCAACTTGGACATGGCGGAGAAGCAGATGCTTTTGAAGGAGATTAAGTTGTCAAAAGCTAAGAGGAAACAGGCAGAACTAGAGACACAAAGATTGAGGTCCCTGTCCGAATCCAAACATGGGGGACGCTCGTTGAGAAGTATGTTGGCTAACCAAGTCAATCTAAAACTTGAAGGTATATATGGAACCAGAAAACTGAATTCCAGTGCGACGGGGTCATCTCTCATTGGAAAGGCCAGGTTGCAGGCAAATAATCTTCTTGAATACGAGAACCCCGATTTTTCTGGGGAGATAGAGGCATGTTCTCCTGAGTATGATAGCTATTCTCAAGAACAAACTGAGGCACTAGGTAGAAGCTATAGTCTCTTTCCTGGCTTTCTGTGAATTTCCTCTTGCTAATTCTTGAAACATGAATGACATACTCATCATGAAATTCTTGGCTAGTATGATTTCTGTCTACTTTTTCGGTCTCTCCTTTGATTTCCTAATTGTTTATCTGTTCTGGTCCTTGAAGCTATCACAGCTGATGTTAAGCGATTGGAACACTGGGTACATTCAGAAGCAGAGAAATATGCAACTTTAGTCGAGGAAAGGCATCACCTTGAGCTAAATGCCTTTGTGGAACAGATGAGGCTCAAAGATGAGAAATTGGAAGCTTTTCGTTGGCGGATGCTGAGCATGGAAATTGAGTCCAAGCATCTGCGGTCCCATGTTGAGGATTTGAATAGAGACATATCTCAACTCAAAAACAATAATACGAAGTTGGAAGCCCTGTTGCTTGCTAGAGAGGACGAGCTCGGTGCTTTGAAAGAGCAGCTCGCTTCACAATCAAATCATATTAATTTCCAGAGGCCTTTAAATGATCCATTTATCCACGATCCTGAACTAGTTGAAGGTACCATTTGGTCTGAAGTTAAGATCGTTAAGAGAAGACCAGGGCATAAGGAAAAAAAAGCAGATAGATCAGCAGCAAAAGCTTCTCGAGACGAAGATGCAGAGGTAATAGTTGAAACTGCATTAGTTTGTCAGCCCGCCGAAGTGTCAAAGGTCCAATCTCCTCAGAAAGTTTCTGAAGGACAGAAGGATATTGGTGATTGTGTTCCTAAAAGAGAAGAAAGTGGAACTCCCACAGATATGGGCACTCTCCATAATTTACCGTCTTTGAGCCACATTTCAAGCAAGACAAAAAGTTCTTCCTGGAAAATGGACCTTCAAGCTCTTGGAGTTTCGTACAAGATCAAAAGGCTGAAGCAGCAACTTCTCATGCTCGAGAGGTTGATGGGAAAGCAAGAAAGCAGTGAAAATGTCGAAAGCAAGGATGATGGACCCATTGGCATCAAAGGTTTCCTATCACTTATTTCTATGTTGACCAAACAAGTCGGTCGGTATCAGTCGCTCCAAGAAAAAGCCGATGATCTGTGCAAGCGAATGGTAAGCTTCTCCTATAGATAATGCACTCTAACTTATGGACTTGGTACTGACAGAAAGAAATATCATATGGTAAAGCCTAATCCACTGAAATATGTTAATTGATTTTCCCATTGGATGGTTGCTTTATTGCCAGGCAATAAATGAACTGTTTAGCCATCAGCAACAGCAAGTTTGATATTAACATTTGTATCCAAAAAGATTCCAATTCCTATCTTTATCTAGGGAAGAGATCCCAATTCCTGTCTTTATCTAGCAATAATTACCGTCACAAGACTTACGAGCCAAAAAGGAAAAGAGAGAATTTCTATAGTCCACCCCTTGTAATCTCTAGAGTGCTTTCTCTTTTTCCTCCTCTCTGTGCTTATTTTAGAATGGCATTCACTGTAATCTGATCCTAATCTAAATTTTCAGCATGAGAACAATCTGGATGTGAGTCACGTGGATTCCAATGCTACGAAATCGAGGGGAAGGACTAAAACGCTAGAGAATTTTCTTGAGGAAACGTTTCAGCTTCAACAGTACATGGTTGCGACAGGACAGAAATTGATGGAGATACAATCAAAGATCACCATTGGATTTGTTGGAGCAGCTGAAGAACTCGCCAAATCTGCCAGCTTTGACATAAAGCGGTTTGCCGATAGTGTGAGGACTCTGTTTCAGGAAGTCCAAAGGGGCCTGGACGTCCGAATAGCTCGTATCATCGGAGACCTTGAAGGAACCTTGGCTTGTGATGGGATGACACATCTGAGGAGATGACCCATAAGATGAAACAGAGATGAGTTGTAGGTGAAGTGTGTTAGAGGGATCAACCATTTCTTGTCATATTCCAACTTTCTTTTGCCTCTTTACCTTCTGTAATATATGTATGTAGTCACTGGACATTGTATAGGATTATGCATAGTTCCAACCACAACAGAAATTCACATGACTGGATATGATCTCAACCAGAGGAGATATGTCAGCTTATAAAAGCAACTTGTCTCAAAACTTATTTGGGTAAATTATCACTTTAATCTTCCATCTGGTGCCTTCTCTGTAAAACATCAGGTTGCTAAAAACATTTTTATGGTATTTAGTTTCCTATGAAACCATTCTCGAGAGAAATAACTCGGTATCTTTAAAAGGGACAGCATGAAAGGAAGGGGAGAGGCGATGCTCAGCTTATTAACTTGTGAAGGTGAAAAATGCTAGGCATATTGGTATATTCCAGAGGTATGATTGGAATTTTCCCTTGTCCAAGAAATAATATTCCATGGCATATTGGCATCTAATGGAAAAACTCTCTGCTTACGTCTTCCCCCTTTTCTCCATTCTCCTCATCCTGCAACTGCAAGATCTCTTCACAGTGGTTCTCTCCTCTCAGAAACAGTATCAATCAGGCAAGTCTTTCCCTCTCTCTCTCTCTCTCTCTCTCTCTGTACAAACTTACTAAGTTTCTTTTAACAGAAACTCTTGTCTCTCACGGTTGGGTTTTGTTCTCTAGTTAGATGTCTTATTTTCTGATGATATTGCTTGTAGTGGCATGTACATGGCCTCAAAGATTAGAAATAAGATGGATGGACATGAGCCAGGA
This sequence comes from Metrosideros polymorpha var. glaberrima, assembly GCA_001662345.2. Lineage (NCBI taxonomy): Eukaryota > Viridiplantae > Streptophyta > Magnoliopsida > Myrtales > Myrtaceae > Metrosideros > Metrosideros polymorpha. The sequence goes on from BCNH02000001.1 coordinate 15,233,838, forward strand.
GGGGCTATGTGAAATTATGAGAGTTAAAATACATGTGTCTGAAAAACGAAGTAAAACTTCAGACCGACTCGTATGCGTTGGTACTGCGTTCCTCAGTCTCACCATAAAGAGGTTGGGCTTAGGGAAATCAGGCGCGGGGATTCGATAGCCATCCATCAATCTAGGACCTCCTATGTCTGGAGATCTTAATAGCAACGGACCATCACCGGGCCGTCCTTTTATCCAGAAAAGCAGAAACAGGTAGATAGCATTGTGACTCCAATTTTTGACAGTTAATGAAAAAGAAATCAAATGTCGACACCGCTATATTCTCAGAAACCAGTAAGAGATAGGTTTTTTTTTTTAAGAGATTACTTGAGAACTTGCTTGGAATCTCTATACTTTATCAGTGTATTCACATGAATGATCGAGCACTTTCATGCTATAAGTCTACACACGCAATAAACTCAAGGTCCAGGTCATTAGGGCACTTCCATGAGTGGAGCAGCACTATCCACACGAGACAGACTGAAGTACTTCATTGAATATATCAAGAAGCCGCATCAATTCATTAAAGAAATCAAGAAACATAGGTTTCCAATTCAATCGTTACAAATTTTGCTGATTTTCCAATGAAATATAATCCAGTGTTGAAAGGAAGGGGTATCAATTCTCATACTTGTCTCCCTCTTTGCCTATCCTAGAGAATTCTGCCTTAAAAGTTGGCTTGTCTCTGGACAGTCTTCACACTTCTGTCAGTCTCATCGCGCAGTCAAATTCTTCTATTTTCAGTAGGATCATGTTACAGGAGCCACTCTACTCTGGTGAAAGAAACTCTGCAACGTAAAGGGAGCAAATAAACAGTCGATATTCATTTTCCGGTACCTAAAAATCTAACTACGCCTGCATGTCTAAAAAAGAAATCAGGTCTTAAATTGGAGACAGAACTGACATTACCAGTGAGAAAGAGGGTCCTGCGCATTAATAGCTATGTGAATATGTGAGGGCAGGTTGGACCTTGATAGGCTTTAGGAATTCCATCGCCTTTCTTCCAGACTCAAATCCCATAATTAGCCAACCAAAAAAGTGCCACAGGAAGAAATTTAGCCTTTCGATAACGCCATTAACAAGACACACAAGTAATTCTCCCTCTTCATGTGTCCTTGTGATAGACATACTAGTGTCTGGCAATCCTGTAAAAGGATCAGTAGATATCAGCACTTGCAGTTCTCAGAAACGAACAAAAATATTAACATGACAGATATTGTAGTGCAAGTCTCATTTTTGTTAGATAAGATCAATGCCAATGATTCAATGAATGTGGGTTAGGCTTGGCCCATATGGTCTTTTTTACATGATGGGCACGTGCCTGCACACAGGTCACATGTGTGTATGGTATATGCACACGCATTTACATACACACATGTGACCTCACGTGCATCCAACACGCACACATGCATCAGAGAATGAATAAATGAGACCGGGAAATCATTCTGAGCATGGATATACTCACCAGAGCTTTTGTTAGGCAAGTCAGTCCAATCATGCTGGACAACCTTCATTTCTGATGCCTTGATCAGCTGGAGAAGAACTTCATTAACCTGAACATGAGCATAGCTTCAATCCATCTTTTGCAGTTCAACAATCAAGCCCAGAGAATTAAATCAACTTGTATGACCAAAATACCAAAACAGTTTGATGTGATTCCCTCATTTATGAGAAACTCTGGACTGCAATAATATGTTCAAAAGCCACATCTAAAAACCTCTCAAGTCTGAATAAACTTTACAAATTCCTTTCGATCTCAATTCATATACATAACAAGTAAATTGAATGAATTAAAGTATATCCATTTCATCAATAATTAGCACAAAATCTACAAGCACTAAGCTAACAGTCTAGAATAATTTAATCCAACTTATTCACATGTTTGTCCAGTGCACTCGGAAATCCTAATTGCCCTCTATAAATTATCCTGAAGCAAGCAAGTAATGGTATCAGAAAAACTGCCCACTAAAAAATAAATATCTAGCTTTCCAATTCTTGTTCCAAATAAAGTACCTCTTTAGGCCTCTCATGACTCACTAGGTGCCCTCCATCAAGCTCTATCATTCTAGCAACAGGCTTTAATTTCTCTGCCAGACTCCTTGCATGACGTATTTGAGCAACAACGTCATGCCTGCATACAACAAGGTGACTGACCATTCAGCAAAATTGCCAACATTCTACAAATTGACACTGATTGCAAGTGAATATAATAGAGAAATCTTAATCATCTCTGAAGTAGAATTACACTGCTTGCGACAAGCATTTGTAACAATCTGGGGAAATTTAGAGTTGAGAGAACGCCACTCAAACCATTCCACTAGATCAAGAACTAATACTTCTTGACAGTGATAACTGATTCTGTCGAATCACCGATATATCTTGGTTGGCCCTCGTGAAAATGTGATGAAAGCAAATGGTTGATGTTGGAAAACCCCCAAAGGTGCTCATGCCCCTCTATTATGGGGATACTGCTGGGGAGGCATAATCAAGTTACATATTGGTTGACTGAGGAGAGGTAAATATCAACATTGAGGACATTGTCCCTTTGAATTCCTGTTTCCTTAACCTACTGCAATGTTCTCATTCAATGTTCCTCCAGATTTCCTGTTGAACTGCCACTATCATTTGTCATGTCAGTTCATAAGGTTAGTCATATACCTTCCATGAATGATTGATACAGGAAATCCAGCAGAACGGATTAATTCTATCTCTGTTCTTGTCATTCTATGCTTCCAGCAAGCATTTATCTGACCCTGAAAGCCATAGTTTGACTGCAGTCCCGTTGTTGTAATACTTTCTACATATTCCTGCAAGTGATAGGATCTAGTCCTTAGTGAAGTTATCAATGTCATACTACAATTATAAAATTAAACTAGTCAAAAACCAATTATTGCCTTCGACACAAAATGGCAATTTTCAGTGAAGTAATCTCTTATTAAGTTCATTCAGTTTCAATGAACTCCAAGCAAAGTTGAATAGTCATAAGTAAAAAAAAAAATTGCCAAGTTAAAATACCATGTTTCACCATGGTTATTCAGAGGTAGATCCATTTAACTGTGAACACCAAAGCAAATGCATCTGGAAATCCTAAGGATAGGAAAACTCATTGATAGTTTGGCACTTGTTTACACAGCATTGTTGTGCATTTAAACCTGGAACACACTCGTAGACGTAAACACTTACTAAACCTTTAAGAACCCTCAGGAAGTCTCTACATAACACAGTCACTAAGACCATGAAGTTTTTGCTCCAGTATGTTAATGCTAGACCAAAAGTACTAGAATTTTTCAAGATTTCTTACTTGATGGAGTACTGCCCTCCGGGTGCTAGATCCAACATATTCCTCGAGATATTCCTGCACATTATACATTACGCTTCCATAAGAGAAAGAAAAATAGACCAACGGTTTTACCCTGTGGATTGCTCTCTCTCTCTCGTGCGCACGTGCACGCGCTAGCTATCTGAAACTTCTGTCCATTTCAATGTCCCAAAAGAAAAATCATAAGAACACAATTGAATTAACTTGGAGTCCGTAATTCATACTATCACGGAAGCGCTGATTGTTCTCCTGAAATCCTCATTTCTTTCAGGATGGAGAAAGATTAAGTACCTCTCCTTTGACAGGGATGGAAGGAGGATGCAGTGGATTTTACTATGATGATAAGTGCTGCCTACCTTTGAGTAGTGGGTATCCAAATCAACAGCAGCCCTTTGTTCCGGAGTTTTAGCCCTAAGAAAGCGGATTGCAATTGAAATGGTTTGCCGGTCAATCTACGTGAATCAAAAGATCGCTGTTAGACCACTCAAATAGTGGTTCAAGTGCAATATCAGAACCGGGTTCAACTTTTTTTTGTTTTAAGTGACAAAGCAATTGCATCATCCAAACTAACGTAATTGAAATGGTAAAAAGCACAACTAATTACTTAATACAAGTACGATAATTTCTTTGGGAAAGTAATAATGAAACCAATTTTTTTAAGGAAAGTTAAAACAGCTTCCACTCCCCTGATAACGATGTTCCATCATACGTTGAGGTCAAGGTACAGAATATGAATGGATTCAAGTGAACAATAAGCAGTTTCACCATTACAAGGCAAACTGTGAGAGGACCCTTTTTTGCCTAGATGAAAACACCGAATCATCTCAGGAAGACTGCAACTGCGATGGAGAAAGGCTCTCGCCAGTTATTGATCTTCCTAAGAATCTCTATTTCAAAAAATCGTTGCTCCCAGACGAAATCCATGGTTAAGTCCTATGTCTCTACATTGCTTCTCGTTTTCACTCGTTTTCACAAGGACAAGGACTCCTGTAACTAATCAATGAGAGATCTTTTGAAGATTTTTCCATCTATTTGATTATGTGTGGTAGCTTTGGCTGGAATATTCGAACAATGCAATGAGAAATCTTTTGAAGATTTTTCCATCTGAATGATTTTGTACAATAGCTGTGAATGGGATTTTTGAGAGATGCAAACTGTGAAAGCAACTTCAGCTACCAAGCGCAAACACTAACAGGGAACATTCTTTACATGGATTAAAAAGCGCAAGTAACCAACCAGTAAAAGATCATAACGGCTCCCTCTAAGCAATATCGAAGTAAACAAATCCATTTCCTCTTGTTCGTGTGGTTAAAGCAAAGGATAGGAGCACGGAACAAGCTCAGCATGCGATAAAAGAACAACCCATCTGTAAAGCACTGAACAGTGAACACCCACTTGAACAGATAGCTCTGATAATGACAAAAAGAAACTGGAAGAACTTCTTTTCCCCTTTCAGTTTGTAAGGAGAAAAATGCCAATCTCTAATCAAAGGGAGGACCATCGCATACTGAAGTGGGTGCAATACCTTTGGGAAACATTCATAACCTCCACCAGTCACATTAAGCAATCCTAAAGAAAGAACTCTGTCGGGCGCCATGGCAGCCAACTTGCAAGCGATCATGGCTCCTGTTTTGACAGCCAAAGAGGGAAGTTAGGTACCCTGAAACAAATAGGAACGCGATCTGGACTCACGGGTAGACATGTCACGGATGTGATTTAGAGTTCATTATTCAATGGCCAGATAAATCTAGGCATCCAGAAATCGCAATCAAAATGGTATTTTTCAAATTCTCATGAACCACAGCCAAAAAAAGCAATTGTGAAATTTGGGTCATTGAAAACTCACCCATTGAATGACCAATGACATGGGCTCTTTCCCAACCCAGGTGATCGAGTAAAGCAATCGCATCTTTCGCCATGATCGTCGTTCTGCTCCATAAATCACATCGAAAGTCAAAGTCAATTTCCGTTAGAAAAAAAATTGGAACAGCACCAAATTATCATCAAACTGAAGTTGCATTTTAGCTTGCACCAACAGGCGACCATTCTCCGGAGAGCATAGTCCCCATTCGAGAAACTCCTATCTTCTCACGGAAGCACACACTCAAACGACTAGAAAGCATGGGATGCCTCGATTGGACTCACGTGTACTCCGACTTGTCGGCGGGCGCGGAGCTCCGGCCCGCGCCGCGATTGTCGAACGCGCACACCTCGACCCCACCATCATCATCAGCGCTGGATCCTCCATCGTGGGCTCCCCGGAGATCCTCGTCGTTGGGCTGGTCGGTGCCGGCCAGTCCTCGAATCTGGGGGCCCCAAGAACCGTGCGTCCCAGCCAATCCTGCTCGTTTCCATCACAGACAACATCACATCAGGCGAAACAGGAATTTGCCCAAGAACGAAAGAAGAACACCATCTTCGGAATTCCAAAGAAGCAAAGTTTTTTTCTTGCGGGAGACCTATGATGAGGAGGACTTTGACAGGGCCGCGGCCGTAGGTCCTGTAGAAGAGTTCGGTCATGCCGTCGTCCACGGGGCAGCGCGGCATTGTTTCCTCCCGAGTGAGCGAGGTCGACCGACGGAGAGAGAATGAAGAGAACGATGGAAGAAGAAGATGGCACTGTGTCAATTCTGTGTCTGAAACTGAGGAGGAACGACCCTTCTACCATACACGTAGAGAGAGAAAGAGAGAGAGAGACTTTTATATTAAAAGGGAGACCTTTCTCTTCTAAAAGGGGCGGTTGAAGGTTGAAGCTGCGGACGTGGCGGATAAGCGGTGGGGATTCGCCACGTAGGATCGGGTGGTCGCGGCGGGCGGGGCCAAAAGCCAAATCCGCCGGGACTCCTCGGGATCAGGATTGGAAGGCGCCAGAACCCGACACGTGGACGGAGGAAGATGACCCACACGAATATCACGTGCGTTATTTCCGAAGCTCTCCCCATTTTTACTCGTGTGCACAAATGTCATTATTATCTAATCATTATGGTTGAATTAGCAAAAAAGATAATTTTCTAAGTTATAAATCTGGGTTTTCTCATTAAAGGTAAAGAGCCACATGGTTTTAAGAGCTGCCCACCGTCGGTTAGGGTTTGGCACGAACCCAATAGGCAGAAACTTCAATCCAAGCGTGATTAAATTAGTCAATTTGCACAACAACGCATCGGTGATGTCACCAAACTTCATTGCTTGATCTTTGGAAAGTTAAGGGATTTCGAGAGTAAGTTCTTTTTCTTTCTTTTTTGGGTCAAAATTTCGATAGTAAGTTGAGTAATAATGTACTATGTGGCAATGGGATTTTGGCCTCCTTCCGTTCCATGTCTTTCGAACCATTTCATTAATTGAAGCCCTAATTTTTCTTTGGTCGAAATTGAAGTCCTAATTGGTGTGGCAATGAGTGGCCATACACGGGTCAAATCCAATCATTGTGCAAAAAATTGCAAGTCCAGAAGGATTTGGCCCACCGAACACGTTCACATTAGAAACAGCCGACCACTCCAGCAGATTTTGCTAAATAAAAATTAACCTTTCGACAAAAGCGTGGAGAAGCAAGCTGCATCTTTAGATGACGTTGATTTATGCGTGTGTGTGTATATAGATAGATAGATAGATATAGAGTGGTGAGCAGAGCTTGGGTAGGCTTTGGCCGATCGAAGCCGACATCGGTTCCTGAAGATTCCTGGAATCAAACCGAAAGAGATGAGGGAAATAAAGGGGAAAACAACAAGCCAGCCCAAAGAATAGGTCGTCATCGTCATAGAGAATGTGGGAACAGAAGAGCTCAACCTAAATGTCCGTTCCGGGACCAGACTTTCTGGTCCAGAACTCGGAACTCTTCTACAACCGACAGTCGTCATATGGATCGGCCGCAAGGAAGCAAGTTCGGTAACTGGTACCGGAACAGATTAAAAAAAAAAAAAGAAGCCCCATGATCAACCATCGCTGTTTGATTGCTGGTATTGAAATGGGTTCGGTATTTGATGTTTTGTTGAAGCACTAACCACGTGATCGACCCACTAGTCTTAGGAATCGTTACGAACAATATCATGGTCATACAAAGCAAGTGAATCAAATCCTGTCCAAGAACTTCTATCTGACAACTCTTGCATAACCTTTAGAGAGGAAAATCGACGGGGAGAATTTCAAGTCAGTGTCCAACAATTGTACCTCTGGCGTCTGGGCACCGGGCACACTCAAGAAGCATTCTCAGGGAGGAAAAACAAGACACAGAAAAAGAGGCAACCGATCATCAATAAGAATTTAAAACCAACATGAGATTGTCCCAGTAGAGAGTATCTGATATCACAAGTGAACGTCTGAAGATCCTCAGTACGAATTCCAACTCACAACTCATATTAATTGACACTCAAATAAGATAAGTCATTCTTCCCAGCTCCCACCAATTGAGTCACAGGTCAGCAGAAAGCGGCTTCTTCAATGGAGGCAAAACATTTCGAATGACATCAATAAGAAGGTAGGACCTTTATCCGAGCAATGGAACTCTCTCCCACTCTTTTCCTTTCAGTGTCATCTGCAGACAATCATCCAGGACAGTCTAGGCTTTTGTATACAGTGGCACAGTCCACGGACAGCTGATTGGAAAGAGCACAACACCATTCTTCAAACAAATAATGTGGAGACTATAACCACTCACCACTGCAGTTGATACTGACTTCACACGGCGATTATATGTGGGACAAAGAAATTCACATTGAGCCTCCATGCCTTGTAGCTGTCAAAACATGATTCCTTCGGGTTCCCTGAGTTGGGTCGCACAAGCATCTACTTCAGCACCTTTATGTCAAGTTATAAGTACAAGAGGTTCTCTGTACAAAGAACAGGTGAAGTTGATCCCAACTGTTATCCACTATGATTAGCATCAGTCAAAGGTTGTCGTATCACTAGTAATTTTCGTTCTTAAATTGAAAAGGGTGAGAGGAGCGACCAATGTAGCTACCTCCCTTAGGCGTAACCATAGGGACTCCAGACCCAGCCAAAAATTATCGAGTTGCGGGTCTGCCAAGTCTGACGTTGTATCATCATCAATGATTATGAAGAAGGTGGTGACTGTCGTATGTAGGGACGTATTTTTCGGATATTGCCATGGTGAGCTACTTGTTGCCAAGCAACCCCTGTTGCTGACATCACTTTACTTCTGAAAATGTATCAAAGAGGCAGATAGATGTTTTAGCAAAATCTACAGGGAGCTAACAACTAGCAGGAGTTCTTTCCATCGATTACTTGTATCAAACATTCTTCCATCCATGATAAAAATCATCTGAAACTAAATTTCAGTATTGAAATTATGGTTTCTTTAGAACGCCAATAACTTCGAAAGCATGACAATCTGAGAACTATGTGTAATCACAGTATAGGCCATAGTATTACAGTAATAGCATCAGAACTAGGTGTCACAGCCATCACAACAGTTCAGGCAACTTGACACATGAAAACTGCAGCCCATAAAAATGTGACCATAATAAATTTAAGTTTTAGAACTGCCTGCAGCTAATGAAGCAACCTCCGCTGGACATTTTTGTTGGGGTAATCAATAAATAAGTAAATCGATAATCGATAATCAATTTCACATGAAAATGCTCAGAGAATTTTTTTTTCTGATTCCGAAAAGAGAAAAGCTAACAAGGTCTCACTCTTTCTTTAAAGCCTTTTCACTGCTGTGATCATAGATGATATGAAAGCAGTAATTAGAAAAGATCAAGAAAGGAATGTAAAGTAATTAGAGCAGATCAAGAAAGGAATCAAGTGCTACCTCAATGGCCAATAGTTGGATGAATTGGCTCTTCTGTCTGTGTAACGACACTGCTGACCTCATAGAATGCCCATCCCAGTCACAGCCGCCAGTAATTGAACAAATCTTCAACCAAGTTGCTTGAGTAAGTACGTATAAACTCAACAACTACGGCCTGAAAATTCCTTTCTGACAAGGCAGGATGAGGGCATCTAGCTAAACCACGAGTTCCTGATAATATCACGACATCATAATCATGTAGAGGTATTCACTTGATTTTCGACCAATAAATGGTTAAACATTTGGGAGACTTGTGCATACCAAATCACCCAGAAGGAGTTGGATGCAGATGTGCCAAGAAACTAATAATGTATCATTTGCTTGTATTTCATCTTGAGTACAGACAATCTTTTCTGCAGCTGAACTTTTTCATCCCTTCTTCCTAATTTTTCCAAATTGAACACAATTTTTTTCAGGGTTACTGCAACTTCTTCACTCTCATAACCTATCTCTTTCTCTTGGATTTTTAGAACTCTCTGGAGAAGTGCCACTAACTTGTCATCGTCCTTTCCCATGCGAGTCTGAATCGAAATCAAACAGTCAAGAGCCTCCCCTGCAAGACAAATCAGAGGGGAAGAATATAAGCTGCCAGCCTGCAATAGAAAAAGGAATTCCCGATGTTTTCAAGACATCCATATAAGCCACCCAGTCCATTTGTGAAAAGATTAACGTAGCATAATGTAACTCCACAAAATAATGTTTCCTGTGAAGACAGAAACGTTGCATAGAGATAATATTAACGAAGACAGGAAAAACTAGAGCTTACCAACTGGTAGAGAACCTTCTCCAAATGCTTTCTCACGAATCAGCAAAGCATCCTTGGCAAGTTCCTCAGCTTCTTCATCCCTTTTCAAATGGTATAGAGTCACTGCAAGATGAAGCATGGGAAAGCTGATGGAGGGATCATCAGGCCTCATGGTCCTCATCATTATATCTAAACCAGTTCTTAGCAAGCGCTCAGCCTCCACAAAGTTTTTTGAGCGAGAATAGGAGGTTGCAAGATTTAGAAGGTGTCTAACAGAATCCGGATGATACTTTCCTTTATATTTCTCAGAAATTAACAAGCACTCCTCCAACAGCTTTAGCCCTTCATTACCCCTGCAGGTGCCACATTGAATAAAATGAAAAAACGAACTACTAGCTGCCTTCACTTGTCCAGAAAATAGTATTGTTTTCTTTGAATTTTTACTCTGTGATTTCTCAAATGCATAATCAATTATTATACAATCAGATAACTGTCAGATTGGGAATGTTTTCTCACGGTTATTTGAATAAATACCACGAGGTACTTACCCATATTCATTATCAAGAATACCAAATTAAACACCATGAAATACCGATTAAAGGACAAACACCATAAAGCCCCGACAACCATAGGCCTAATTAAACCCTCAACTTGCCCCCTTCACAGGCCAGATTAGACCATCCACCAGAAGAGATTAATGAAAGACTTATGAACATCTCCTGTACATTTACCCTGCCCCTTAAAAATGTCAAAGCCATATCCTCAAGAGCATGTCAGAAGAGTACTCCCTTGAAGGCCATCTACATACTATTCTCAACAGCAAAGAGTAGATGGAAGAAAGACAGGCAAGCTCTATGATTATATGAGGCATCCAATTAACCTGTCCCTTAATACTCTTAGCATTATAATAAGTATGACAAAGAAAACTTCAGCTGAAGGTCAAGATATTTTAAAACCAAGTGTTATGAACAAGTACTTTGAATATGCATTTAATGACAACAGAGTACAAAATAATAACAGCACAAAGTAATTTGGCCAGATAGAGTAGTAAATGTAAACCTTCCTGTAACATGAAGTAATTCGGCCAGGTCTATTCTCATCTTCTCCATCATGGGATCATCCAAAGCCATAGAATTTGAATCCTTGATGATCTGAAGGGCACTTTGGTATAAGTTAATAGCTTCATTGACATCTCCTGTAAACATGCAACTTAACATTAGTTAAAAATAATGTTTACTAGAAAAATTAGTGAGAAAAAGGATAGTCACGCACAGAACAAAACTCGCTTTCTAGGTGCATGACAGCTTATATCAGAAAAGGACTTTATAGCATCACCCACTAAAATTGCTTTTATTTTTCTCAAAGCATGGCCCTCTTATCACCCAGATTAATCTACACTAAGTTTCAACTATTAAAGGCTAGTGTCTTGAAGCAAAGTAAAAGATTACAGTGGGAGTAAGAGGGTGATCCATATTGAGAGTAAGGAGAGAGTGAGAAACTACCTTTTGCACATTTCACATGGGCTAGAGAAGATAATGCCATTCCAACTCTTCCATCTTTGTCTCCATATAAGGTTTTATATATGCTTAGAATTCTAACAGAAACATCAAGCAAGGCAAGGTAAACATATATTGCAGGGTTCATTACTAGTACACATCAGCAAGCAGAATTCAGTGCAAACCTAACAAAAGGACTCTCTGCATCGTCAACTTTCCCTTCCATCATCAGAAGATTGCCAAGACCAGATAAAGGAACTACCAAATCTTCGCTTTCAGGGCCTCTACTTAATTCTAGAATGCTAATTGCACGACAGTATATCACTGTAGCTTTAGCTGTTCTTTGAATAGAGCCCAGAGCCTTTGCCATTCCCAGTAATGGCATGACAAGAAATGCACTAGTTTCACCTACAGTTCAACAAATAGAAAATAAGTGAAGAACAATGGCTGACATTTAGCATTTCTGCTCTAAGTGAACTCCAAACTGTGAGAACGATTAGAATTGGCATTATACAAAATAGCAACAGAGTGAGAGTGTAACAGCACTGTGCATTCATCACAAGTCTCATGTTTTTGTATTGACAGAAGACAATCAAGGTAGTTTATAATAGATTGAATAGTACAATCCAATGGATATGTCCGTTACACATGTCATAACAATAAGCAAACCTAATGTGAATTTTTTTAATGCATATAAAGTTAAAATATCCAAAAGTTCACTTTAATACCAACTTCCCAAACAACAAAAAGTAGTAAGTTTAGGAAATCAAGATAATGTTTTGTTGGTAGCAAAGACTCAAGAGCTATCCTAATATTAACCCAGTTGATGATGAAACAACATCCATCTTCTTCAACCACCAAAGGTTTAGATTGATGATTTTTGAAATTTGCAATGCACCACAACTTTCATTAATCACCTCAATTAAGTTCAATTGGAACAATCATAACCTCAGACAAAATCCAAGATATTATGGAGATATCACAAACACATGGATGAACATGGGTTCAGGTAAATTGCACTCGATGCAATGCTAGTTCTTGCCAAATGATAAATAATAGCAATCCCACTTACTTCAAAAATGTGAAATGGCATTCAAATCAGTTCACGTCAATATAACTAGCCCAGGATAAACGGATAAAATAGACAATCTGCCAAACATATGGTTGTAACAACTAGTTCATGCAGCTGCGGTCAACATTACGGCCACCCTGTTAGCTGCTTAGTCCAATATAGTCAAGTCAGCGACATGACAATCCATGCAAGACCAACCAACAGAGCTATCCTCTTGGTCTTTAAGCTAGACCCAGGCAAACCCACAGAGTGTAAGATTGAACATTGCACGTACCGTATAGCTGTTCAAGAATGCTAATAGACCTTCGGTAAATGACTGTTGATTTCTCAAACCTCCCCAAACTTGAATACATACTTCCCATATGCATAAGTACTGATCCAAGAAGACGTCCATCGTCATATGTATTGCCAACAACTTCGTTCATCTGGTTATGCATGAATGCAACAACAGATAAGAGAAGAATCACAGCCTCAAACATTGAAGAAGAAAAACATCGTGATTGATGTGCTTTAGCATCCAATACATGGCTTCAGATCTAGGTGAATCCATCACAACATCATCATTTCAAATTTGAGATGAAGAGTTTAATCACAAGGGGAATTAGCCAGGCAATAAGTCATTGGATCTCCCTCATACAACAGCGCAACCTCCAGAACAACACAGGCAAGAAAATACAACAGAAACATACATAAGCATTTGTTGATTATTTCTCTTAAGAAAGGCACCTGACAAATTATTTCGTACTTAGGCACCACCTTTTCCCGTATAGCACGAAAGAAACTATAAATACTCTATCTCAAATTCATTCTAAGGCTCCACCTAATCAACCACCCTCCCCAGGGGCGGGTGCATTACCCTGCAACTGAGCAATTATTAAAAAACAACATTACCATCTCCAGTAGGGTCTCGACCATTTTGAAGTCCCCAATGCGCATGTACCCCAAGGCTACAACGTCAAGAACAGCGGCTTCTTCGATGCTTTTAGAACCCGCGTCTATTTCTCCCTTTACAGCTTCAAAATTCGCTTGAAGTAGGCTTGCGGCATCTTCATGCTTCCCTACGGCGATCATATCTTTGACTTCATCGAACAACTCTTGCAACTCTCTCTCAAACTCACGCACGCCTCCCGATGAATCTGCAGAGGGTTCCGACCTGCCAATTTTCACACATCGAACGTCGACCGCACTCATCATGCCTCGGGCACTCCCAAACCATGCACTTTCTAATCGCAGAATTTTCAAACAATCGACATGACATCAAAGCCGAGGATGAGGAGATAGGCCTACCTCTCGAGGTCAGCCGTTGTTCCGCCACCTCGATCCTGACTCGTCACGCTGGAACTGGCAACGACCCTAATTGGACCCGCGACGAAACTGCCCCTGAATGTCCGCCGCCAGAGACCAGCAACGGAGAGCGCGGTGGCCATCGGAAACGGCAGGCTCGTCCTGGAAAATCACGTTTTCGAGCAGAGGAATTCAGCTGCCGAGGCATCCGATAACCGACCATGCACCTCGAAGCAGCGACGCGATCCTCGTTGGGAGAAGAAGATTTTACCTGCAGGCGTTGGGACCGAGAGAGGGTAGAAGAGAAGACGTCGCCATTCCAGCCAAAGAAGAGAGAAACTCCATTTTCGCGGACGAAAGATTTGCAGAGTCGAAGATACAGCGCGCGAGGCGTTTGGTGGAGTGGAGGTGGGTGGGACTGATAAGTTTTCTGATAAACCCTGCACGGTTCGGTTTTCGTTCATCCGTTTTCTCCTTTTGAGGGTCGGACCGGACCGAGCTGATCGTGCGGTTCGGTTTGAGCTTCGGCGAACATGCTTTTTGCTTTGCACCCATAAATTCACGGCCCGTTTCGACCCATTTTATTTGCAGCCCAAATTTTTCGATCCATACCCGACCCGTCTCGGGATTCATTTTTCGGCATATTTTTTTCTTCTTCTATTATTGTCTTTGCAGGAATAGATGGGCTCCATGGACTGGCTCATCGAGCTAGTGAGGGGGAGCTCGAGGGTCAGGTTATGGATGGGGGCATGAAGGTGGTGACGAAAGTCCATCTACAAATCGTGAAACGAGTTCGGGCTTTTGTTTTGTGTTAAATATAAACGATTGATTGACCACCATTTTGATAACACATTATTTGATGCGATGTTGTTCGATTTTAATTAACGATTATGCAGTTTTAATACCCTTACATGGATCTCAAAATCCGCAATTTGTGTGGACATTTCCAATTCTCGATCAGCAATTGGTCCCAAGTTTAAATCCAGGTTCATAGTATCTGATGTCTCCTCTCCCATGGATAAAAATTACTTCTCACAAGCCGAATTACCATGAATAGTCTTTCTCAAATTACATGAATGAAATAAAGAGTAGCAGATTCACTCAAGAGTTGAAAACACTAAGCCATACAATTCCCTCTTTAAAAAAAAAAAACATCCACATAAAAGAAGATTTCGCCGAAGAGGCCAAAGACTTGTTGCGAAGGTAGACTCCTTTCGTTGGCGACTGGGAATCAGCATTGCACTGAGCTAACTCCAAGTCAACTCTCTCGTGCATACACTGAAATAGAACGACACTCACACATTATTTCCTCATTTTACGTGAAGTTTCCCATTTGATAATTTTTTATTTAAAGCAAGGGGAATTGAATATAGCATGCACGAATTACCTCGTCTATATTGTTACATAGATTTACAATTATTTATGAGAACCAAATCAAATACGAGATGAAATGCCTAAAATGAGGTTGAAAAAATAGGTTACTCATTGTCATCGAGAGAGAGAGAGGGATTGGGAGTCACTCTCTCAATTGGTAGTGAAGAGGAACGAGAGCAAGCGATGGGTGGTCCTCAAAGAATTGCAGAAGAAGAAGATGGGCGCAAGAATTGAAATGTGAGAGCGAGATGAGCCAGGCTTTTATTATAAATGGGTTAAGTGGGTTGTGAATGGATCAATATACAACTCACTTGTTTTGACCACTTTATTTTATAAATCCATTATGTTGGCCCGCCACATTTAGTATTACCCGTTTAAATAATTTTGGTTCTTTAAATCGATTTGAGACCCATTTTGATGAGTATATGCACAAGTAATTAAAGATGCACTTGTACTTCATTCGTATGTATATTTAATGTTTTTGTTGGGCTACACGTGTTTAATTAGATGGATGTTTTATTGCATATTGCAATTTATAAATTCATCATATTTTTTTTTTGGGGATTTCTCATCAATCAAAAAAGTTTTAATTTTAATTTTAAAAAATGTCGGGGCCGGGCCCACCGGGCACGTGGGCTGGCCACGGCCCGTCATATTTCCCGTGGCCAGTGTGGCCCCCACTCCCAGGACCTTAACAGAGAGATAACTAAAGTGACAGACTGAGCATGTAAATGTAAGTGACAGCCGAATGGCATCCTCAGTTTCCCCCCCCCNNCCCCCCCCCCCCACAATCGTCACAAGCCGTCCGACTGGGCACTTCCCACTGCCGCACGAGAATCTCCTCCGTCCCTGCAAAATCGGTTGCAAAAATTTCAGTTAAGTGGCCCAGCATCCTTCTCTTATCTCTCCAAAACCCCCATCACCACAAACGGAGAATCTCTCTCTCTCTCTCTGCTTCGCTCTGGAAAAAACTCGCTGGAACCAGGAAAGACTCGGTGCTCGAACTCAGTCCGATCCATGGCGCTGCTGAGCCCGCAGCTCCAGCGGTTCCTCTCGGCCAACCTCACCTGCGACTCGGCCTCCAAGTCCCCGACCAAGGCCGCCGCCAGGCCGAAGAGCCGGTGCTGCTCCGCCATCGCGATCGACGCGCCGTCGTCGCTGGCGGAAGCGTCCGGCGTCCGGTGGGGGTACACGAGCTTGCAGGGGCCTCGGGAGGAGATGGAGGACGATGTCGTCGTGAGGCCCGATGGCCTCGACGGCTTCTCGTTCGCCGCCGTCTTCGATGGCCACGGAGGTTTCTCTTCCGCCAAGTTCCTCAGGTTAAGATGATGTGCCGTTGTACTTTTAAGTCTGCATTTTCCTGGTGATGTACGCTTCCGTATCTTATAAAACTCCAGTTAGTCCCTTACGATCACGAGTGCGAATGCACTTGTAGTTCCTTCGTTTGAGGAAATGCTATTTTGCTTCTCCTCGCGATTTTCTGGTTGCGAGTATGTGTTGTCTGGAATTGGTGCTAGAACTAGCTTTCAATTGTTGTTTCTTTCCGAGCTTCACGGGAGTGAATAGCACACGTACAATTCACTCTATCCGCTTAGTTCATCTAAGGCACATAAATAAGATCGACACTACTCTTCTGGACAAGTTTGAAGCTACGTTGATGTTGTCCATCGAATTGCCATAACTCTCTTTCGCATCTCAGTCGGGATAATCTAGAATTGGCAACGTTTTCGTTCTGAGTTTTGATTTGTTCTGCAGAGACATATAGGCTTCTAATTCAATCCTTAGCTTAAATGTGATGCTCTGAGTACAGGGATGAACTGTTCAAAGAATGTGTCATGTCGCTACAAGGTGGTTTGGTCCTGAGTAAACAAGACATCAACTCCATCCAAGAGGCACTACTGGAGGCTTTTGCAAATGCGGATGCGAAATTAGTGAATTGGTAATCTTTGTTTCTCCCGGTCAAGAAAATTTGGTGCAGTTTAGTCGATAAATGGTTCAGTTTTAGTTGATAACCAATGAGAATCAGCCCCCATAAAGTATTTTCAAGTCGTGGCATTGAAGTTTTGTATGATCTTTCCTTTTGGGAAGGCTTGAGACGACAGAAGAAGAAGATGAATCGGGTTCAACAGCCACCGCTATATTCCTTGGGAGTGATAAGATCTTCGTTGCACATGTTGGGGACTCATGTGTGGTACGTATTCTTTTCATGAATATATAATAGGTCATAATATCTCCAGATTTATGGAATTCAGTATTAAAGGAATTTATTGTATTCCAAACTATGTATCAAGCCAATGTGAAATATATCAAATTTATAGCAAATTTATTGAATGAACTTAACATTGCTCCCTATAAAGATATCTGGCACAAAAATGTTTAATTATGATGTCATTCTTTATTTGCTTGATTGCATCAACCACAATGAACCCTCTGAACTTCTGCTGCAGGTCCTCTCCCGTTCTGGAAAACCAGAAGCTTTAGCGCATCCCCATCGACCATATGGAAGCAGCAAAGTTTCTCTTAAAGAAATCAGAAGAATCAGAGAAGCAGGTGGATGGGTCTGTTTTTCTGTTCCCCGTTTTGCTTTGTCTTTTCAATGATAAGTTCTTTTTCTGTGTCTAATAATTAGAGTATAATCTTGAACTCAGAGTGTACCTACTTAGTGGTAAGCAGATTTGATTCTCTATCTTTATCATAGTTTTCTATCTCTGGTTATGAGTTCTTAATTAAGTAATACTGCGCATGATTCTCCAGCTAATACTTTGAAGCATCGTAAATCTCACATAGGCCATAAATTACTTTCATTCCAGTTATAGAATTTGTGTTTTTCTCTGTGGTACTCATAGTTACTATACAATATATGGATGACTCTTGTGCACGGCAACCGTAGGTTAGCAATGGAAGGATTTGTGGTGACATCTCCGTCTCTCGAGCTTTTGGTGACATACGTTACAAGACAAAAAAGAATGAGTCCGTTTCTGCAACTCTCATTTTTTTTTTGTTGATATTGTCTGTGCAGTATCCTAATAACGACCTCTTATCATACCTCATGACGTTTTACTTTTTGATACTTGAGAAGGATGCTGCAGAAGGGAGTTGAGGAAGGAAGATGGTCAGAGAAATTTATTTCTCGGTAGGTAACCACATAACTGTTAATTATTAGTTGCTCCTTCCCGCTGAAGAGAGGCGGAATGCTTGGGGTACAAAATTTCAAATGAACTGTCTTTTCATGAAATCACTCTATAGCTCCTCTAACCAAACAAACAGCATATCTAAAGAATTGATCTTGAAGTTTGTTATCGCGTCACAGTTGAAGGTAACCACATAACTGATCATTGTTATTGGCTCCTTCCTGCTGAAGAGAGGCAGAATGCTTGGGGTACAAAATTTCAAATGAAATGTTTTTTCATGAAATCGCTCTATAGCTCCTCTAACCAGACAAAAGGCGTATCTAAAGAATTGATCTTGAAGTTTGTTATTGCATCACAGTTGAAGGAAGTTGGTTGGTTCATTTCACTGAAGGATGCTTTTAGGATGAAAATGTGTACTGATGCTCTCCACCAATCTGGTGTGCTTTTTGCCCCAGTGGCTTAAGGTTGATTAGCACCTTCATAAACTTATTATGTAACAATTGCTCATTCATTTTGATGAACAATTAATGAGCACAGGTTGTTAAATATGCAATAATCCTTTTGGTAGTTGTAAGCTTGCAACAGGTGTATATGTATACTTGGACTGTAATTACTTTTCCAAGTTGCTAACAGTTCAGATTTCATAGCTTTGACCACGGACACAATTGATTCTGTTTCAGCATTCAGTTCAATGGGGACTTGGTCATTGCGTCTCCAGACATATACCAGGTAGCTCTTGGTTCTGATGCAGAGTTCATAGTGTTAGCATCTGATGGCTTATGGGACTACATGAATAGGTATTGCTCTTAATTTGTTGATGAAGAGCGGTAATACTATAAAGTTCTTTTTTCTTTTCTTTTTTGTTTCTATTTCTTCCTAAGGGAGGAGGTAAAATAACTTTATGGTTGTCGCCATTATATTTTCCAGCTCAGATGCCGTTGAATTTGTCAGAAACCAACTTCGGCAACATGGAGATGTTCAGGTAATTAAGTTATGTTGTTTCAATGACGGATCAGCCTTAGACTCCTCAGTATATTAAATCTACTTACTGCTCATCTCCTTTTCCTATCATGCTTGATAGTTGATTCCGATCTTACTCCAAGTTCCTTTCTTTTCATTAACGCAGCTGGCTTCTGAAGCACTTGGAGAAGCAGCTCTGGTAATTATAACTCGCAGCATAAACTGTTCCATCTCCTAGAAATGATCTCCAAGGCAGTGACGCTAACTCGATAATCCATGCATTTGCAGGACCGGCGCTCACAAGATAATATCACCATTGTGATTGCTGATTTGGGGTACGTGCATCTGTGATCTGCATGATTTTAGCACTTATTTATTTAATTAGATGTTTTGGATTAGATTCTGACCAGACTACAAGAAAAACCATGCCTTGTTGATTAAAATCAAATCGGTTTTCAACTACCTGAGACATCTACTTGAATCCAAATAATAATACCAGTCGCAGTTTCAAATTTGCGCATCTTTTGTAACCTTGCTGTTGATTGTAGGCGAACGGACTGGCACAATTTACCAGTGCAGCGACCAAATGTAGTTTTTGAAGTCGGCCAAGCTTTGGCCACTGTTGGTCTCGTGTCTCTTGGAATTTGGATGTGTTCCCTGCTTTCTTGATGGAAATTGGAGCACGAGCAATTCCCCACATGTATATAACTCAACATAGAGCATCAATTTTTGCTCTTTTCGTCTGATATTATTGTTAGCCTCACTCAAACCCTGCTAGATAGCGCATCTTAGAGTAATACAATGCCAAATTCTTCAAGCAATTTCCCAATGTGTTGAAGTTGTATTTATATGTGGTCCATCCTATCCTACAGTTACAGATTGCACTTTGGAGAAAGCTGGAGTTTAGGCTATAAATCAAGTGTTCTAACAGAAATTCTTTTTTCCTACCTGGGAATTGAAAGCTATGGAATTATTATTGTTTTTGCTAGAATGTCTAAACCAAAAATTTAAATGGATAGGTTAGGGATATTACATGAACGCAAGACCTGTGGAAACTCCATAGACAAATTATGCGGGATGCTTTTAAGAGGTCAAGAGGGCCTTGAAAATTATGATTCATCCCGAAAGAAGGTGAAATTATGGGAGGGATGGCTACCCCAAACACCCACCAACTCTCAAGAACGGAAATCATCGTCAAATTCACACGGCGTAGCAGTTTTTTTATCGCTTAGACGACACTCGAGTAAAATTTGACAGATTAATTGCAATGATAAGCATTAGTTTGTAGTCCACGTATATAGATTCAGGATTTCTCACTGCCTTCCATAATTCCTAAAGCCGTGACAACGTCGCATGTCGAAGAAAACACTAGGAAGAGAACCGTGCCACCTATCTCTCGTTTGATGATCGGGACAGTTTGTATGATTGATCGCGACCACCGGTTACTAATGTTCTTGTTTTTGTCCGTCTCATTTACCATTTCATGTTTCCAAGCATGTCTTGTGTGTATGCACAGAGTTTGTCCTACATATCTATAAAGGTATCTCGAGGACTGTGAGTTTTCAGTATTAGGTAAATTTTGACAGATTGATGATAATTTGATAAGTATTAGCTGATAGGCCACGCATACAGATTCAGGATTTCTTACTACCTTCGATCGAGAGAGAGAGAGAGAGAGAGAGAGAGAGTGAAGTACCAAAGGTAAGCCATTAAAATAGACATTTATTTGCCCTTCATACATAAAACATATGATGCAGAGAGGAGGTACATCGATGCAAACAGGTAAAGTGCGACATATTGGGGGATCATAGCACACCCAAATATTTATTTATCGGGGTCGTTTATCGTAGCATGCCTTGCTTTTATATATATATGGAGAGAGAGAGAGAGAGAGAGAGGTTAATGATGCGGGTGAGAGTGAGATTGATGATCAGCGTTAAGGATTCCAGCAACCAGGTTTCTTCCTGGGATCGTGCTTGGTGTTGGCACAGACGTCGTCATAATCCAGCATCGCCTCCAGCCCCATCACCTTCCTTCCATTTATCCCAGCGACAACGCCATCCTTGAGAGAGAGAGAGAGAGATATGCTTGTTATTAGCTGAAACTAATGAATTCCCAGTATATGTATCGACCTTTCCTGGCGATATAAAAAAAAATCCCACTTTTGACAAAGGCATGCATGCATGCATTTGTAACCCATCATGATTCATAAACATCACATCATTTCTTTTCTTTGCATAGCGACAAGAAGCATCTTGAACTTTACCTTTCCCTTTATTGAGAAATGAGAAAATTCATAACACTTGTCACCTGATGATTGGCGTCAACGAATGATCGCACGCCACGCTATAAAAAGTATTCATGTTTTATGTCCGAATGCTAAAGTGCGGAACGTTTTCTACTACTTGAAGCGGTAAACAGCCTAACGGGGTGGTAGGTAGGAGGCAGATGCAATATATGTTCCCTATCTATATCTGTCCTTAGCTATAAGAATATGCTAGCATGTACTTACTTTATGAAGTGGTGAAGGGTCAGAGTTCTTGCCATCCAGCTCTGACCTTCCTGCATTTGAGGAAAAGAAGAAAGAAAGCAAAGAGGTGAACTTGATAGATGTTTAAACAATGCGTTGCAAGCTTGATTTACTATGATGGGGAGAACCTGCTGATTAAAATGGTCTTAGACTGTTTACCTGAAGAGAGAGTACTCAAGATCAGGAGGGAAACGAGGAGGAAAGCAGGGAAGGCCTTGACAGCCATGGCTTGTGCAAATGCAATCTCTCTCTCTCTCTCTCTATGTTCAATTGCATTGAAGGTGGCGACGGTAAGGGTTTTCTTTAATACGAGAGAAAATATTAGGTACATAAGTGATGTCACGTCAGATTTGTTATAGTTTATTGAGTAGATGACACTTGTCATTTTTGAGTTTCACTCAGCAGAATTAACACATGTCATCCATTGAATACAGAAGTGACACGTAAGAGCTATGGTGGCTGACGATGCTTCCCCCCACCAATTTCGTTGCAAGTTGCGATTCCTAGTTTTTTTTTCTTCTTTTAGTCACTCACACCCAAGTCGACTACACTGTTCCCATGACACATCAGCACAAAGAGCACTTTGCACAGGGGACATTCCCACGAGAAATCATACTTCTTTTTTCGAATTCTGATGCATGAACTTGACGGGAAAAAAAGTACCCAAAAAAGTTTTAAACATATTATATTTATACTAATTCAATTCTAAATTTTTCAATTTGATCAATTTAGTCCTGAATCTTTTCACGATTTGCCAATATAGTTTATCCAGCCAATTTTAACTGAAATTATCGCTAACATGGACACCGATTATCCTACGTGACACGATTAGCAATGACGTAAACAAAATTAACAATTTTTAGTATTCTTTGTCGGAAATTTTCATATTTATTTTATTTTCTTTGTTCTTTTTATAACTCTGGCTAGCAAGGTTGTCAACTGGCCATCGTCGGCCCATAATTAGGGAAAAATAGAAAGGAAAGGAAAGAAAAAAGAAAAGAAGAAAAAGAAAATATTAAAAAAAATTTGTTCATGTTAATGTCGATCATGCTATTTAAGATGACTAATGTCTATTTCAGCGATTTCCCGCTAAAGTTGGGCGAATGGATTACAGTGACAAATCGTCAAAAGATTTAGGACTAAATTAATCAAATTGAAAGGTTTAGCACTAAATCGGTAACAATGCAATAAGTTTATGACTTTTTCAGTACTTTTCCCAACTTGACGGTCGTAGATCGATCGGTTTTTAGTATTTTACATGTCTGTAATTTGTACGCCATGGAGGATAGCATCTTAAAATTTACATTGAGAGACCTTTCGATGCTTAACCCAGTACAGCGAGAGAAGCGGAAAGGAGCTTCTTGAGTTAGAGAAAGAGGGAGAGAAGTCCCCCACACCTCATATCTTTTTCTCTTTGCCCTGTCCATGACTTAATAACGCATAATTGACCATTAGTAGAGGAAGATGGTGGGCTAAATGGGTGGGACTTAGCTTTTGGGCCATTTCCTCTTAGGTCCTACCAAAAGGGCTCAATTACAACGGGTCAATTACTCAACCACACCTTCATCACTTTCCCTACATGTGATGTGTTCTCCATGCTAGTTTAATTACCCAATTTACTTTCGACCCAAACAGAAATGTTTGATTAACTACACTAATCTTGCTAACGTTAGAAGATGACATTTATATCGGATTAGCGACGTGTACACTAAACATTCACCTTAATTGGCCACGTAAATGGACCCTTGTCGTCAACCCAGTGCCGTCATCATCGCAACTTATTTTGTATACTCGTGATGTTTTGCAAAAATTGTCAAAAAAATCTTAAACCTATTGTAATTGTGTCAATTCAGTCATAAACATTTTCTTTTTGCCAATTCAATCCAAAACCTTTTGCATTTGTGCCGATTCAGGATGAGTTTGGTTCAGCATTCTCAAGGAGCTTTCAGCTCTCAAAGCTTCTTGAGGAAATGCTATGGTGTTTGGTAAGCAGTTTTTGATCAAATTCTGGCTTTAGGAATGCTGAAAGCCCAATGCTTGAGGTCCAGTTTTGGGCTTTCAGCATTCGCAAAGCTGAACCAAACCCACCCTCAGTCCATTTGGCTGGCCGGCGATGACGTGGTGTCGTCAATACTAACATGGATTTTTTTAATATCATTTTATTAATTTTTTTACTTTTCTTTTCTTTAGATTTTTTTTTTTGGACTTAGGGCCGGTGAGGGTCGATAAAGAAAAGAAAAGAAAATTAAATAATTTAAAAATTCCATGTCAACGCCGGCCGGTCAAATGGACGAAATTGGCACAAACGCAAAAGTTTAAAACTGAATTGGCATAATTGCAATATGTTTATGACTTTTTTTTACAATTTTTACCGATGTTTCTGGTGAAACTTCTGTTCTGATTTTTCTTGGAGCTTATACTTTGCTTGCGGTCAAATCCATGCCAAGCTGACAAACAAAGTGTTGTGAAATCGGACAAGGTATATGGGACCCATGTAGGTGGGCAAAAGGGAGCATAGAAAATGGCAATGGCCATGCCAACGCACACAAGTGAATGGTGAGTGCTGTTCACTTCCGAAGCTGACTTCAAAAAAGAAAACTAGGGTTTCTCCTTTCACCCACTTCTCTCTCTTTCATTACTTTGAATTCGTTTCTTCCATTGAACGTCCCAGCTTTCTTCATCCATCCCTCTCATGCATAGATACAGAGTGAGCTCACATGGACTGAAATTTAGGGAAAATCATCCAAAAAGTCATAAATTTATTACATTTTTGTCAATTCAGTCATTTGCACGTTTTGCCAATTGAGTCCATCTGGTCAATTTTGGCTGGATTTCGTTGACATGGTCTCTAACTGTCCTACATGGCGCGACCGACGCCCGACGACTAGAGGAGGGGAAGGCCGGCGAGGTCAAGCCTTGCTAGTGTGGAGAGAGGCAACCTCGCCTGGTGACTAGCTAGAGGAAGAAGAGAAGAAAAAAAAGAAAGAAAACAAAAAAGAAAAAAAGGAATTTTTTTTAAAGAAAATAAAAAGTTATTAAAATTTGTACACATCAACGCCAAATGAGCCACGTAAAACGGCTGGCGTCCACGTCAGTGAAATCCGGCCAAAATTGGCCGGATAGACTCAATTAGCACAACGTGAAAAGGTTTATGACTCAATTGGCAAAATTAAAAGGTTTATGACTAAATTGGCAAAAATGCAATGGGTTTAGGACTTTTTGATCAATTTTCCCGTGAAATTTAATAAATGGAAACTCAGAAAATAATGGGACCAACGAAACTGAGCCATAAGAAGTTCCAAATTCATGAAAATAAACTGGTTAGGTTGGTGGCAAGTGGCAGTGCATGAAGGTCATGTCACAAAAAGCAAAGAGCCCACTGCAAAACCACATTCTCTGAGAGCCACACCACTAAAGAAGGAAAGACCAATTGGCGTCCCTTTTCCTTCCATGTTTGTCAATGTTTTGAGGAACTCTCCCCATACTGGCGTGCGCTCAACTGTAGCAGTGCTGCTGTAGTACGAGCGCGTCACTCGTTTCGCTTCTCCATTTCTTCACGGTCGGGACATTCTTCTCAACTCTCGAGACGTGCTGGCCCGAGAGCGGGGGATGCCAACGTCTCCCACTCGCGCCCTCCTATTCTTTTCGCCCCTTCCTTGTGTGAATCCACCGATCGTGCGCGTCGTGTTTCGGAATCGCCTTTTTTTCCCGTGCCGAGCCGAAGCAGGAAGGATATAGTGCTTGATTCAGTAGAAACTCTGTTGGAAGAGTTGCCACACGAATATTCTTTCAGGACTGGATTCGTGCGGAGTCCGACATGACATGAGTCGTTGCGTTTCCTCAGTGATCTTTGTCACCTTGGAAGACGACAGACCATGTTGATCACGAACAGGAGGAGGAGCAGGCTCCTCCTGCACGTCGGAGCACGAAGTTTCTGAAGCTGAGCATTCGCTTTTGTCCTTTTCCATTTCATGTTCCTGAAGGCAAGAACATGTTCTTTGACGGAGAAAGAGGGAAAAATCAAAGGCGAGTCTTCATCAGACTTCCAAGCTGTTCCACTGTTCCATTTCCAAGGAAAGAGATTGTTTGTTTGTTTTTTTTTTTTTTCTGTGGCCGGTAGATTATTGAAAGAGTTGATAAGTGTCGAGGCATCGTATTTACTATTCATCAATTTTTTAGAAACTTGATGGTTACATTACATACCAACGATTTTATAAAATCAACATCTTTTCTGATGGTTTGCATATTAGCCACTCTAATTTTTTACTCAATCTTATTGATAATTCTTATTAACTTGGTTAAATTTATCAGCCCATACGTGAATTTACCGATTTTTATTTGAGTGGCCGACGAACTTTTTTTTCTGATCATATTACCTACTAGTTCTTTGTTACCAGCTCTCGTTTGATTGGCTTGTCGACGTTCATTTGAATTTGTTTTAATTCATCAACTTTTATCGTGATTTACTAATTTCTATATATCTTTCTTACCGACCCCCTCAACTGTTAGACGAATTTACTGATTTTTGTTTGTGTGAATTACTGGCTTATTTCTCTCATTAGGGTACCATTGTTTTTTGGTTAAACAACTCTCATTAGAGTTGCTTGCACTTTATTTGTTTTTTCTTTAAATTGGACAATTTTTTAATAAGTTAACAACTTTTAACTGCCTTATTTACCAACTCATTAAATTTACTAACTCGTTTAAGAGAAAAGCAACCTTAATTAGAGTAATTATCAACTTTCTCCGACTAAGTTACCAAATTTTTTTTTGTTATCAACTCTTATTTGAGCTTGTTGTCGATTTTTATTTGTTTGAATCACCAAATACTTTTGTCCCTAACAAAAAAAACTTTTCCTACATTTTGCCAACTTTTATTTATGTTTTAGACCAACGCGTTGAATTTACCAACTATCATGAACAATTACCAACCTTCATTTGAGTGATTTACTAATTAATATCCGATCAAACTATCAACTAAATATATGATACCACTCTCATTCGAGCTTCTTATCAACATCTATTTGATTTTTTGTAATTTACCAGCTTAAGAAACCAGGTCTTGTTCAAAAAAACGAAAATAAAACTCCAACTTAATTACCAACTTTTACGTTTACTAGCTTTTTTTAGAAATTACCAACCTCAAGTAGAGTGATTGTCAACTCTTGGCCGATTAATTACCAACTAGTTTTGCATCATCAACTCATATTTAAGTTAATTACAAATTTTTACTTGTCTTTGTAAAATTATCAGCTTCTCTTGTCTCTAATAAAAAGAATACTTATATCTTTTACTAACTCTTATTTGCCTTTCTTACCATGTAATTGACCCAAATTAAGAATCTTCAAATTATAAAAAAATAAATTTGGTAACTTCATAAAATTTGGTAGGTTATCTAGAAAAAAAAAAGTTACCCGTCATTTTTTTTATCAATGGATTTTCGACACTTACCAATACTTACTGCAAATTTACCGACGCATAAAAAATTCGTATTTTTGGGTGCGGAAAATAGGATTCTGCGGTTTATATAGTAGTCATTTCTTGCACTTGTATTTTCATTTCGAGCGATCTTTTGTTTTTTCTCCTTTGCCTGTTGGTGCCTCTGCCGGTCAATTATAATTCCTCTAACTCTATTAAAAGCAATCTATTGAGAATTCACTCTAAGATATCACACCTCTTCCCAAGTGAAACTCGACAAGGAAAGATTAAGGCTCCAGTTGTTTTATCGGAAGATTAATGATTTGGGAAATATTTTTTTTATAAATTCGCTTACAAAAATGAATGGATGAAAAATATTTTCATTGTCCAAGAAAATGTTTAAATATAAATTGTTGTCGATAATGAAAAAGTTTTTCATTGACTAGTTATTTCAAACGATACAAGCGACTATTTTTTAAAAAGTATTTTACAAATCATTAATTTTTCACAAAACAAACGGAACCTAAATATAGTTAATCAAAGTCTTAAGAACACTCATTGACAAGCGATCACGTTCGGGAAAATATTTTTCAAATCATTCGTTTTCTGCGAAACAAAAGCAGCCTAAATTGACGACAAGTTTCGTTGCTAACTATCTACAATTTGGTCCGAGATGATTGTTCTGATACTGAGTTACGGCACAAAAATAAGTTGTAAATGACTAATCGAGTTGAGCGACTCGAGATCGATTTGCCAAAAGGAACAAGAAGTACAAACTCATGACTACGAATCAGATTTCCATTTGGCTTGCAGACTATTAGCCGCATTTGCCTTCTCTAATCTACCGTGAGAAGTGAAATGTTATATATAGAGTTTAGAACTACATAGCAGAGCTAGAAGAGAGATATAGTTGTCTCAAAAAATGGAGAAGAAAAGAAAATAAATGTTCTGTGTTGCTCTTCTTGCTAATCTTATGAGCAAGGGAAACTCCATCATCCGTGGAATGTGCATTTTCCATGGCCTGAAAATGATAAAGAAGCAGAACAGTCAATGAAAATCTATCTTCCCCTGAATAATCAGCTACGAGGAAGACCAGGGACTAACTCGGATCGACGGCGGCAACAGCTCCGGTCTCTTTGAAATCGCAGTCGTAGTTGCTTCTTCCCATGGCTTGGTAATACGCATTCATGGTGTATGCCGCGTGAGCACGGACCGTGTTAGGCAAAAAGCATGCGCCGCCGTCTTGTATCGGTCTGCAGTCTAACCCGAGCCCGCATATGTAATCGATATTTCTCTGCAGAGCATCTGGGTCTGCTCCTGTTTTGGGCAGGCACCATTGTTTTCCCTTGGGCGGTGACATGGACGCCGGACTTGTCGGCGGTGTCACGGAGCTCGGGACTGGAATGGGGTCGATCGGAATCGAAGATCCAGCCTGCCAGAGCCAAGTGGACAAAGCAATCAAACAAGCATACTTATAAGAGCGACGACTAAAGGGAACAAAGGACGGTAACTCTCGGCTGCAGCGGCTACCGTGGGCCTCAAGATCCCAGCATCGTACACCGGGGTCATGTCCGGCCTGAAGAGTCCGAAGTTCCTCTCAGACAGCGGTCCCGGCTTCAAATTCTCGTTGAATAGAGCGAAAATGTAGGTCTCAAATGTCCGTTTTGGCATGAGAGGCGTGCCGGTGCCCGACGACACATGACTGATGAGATTACAGTTGTATTCTGCCGCCGTCTTTGCATCCACACTGATTTGGGTTGAGTCGCCCATCGAGGGCCATCCTGTTTCGGCTATCACAATCTCGATATCGGTGAAGCCCAGTGCCTTCATCGCTGAGTAGACAGCGTCCAATTGCCCATCCAACATGTTTGTGTAAACAAGTTTGGTGTTCTCATCCATCACCCCTGAATTCTGCCTGAATAGCGCGTAATCGAGAGTGTCCTCAGAGCAGCCGAAAAATGGATACGGGTTCACCAAGAAAGGTGACCCGGTCTCCCTGAGGAAACTGAGCAGCGGCTTCAGAACGTGCACGTTGTAGCCCTGCCGGAACTTCCCGCTTGATGGCGGGGTGGAGCTGGACAAAATTCCTAAGGAGTGAGGCGTGGAAACCTTGATCCTACGGTCCAATGACGCATCGACGAGGGCTGCATGCAGCATCCGCATCGACGTCACCAGGTTGCCTATCAGCAACTTGTTCGCAGTCGCCAGCACTTCGTTTCCAACCAAAATTCGGACAATGTTGGTGGCGGGAACATAAGGCTTGACATTAGTTCTCACCCAATCTTGGGCATTGCTCATCTTGGTGAGCTGAGGGATGAGCTCATCAGGGACGGTGATGGTGACGGCGATGCTGGTGTTAGCAAAGGCTTTCAGTATGTCCGGGTTCGCATCAAAGAGCCTGATGCGGTTGATCGTGGTGGACTCGACTAGGAATTGGGCCACTTGGGCAGGCGGAGGTAAGTCGTTAGCGACTGTGCCATAGTTGACCCCAATGTCAGCATGAGCTCCTGAAGACAAAGAGCATTTGGTTATTAGTCAAGTGCGTTGCAATTGCAGAGCCCAAAATACAAACCAGACAACTTTTGGCTCGAGGAAGAGAGAGAGAGAGAGAGAGGCAGAGCAGACCTTGCATGAAGAACGATGAAGAAAGAAGCAAGAAGACAATGTCCAAGACTGATTCCGACGACATCTTGGGGATGATCCTTGTCATCTCCACGATCATAACAATTTGCAAATGTGAGGGTGCAAAAGATGAATGAAGGCGAAGCATGACAAATTTGAGAATGGCCAGCTTGATCTCCATGTCCAAAAGCCAGAAGAGTGGGACTTAGAGATACTTTCCTTTGCCTGGCGTCTCTTGCAGATGCTTGAAGACAGAGCTTTGTTCTTTTGAGTTGGGAATTTGCTTTAGGAGGATTCTGTGAGCGTCTTTTTGAGCTTTTCTCTCTTTAAACCTGTCGCCGGCCCCTTATTTTCCGGTGCGATCACCGGGAAATGTACACAAATCTCCATGGAAATCAAGTACATTTCTCGAGTCGTATGAAAACTTCCAAACGAGATTACAAGACCAAATTCTTCTCGAGTCGATCATTGTACAAGCTTTGCAAGAATTCTCAATTTCTCCACTTAGATATCATATTGAACCATCGAAGATTCTTCTAGGTCGCTTTTCTCAGATCCAATGTCTAATTTGGGCTTCGCCCTCTGAACTCTTGTTGAAGTTGTTGTTCTAGGCCCATCAGTTGGAATGGCACACGACCATCAATATTGCTAAGAAGGGCGAATTTTGATATCTATATTTAGGTCTCCTGAATTCCTAATCGCCCTCAAGCACCCTCTTGTCTTCATGCTTAATCCGAATGCGTTTAATCATCGGTTAAGATCTTGATCTAGAGACGATCCTGCGCCCGACGAAAATGGATAATAGACCGACGTTTGTTTAGTGGAAAGCTTATAGTTCTATCTCATGTGAAGCAACCTGCTCTAACCCAACTTATGAATGGAATAATTTAGACGTTCTTGCTCTTTCTCATTGCCCTTTTCTCTTCCAAAGAGTTCCCTAATTAAGAACCCGAGATATTTGATATTTGATATCTTTCGATGCTCGGTGCTCGTTCTCAGGTTCAAAAGCGACGCATCGTATCACATCATATGCCTTAACCGACCAATAATATCGAAGGAAATATACTCCAAAAGCACATGAATAATAGAGGCATGAGAATGCCGACCATTCTTTGCGTATCATCAGTGGTTTCCAATTGGCTTTTGCACTTCAGCTCGAGAAAAAGAGAAGAATCGGCTACGCTTGGTCGCATGGCGTCCCCCAGCCTTTTCATGTGGCTTGTGTCTGCGCCTTTATGCCTAATAATGATGCTATGTACTTGTCCACTTTGGACATCGATGCCCAAGACATGCTAATTCCTGAGATTGCCGTGCTGTGACCATTCGGATCGAGCATAAATAGGAGCAGGAAATTATCGATTGGCGCCGACACATCGCTCTCAAAATTCAATCCATGTTCGTGTCCACACTCGCTTCTGCATTTGCTTTGATTGTGATTAGTCGAAACCCCAGTAAGTAATTACAACAGCAGGAATTCAAGGCAATTGGGACGCCCACTTCAGCAGGAAAATTTGCTGAACCCATTCTCTTTCACCTCAAAAGGGACAAGCATATCCAATCCTTCTTCACTGCACAAAACTTTTTAACTAGCTACATGCGAATTACACCGGGATGCATGAGCTACGCTGGAACTGGAAGTTATTCCTCCTATACTTACCGGACAAAGAAAAAAAAATTATATGTACTTGGAATTATCTAAGAGAACATACATCCTCAATTTAAGTTAGCGGAAGCTCCAGCGCATTTTGGAGCTCATGTGGCGATGGAGGTCCAGTCCTCTGCTTGCCTGAACCAAGAAATCAATCTCTCCGAACATGGCCCAAGATATAAGCGTTCCGACTCCAAGACAAGCCAGTGACCCCATTTCTGGACAAGATCCGGTGCAGTCGACCCTACACTGAGAACTGACCAAAATGGCAGACAATTGCTTCAATCAATCAGACCAGCCAGCGTGATATCATGGTGAACCTCCCCCACCATTTTCTTTCAGGAATCAACTGCAACCGCAGATCAGGATATGCCCTATCTCAATCTTCTTTTGAATGGGCACACATAAGGAAGAGCTCCTAATTTAGGCCCCACAATTCAAGCACATCCATCCATTATAACCCAACAATATCTGGAGATGGGCTCTTGGAATGCATTATCTGTAATTTGCACGTCTTTTCAGGGCCGCCTGGACATGACCTTTCATATGAATGAATCGAAAGAATAGCGAATTAAGCGAGCGATCCGAGTAGTCCACCTCGACCACCTGCAGATTACTAGCTGGATTACAAGCACAACCGCTGAATCGTTGCCACCTGACGTAGCCAACTCAGATTACTATACACTGAAAATGTGCTCGATGAGTCCTCAACCTGAACCAGCTGGCACCGATCATTTGAACGTGCAGAACAAGGCGTCGTCTACCAAAAATGGACTATGGATATGAACAAGCCAATTTAAGGGCTACTCATAATGCTCCAAGGTACTTTTAGATAAGCCGCTCAAAATCTCAACGAGGGACTGGCAACCCATAATTGAGAAAAGATCTGATCCTTCCGTCCCAACCAGCAGTCACAATAACTAATCCCCATGCATGGGCATTGGAGCTCTGGCAAGGACTCATCAGAAACTTGTACCGGGTTTTGTGCTTAGCATGTGATGATGCCCATGGGCTTGAAGTGGGAAGCTTCTCCTCAGGCCAAGTGGCAGAGCCCTTGGGAAAAGACTCCAAGGAAAATCCAGGGCCCTGGGAGAAACAAGCCGGTGAAGACGAGAGAGCTTCCAGTGACTTCCTACCCAAGTCATCCAACTTCAATCCATCGGGTGAATTACTGTAATTGAACCCACACCATGGTATTGCCACTGATGCATTAGAGGAGAAACGTTCACAAGATCTGATGACTTTCGCCTCAGAAGGAACAGGCCCTTTTTGATCAACGCAATTCCATATATATACACTTGAGTCCTCAGATGCTGAAACGATACGCTTCCCACCCAACGTCAAAGATGCAAAGTTTTGATTACCAGCACCACGGCAACCTGCAATCAGCAGAGCGTTTCGAGATCTCATATTTAGAACTCAATGACTTGTTGATGAACGACCCCTCACTGTAAGACAGCAAAAGCGTGAAGGAATAATCTTGCATCCAACATTTAAAACGACTCTGTTCTATTTTCACAAAAGCTTTGGAAGTAACAACTAAGTAAGATCTGTCAGATATGCAATGAGACACAAATCTGTTACAAGGCTCCTAGAGAGACAAGCAAACATAATCAGGAATGATGAACAACTAATGTACCAAAATGAAATAGAATTCAGAAAAGGGCATACCTCTGTATCTGCTGATTAAGTTATTTCCATCTAAAATTCTTATCTGTGAGTCCGCAGAGGTAACCATTAACTTGCTTGAGTCGTGTGGGAAAAACTGGATGGAATTGCAAGATAGATTTAAACACAATCCCACAAAATGCAAGAAACGGAATGAACCAGAAGCAGCAAGGAAGCAAGCATCACTACCTCAAATCCCGTTATCCTTTTACAAAGTGACTTCTTCTTACTGCATAAAAATATATCATCCTCCAGCTGTAAATGATTATCTGATCCAAACAGAAATAACTATTTCATCAAGCAACAGTCTACTGTGAAAAGATGGGACCAAAAGGCACCATAAATAAGAACTCCCACATAATGCAGCCAGACTAGAACAGTTTCATTATCCCCAGGCTAAAAGAAAACTTATCAGCGGACCACTGATATTGACGATTGGAAAGGACCAAAAGAGAAAAGCCAAAAAAGCCAAACTGCAGTAGCCTCAATCAACACTTTGAGCTACCACTCATTAGTTCACAAAATTTGCGTGAGCAAGGAAGGGGAAAAGAGTTCTGGCCAAAAAAAAAACCAAAATATATAAGGGGAAAAAAGGGGGTAAACAAGACGCTGCCTGCCATGACAAACTTAATGAAATAATGAAAAGGCATTAGTAATTAAGAAGGTATACCTGACATGCTGTAAAAGCGGCAACTTCCTGACATGCACCCAACAATCATCCCCTGTTGAGATGGAACACTTTTTTAGGAATTTCTCAACTCTATATACCTAATGTCTCATTTCTTCAAAATAAGAGAGAGAGAGAGAGAGCGCTCTGTACCTGTCCATCTGGGCGATAAGAAACGGCAGTCACAATTTCTCTAATATCAGTCCAGTCAACAACTTGGCAATCATGAACCGCCCATATTCGCACTTTTCCATCTATCGAACCACTGATGAAGTAGTTATTGTCCACAGGATTGAACTGCACACTAGTTACTGTACCATACAAGCAGGGAAAAAGAAAGATGTCCTGAGTCTTTGTTTCGAACAGGAAATCAAGAGTATTGGCCAAGCAGGGACAATGCCAGACCAAGTAGATTTAGGAAAACATGATATATCTAGGTGCTCACCATAACTTGTATGCTTAAAGACTCCACGGCAGTTGTCAGACCCTACTTGCCACAGACGAACGGTATTGTCCACGGAAGAGGAAAGCAGATACTGTACCATCAATCAAAGTAATGAGTTAAAGATAATTTTTGCCAACTATAGTCTTTCAATTATGAATGTATAAGATTGCTCACATTATTGCTCGACCACGAAAGGTCCAATATTTCACCTTTGTGACCCCGGAACTCATGTAATGGCTTCTCCAAAATCCGGAAAACTTTTGGAGGGAAAATGACACAAGCGGAGTCCGATGTCTTCCTCAAACTCCTTGGTTTACCCATTTTCTCTTTCTCAGCATAGAGTGGAGTTAATTCAGAGACATGATTCACCGCGAAATATACACCTGATGGGTCTATATCAGGAATGTCTAGATCATCAGATCTGTCATCCTCCACCACTTGCCATATTTTCACGAGCCTGTCCTCACTGGCACTTGCAAGGAACCGCCCATCAGGACTGAATTTCATCTTTGAAATTGTTCCGCTGTGAGCCTGAAAGTCTTGCCCCATGAACAATGCTGATAATTCCTTCAATCGCTTCTTACAATGCCGAACCTTCACCCTCTGAACCCTCAGACCTTCTAATGCATCATTTTTACTGGAGCAAACTTCTACCTGCCTATCCATGACACAAGTCATGGAACGTAATTTAGTAAGCCACCTCTTTCTAAGTTTCTTCCTAACCTCCTTCGTGCGATTCACTTCTGCAGGTTCACTCTCCTCAAACTGGTTTGCTCTTGGAGATGAACCACCTTTGCTCTCAGTCTCTTTGGCCCTATCTAACCAATTTAAACCCATATCCTGACCTTCACTCATCTTGACATCTAGATCATTTACATCACCCTCCCTTGCCCCATCCCCATTCCCTGCTCGACATATAAAATTTTCCCCTTCCATAACTAACTCTCTTTCCAATTCTGAA
The DNA here is from genome assembly GCA_001662345.2 of Metrosideros polymorpha var. glaberrima. Lineage (NCBI taxonomy): Eukaryota > Viridiplantae > Streptophyta > Magnoliopsida > Myrtales > Myrtaceae > Metrosideros > Metrosideros polymorpha. The sequence continues at coordinate 15,269,011 of BCNH02000001.1, forward strand.
TTATCACTAGACGAAGATGACTCTGAAGATCTACTGGAACAAAGCTCAACCTTGAAACCCGAGTTCCTCAACACAGCCCCATTACTCCCTTTAACTCTATCTACATCCCTCGCCGGATCCGTACCTACATCTGCTGAACTTTGACAGGCAACATAATCTGAACGGACACCCATCCAGTTCAAGAATTTAGTCCGCCGCTCTTCAACACTGCAGGGGCTATGCATCCAAACATCATACGTGAAAGTTGTGGAATCACAGTCACCAGGGGAACGACGAGAACCGGTAATCTCGACGCGACGAAAGCAATCACCATGTACATTGTCTATGAATGAAATTTCTTCGTGGGCATCAAAAAATTGATAATCTTCCTCTTCCCCGAAACTGCCCATTGTTCTTCGAGTTCAACCCATGAAACCCCCACCTTCAAACAGCCTTTAAATACCAAGGCAACGTGCTGTGATCAGGAACCTCCCACAGACAAGCAAACCAGCAAGACTAGAAAAAAGGGAAGCAAAAAAAAAAATAAAGACAGGCACAAATCCCAACATCAGTATTTGCAGCTAGAAATATATTAAGTCCATCAATTTTGATTTCGCCTAATATAAAAACAAAACTCAATAAGATCCAACATAGATCCCAATCCAGACCCATTGAACCTAGTCCTCCACGCCATAAAAAGTCGTAATTTAATGTAAAACTCGGCAATAAAGAATTACTCAAGAACAAAATATTTGCAGCAAACTAGGGTGTACCCAGCACTCCTCAGACTGCGAGGATCCAAACCCATACACGGAAATGAATATCACAGAATTGCAAATGAAGAAAGAAATCCAGAGCCCCAAAAAAGTAAGAATGTCAACCGCACACAAAGATAAATGCTGTTTCCAGAGTGAGATTAAAAAGATTTTCCTTACACGAGTCTGTCCTTCAAGACGTTTCCTCGATAGCGAGGAGAGCGTAGATCGAAGCATCCATGGGCGTTTTTTCTGGGAGCTTTTTGGGACTCGCTCGCTCGCTCTCGCTCTCGCTCTCTCTCTCTCTCTGTGGAGGAGGCAAGAGAGACACACTGAACAAAAACCAATGGATATAAAATTGTTTGGAATTAAAATGACAACAAAAAAAAAAACAAAAGAAGGGCAAATAAGGAAATAAGGAATAAAAATACCTTGATTTTCGTGAACGGAAGGCCCGAGAAACGAGATTTCGCGAGTAAATGTTATGTTTGTAAGGTCATTTTTTTTAACAAGGATTAATAAATAAAAAATTCCAAACGGCTACACTTATACAAATTATTCCAAACTATTTTTTTATCACTAAAAACTTTAAATTTGTACATTTATGATAAATTTACTCCAAACTAATACACTTATAACCAATTTACCCTTCATCAGTTACCATCAAATTGCTAAATTTAAGAACACGTGATAGCTAATGAGATATACCAATTTGGAATTTTACATTGTCTCAAGTGTGCCAATAGAGATTTTTCGTAATCTTAATCCAATTTAATGGAGACTAACCGAGACTAAATTTGTCACAAATGTATCAGTTTTGAGTTTTTTTTGTCAAAAAACTAATTAGAGGTAAATTTGTCACATATATGCCAGTTTGAAGTTTTTTATGGTCAAAAAAATAGTTTTAAGTAAGTTCGTTATAGACGTACCAGTTTGAGGTTTTTTGTGGTATTAATCATTTTAACAACGTTGTTAATGCTAAATTCCGTTTCTTGATTATGTGATGAGAAATATTACCAGGCGTCCCGCAAAATAGTAATTTTGTGCACCTTTTCTACATAATTTAAAAATCTTGCGACATACGCATTTCGACTCTTTTCTAACCCGAAACAACTAAATTACGATATATTAACATCAACATGAGGGTTTATACATTTTCTTAATAACGCGAAATATTCGAACATTTCGAAACAATATTTTGAACTATTCCGTTTTGTTGAAGTGTAAACAGACCAGCCCTTCGTATGCTCTACCGCGCATGCACCGAAAATAACGCTAAATCAACTTCGCCTGCTCAAAATTCTAGAGTGACATCGCATTTAGTAATATCTCATAGAAGTAAATAATCATGAGTTAAAATGCATCGCATGACTCGATGGAAGATTTTAGTGAAAAGATTCTTAAGGCGCGAATGATAATCATTCGATTTCTCTGTTTTCTATTTTTTCTATTCTCGAGAACAGATTTGAAACAGAAATCCGTTTAATAACATAATTTCATTTTTCTATTTTGAGAACAAATTTTTAGCTCAGAAATAAATTTGGAATTGAAATAAGAAGTATAAATTTTCTATTTTTCTATCCTTTTATATTACTTTCCCTTTCTTTTTCAAAATTCTCCTTTACAGTTTTTGGCTAATGCAATTACTTCTTAGCCAGGCCGCTCAACTAAGATATAACTGTAATAAATTTGTTTGTTTTGAATTTCACGTCAAAATTTTAACAAGAGTACTTAGGCCAGCTACTACTAGGATGGCTTTGTTTAGATAGAGACGTCAACACTATGGCCTCTTTCTTCAACAACCAAAAAAAGAAAAAAGAAAAAAAACCTTATTTATCATATTTAACTTCACGTGTTTCAACTTTCAAGAAATACAACAAGGGAGAGTCGAACCTTATCGAAATAAAGAAATTATGTATTGGCATTTTTTCTTGAGTAATATGAGTCGAGCTAAGAGTACAGTGGTATCTAAATTAGAAATTCCCGTCACAATTCATTTATATCATACAATATAATGCGCGCGAGCACACACATATATATCCTTTGATATACACGTTCGTCTAATTTCTTTTTCTCGCCACGCGAATAGCGAAAATTCGAAACTATATTCCCTCTTTAATATATAAGAAGGAGAGAATTAATTCGGGCCATGGCAATATTTATTAGCATCCCTACGAACGTGGAAGTGGTTAAGAGGAGATGAGATCAGCACATAGGTGGAACTCGCCTTTTTTCTACGAGCTTCTCCAGGGGTCAAGCGTCAAAATGTTGACTCGGAATTCGCGTTGAAGGGGGATGGATGAGTACATGTACGTATGCGCGCATTAAGGAGGTTAATCACTTAATTATGATGTATTTTATGAGGTAAAATACCGGATTAGTTGACCCGATTATTGGCCATTCTCTTCGTAAACCACGTAGCTCGATTGTTGCGTTTGTGCGCGTGTTCGTCCGGATTAGTTGAACCGAAAAATCGGTCGCTCGATGTCTAAAACTCATGGTGACGTGGAGGATGTAGGGAAAATCGAGCTTTTAAGTGATAAAGTTTCGTACTCGGTGACGTCAATTTACCGGAAAATTAATGCCGCCCGGTTAAGTCCCAATCTTATGTTGGGCTCCACTTGTTTCGTGAAAAAATGAATTATTTTAAAAATATTATTCATATCGCTTGACAAAAAAGATTTCGACAATAATTTCTCACATTCCATTTTTCCGGTGGGGGCGTAAAACTCGTGCCCCCAACAACGTAGCATGGTGCATAATATCCGGTGACAGTTTTGTCCTCGAGAATTTCCAAATATACCCAAAATGACACCCTATCAAGTCCAAGCTTCGCGTCGTCTTTTTCCAGGGCATGGGGCTGGACGTCTCGCCCATCCACATCGTCCAAAATGTGTCACGCAACAACATCGACAGGATGCTAAATCATTTTTTTTCCAACACATAATGTAATTACTATCATTCGAGTTTAGTGGAAACACTCAATCAATTAGCGATGTCCCGTCAGCATCGGCGTGATATTGTGACATATATCCCATCGTGGATCATTATGCAATAGAGCCGACGAACGGCTTAGCAGACCGCAAACGACACATGTGATCAATCAATCGATTATCATCTTGCTTAGAAACGATTAGCGCACGTAATCCTTGCGAACGGTCATAGGGAATCGATCGCCTCAGGTCTTTGGTGGGATCTGGAAAAAAGTTTTGGGGTGAAATAGTCCGACGATGACGTCCGGGGCCCTAGCAGACACTGACCCCACTTTGGCATCAATGATTCTTTGGACCGTCGGCCGCAACCATATCACAATTATCCAAGGTCGGCCAAGGGGTGTTACGGTAATTTAAATTTACGGGAGCTTTCTAATTGGTTAATCATTAGTCTTAATTAAGTCAAGGGTGCAAGGGCTTATGCCACCAATAGAGCCATACAAAGTAACAAGTTAATTAAGTCCAAAGAGTGAATAATTAGCACTTTGTTCCCTATTAACCTGACAAATTACTTTCTCTGGTGTCTCCTAACACTCTCTCTCTAGGGTCTTAAGTTGATACGGAAATTGACTCAATTAAACTTTGAAAGTCACAAATAGGCATGTAGCTCCGTCGGTAAAAAGATTAGGAGGATGAGGACATCAGTACCATAAGTGTCGGTTCGACTTCCGTGCTGTGCAAAAAGTAGAGCAAAAAGTCAGAGAAATGAAAATTAGAAATAGTGTGACAAAAAAAAATGGAAAGTGAACAAAACAAATCAAAGAGATGTTCTGACAAAAAAAAATCAAAGAGACGTATATCCTACCTTTCTTTTATGCTGCTTTATGACGTCACGGGGGTGATGGGAAGAAGTCAGAATACGAGCTTGAAAGGAAATCTATACCCCAATATATAAAAGTTCAACAGAAAGGGTCTAAGCCAAGAGAAACTGATACACAATTCATAAGTGTCAAAGGAAAATTCCGTTTTAATAATAGAGTCAGACCGGCTCAACTCTACTTCTGGTCTTCGATCTGTTTTCGGACCTATGCCGGATATGAATCCAGTTCAATCTCTAGTACGATTTCTTGAAATATCGAGGAAAACTAGACTGAAACAACTTTTGGAATCTATTTGTTTGAAGGAAAACTATTTTCGAAAAATTGTTTTTCGACTTTTCGATATTTAGATAACGAAAAACTTGTCGATCTACGAAAAACGTTTTTACCATGGACAAAAAAAAAACAAGAAGTTTGGATCAGGGTAACACGTTCCGCTGGTAAATGGATTGGAGGGGTGGGGACGCTAATATCACAGCTGCGGGGTTCGACTCTGGTGCTCTACAAAGAGCTAGAGCAAAAATCAAAGAGAAAAGAGTTAGAGATAGACAGACAAAAAAAAAAAAAGATCGGGAAAAACAACTTCCCCTTTGGAAAGACGAAAATAACTTTCCTTAAAGGGATAATGACACAAATTGTGCTTGAACTTTGATCCAATGTGCAATTTGGTCTCTGAACTTTCAATTGGACATAAATAATCCTTGAACTTTAGCTCAATGTTCACAAATGGTCCCTGAACTTTCAATTTGACACAAATGATCCCTGAACTTTTGGTACATGTTCAAACTAGTCCCTAAACTATATAAAAATGTTCAATGTTGTCTCTGAACGTAAATTAATAGAATGACCACATTGAACATTTTCATATAATCTAGGGACTAGTTTGAACATGTACCAAAAGTTCATAGACCATTTGTGTCAAATTGAAAGTTCAGGGACCACATTGAACATTGAGCTAAAGTTCGAGGACCATTTATGTCAAATTGAAAGTTCATGGACCAAATTGCACATTGAGTCAAAGTTCATGGACCATTTGTATCATTATCCCTTCCTTAAACTACCAAACAAGTGAAAATCAACCGGTTTCCTAGAAAATGATTTTCATGGAATATTTTTTTTTTTATCGTGAAATTTTCGGCGAAATAAACGCACCCTTTGTTGCAGTTATTGTAGTATTAGATTCAGCTTCTTCATGGCAATTTGGCATTACCTTGGGGAGAGAGAGAGGAATTAAATGAGATTAAGAGTTAATGTCTTGAATGTCAAACCAAATTAGTGCTGTGTTCTTCCTCTTGATGCTGGCTCGAGCGATGCTTTTCGTTGTCGGCAGAACCGCACGGAACATCGGCAACCAATCGTCGTTTTTTCCGCGTCTTTTTGGTTGTATATAATATTCATCAAATCATGTCGATTTCTCGGGTAAAATCATGTGATGTCTTTTTTTTCTTTTCTTTTCTTTTCTTTTCATGTCACGAAAAAGGCAAAAAAAAAAAATCAATGTCATGTCACGATACAAAAAAAAAAATTGCCCATCTTCGTCGACTTTGTCTAAGGACGAAAGGGATGTAGGTTGCTTTCCCCGAACGCAAAACGAGGGTTTTGCCAGCCGCCTGAGCAATGCATCTAACTCCCAACAACTAGTGATCCTCTTCAACAAAGAAGGACGACTTTCTTTATCCATAGGACCAGAAAACCTTGTTTCGAACCAACGAAAAATGGGGTTATTATCACCAAAAATCTTAAACTTTATCCGTTATGGTACATTTATTTCAAATTTTTATTTTGTGACGCTAAAAATTTCAAACTTGTATCCATATGACACATTTACTTCAAACTTCTTCTTGTGACATCAAAAATCTCAAACTTATATCCATGTGACATATTTATCACAAAAAATTACTTGACATCAAGGGCATTTTCGTTTTTTCACTTTTTTATTAAATAAAATATTTTAAAAAGAAAAAAATGTAAAAAAAACCTGGGACCCCACCGGCCCTTTCTAGTGATGGGGGTAGCCCTTGCCCTTTTTTCTTTTTTTGTGTTTTTTTTAAATTGTTTAAATTTTTTATTTAATAAAAAAGTGAAAAGAATAAAATAAAAAATTAAGGTAAATGTGTCACATAAATATAAGTTTAAGGTTTTTGATATCATAGAAAAAAGTTTAGGGTAAATATGTCGCAATGGACAAAGTTTGGAGTTTTTGGTGTCACAAAAAAAAATTGGGATAAATGTATCACGGTAAGTAAAGTTTGGGGTTTTTTGTGTTATTAACTAATGAAAATGTGTGCATAGGTTATAATAATCATTATATATATATGTGTGTAATTATCTAAAAGGGATAATTATCTCCTTAATTGTCACGAACTACGAAAAAACGTGAACAAACAATTTGAGTAAGAAATGAATTGCGAAATTAAAACCTAAACGCGAATAGGTCTACATGTTCCGGCGGTTTGGCTATTTCATGGGGAGAGATCGACAAGATGGTTCTGCTATAATCGACACATACACAAGAAATGAGTTTTCTCACACTTTTAACAGTCTTGGATGACAGGTCTTGATGCTCTCTATGTGTATCACGAGTTCTGCACATTTTAGGCGCACTCATTAGGCACACCAGACCAATCTCGAAATTTTTATATGCAAAAAGCCATGAGCAATTCCCATCGACCACGGACTTCAACTTCAATAAGTCAAAAACGGTCTTGGAAAATAATTTTTCCTTTTTGCATCACTCATGATTCTGCCCACTAGAGTTCAATTTAGACTTTTCTAATACGGGTTGGGTATTCTTGCAATTCAATTATTGGTTTGAATTCAAAACAATTGACATTAATTTCAAACCATAATAAACAATAATTCAATCATCTTTGTGGAGGCCCCGGCAACCAACAGAGGGAATAAGACATATAGGAAAACCAAGAAGACTAAAAATAAAAGGAAATAAAAGAAAACATAGAAGAAATTACAAAAATAGTCCACATCAAAGCCAGCCATATAAGACAGTTGGCACTGATTGGACTCCACGTCGTTAATTTCTTAACAAAGATTGGCCAGACAGACTACATCAAAAAATTAGGGAAAATTACCGAAAATGTCTTAAACATATTACACTTATGACAATTCAGTTTTAAATATTTTAATTATGCCAATTGAGTTTTAAACCTTTTCACGTTTTGCCTATTGAGTCAATGCAGTCAATTTTGGCTAGAAATCGCTAACGTGGATTTCGGCCATCCTACGTTGTTATATTTTTTTTTATATATATTTCTGCTTCTCCTCTCTATTTTTTCCTTACTTTTTTTTACTATGGCCAGCGAGGGTCGCAGATCTTGCCCACAAATTTGGGCGAGGGCCACGACCCTTGCCAGCGATCGACAAGGGCGTCCCAGCCCTTGCCCGTCGTTGGCGAGGGCTTCGTGGCCCTCATTGGTCATAGTAAAAAAAAAAGGAAAAGAGAAGAAAAGAAAAAAAAGGAAAAAGAAAAGAACAAATAAAAAAGTTTGAAAAAAATTATCCCCGTCAACGCCAATTGTGCCACCGCCACATAGTACGGCCAACATCTACGTTGGCGATTTTTGGCCAAAATTGGTCGAAAGGACTCAATTGATACAATTAAAAGGTTTAAGACTAAATTGACAAAGAAAAAATTGTCAAAAAAGTTTTATACCAATGCCAATTCAGTCTTAAATCTTTTTTTTTGTCAATTCAATCCGAAACCTTTTGTATTTGTGCTGGTTCAATCTATTTGGTTGATTGGCGTTGACGTGGGCTTTTTAAATAATATTTTATTAATTTTTTGAATTTCTATATACTTTTTTTCTTTTCTTTAGTTTTTTTTTTCTGGACTTAGGGCCAGCAACCCTTGCTGGCCACAAGCGAGGGCCTAGATGCCATCGCTGGCCCTAAGTCCACGTAAGCATTGGCGACGCCACGTTAGAGTTGGCTGGTCAAATGGATTGAATCGGCACAAATGCAAAAGGTTTAAAATTGAATTGGCAAAAAAAAAAGATTTAAGGACTAAATTGGAATAATTGTAATAGGTTTAAGGCTTTTTTGACAATTTTTCCTTTGACAAAAGTGCAATACGTCTAAAACTTCTTTTGTTGATTTTTCTTGAAAAATCATCAAAAGATTTAGTACTATATTTTTAGCAAAACTGAAAAGTTTAAGACTAAATTAATGGATGTACAATAAATTTAAAATTATTGGGACAAATTTGTTTTTTGGTATCTTTTCTTATTTACTTGATCCGTGGCCACAAAACGTGCGACTAGACCTACCTTTATTGATGCCTAAGTCACTCAATGATGAAGCCAGCTTGAAGGGGAATATATGATCTTGGCGATGTTGTCTTGTCTTTGGCAAGACAAAAATGGGAATTATTGGTAGTTGTAAGTTTTAAGCTAAGCTCAGACCACGTCTCACTTTGGAATAAGAATGATAGGGGCGAGAACTTTACATATACTTTTGGACCGGAATCCGCCAATAGTACCATGCTTGTGAGTTGTCATTACAAACATGTACTTAGGGTTAAACACTATCTATACCATATAAGTCAAGATGGTCATTTCACACCGACTCCATTCATCAAAATGCCAGCTCGTTTGTTTCTTTCTTCTCCTTCTTATTTTCACCGAATCGAACACGGGTTCCGTGAAGACGTGTCGATTCCGCCGTTGGCGCATGGAGTAACCATCGATTTAACCTAAATTCAGTATGCGCGGCACCACGCCTTGTTTTGAAAGCAACGAATCTTTCCTTTTGTTATAACCCACGCCCTCCCAAGATTCTAAGCCTTGATAATAATGTCTTGTTGACATATTCGGAGTGCTTCGTTCTTGTTCGTGCTGCAATGCTTTGCTCAAAGCAGCACCAGATTCTCCCCACGGTTGACTTCCCTTTGATTTTCTTTTTTTCACATTTTGAAAAACAATTCGAGATTGCATTATCACAAGACTTTTTTTTTTAGGGTTTATCTCCCTCTCCACCAATCCTTGCATCCTTCCTTTTCAATCCATCATTTTCATCTTAGCCTCTCTCTCTCTCTCTCTCTCTCTCTCTCTAAGTAGGGTTCATATAAGCCACATGAATGTCCTCAATCTACTCCATAAAGTTGGCAGCCGACACCATTAAAGAATGGCTGATGAGAAGACGGATGGGCGATTCCATTCCATTTTTTCGTAAGATGATTGATGAACAGAGACTCTATCATAACACGTTCCAACCAACATTGGACACCACTCCTCTTTAGTCAGTGACCTAACGTTATTCAAATCGGAAAGCTTGTGTCTGAACTGGGTGGAGACAATCGGCCTTTCTTACTATTCATTACGATATCTGCTGTGGATATCTCTCCTTTTTTTAAAGTCAGCCTTATCGTCGGAGGAATCACACCTTTTTTCCAATGTCTCGATTTGGATGCCCTAGATTTCGTGTCTAGATCGCGATGTCCAACCCGTCAAAATAAGCTTTTTCTTTTTCGGCTTGCGTCCATTAGTTACGGTTGCACGGAGTTTTTATCTGACGTGGGTGTGTGGAATGACTTGCATGCATCCGTTAACATTTGGTAGGATTGAAAGTAGAAAGAATACTTTGTCGCTAAAAAGAAGAGATAACACGACAGGAGGTGTACAATATAAGGTTAGAAAAAGAGGCAATTGGAAGATGTATCAAAACCACTTAAGAAGTTTCATTCGAATTTGGCTATGCAATTTTAATTTGGAAGGGTGGAATTTAGGTTCGTTATGTGTCTCAAGATTTAAAAAAAAAAACTATCCAGAAGGTTGTAGGAAAGAATACTTTTTTTAATGTCGACTAAGAAGCGAAAAGCAACTAACCTACGAAGTTTGAGCGATCAATTTGAATGCGACACATCCCGTGTCCGAATCCCAATTATTCTCGAGGGCTGCAATTTACACGTGCTAAATTAAGAAAAGAAATTGGACAAAAAAAACATTTTTCTCAACACCATAAACCGATTAAGCTCATGCATTTGACCTATGCAGGTGGCTCTAATCCACGCGATCGGTCAAACGGGTGATTTGCAATCCTTAAACCGAACTTCCCGCAACGTCTCAATCAACAACGCCAACTTCGAGATAGGTAATATCTCTAAAATAAAGAGACGTAGACCAAGCACATGCATGCATGCTCGAACCCAAGGACTACCTTCTTCCGAAGCTATGATTAAAACTACACCAAAGCTGGCGCTTTAGGGGGGGTTTACTCTCAATGCATTGAATACGTCCATCAATTGATAGTCGGCAGATATGCAACTTATACAGTTGACTTTTCCGGAGATTGGGACGATGCGTGGAGTCTCTAAAAGATTTGGCCAACGTCTATTTTAGGGCAAAGTGCCATTCCCATTTATGGAACAAGAATTCATTGTGGGCACGCATGCTCCTCATCCCCAAAGGGCAAAAAAAAAAAAGGAGTAAAGCATGCCTTGCAAGAAGCAGAACTTCAAGTGTAGAGAGAGTTCTCGAAATCGACGTGTGAACCAAGTCGAGCCCAGCACATGTGACGTACCACGGCTGGATGCGTTTTATGGCCAAAAACATGCTTGATATGGCATTGTGGTCCACTTAACGACTCGAAACATTGTTCATGCTGCTCTCGTCTGTGTTGATGTTAGTCTGAAAGGCATGAATGCTTCAATTTTACAGGAAAACGTAGGATTTGAACGCGAATTAGAGAGAGTTCGAATACTTTAGACCCCATTAATTGCTAGTATGATGACCATAAATTCTTGCTCCACCCGTCCATTATTAAAAGAAGGGTTAATGCCATGAAAAATCCTAAATTAATGCATCTGTGACAAATTTATCATAAACTGATTTTTTTATTAGGAAAAACCCCAAATTGATATATTTGTGACATATTTACTCCAAACCGGTACATTTGTGACAAATTTACCCTCCATTAGTTTTCGTCAAATTTTACCTTCAAATTGCTGAGTTTGATGACATATGATAATTGATGAGGTGAACTAATTTGGAATTTTATCCTTCATTTGTCACAGGTGTGCTAGTTTGAGATGTTTTTTTTTTTGTATTAACTCAATTTAACGTAAACTAAAGAATGGTAAATTTATCACAGGTGCACTAATTTTGGGTAAATTTGTCATAAATGTACCAATTTAAGATTTTTCCTGATCAAAAAATTAGTTTTTGATAAATTTGTCACATATATACCAACTTGAGATTTTTTATTTGGGATAAATTTATCACAGGTGTACCAGTTTGGAGAGTTTTTGTGGTATTAACCCTTAAAGTTGATCGGACTTAGGCAAGCGGAAGGAGTGAGGAAAAGGAACCGCCCAAACTAGCCTGTTCCAGGGACACAGGTCCGATTCCCAAAAATTGGAATAGGTGATTTTCGGTCTGGTTCCTGGTTCCATGTGTGGAATTGCCCACCCAGACCACTTAGATCGATTTTCTTATTTTTTTTTTTTTTAATTTCTCACAAATCATTAAAAAAAAAAACTCAACCCTGCTAATCCTTCCTTCACAACACAAACACTCAGCTCAGGGAGAAGAAAGAATATATTCTTTCAATATGTTCATGAACAAATGCCACACCATGGGTTGCCTAATAACTCCAGTGTAGGATGATGGTGATTGTGCTTCTAGCACCTGGAGTATCTCCATGATAAGAACCCTTGAGAGCTAGAATCTGCAGTAGACGTTTAATTTGAATACATACATCAAACACTGATTTGACAATATTACATTTATTTAAACGAGATAATATAACAACGAATAAAATAAAATAAAACATGCCACCGGTTTCATTGGCCCACCCGAGACCGCCCCTATCAGGCGGCTGGACCGAAAAGGATAATTTAACTTCTTGAGCCTAGATAGGCGTTCGTCAAACGCCATGCCCATTATCGCCTCTAACGACACCATCCCTTCTCGTTATTCTGTCTGCTTTTCTACCCACATTCCCATTACCATATCTACCGACTCCTATCATCTGTCTTAACTAATGCGTTTACATATGTATAGAATCTGTCAGGTGTAAAGGTCCGAGACAACCGGAGGAGATTTCCATAGATGCATATGATACATGCTTGTGGTTCTTTTCTTCAACGATTCTTTAGGAACTGGCCGCGGTGCCTAACATGTGTTGGTGGTGGTGGGGGTTGATGGGTGCATTTGCCTGCAGTGCTCTGTTTAAAGTGATGAGTCCCCGCTGCCCACTAACTCATACCCGACTTGTTCATCTTTTAATCATTTGGGACCTTAAGAATTCAAATTTGATGTTGAGATTGTCTCACATTGATTTTGGAAGGGACTGATGGTGAGTTTATAAATGTGATGAAAAGTTTTGCCCTCTGAGCTTAGCTTTTGGAATAAAAGAGACCCAAAATCACTCAACGGCGATATTAGAGCTTAGATTGGTTAATCGAGAAGTTCGACGGGCAAGATTTCGTCACGTCATTAATACATGAATTTATTGCTTCACCTAGGTAGAAACTAGACTGGTACTCGCTAGTACATCCGTCCGTATGAGAGCTTTCCATCGTGCAGGACTCGTTCACATGAAACGAAACGACCAAGTAAAGCACGCGGAGCTTTCACCGACGCTGCTGTTTTTCCTTGTACAGTTACTAGATTGTTACAGCAGCCCATGATTTCCAGCATTTTGTCCTAAACGAACCAACAGCAATTATGCAGCCGCTCTGAGGAGAAAAAACAGAGTTCCTGCGAAACAAAAGGACTCGGCTGTCATCTTGGGCCAAGACAAACAGGAGATCTAGAGCGAAGAGCAAGCGCATGAGGGCTCATGGTCATGGGATCTGATCTTCTGATTAATCAAAACTCTCTCAGAGTGACGTGATAATCACCTGCATGGTCATTCCGCACCAGCACCATTCAACACCCAGACTCCCAGAAAGAAAAAAACAGAGCACGTCAGATCTCTCAAGATCCTAACTTTCAATTTGGACCACCAGCTTCTTTCGCCACGACGGTTCGATCTACATCGGACGGCTAACGCGGACACATTCAATTCCACAGCGACAACAAAATCGATGGGACCATCTCCATCTTGAGGTGGGGTCATGGCTTCTGATGTATGATCAGATCCAATGGTAAAATGCTAATGACACAGCCTATGTCGTGCTTGCGAGTTTGCTTCTGCCAGCTACCTATTTTGTACAGAAAGCGGTTTTATGGGTACCTCGCCGATCTTCAGGACCACCCTATAAGAGGAGCTCTGGGGGTTGAAACCAAAGCAGGGTGGTCCTGAATTTGATCAATAATCATCATCATGAGAGCGAGAGGAGAGGAAAGTGCTTTGGCGGACTGACAGTCACATTTGTACAACTCAAGTACTGATGCATGGATGAATTACATCGCGTCTCGCACCTAGGAATCCAACGAGCCCCTTCACCATATCTTCTCCATGTGACAACAAGAATAAGTAGACTGCATCTCTTGTTGGGCCAACAACTTGAGCAACTGTAGGAGCGACAATGACCGGTTCTCGACAAAAGATTAGGCCAGATTCATTACTTGCGAAGTAGATAGTTCAGCCCACGATGTAGCGCAGTTGGGGCCGGCATGGTCTGGCTCTTCCCAGCTACTCATTGCCCTAGGCTGTGAACTTGAGGATAAAGCTCATTGGTTCTAGCTTGAATATTGCAATTCTGATCCCACATCATGGGGTAAGATAATACACTCGCGTGCACTAGCTACAATATCTTCTTTCAGTGATTGAGTTGCGACTAACATTTTTCTGCAATCGACCACCTGTGCATACTTAGTTCATGACCAAGTTTAGAAGGGCCTCAACATTGTCCCCTAAAGGCATCAGGATCACATATTGCAAAGCAGTTGAAATTGGCAACGGTTCCATCATTTGTTGCGTGACATGCACCTGTTGATGTCCGGTTCAACTCTGGACATGCTGTGTTTCATTTCAATACAAAGTGAGGTGAAACGATCTCGAAATAGCCTAAATAATGATTCCCATGCATAGTCATGATGTGACTGAGCTAATCCACTGCGAGGATGGAACAGAACGCATACAACAGTCAAATGGAAGAAACCAATCTGACCAAAAAGGCCCTCGTTTCTCTTGCCATTGATTTATCAGTGTTGAGATTGTGAGTTGATAAAGAACAGGTGGGGTTGAGTCTTGTGTTGTGTGTGCGCATACAATTGGCTTTGTTAGTTGTCAATTCTTCCGACATCTTACGACGGAGAACAACAGCAGTGAGGCTAGACAAAATGTTCAGTTGGATATTCATGCTCATGTCCGTTGTAATCATAATACAATCTCTCCCCCTTCGATATATCTCTGTTAGCAACCAGTAGAACCCGACACTCACCACCAACGTCGAATCTGACACACTTGAGGTTCTGCTTCTTTCTCCCTTCCCTGGATCAAAATAGATCTTATTAGAATAATTATGCTGTAAAAAATATATTGCCGACCAGTAATGGACTTACGGAGTATGGTTGTTAATGCCATTGATGAATCGAGCTATGTTGGCGCGCTTATCTGGGCAGATGACAAGGCTTCTTGAAGGACTCGAAGCAGAAAGCAGCGTCATCATGCTATCCCCATCGTCATGCTCCCGATTCTTTAAGTAATCCACATCACCAGTGTACTCTGTTATGATAGTTAGATCCTTGATGAACCTATCGGCCTCGACAGTAAACCTGAGATTTAATTTAAGAATTCTGGTGTGAGTAGCAAGCATCGAGATAAACTACCACGTGGAGAGGAACAGTCATCAAATTGGAGATGAATGGAAACAACAAGTATGCTCTCACCCCTCTTGAGGATCAGACACAACCATGAGCGGTGGCCATTCCCCCCTTTCCATCATGGTCTTGCAAAAATTCAAGGTTTCAACATCTTCTTTTGGCAAGACCTGGAATGTGCAAGTTTTTTAATATGGATTGCCGAACAAGAAAGAACTCTACGCATTGTGAAAATAATAGCAACGCAACATAAATCCCACATTGCATAATCACTTGAAGACTAGAATTCTCAAGTATGTCCAGAAGTTCAATATTTCTTGACCCAGTAGGAATTTTGCACAGATAACGCTAAAAGCAGCCAAGGATTAGTCAACTTGCTTTGCATAGTATTTCCCTTGATTTATTGTTGCTTTATTGGGAAAAGGTTTCATTGCAGATCAGCAATTCAATTCAGGTTTCTTGTCTAATGACAGGTTTATGAAGACTCGCATTGCACGATTGCATCAAATCTCTTCCTGAAATCGCTAGTCAATGAGTTACCTGCATCCCTCCCCGTTCAAATGCTGCTCGGTTGGCCAATCTCTGCGCCATTCCAGGCATGTAAGTAAGCTCGTTACTGAACTCTGCTCCAGTAGCTGTTAATGCCGTTGCCAGTGAAGCCATTTGTTTCAATCTCCTAACAGGATCCTCACTCGGATTGAATGGCAGCAATTTCCTCTTTTTCTTCGACACCACTAAGCTGCTGCTTCGCTTACGCTTCTTATGGGTATCTTAAAAGCAAATGGAAGAAGAAGAATCCAGAATTTCAGTGAATCATAAGACAGGGCGCCAGAGCGTGCAGACGAACCCAAAGCGAGATGTAAAAAACATCCTCTTACCGTGAATTGACTTTTGGCTTGTTTCCTTTGTCGTCTGGATGCGAAAGAAGTCAATGATTTTGGTTTGAACAAGAGGGAAGGCTGCACGAAAACAATCATATTAGAAAAGCACAAGGGTTTGCAAAGAGAGATTGATGGCAATGAATGAGCAGAAATTTCTGTGTTAGACCATTTCGAGGAGGAAGAGAAGCCTGCTACATAACCCATCAATTGTTCATCATTAGTCATTCATAGAGCCAGCAGGAAGACTAAAGAGAACCGAACCGCCCTAACTCAATGCATCCGCATCTTCTTTCAGTTGTCATTCTAGGGACACAATGGTTGAAAATTGAAAGAGGACAATCACATAGGTTCAATTCAGGGTCTACTAAAGCGATGATATTAGGGGCATCTCATCAGTTCTTAGCTAACAACAAGTAAAAAGAACCATCAATCGACCTGTCTATCTATCAATCCGATCACCCAGGTGATTGAAAAGGCAAAATGCGCACCACATCCCGCTTGAATTAACATGAGCAAAATCTTAATGAAATACTAATCAAATCTGCGAGAGCTAAGTGACCAATTTCATGAATCAGGCACAACTGAGAATCGCCCGACATCAACCCCAGAACACACAGGCATCGAGAAGCCAGCCTAACCCAGATCAGAACAACCAACAAGACCAACCCTGGATCAGATCAAACAACAAAAATCGAGCTAAAGCAACGAAAGCCAAGAGCATACACTCGAGCTGCTTGCGCTTGGTGCAAGGGGGACAAAACCACGACCCCTTAGGCACGGACACGAGGACCGGCCGGAGGCAGAACAGGTGGTACCCTCGATCGCATTTGTCGCAGAGAAGCAGCTCGTCGCCAGAATCTCCCGACCCACATCTCTCGCAACGCGCGTCGTCGTAGCAGTCGTCGCCGTCGTCCTCGAATGGGGGTCGAGAGAGCGGCTTCGGCGCTCGAGTCCTGCGACCCAGTAGCGTCTTGGTCTTCGTCGTCGAAGGCGACATGTTGGTGGTGAGTCGAACCCGAGCGAGCGAGCGAGCGAGGGAGAGAGAGAGACAGGGGGGCCGTACAGTGAGCAGGGGTCGAGGGTACGTGCGTCATTTAAGTCACCGAGTTTCGCGCGGAAATTGTTGTTTTGGCGCCACTTTGCTGAATTCGGTAATAACGAGCTAACGAGTGGCGCCAATGCCCAGTCATCCGGGCTCGCGGGTCGGCCCGGGCCGTCGGCTCAGCCCATTGGGCTTGTATCACTTCCTTTCTTCTACGCCTTAGCTTAGGCCCATTTGATTCATATAACCTTTTCATTTATCACATTATTCGATCTATTTATACTTTGCCTGCTAGCTATAAGGATTATGAAGAGTGGAGATGATTCCTAAAAATCTTAATTTTCTCTTTATTTTAGACTAGATTGAACGTGGTGACAAATATCAATCTATTACTTGAATAAAACTCATATCCACCCCTTTAATCCAAATCTGACTTGATCCACCCATTTGACTAGCTTGGGGTGGGTCTAAGTCAGGTTAGGTATGGGTTAGTAAAATTGTATTGCATTAAATGGATCAATTTGAGTTGGATCTCCTTCAATCCAACTCAACCTACCCATTTAACGGGCTATGTAATGATCACTCTTCAATTCAAGCTTAAATGCCAATCCAACTAACTCAATCCAACGTCAGTACTACTTAAACAATGTACGTGATGTTCATCGCTCTATCGGCTTTCTTCTCATAATCAAATCCGACCCTATCTGCCCATTTGACTGGCTTGGGGCAGGTACGGATCATATTTAACAAAGGTTGGTAAACTTGTATCGCAATAGATGGGTTAAGTTGGGTCGGACCACCTCCGATCCGATCCGGTCCGACCAGACCCGCCCAATTCAACGTTTGTTCTCTACTTAAACCGTGTACGGAACGTTCCATAGCTCTTTCGGCTTTCTTCTCCTGATGGATCCCGATCCCCGAATGCCCCTCAAAATTCACCTCGTCTCGACTCCCGACTCGCCCGAGTTCGCTCGCTTCACCCGGGCCCTGACTCGCTCCTCCGTCATAGGCCTCGACGCCGAATGGAAGCCCGCGCGCGGCCCCCACCCCGAGTCCACCTTCCCCACCGTGACGCTCCTCCAGCTCGCTTGCCGACCAGCTCGCCGAGTCGCCGCCTCGGAGGAGCCCGCGGTGTTCCTTCTCGATCTGTCGTCGATCCCCCTGCCTTCGGTTTGGGAGCTCCTGAGGGATGTCTTAGCGTCTCCCGACGTCTTGAAGCTCGGGTTCAGATTCAAGCAGGATTTGGTCTACCTGTCCTCCACCTTCTGCGCTCAAGGATGTGATCCTGGATTCGATAGGGTAAGGCGTTGGAACTCGGATGGATTTTCGAGTCGTCTCACGTTGTTATACATTGCAAAGTGTTAGAGGAGGGGGACATACGTTTGTTGATTATGTCGTGTTCGAGTACAATTTGCTGAAGAACCGTGGAAGCTTGCTATGAGTCCTCTTAGTTGATAAATATTATTACACAATTGGTCAGTTGCAGGCAAGTTAATTGTGAATATTCCGCTGCAGTAGGTGCATCACTCATCCGTAGCTCTCGCTGGTGAGAGAAGTAAAGTCGGTTCTTGTTCTGAGAGACAAAAGCAAGATTTTTGAACTCCATCTAGCTTATTATGCTTTGCAGGATATTTGGGTCACGATGCTGTATGTGATTGGAGTAGAAAGTGATGTAGCCCTATATTATTCGTGACAAATTTGTGCTTACGCGTACATTTATATTGTAGAAACTGCATAGGACTTGTATGGTGAAAAGGGGTTGCCTCACTCGCTGCTTTAGAGTTAATTATGAAAATTGCTGGGGTTTTCTTCTTTTTCCTTGACAATGGGATGATAGCTTACTTCTTGAAAATCTCTTGGCACTGTTTCAGGTGTTAGGTTGGAAGATTATCAAGTGTTGATTTTTCACTTTACGGTTTAATTTATTTTTAAGCATTGGACAGGTGGAACCCTACATTGATATTATGGGTGTGCATAATATTCTGCGACAAAAGCTATCGGGAAGGAAGACGGCTAAGGTTTCGAAGAGTCTGGCTGCTATCTGTGAAGAACTTTTGGGCTATTCTCTTTCGAAGGTTTGCTCCTGGATTCTATATTTGAACTTCTGTAGAAGGAGGATTGACTCTATTATTAGTGGACTCTGAGTGGGAAGATGAGTATGATGCGCATCATTTGGTGTCGAGCAGCACCTACTAGTAGAACTCAATGATTGTTCAAGATAAAACCCAAGCAAAAATGCTTTTTTTAAGCATTTCCTTGTGCTATTAAAAGAAGTGTGATATATGCTTTAATATTGCTCCTATGTAGAGATTTCATGTTTTTACGTAAATCTGTAGCATACTAAAGAGTTCAAGATGATTCCTTATATGTGTTATTTGAGGTAATTTAGATGAAGCAAGGGTTGCTCTTATGGTGTTCAGTTGCTGTTTCTGCAAAATTCTTTTAATAAGATGATAATGTGATTAATCTCTTTAGGAACTTCAATGTAGTGATTGGTCACAACGTCCTCTTACGGAAGAGCAGAAAGAATATGCAGCGAGAGATGCGCTCTGCTTGCTTGAAATTTTCAGTGTCTTTCAGGCCAAGATTATCAATAAAGGTTGTACTGCTGGAACTCGCGAAATTCCTGTGACATATCTTTGACATTCATAATGCAAAGAAAATTCTTTGATCACCTGGAATACATCACATGGCTTTGCAAGTGCATTATTCTTCTTTATTTCGACTTAGTTTCATTTCTGCTGTTAAAATTGAATCTGCCAAAACAATTCGTTTCTCTTCACATGTTGTGGAGATAGGGTCAAGAAGGGATGTACATTTTAGTTTTGGAAGACTGACGACTGTGACCGTTCTCATCTCTTCAGTAAAATGTCCCTTTACTTGCAGCATCTTCTTCATTACGAAGCCTTGTGCCTTATGTTAGCATTTCCTTTTTCCGCATGTCACAGCTTTAAGTGATGGGTTTTATCTATCCTGATTGATTAATTTTTTCCTTTGTAGGGAAATGTTTAAATGGCGAGGTGGTCCTGCATTCGGATCACATGAATCTTGGATTGAAAGAAGTTCTTAAAGAACCCGATACATGTAGTGCAATTCTGAGGATTAAATCTTTTGAAGCTTTACACGTTGTGCGGACCACTACAGCTGAATTTCCTCATGGGATAGTTACAGTAGATGAGGCATCTTTTAGGTCCTCATTTCGAAGTACTGAATCCGTGGATGAGGCACTTCTGCTTGTTGTGAGAAAATTTGGGGAAAAGATTTTGCTAAAAGAATCTGATCGAAGACCTAAAGCCTCCAAAAAGAAAGGTAGAAAAAGATATTCATTAAATTCTGTTTCCAAAGAGAAGAGGGAAACTTTTGATGAATGGCAATGGCCAGCGCCATGGGATATTTCAACGGGTGGTGATGGATGCCCCAAGTTTCTGTGTGATGTGATGGTAAGCATTTTCTCTTATGCGTGAAGTTTCCAGCAATGGCATATATTAATTACTTAATGAGGAGCATGATTTGAGACATGGCTCGATGTCATGATTGTGTAGTCAAAGCAGCGTTCTCTTTTATGCTATCTGTCGTTGGAGTGTTCAATGTCATTTCTCAAACCGCGGATTCCCTGTCAGTGTAATGCAGGACTTAAAATCTGTCTTTTCTCATACAAGAAAACCTCTTCTCAGGTTGAAGGCTTGGCAAAACATCTTCGGTGTGTTGGGATAGATGCTGCCATCCCTCATTCGAAGAAACCAGAGCCCAGGTTCTTCTCTCGCATGTGACTTTTCTCCCCCCCTGTGTGTGCGCTTCCAACTGCTCTCTTGCATGTGACTTGCAATCTTGACAGAACTTCTTTTGGGAGAAATGATATTCTCTTCTACTGTTGCAGGGAGCTGATTGCTCAAGCACATAAAGAGAAGAGAGTTCTTCTTACTCGAGATGCTAAGTTATTGAGACACGAATACTTGTTGCAAAATCAAATATATATGGTGAAAAGTTTATTGAAGAATGAGCAGCTGCTGGAGGTATGCATGCAGGAATTTCAATGCCAATTTAGTTTAGATTCAACCAATCAATTGGCACTTATCATATTGATATCCCCAAATGGACCAATCAATTGTCGAAGCGAGTTAAGGGTTATTTTCATGGGTTCAAGACATGCTGATCTTAAGAATGTTCTGCAGGTAATAAAAGCTTTCCAATTAGAAATTTCGGAGGATGATTTGATGTCTAGGTGCACCAAATGCAACGGTAGGTTCATTCAGAAGCCCCTATCAACTGAAGAAGCTGTGGAAGCCGCAAAAGGTTTCCAAAGAATCCCAAGCTGCCTGTTTGACAAGAATTTGGAATTTTGGCAGTGCATGGACTGTAACCAACTATATTGGGAGGTATGATTTGGGTCTGCCCGTTATCTTCCTATTTCTTTGGTTGATTTGTTTCAGATCTTGATTTTCTCATATTGTGTGCTGCGATTCCTGTTTAAAAGGAACCTGCTTCGATCAACCGCACTTCTAAGAAGTCGAAACCTCTTCACCTGTTATATTCAACTCCCCACGCTTGAATTACTAGAAACGTACTCCCACATCTAATCCCCGGAATCACTTACGTTTCACCATTGCAGGGAACTCAGTACCACAATGCGGTTCAGAAGTTCATAGACGTTTGCAAGTTGAACGAGTAGAAGGTGCTAGTTCCAAAATTGATCCAATTGCATTGGAATGCAAATGTAGAGGCACGACCCTCGTTCTGAATGTCATCGTCCTCTATGGTATGCTTGTTTTTCATCAAGAAACTGAGCTGATCTTAAGTTCCGGGTAATGTCTATGGTTCTGTACAATATACGTTGTCCCTGAAATGAGAGGCCCCCCTCCCGTGGACTAACGATTGCAGACATCGGACTGCTGTTTCTCGGTAAAATGCCAGGTCCTGGCTTCGAGGATATTTCGATCCGATCGTAATGTCTGGTTGGGGGGCCCCCTTGACGAAGATTTTCGTTTAGTGCGTTGCGCGGGTACGTGTTAGTTGACAACCCCACGATATCAGTCCTTGTGTAAAATGAGAAGAATGAGGTGTGCAGTTCTGGTTTGGGTTCGGTGGTCGTTTTCTTCCCGCGAGAAATTTACCTTCGTTCTAATTTGGAGATATATATGTATGGGACCCGCAAAAGCTGGAGTTAAATCAAACGGACGAACCAGGTTTTTGAGATTTGAGTATTAGTTGGAGGGGTTCGGTTGTCCCCGACGCATGATGGACGGGTGGTGCTCGGAGCTAATTTAGCATCTACTTTCTAAATTTTCGTGTCCAAATAAATCACGTGAACCTGTTCCCCAACATGAAGTTCCCCTACGTTTCTGGCCCTGGCATGCTGAGGTCGGAGCCCGTCAGAGCGGAAGGCTAGTCAGAATTCCGGGCCGCGCCGCCATTGCAGCTCAACAGAGACCTGCTCTGCCGCTCTCAATTGGCGCACCTCGTAGCTTTGCAATGCCTAGCTCTCTCTCTCTCTCGATCGACATTTGATTAACTAGACGTTGATATGAATTATTATTTTTTTGGGGGTCAGACGATAAATATAAAGTCTAACGTGTCAGTTTCTGGAAATAGTGTTTTAACTCTTAGAACCGAGAAAGTCGGTTATATGTAATTTTATACGTTTATATATAGACGACGTGAGATTGATGTGCTGACGCGATCCTTTTCAACATACAAAACAATGAATAGATTGACTACATTAGAAGAAGGGTCGACGGCAAAAATTCCGGCAGGCTTCAGGAAGTGCTTTCTTTCGGAGTTACTAAAAGGGGGCGAGCTTAAAACCTTTGTAATTTTGGGGGAGGAGGATAGGATATAGGAATCATAGGACCAAGGAATCCACCTCGGGCTAGTAGCTCGCTCTTGTATTATATCGGTACGATCGACAATCGAACTAATTTAAACGTGCATATCTAATAAACCATGTATTATTGATCCTAAGAACAATCGTATAGGCTGAGAGACATCTGTGGCTAGTTTGGTAATGGGTTGCTGTTCGATGGAAATTTCGCTTGGATTGAATGTTGCAGAGTAGCGTCACTGTCGATTAAGTCTTAAGTAGAGAGATAGATCTAGAGACGCGAATCTTAAGATTTTCGAGAAGTCTTAATCACAGTATCGTTGAGGGCTACTATGTATATTTACATTCACATTTGGAAAATATTATCCATCATAATGCGTCCGATTCGCGGTATGTGCGAGTGCGCGCAAGAACATGGATTAGAAAGACAAAGCGACTGAGCGTCGTAGTCTTACCTAAATTCAATTCCCAGTGGACCATCGCCTACCGACAACGAGTTCATCGTGTGGTGCCTGTAAAGAACGATATCCACCATTTCTAGGTCTCGTCAAACTGAAGAATATCACACTGGATTATTAGGAAATAAATCATTATCATAGCTCCAAATAGATTCAAATTCAAGCAAATTAAAGAGTCAACGCCTAGCCGCAACTGATGCATGCCGAAACATTTCACACCCTCTTTTCCCATCAACATGTGACAACTAAGTTGGGACGTGAACATCCTGTCTTTGTGGTTAATGAACATGCATGAATGATAAAGCTACTTAGGGCACGTTTGGTTCTGCTTTGAAAAAATGTCTTTGGGAAAATGCAAAGACTATTGGGCTAAAGGGATTTTTTTGAATGCAAATGGTATTTGGTGAATTGTAATTTTAAAATACATTGGAAAACAGCTTTTAACTTAAACAGTATTTGGCAAAATCACACTTAAGAAAGCATCTTTGCTTTTTAAAGGATCGTCGTCGGGGTCCCTGAAGTCGCGCAACTCAAGCAATCGCCGCCTGGGGTCTCGCAAACCAAGGAAACCATCACCTCAGGGGATCGTTGCCTAGGTCATGTGACCTCAGGCAACGATCGCTTGAGGTCAACAAACCCTAGGCCGTGTTGCCTGAGGTCAAGCGACCTCAACCAAAAAATTATCTAGCTAAGAAAATTCTCAAAAATTAGCATGTACTTTTCAACACTATGAATTGATGATATGTGTGTTAGAAGAGCATTACGAATTCAATCCTCCATGCCATTACAAATTAAGGAATATTTCCTTTCAAGATTAATAAGTTTTCTCTTTATAAATTATTTATTTAAGTTGGTGCATCATGATATTGATGTACATAAATTGGGTGTTTGTAATATTTTTGGTGTATGGATAAATTGTCAAGAGGTTGGATGAACATGGGCCATTGGATGGGGTGTGGGAGAGTCAAGAGGATTTGGGATATGTTCACTAAAAGTCTTAAAATTTGTTATAAAAGTGCAATTGAATCCTAAAACTTACAAAAAGTGTAATTAAGTCATAAAACTTGTTAAATTGGTTCAATCGAGTCATTCTCTAACTTCATCTAACTTTGGCTAACGGAAAATGCTAACATAGTATTTTTTAAATATTTTTTCTCTTTTACGTGGCGATGACGTGATCAAAACGACGTCGTTTTGGTTCAAATCTATTTTTTAATATAAAATTTATTTAAATTAAATATAAAAGTAAGCTAAACAAAAAAAAGGAGGAACCAACAGCTAAAGGTTGTAAGCACTCGCCGTTGTTGCTCGACCATTGCCGGAAGCATAGAAAGGATTGAGTGTTATATTGCCCAATTATTCCTTATGTGAAAATTTAATGACTATGACCCACTAAGAGAGAGGTTACTTGACCGCTCGAAGAAAAGGTAAGGTGCAAATACCCTTTTATATATATATATATTTTGATAACTGAGATAAATTCAAATTTTCAGGACGTTCCTATATAGAATGTAACAGCAATGAGATGTCAATCCCACCAAACAACGGCA
Source organism: Metrosideros polymorpha var. glaberrima (assembly GCA_001662345.2). Taxonomy (NCBI): domain Eukaryota; kingdom Viridiplantae; phylum Streptophyta; class Magnoliopsida; order Myrtales; family Myrtaceae; genus Metrosideros; species Metrosideros polymorpha. The sequence continues at coordinate 15,294,029 of BCNH02000001.1, forward strand.
ACCACCTGGTGTCTGTCTGGGAGGACATTGATGACAAAATCTAAAATTTCTTCTTCTTCTTCTTATGGAGTGAGAAGGTCCATATCTCAAAAGAGAAACAATCCATTCCATGCTCGAACCATCTACACGAGAGTTCACTTTCCTTTTGATGAATGCCCCCTTTGAGCAGTAGCTTTCAGTTTTGGTTAGTTAATAATCAATTACCCCGTCAGAAACGACTATTTTTAACAGACTATAAATTCTAGTTGTCCAAATTTGATTAGAAAAGACAATCTCTCTCTTTAATACCATTGGCTCCTTTGTAAGCAAATCTGGGAAACTTTCTCTTTTAAGAATCTGCTTTCTTTATAACTGATAATAATAATAAAAAATCATCAATGAGTGACTTGAGATACATTGAAAGAATAGATTTCGTGATTATTCTCTACTTGCTTGCCTAAGTTTCAATATAAAGCTACACATGCACAGCTTTGATTTGCTTCGGATTTTTTTTTTTTGGTTCCTTGAATCATTTCTTGAACTCAAAATGCAGTATTCATTCTTAACTACTCTCCTATTGGCTCTGTGGAGCCTGTCAAAGGTTAGCTTTAGCCAAGTCTGCAGCGATCCAAATCAAGATTCGGCGACCATTGTCGTCGATCAGTCGGGCGGTGGGCAATTCACCACGATGCAACAAGCCATCGACTCCATCCCGTCGAAAAACAGCGTCTGGACTCACATCCTGGTCAAACCCGGGATTTATGAGTAGGTTGAAAAAATGTGATATTTTATTCGATTAAGCTAGCTCTTGAAAAATTGTACTGCTGAATGTTTTCTATAGAGAAAAGGTTGTGATACCTGCAGACAAGCCATGCATGGTCCTCGAAGGGAACTCAACAACAAACACCATGATTAAGTGGGGCGACGGCGGTGTAGTTGATGAAAGCGCTACCTTCACGCTTTATGTAGAAAATTTCCAAGTCAGAAATATAAAAATCAAGGTAAGAATTGCCCTTCACTGGGTTTTTTTTGGGTGAAAAATAGCTAATCTCATATATTTCCCTATTCTTTCTAAGAAATTGTCATGCATACACATTCTATGGCTGATATGGTCTAATATGGTGTTATATTAGAAAAAAAACGGCCTCATTTTGTATGGACTTCAGTACATCTGTTGATCTTGTGCACTTCACACTATGATTAGTTGAGCACAAATTTGATATCGTCGAACTGAAGAATATCACATTGGATTATTAGGAAGTAAATCGTTATCATAGCTCCAAATAGATTCAAACTCAAGCAAATTAAAGAGCCAAAGCCTAGCCGCAACTGATGCATGCTGAAACATTTCACACCCTCTTTTCCAGTCAGCATGCGACAACTAAGTTGGGACGTGAACATCCTGTCTTTGTGGTTAATGAACATGCATGGACGATAAAGCTACTTAGGGTACGTTTGATTCAGCTTTGGAGAAATGTCTTTGGGGAAATGCAAAGGCTATTGGGCTAAATGGATTTTTTGCAATGCAAATAGTATTTGGTGAATTGTAATTTTAAAATACATTAAAAACAAATTTAGCTTAAACAATGTTTGGCATAATCACACTTAAGAAAACATCTTTTCTTTTTAAAGGACCGTCGCCTGGGTCTCTGAAGTCACGCGACCCAAGCAGCCGCCGACTAGGGTCGCACAAACCCAAGCGACCGTCGCCTCAAGGGATCGTCACCTGGGTCACGTAACCCCAGGCAACGATCACTTGAGGTTAGTGGACCCCAGGCCGCATCGCCTAAGGTCAAGCGATCTTAAGCAAGGTTGTCGATAGCCACATTTGACCTCACGCGGAGTCTCACCAGATGCTCGGCAACCTAAAACCTCATCGGTGGCAAGGACAGTTTCGAAATTATGATAGTTGAGCGAGGACAAAGATGTAAGAAAAAATTTATATTTGCATTTTAAAAATGCAGCATTCCAAAGGATCTCTATACCTAATTTGGGCTAAAAAACTTTAGAGATGCAATCATATCTCCTCAAAATGAATAAAAAAAAATAGCCGAACGCCATTTGTATTTGGTCAAGAGACTTCAAAACCCCAAAGACCACTTTAAATGCCGAACCAAAACGCCGTCACTTGCCCCCATGTCACGACTTGACGATTCCTACGTATCTGATGACCTATAACAAATGAAAAGAAGCTGCTCCTGTTCACTCTGCAGGGGGATTGATGAAGCATTCATCACTGCTCCTGCGATGGCGGCAACAAAGACCCAAGTTAGCTTCGTGGGAGGGCGCGGAAGAGCCGACCTACCTGCGCACTCTCTCTCTCTCTCTCTGAGAATTTTAGGTAACGTGCAAATAATGGCGAGGAGGGAATGGGAATGGGAATGGGAATGGGAATGAGAATGAGAGGAAAATTCTCGGTCACTTCTTGAGGGGTTTGGTCAGATAAAGGAAGAACCCCTACCTTTAGGTCCACGTAGGATTTGCACCGAGACGCCCTTTTGAAGAATATATAAAGATTTGCCAATCCCACAAAGATATGCGGATTCCCAAAATTTTTTAAAATTAAAATGGAAAAAGCGTGTGTCTGTGAGAATTTTCATGTGATGTTTCATCACACAATTAATTGGGACAGCGAAAGATTAACCGATGGACAAAACTGCCCCTCTCTCTCTCTCTCTCTAGACTCTCGTCACTGATAAGATCATACAACGCAAGGCAGAGAGAGGAAGAAGAAGAGGAGGAAGAGCTGCAAGAAAGACCACTTTCGAGGCGTTTCGTATCTTTCTGATCTCTTCTTTCTTCCTTTTTCATCCCATGGACACTGCTGGGTGGCGACAGGTAAAGACAAAAAGACATTTCATTCTTGTTCCTCTTTCTCCGATCATCATCATCATCATCATCATCATTTAATTTCCCTGTGTTCTTGGGTCTGTGTCTGCGGGTGCGGGGGGAGATTTTCTCAAGGTGTGTGCAGAAAGAAAAAAGTTTCAGCTTTGGAAAGAAGCTTTCGGTTGATTTTATCTGCTCAAAAAAGTTGAACTCTCTTTCTTTCGGTTTCCACCCATGAAATGATGCTGCTCTTTAGCTTCCCACTAAACACTCCTCCTTTGAAATTTCGTGTGCGTAGTAGCTTTCTTCCTTAATAAGAAATCTTTCGTCGTCATCATTATCTCTCTCTGTCGAAAGTACTGCACTCTTTTTCTCTCTCTCTCTCTCTCTCTCTCTCTTTCTCTTTCTCTTTCCCACCCTCTGATAAAGCGATCTGGGAAAGTTGTTCCTCTTTGTTCTCTTTCCCTTGTAAACATGTAATAACCCCAACCCTCAAAGTTGTCAAAAGTTAACTGCTTTTGTTTTCTTTTCTCTGTCCTGTGCTTCTTCTTTTTTTCCTTTTTCTTCTATTGCTCTCTCTCTCTCTCTCTCTCTTTCCCCCACAAATTCTGAGTGATCCAATCTTTTTCATGGTCTTGGATGAGGACTTTCAAGATTTTTTTCAGTATTCTTTGGCACTTTTAACTGTTCTCTCTCTCTCTCTTCTTTTCTTTTTGGTGGAATGATGTTCAGGGCATTGGGGATATTAAAGACATGGAGGGCTCATCGAGGCCTGCCCTAAGGTCAAGGCCTCAAAAGGACCAAGCTTTAAACTGCCCAAGGTGCACCTCCGCACACACCAAGTTTTGTTACTACAACAACTACAGTCTCTCTCAGCCCAGATACTTCTGCAAGAACTGTAGGAGGTACTGGACTGAGGGTGGGTCTCTCAGAAATGTACCTGTGGGTGGTGGGTCAAGGAAGAACAAGAGACCATCATCATCATCTTCATCTTCAACTTCATCATCATCATCATCGAAGAACAAGATTTTTCCCAATCTGACCCCACCACCCCCAACCATCCTTCAATCTGACCCTCAAAACCCTAGTAATAAGCTCCATGAAGGCCGAGATCTGAGCTTGTCCAGCTACTTGCCGGCTCAGGCTTACGCTGCCATTAGTCACCACCTCCCAAACCCTAGCTCTTCTTCTTCTTCCCCAATGGAGCTTCTGAAGAGCGGTGGGACTTGTCCTAGTGGTTTGAGCCTGAGTAGTTTAATGGCGATTCCCGGGTCTGATACAGGCGCCTGCATGTATTCATCATCAGCTGGGTTCCCTCTGCAAGAACTCAAGCCAACCCTCCAATATTTCTCTCTGGCTGGCCTTGAAGCTGGGGAGTTCAAACAAGTGCCCTCGAGGGCTGCTGAATTCGACCAAATGAATAGGGGCCAACATGGAGATTCATCAACTGGGTATTGGAGCGGATTGTTGGGTGGAGGATCGTGGTGATGACATGGTCACGTGACAGAAAGATAGCAACAGCTCTTTTTGCATGAAAAGCATTCGCAGGAATTCAGGATGAGTTTGATTTTCCTTTGATTTTTTTTTTCCTTCTCAATTATTTCCCTCTCAGTGTGTGACTTGTTTCTAGGATGATGGAAAGCTCGGTAACGGATAGGGGTAAAATGGTTTCTTCATTTTTCTTAGTTACTGTCATTCCACAGAGCGAGTTTCATTTGCTTTGCTTTCCTCCATTTCATTGGTTTCTTCTTATATTCTTCCGTGCTTGTATGGTCTTTTGTTCACCTTGTCGTACAAGCAACTTGGTCAATGGGGAAGTGTTTGAGAGGTTTCTTGATGGAGAAATTAAATACCTTCTGGAGAAATCCAAAAGAAAGTAGATACATCACATCTAAGTTTTGGCTAAGGTCTAATGCCAGCATCTTCTTCCTTCACTGCAAGAGAAGAGATCACAGAGCTACTAGCTTTTAGTATTTGCATTGGTATTTGCGGAGATGGCTTGATCAATAGTAGCGTACGAGAATAAATATTTAACTTGGGAAGTCACGGATATGTGTGGTGATTTTTCTTTTTCTTTTCTGTTGGTAAAGTGTGTTGGAATGATGGCTGTCAATCCTTTAGCTTTTACAGCAATTATATATGATGTAACTGCGCGGGTGCGCTCCTCTCTTTCTTCTCTTCAATCGCAAGTGTCTGGTCTGGTCTTATCAGCAACATCATCTTGGCAAAGATTCTTGCAGCAAAGCCCAGAAAAGCTGATTGAATGAATGGAGCGAGCAGAGAGAGAGGGGTGCGAAGAGAGGTGACGTGAGAGTGAGAATAAGAAACGAGTGGGAAGGACTAGAGGTGCGTGTAACGTGAGTGAGGATGACCCATCTTCCACTTTCCCTCCCTCGCCAGCAAGTTGTGCGCAGCTTCACGTGGTATCCCACTTTCATCATTAGGGTTTCTCTCTCTCTCTCTCTCTCTCATATGTTATAGATAAACCCAATATAATGATGGTGGGATAGGCGTAAAGTAGTCATAAAAATATCCTGCCTCCCTCGTTTTATTTGAACTCATTGAGTTTATACAGCATGTGTGTGGTGCTTGCCCACTCTGAAATCCCTATTGGTAGTGACTAGTGAACTTATGACTTGATTAACCAAAAATGAAAATGATTAGAAGTTAATTGATTGAAACAAAATATGAAGGACTAACTCGTTCAACGAACGAAAGGTTCATGACTACCGTAGCGTTTGTAAGTACTTATACATAGTTTGTGAATTATTGTCTGCACATGCGGTGTGTTGACCGTGTGAAAAAAATTTCTCGACTTAAAGATAGGTTTCAAAGATTCAAAATTTATAGATGCATTTTGTCCTAAGATAGATTCGAAGCATACCCATTTTCTTAAATTAACACATAAATAGGTACATGACGAGCTAATCGAATCGCGGCTCCATGCTGAGGAGCCATCGTTTCGTAACTTCACCGGTATTTATTCCTCTCGCTTCTTTGCCATGCAAGCGAGGAACGAATTTGCCCTAGGGTCTGGTCCTAACGACGCCTACCGACGTTCCCCCCGTTCACCGTGGAGAAGGAAGCCGATCAACATCCCCATCGCCCTCCTTCCCCCACTGAAACAAAGCGGTGTTAACCCATCGATGAAAGCGAAACCATGCACGCATTCCACAATTTGGGGAAGCAGTAAACGTTGGAGTTATTATTCTGACGTCTGTTCTTCAGAAAAGTGGTGAAAGGTCGCGAGCAAGGCATGATGATGATGATGATGATGATGGGGGGCGGTGGGGGTGTGTGGGTTTTTGCTAAACTCGGGCCATCCATCCCTCTCTGTCGCCCCAGAATCTTGTCCCTCGTGTCCCTCCATTTCTGTGAAAACTGAAACAGGCCATGGACGGGTCTGAGTTCTAGCTTCTTTAGCTTTCGACTCATCTTTGGCATACATACATGGCTCTCTTATAATTGCATTTTGCTGCCCTTGTCTATTTTAGCCCGGTGATGACAACGACTGGTGTAATCTCGTCGAATCGAGTCTCTTCTAGGTGGGGCAGTCTGCGATGTTGCACCACGGTGCATGTCTTTGGGATTTGTAAAACGTGGATGCGTCCGTTTATTGGGGAACAAATCATCCTTGACAAGTTCTTCAGTCGAGATTTACGACAGTTTTGTAATGACCTACGGCGAAATGGCCATATTCAAAAGGTATGATTTTGTGATGTGTGGTGATTGATGACCAAATGAATGTGTTTAAAAGCAGTTACAAGCCACCGGCAAATCCGTCTTAGGTGATATTATTAAAGATGGAGACACAACTCGGCCGACATTATATCCTCAAAATCCAAGTGAATGCCCAAAAGTTAGAACCTGCTTGTATTTGGTGGTTTGAGAAATCGAACTTGTCTTGTACGCTCAATTCACCCAACTAGTCCGGTTTTCAATTGCCGAGCTAACCTGTGGGATTTTGCATGCACGCGTGATGAACAGATCACAGAGCAACTTCAGACAATAACACAGAAGAAATCAAACCGCCTACTCATGTTAGATGACTCAGATCTTCGTCTATGCATTTGAGTGCCTTTGCTGATCTCTGGATATGGACCGGCGGGTTCAAAGTTCGTCCTCGCCAATGTCTTATAAATTTCAGTAGTTACAGGAAATGGGATACAGAGATTCAACCCATACCATCTCTCTTTTCGCAATGTGAAATCAGCCTTTTAAGTTAAAAATGTTGCTGCAGAAACAAGTCTGTCAAATATGGTCATTCCTTTAGGGTAAGGACCCATAAAGTTTACCCTTTACAGTGGCTACCGTTTTCCTAGCCAACCATCAAAAGAGCATGCGAAACAGATGCAAAAAAGAAGCTGGCTACAACAACCCATGAGAGAATTGTAAATACAGAGACTACCAATTCAATGTACCTGATGCGAAGTGCCGTGCTTTTTCCAGGAAAAAAGGACAAGGTTAAGGTGGCGAAGTGCATATGCAACTCCAAGAGGTAACAAGGTGTTTCGAGCTCTAGCCGGCAACATCTCCACCTCCTACCCGAACTCCATTTTAGAGCACACATAATAAGCTATTGCCACAGGTTTGGTGAGCTACGGGGAATACAGGGGTATCGCCATATCAATGAAGTCAAATAGCTCAACACAATTGACTCACGAATTCAACTCGAACAATCAACTACTTACCCTTTTCCAGAAACCGAAGCTGAAAAATCAGCCAGTTATGGACATAACACAACTGTTAGCCTTGAGGATAGCTGACACTGCAGAAGGAGCCTTCGTAGAATAAATATCAGGAAAGTGAAACGTGACAGGGAATTGTGAAATCACATAGACTAGTTTTTTTAATCCACAGAAGCACAATCTAGAGATGCTTCTTAGACCTATTTCTCCCATTAATCACGTGTTTTAGACCTCAAACCTCTGGAATAATGGGATACACCTCGACTTGACCGACTCAGAAAAATGAAAGTGACAATTTACTCCCATCTCAGGAAAGGACAATGTGAAACTATTGAAAAGACCTTAGATCTTCACCAAGCAGCAAGTTCTTCTGCGTCGCAAGCAACCCAGAAGCATTCCAGAAACCAAAAGGGAAGGAAAAGAAAAAGGCAACACTCCAAAGCGGCCACTTCGACTTAAAATTATCTTCTTGTGAGTTGTGAATGTTCAAACAAACCGGTTGGTGATCTTATGTTTGTATAATACCATGGCTTTCTTTCCCTAGTTGGGAACCACGAAATTCAAGAGCTCGATGTCAAGAACCTATAAATTCACAGCTACTAACTGAAGGGAAGCAAAAATCCAAGTAAAATCAGACAATTTCATATATACAAAAAGTGAAAGCGATATGCAACTTCCAGACACCACACATGGCAAGATTCCATGGTTCCTAGGACCAATTTTTAATCAGCCAAGAAATCTCTGTACACAAAGATCGGGCTATCTACACAGTCACATAAGCATGGGGATTTATGCAGATTAATGTTTTGTCAAGCATGAACATCGGCTGGTGCTCCTGCTACCAATTTTCCTTAACAATCTTCACCTTCTCGAATATGAATTTTCCTTCCTTATACTTCTGTGAAGCCTCGTAGGCCCTCTCGTACTTCCAACCCAACACCTCATGGCAATCGGCACAGGATATGTCCGCAACCGTATGAAGACCAGTGCGGAGGCGCCGATCTTCTTGGGCCCCCACGACAATGTTCATGGCATGAGAGAACAGAAAAGCCCGGCCATTTATTCCCTAAGAACAACAATCTCCAGACCCCCATTAAACTGATTCATATGCTTGAATTTTGATAATTGACAAGAACTTGGAAACAACAGCAATAGCTATAAACTAAAAAAAAAATGAGATCGAACACCATTTAGCCATCTATTGTGAGACAAAGCCAGATCCTCTCCTACCTGTAATGCCAAGGACAAATCTCACCTTCTATTTAACAGCTTTAAAATGGCCTTGAAGCAAGAATGGAGCATGAACTCAGAATTTAAGACATGACGAGACATTTCGCTGACTCTGTTCAATTAAGTTTTTTCCCATCAGGAATCTCTTTGTAGTATATCTCATACAGCCGACACGCAACGAGGGTCGCACCGATTACTTAAGCACTATGCTCAAACGTGTTGCAAGTTCCAAACATCACTGAACTAAAACATTGCGAGTCCACAGAACAATCAAGAACAACAAAACATCCCCTCAGAAAACAAAACGCGCCTCACCTGGAAGTCCTTGGAGATAATATCATCGTGAAGACCAACGTGGTTTCGACAATTGTAGCAGCTGTACACCCGAGGCCCCACAAATCCCTCCATTGATGGAAAAAGAACTCCAACCCTTCTCCTAAGCCGAGCTGTGTGAGCCAACAAAAGCAGCGAGCAAACAAACGCGAATTAGAAGAACAAACCCACCAGCGGAATCTATAGATGAACACGAGTCGGCAAAGAAACCATAGATTTTGCTCACCTACAGAAGAATTCGGCGACGACCCAAGAGTCCAAAGCAGAGGCTTTAGCGTGCAAGATTGCAGCGGAACGGACTTTCTCCGGGGTTGAGCAATGATTCCACGGAAGAAAAAACCGGTTCGACAGGGACAGGACGGGTAATTAAAGAACCCCAGAAGAGCGCCCGGTCCAAAAATCAATTCGTACGGTAAGTGACCGGAGCAAGAGAGCAGCAACTAGAAGCAAAGGAGAGCAGAAAAGTCCAACGCAAACCGAAGGGCGTAATGACCCACCAGTCAATTGGAACAGTGCATCGGAAATGGATTAGGATCTGCGCTGTCGATTGTCCACCGGATCAAGCAACAGCTGATGGAAGATTAAAAAGTAAACAGAGAAAATTTTAAAGAACCCACGCTCGCCCATTCTTGTGCTCATCTTCTCAAGAGGAGAGGGACCCTCGTCGCGGAGGTGAAGCTCCGGGAATGCCATCCACGAGGTGAATCGGACCGGACCGGACCGGACCGATCAGCAGCAGAGTGTGCGGAACTGTAGACCCACGCGCCACTCGGGTCCGCCAATGGTTTTGCGTCCTCGTAAACAGCGGCCCGCGCCTACCCCCCACGGTGCTTTTCTTGGCGAATCGGCTGCGCGCGAGACCAGCTCATCGTGATCGTCGGATTGGATTGGCGAATTGGCCCCACGTGATTTGACGGCCACGATGAAGTAAGATGATCAGTCGATGCTTCTTTAGCTCGACGCCTCCTTCAGCCTCATCGTGCATCACATGTTCCAATCCTCGTGGTACTAATGAAGCTGAATTTTCCCTTTGACTAGAGTCCATCTCGTGCATTAGTCAGATTCTTTGGCCAATTTCTACCTTTGGATAATTTCTAGACAGAAAACAAGAGCCCCCGAGAAAAATTGGATCTCTTGTTAGTGAAGTCATGGCATGGTAATTCAACAAAGAAAAAGTCGTGCCGCGGAAGATGGTTGTGGATTTTGCAATTTATTTTCACCCACTTTCACCACTTTTCCTCATCCATGATCCAAAGTCTAAGTAAAGGCCCAAGTGAATTAATACTATATTAGACTATTCCCACCTCCGTTTGCACCGAATTAAGCTGTCGTTTCATATCCTATTGAATCAAGGCACGACCAAAATTGACCTCAGTTGATCATGAGAAATGCCGTTAGACAGTCCATTTACCACCTCGACGAAACCGAACTTACGTATGTCATACGGCATGGTTTTTGCTCATATGTTATGATTACAATAATATATGTGAACTAACAATAGCAACTTTATCAAGATACTTTATATATATATATGTTATGATTACAATAATATACGTGAACTAACAATACCAACTTTATCAAGATACTTTATATATATCGCTTGTCTACTGAGTTGATAGGCCCTTTAACATGCGGTATCCATCCACTTATAGACTTAAGATCTTAGGTTGAACTCTCTAACATTTTATTAGAGCCAGGTTATGCCGTCAAGCTTCATATCATAATTGCTCCACCTTGGATTAAGTTTTGTGCCTTGATTTTCCAAAGGTAAATACCACAGAAAACCCCAAACTATACATGTGACACAAATATCTTAAACTTTTTTTTTTGTCACAAAAAAATCCTAAACTTTCCCATTGTAACACAAATATTTTCAACATTTTTTTGTGTCACAAAAAAATCCAAACTTATACATATGTGACATGTATATATATATCATCTATTTCAGCTTCATCTATAGTATATTTGTCACACTAGTATAAGTTCAAGATTTTTTATGATATAAAAAAAGTTTGGGATATTTGTCACAATGAGTAAGTTTAGGGTTTTTATCAACACAACAAAAGTTCGGGTAGTTGCGTCACAATGGGTATTAATGAGATTTTTCTTTGTATTAACCCATTTCTAATAGTTTAAACTAGACAAAATTTGAGAAATATGATGATTTGAAGGTATTTGATTGTATTAAAAAAAAAAAGAATATTGTTTTTGAGGGCCAATACAACATAAAAAAAAAAATTAGATATTGCCATTCTTTCAATTTCGCCGCCCACGTTGGTGTTGATTTAAATAATTTACATCATAATCATCGTTTGGCATGATGAAGATCAGTCAGCTTTTGGTTCAACTCACTCACCTAATGAATTAAAAGCAGCTCAAAAGATGGAAACGCCGCCGTGTTATCAATTTTACTTTAGCAAGTCGTGAAATTTCTATTTTTATTTTTTTTGTTGTTGTCTTTTTCGCTTTGTTTTCTCCGGTTCATTAAATGAATCCCGTACTAAATCGCAAAATAATTCCAAGTTCCTGTACAAACTGTCGGCGAGATAATAAATCCAAGTGCCACGATAATCTAAAATTATGCCGAAAATAGAAAAAAAAGAAAAAAACAGGGGGCAAAGAAAGAAACCCAAGTTCTATAATCTTAGCGAGATTGTAGTATATAGGTTCGCACTTCCGAGTTATTTTAAGAACAACAGCATCAGTACTCCTTCATGATCTTCGACAGCTCGATGATGAATCGGCCCTCCTTGTACTTCTGCGTCGGATCGTAGGCCCGCAGGTACTTCCACCCCATAACCTCGTGGCAGTTGCTGCAGTAGATGTCCGCCACCGCGAAGACGCCGGTTATCAGCTCCCGGTCCTGTGTCCGTCCGACGACCACGTTCATCGCCTTCGTGAACAGGTAGGCCGGTCCCGATTTCGCCTGACGGGGAATGATCGAAGATCGTCTTTTTTTAGAATTCTTAATAATAAAAACAGCACAGTCGATTGAAGGAAAGAGAAGGAGGGATTTTGGGTGATCGTCTCTTTCTTTCCCTTACTTGGAATTTCTTGGAGAGGATGTCGTCGGCGACGGCGACGGGGTTGCGGCAATTCCTGCAACTGAAGAAGGGACGGCCGACGAATTCCGCCATCGAAAGAAGAGCGACGAGATTACGATGAAGAAGAAGAAGAAGAAGAAGCGAGTGCTCGAGTCCGATCTGAATGTCGACTTATAAAGAAGGGTGAAGGAGCATGTATTCTAAGGTCGAAGGCGATTGACTCAACTGGCTCTTGGAGAAATTGCCGGTTGCTCCCGAGAGTACCGTGTATGAAATGAGCCCATCTATGGAGATTTGCCACGTGTCCTAACATTGTCAAAACTTGGTTGGAGTGACCAACGGGTAACGACCAAGAAGCGGGCAACAGCTCATCAAGAATAGTAGGTTACACAATGCAGGAAAAATCCCGGACCACTAAGAATAGTAGGATACATTAAGATTTCTCTCTAGTCACACTTAAGCTGTGCATGATAATATTTTTATTTCATTATTTATATTCGAAAATTCATTCTGAAATAAATTTGAAATAAAAATTCGTTTGGTAATGTAATTTCATTTTTCTATTTCTAAAACAAATTTTTGTTTCAAAAATCATTCTGAATTCTGAAACAGAAATCATAAGTTAAAATTTTCAACTTCTTAATTTATGAAATAAAAATCATAAATTTTCTCTCTCCTCTCTTTCTTTATGACTCACTCTCTTCTTTCTCTCGGCTCCTCGCCATCGCCGCCTGTCACCCACCCGCTTGCCAATCGCCACTAGTTGCCATCCGTCACTTGCCATCGGTCGTCGCCACCCTCATTGCTCACCACCCACCGCCGCTTGTTGACTCGTCAACCGTCATCGTCCACCGCTCGCCATCGATCGCCGCCAGTAGTCGATCGTCGCCGACTACCACCCACTAATCGCCACCAATTGCCTCATTGCTTGCCACCCGCCTTTTGCTACTAGTCGCCGCCACCCACCGACCACCATTGGTTGCCGCCAATTACTGCCATTTGCCATCTCGCTAGTCGTCGTCGCCCTCATTGCCCGCCACTTGCCTTCCGCCGCCGGTCGCCACCACTGTTTGCTGGTCGCCGCCTTCTGCTGCCCGCCGATCGCCACCATCCATTGCCATCCAGTGCCATCAGGGAAATAAAATTTTTATGTTGTTATCAAATAAATTTATATTTTAGGAATATAAATTTTGTGTTGTTATCAAACGGGTTTCTCTGCTCATAAATTAATTTTTAAAACAAAAATTAAAAAATTAAAAATTTTTTTTTCCAGAAATTGACTTCTGAAATAGAAATTTTGTCATGCGTGCCCTTACACGCTAGAGGTTCAATATCAACAATACAATATTATTTTATTATCGCTAAGATTGATTAACACAAATGAAACAAGAAACCTTAATCGCGATTGGAGAAAACGATAAATGACTCGGAGAAGGTTTTCAACGAATGAAACCGATTAACTCGTAGATATATATTGAAATTTAAGCCAATTCCGACAATTCTTAACCTTCAAATCAGTATCGAAATCAATAGCCTCTTTTCTTTCTTCTCCGTGGGCTTTCTCTCTATGAGCACTCTCTCTCTCCTCTCCTCTCCTCTCCCCTCCACGAACGAGCAACTCCTCTTTCTTTTCTTCTTTCTTTTTTCTTTTTGACTTTTTTTTTTCTTTTATTTATAAAATAAGTGCACTGAAAATCATAAACCTTATCACAAAAGTGTAATCGAATCCTAAAATTTTTAAAAAAAATACAATCGAGTCCTAAAACTAATTATAAAAGTGCGATTAAATCCTAAAATTTTCAAAAAATACAATCAACGGAAAGATTTGATTGAACTTCTTGAAATTTTTATGATTCAATTACACTTTCGTAACAATTTTTATGACTTAATTGTACTTTTTAAAAAATTAATATTAAATTATATTTTTATGATAAGTTTTAGGACATGAGCTTATTCATTTATTTATTAATGTTAACTGGGCCCACAAAGGTGGACCTAGCCAGCACGACCTTAGAATTTGTGGCCAAACACGTCGAACTTAAAAAGAGTTTTTGATGATGCGGGTTTAGCAAAGTGAAGTGGCTCTGAGAGTTCGTGAAGCTGCTGCATCAGCCTCTTCAACGCCGGAAACAACGAAGCCGCACTGAACTTCGACATGGTATAGCAGCATACGCTTGCGGGGGAATGGCGATGGAAACCATCGTCGGGTTGGACATCAGCAGCTTGAGGTCCGTCGCGTCGAGGGCGGCCTCTTACTACGAGAAAGCCACTGGCTTGCTCAAGAGCGCCACGCGATCCAAGCTCGGGTCGACTAAGACCGGGGCTAGAAAGTTGGGAATGTGACTGTCGCTCCGACGAGCCTCCCAAAGCTGAGAGCGCCGTTCCTGTCCAAAGCTCTCGACTGGTCGCGCGCAGTCAGAGAGTCGGTGCTTGTGGGACTCTCCTCATCGACGGAGAAGCTCGTAAGCGCGCGCTACATCCTGGATTTGGAGCTTCGAGTTGGGTGAAGCATGGCGAATGGCGATGAGTGTGGCTTCCTGTGCAATTGGCTTCGGTCGGGCCGAGGGAAGAAGGAAGAAGAAGAAGATGAGAGGGAGACGTTTGACAAAATTTTGGAAGCGGGAGTTTGTATAGGCGCTTCGCATGTTTACGGCATGGAATTCTAACGGCGTTCTCCGTTGGTTCTCTAACGAGTCCTGACGATGTGAGTACACGTGGCGTAATTTCACTGGTCGGGCCCATTCCATGTGTGGTGAAGCGACCAATGATTTCTCTGATTCAGGGGAATCTCAGCTTAAGGATTCTTCTCCCGCTGCCGCCACGAGTTGGCCATCCAAAAATATATTTAGGCTTCATTTGATTTGCTGAAAATATATGATTTAAAAAATATTTTCTTAAAAACGATAGTTGGTATCACATGTAAAAATAATAAAATATATTTTCACCGTTTACAAAATTTTAACACATAAATTGTCGTCTATAATGAAATAATTCGTGTTAACTAATTATTTCAACTGATACAAGTAAATATATTTTGAAAAATATTTTTTAAATAATTTTCTTTTCGTAAAATAAACGGTGTCTTGGTAGACATAATAAGCAATGCACAAAAGAAACTCATAAACAATTGATGCGTCAGTGGTTGGGCAAAATGCTAGATGAGCAAAGTTAAGGCACATTAGGTAACGCTTATATTTCTATAATTTGTATTCTTTTATTCTCGGGAGCAGAAAAATAATAGAAATCTATTTGGTAACGTCAATTAATTTTTATGTTCCTGAAAATGAATTTGGAAAAGATTTGGAACAAAAATAAGATGCAAAAAAGATTTACTTTTTTGTTTCCGGGAACTACATTAGAAAAAATCATTTATACTTAGAAATTGTAATCGGGAATAGAATTGTTATCAAACAGGTTCTTAGAGGCTCGATGTCGGTCGTTGCCTCCGAGCTTTTTGTCTTTTTTCTTTCTTTTCTCATTTTCATCACGTTTCTTTTACAAATTCTTTTCTTTTTGTTGTCGTTTGTTTTGCCCCCTAAATAAGCGGAAAGCCCATTCTTTGTAAAAGTTATATATTTTTTTTCTCCTCCTCTTTTTTTCTTTTTACTCCCAATCTAATCGAAGACACTCTTATTTCTTTCGCCTAAGCTTATTCTTTCTCTCGGATTTCGTAATCGGCCTAATCGCGTAGTTGAGTTCATAATTTTTTTTCTTTCCCTTTAAGTGTGCGGTCGCAATATTCCTTTAAAAAAGAATACACATAATCTCCAACCATAAGCAAATCATTTCATTTTTCTCACATGAGACAATTACACAAATGATCCGTGAACTTTGGCTTAATGTGCAATGTCGTTCATGAAATTTTATTGTTTAATCGGTTCTTGAATTTTAGCCTAATGTATAACGTTTTTCCTGAACTTTTAATTTTTTAAGTATAGTCCTTGAACTTCTGGTAAATGTTCAATCTAGTCCATACACTATATGAAAATATCGAATGTTATCTTTCTATTGATCCAAATTTTGGTACAACATTGAACATTTTCATATAGTCTAAGAACTAGATTGAATATTTATCAAAAGTTTAGGGATGACGTTACACGTTGCTCTCAAAATTAAGAATCACATTTAACAAATACAGAGTTCAAGAACGATATTGCACACTAGACCAATGTTCATGGACCATATGTGTCATTTTCCCTTCTTATATCTACTCGGAATTTATTGCTTTAAAAATAAAATTAGGACAAGGAGGTGCTTTGATACTATACTCAAACGCTGTTCTACGTATAGATTTTTAACTTCAACTATTTCTCACTCATTAAGACATGGTGTGCCCGGAAACAAATACGTTTACCATAATCTTCATTTGGTTACTATTATGTTTTTCAAACCACACGCATAAAATAAGGAGATATATCTTGATTTTTTTAAGTCTAACAATTTAATAAATTCGACAAACATTTTCAACTAAGAAAAAATAACGATATCAACATAATTTTTCAATTTGACCGGTGTATATATGGCATTGAATATAATCTTTTCCTGTTGCTTAGGGCGATAAGTCAGAAACAAGATAAGTGTTGAGGAGCGCGCAATAGATATGAGCCCAAGTCTAGACCCATCAACATATCCAGTTGGACCCACCTTTACTAAAAAACTTAAGTTAATGAGTTATGGGCAAACTAAAGTATATTAATTGCTCAATACCACACCAATTATTCGATGTGAGATTTTTTTAACACAATTTACTCCGAGTGCATCGTAACAATAAGTGCCTATTTAGAGAGGCTGAAAAGCCCTTTTCAATAGTCGCATTTGAATATTTCGTCTGAATGAAAACAATATTATAAGTTAAAAAAATGAAAAAAAATCCAATGACATGTTGAGATTTATATATATTAGAATAATTTGGATGTGTCGTGTAAAGAAAACACACTTTCTAAGTTTAAAGAAATATAAAAAAATGTGAAAATTAACTCTCTACTTCTCAGAAAGATCTCGTCCAAACACGCCCCGACCGAGGACTTCTCTTTCTAAGCGCTTGGCGTCGAATGTTTTGTACTTTCATGTCCGGTTTCTTTGTGCTCATGCAATCCGCATTGGTTTTTGGACTTTCGAGATTACTATTGCACCCCATAAAAAAAAAAAGATTCGCAATTCAGTTCGCTCTTTGCACATTTAGATCATTTTGAAATGTTACGATTTCCAAATGAACACCGAGACGAATTTACTGGAAAAATGTGGATTCATATAACAAATCGATCAAAAAGATTTATTAATTCGCATGGGTAAATGTGGATTCATATAAGGATTAGCACGAGAAAAATGAAATTTCAGATTTCGGGTGCCGGAAATGGCGAAGCAGATTTAGCAGGACAATGAATTTTGGATATGGGTCGCGATATATAGCAAAGCCAATAAAGCAAGACAGTTGAAACTCTCTTTTTGCTATTTATGGTAATTAAATTATGTAAAAAAATTTAGATATGGGAAATAATTTTGGGCAATACTTAAATTTTGTAAATATAATTAAAACATGGGCTGCAAAAAATGGCGAAGCCGATCTAGCAAGACAGTGCAAAATATCCTTTTGCCATATATGGTAATTAAGTCATGTTAAGGATTTTCTGCCTAATTAGAGATAGAGTGGAATCCCTAATAATTACAGAGGATATGACAACTCAGTTGCTATGTTTTCGAAGTTGGACCAAACTTAAGGCAAGCACATGAATGATCCAAATTACAAATATCCCTATTCGTTTGTCAAATGATAAATACCAAAAAAAGAAAAAAAGAAAAAGAAATTGTGCACATTCCCGCAATACCGTATATTATACACACACATATATCTTATCAAAAATTCATATAACGAGAGTTAGGTAAACTGTCTGTCCCACGCCGCACAATTTTCTATCCACAAACATCTCTCGAAACACCCGGCACAACAAATCGATCGGGAGAAGCCTGCAAAAATCAGAGGAAGTGCGAACTTAACTGACACTAATCTCATCAGGAAGCGGGGCGACAATAATAAGATGACTACAACTAGCAAGTAGTTACGATTCGTACTGGACTTTCCAATTACGGTTCCAATTACGGGGTGCATTACTCACGTAACGATATCCAACGGCTGACGGCATCGGCCGACCCTTCCCGCACATTTTTATTTTAAAAAAAAAGCAATTTTACTCTAGAAAAAAAAAGAAAAAGGATCATAGTAAAACCTAGTACTCTTGGAATATATATATAAATGTATAATATAATATGAAAAAGGGAGAGTAACGGAAGCAACAGAAAAGAAGGAAAAAAACAACCAAAAGATGAGCAAAGACTCCGACACCTGTTGCACGCACTGCGAAAACAAAATCTGCGCGCATTTAACTGTGGCTCCGCTCACTTCACTTCGCTCCCGTCTCTTCTCAAGTCCCCCCTCAAGTCCTCTCCCTCCCTCCCTCCTCCTCCGTCGCTCGCTCCCTCCTCCACCTCCCTCTCGCTCCCGCGACATGGCCGATCCTTACTGGAGGCAGTTCAGCGACCCCCGCCTGCCGCCCCACCAGCCTTCCCCTGCCGTCCCCGGGAAACGTCCCCGGACCGATTTCGGTAACACCTCAGCTCTCCGATCCTTCTTCCGTTTTCTCCCGCGTTTGATTTGGTGCTTTCCCTGTCCTCCTCGGGAGTAATTGTTAGGGTTTCTTTTTCTCTTCTTTCCCCGGATTCCTCATTCGCTTCGCCTGCCTGTTTGTGGCCGATAGATTAAACGAAAGGCGAGGACGGAAAAAAAAATGGTGTTTTGTTTTTCTTTCGCGGGAGTGCTGTTTCCTCGTTTCCCTCTCTCGCTTGACGTATGGTTTGTTGTAAAACGAAAGGATAAGGACGTTGGAGCTCAATGCAGCTCAGCTGTTATGCTACGAGCCGTTGAGCTTGATTTTGAAAGGTCGACGTAGAGGTGACTGCCGGATAACACGTTCGCGCTTCATTTCCCAAATTCTCTTGAACCAGACGAGTTCTGTTGGCGATCAGATGGTCTAGTTCTGTAATCGGAGTTCATTTGCGGCAGATTATGCCAATCCTTCTCTGTTGTGCGTTTTAAACTGTTTGAAGCGCGTAAATGATTTTTCTTGATGCAATTTTCGTAATTTAGGTTATCTTTTGATTGACTGGCTTACGATTTGGAGTGTCGGCTTAAATGGTTAAAATTCAGAGGCCCTCGAATGGTGATTTAGGTCTGTGGTAGTTATTGCCGTTAGTTGCATGCGGTCAGCTGATGCTATGTATAGATATAGCTAGGAGGGGATTATAAGTTCCAACGGTTTTGATAAAGCTGGCGTCAGGTTTGCCGATATGATCAGACGCGTCTTTGCTTGCCATGCTGGCTAGATCATCTTGACCGTTAGTTCCGCAATATGAAGACTAGGATTTCCATTTGTGTTTTGGTTTATGCGCCAGTTCTATTTAATTGTGATCCGGAAAAATTAATAGTCGGTATCAGATGAACCTTCCATGTGTATAAAAAACACGTATCCGTTAGGCTTACTACAGATTCGATGAAGAATTTTGGCGTTTTGGAAACCTTAATTAATTCCGTGATTTTAAGGCTAGCTAATTTAGCAGCATGCATGCTGCTAGATCATCTTGACGGTTACTTCCATGATTTTAAAAGGATTCCATAGGTGGATTCAGTGCATGTGTTAACCTTTACTTAGTCTTCGAGGCTGTCACTGATGTATTGACAGTCGGTTGTTGCTTCCTCTGATCTAGGAAAGTTGCGTGGATAAAAAATGGGCATAAAGGCCATATCTTTTAGATTAAGAATCCCTCCAACGCGCACGTGCGCATGGGGTGGCTGGAGACTCGATCAAGATTTATGCATTCTGGAACACTTGCATGACTTCTGTGGTTCTTGGCATATTCTCATAAGTCAACTGATAAACTGGCGTTTCTGTTCTCCAGGACATGCATTGTTCTGTCTTAGCAGCTAAATCATCTTGACAGACGATTGGGTGTTTGTGAATGAGCATTTGCACCTGTGTAATGGGGCACATGCTAAGTTTGCATGTTTTTGTTTGTTGGGATTTGCCTCCTCAGTCATGGGAATTGTGTGGTGGATAAAAGAACATCGCTAGAGGTCAAACAATTAATGTATCATTCCACCATATACCTGAACATCACGTGGACTTGGGGGTGGCAATAGATTTGAGCCATGTATTTGCATAAATACTCATTTACATTGGAGCACAAGGCACAACAGTCTTTGCCAGAGATGTTAGACCTTTGTTAGATGGAAATGATTCAGTCAGTAATTGCAAGCTATATCTGGTTTCAACAGGATGTTTATAAAAAATAACGAGTCATTGACATTGCTTTCTGTAGTTTAGTCACATTGCTCTTAAATACGTTGCTTTTACACATTCAAAAGGGATTTCTTTAGTACAAATAAAAAACCGAATAGCACGAGAGAAAAGTGCATTCTCGCTCGATATGATTGTTATGCATCTTTGAGTCACTCCTAGCTGTGGGATTATAATTTCAGTATCTAATGGCTTGAATTGATGGTGATGCATCTTTGAGTCACTCTCACATTAGCAATAGATTAAGGCTTGGTCTCTGCCGTTTAATGTACTTATCTTTTCATTCATGTATGAAGATCAGATCTGTAAGTATCTATGTCTATCATGAATTTCCACCAAAGGCCACTAGATCTTCAATTTAAATGTGGTTTTGATATTCTAGTCGGGGCTGTTTTAAAAGTATTGAACTTGTAAAGTTTCAGTCCAATTAAGAGTATGTGCAATGCTCTTACTTATTTCCAGAAGATAATGGTGAGGGCTTCTAGATTACTTGACACTTGGTCTACACTATCTGAGTGCCTCTTCTATCAGTCTGTTTCTCGTCTATTTCAGGCAGTGTAGGTTGTTGCTTGTCCTGACATTTTCTTTTCAAATTTGCAGATGTTCCTACAGGTGCTGCCCATGATATTCAAGGTTATTTTCCCATGGACAATAATAGAGGAGCCGTCCCTGGAATCCGAGATACCGAGTCCCTCGGAGCTTCCTATGATCTTTATCTGCATGCTACTGTATGTCACAAACTTTGTTGCATAAAGATTTTGTTCAATCCAAGCCTCTGTTCATATCTAATATATTGAAATTGTCTTCCAGCAAATGTCACCATTTAGCGGGGCACAGCCAACTGGACTGGTAGGTGCAGGGACATCTGCTCATTCCTTTGATGATTTACCTGTGGTGGGACTCGCAGCATTGGGCCAAATGACAGCTTTGGCAGAAAGGACCTTGCCCTTTGAAGGTTGGAATGCTGAGGTTCCCCTTCCACCTGATGCTTCGAATACGCTTTTTGTGGAGGGCCTGCCTCCTAAGTGCAGCCGGCGGGAAGTTTCTCGTATCCTTTCCCACTCGCTACCCTTTCTTTTGGTTTGCTTCCTTCACAGGTTGTGCTCCTTTACTAGAATTTAGATATCTTTCGACCTTTTGTTGGCTACAAAGAAGCGAGACTTGTGAACAAGGAATCACGACAGGTAAGCCAAATCTTGTGCTGATGTATTGGACATGCATGAATCAATAAACGAAGACTGATTACATGGATGCTTGCAGACAGGGAAAAATCCTGTGGTGCTCTGTTTTGTTGATTTTGCGAGTCCAGCCCATGCAGCCACTGCCATGGATGCCTTACAAGGTACGTTCACCCTAAAACAACATTTTCAACTTATGGTTTTATATTCATGGTAGAATTTCTGGCTTCTATCTGTCATCCTTGGGTAAACGGAGTTGGCAATCTCAGATATACATAAGTTTCTTCTTTCTCTTTCTTCTGCTTTTGAGTTTCCCCCTAGCAATTTGCATTTCCCTCTGTTCTGTCCTTTAGAGAGAAGCAAACGGTTGCTGTCCAACTTGAAATTTTGTGTGCATTTTCGATGTCGCAATTTTCAAGAGTGCTAATGATGGTCAATGCGACAATTTGTTTTCTATTGCTTGAAACTGAGTGACAAATGGTTAGCAATGCTCAACGTATCCTTATGCTGTGAGATTCATTTGTTTTCTTAATCATCATCTGAGAGTTTCTGATGGCACGATTCATCCGCAGACTTTTAACCTGAGTGTTGGAAAACTTTTGGATCTTTTGTTGCTTAGGTATCTCTTACGCTATCTTTCTGTCTATGCTTATTAAATGTGCTTACTTTTTTGCATGGACATGCATTAGTGAGTTTGTCCTCAGCTAGTATGTTTATGTAATTGTTGGATTCTGTTGATCTCATGCTTCTGTAAAGTTAGATGTTTTAGAGTATGATACTACTTGACTGCGTTCTGCTACTAGTTTTGGTTTGTGAGCATTCTGTAATCTATTTGTTCGTTTTCATTCATTTTACGCATAAGTTATAGATCAAGAAACCGTTGGTATTTTTTTCAAACCTATAAAAGATTCACTGCAACATGTTAAAAGGATGTTCTGCAGTGATGTTAAGTGAATATATGTGAAACAACTTTGTTCTCTCTGATACTAATAACATATACGCTTGACCCTCCTGTTATAATTTGAATACTTCGTAATCATTTCAGGATGCACAAGATTAATTATCTAAAGGACCTATAATATTGGGTGACATTGTTGTTTCCACAATCCAAATGATCTATTCTGGTCTGTATCATATTCTTTTACTTGAAATGAGAAGGATATTCAATCTGGACAATCCCTTAAACCTTTGAATTTCGATGTAAGGTTCTTTTTCCCCCCAGCTCTAGGAATACTAAAAAAACTCAGCTCGGAAGGTTTATAAAGCATCAATCAATCATAATAACTACTGAGATTCTTGTGATAATATCTGACTCTAGCAGTCATTTTATGAGAGCAATAACAAATTAAAGCGGCGTTTTTTTCCCTTTCTGGGGGCTGGGGGTAACAGAAGCAGCTGTTTTCAGTTGTTGAGAATCTTCCATTTCTGCCTTATAACCAGGTTGCATTTGATGCGTGATCAGAGAGATTTGGTTTTGAAATCCAGGGTTCATTACCAACTATAGAATCTTCTTTTGTCTTCTAGGACCAAAGTGGCTCTTATGCGATCTAGGCCGTCTTTAAGTCAGAATAGAAAAATCTTAAAATCAGAATAGGATTTTCTCAACCCATCTCTTATCTTCCATGGCTGATGGCCATAATTCCCAAAACACAAGCTCAGTTGGAGCATAAAATAGTCACGCTCGCTTTTGCAGGTTATGTCTTTGATGAGCATCAGCGTGACTCCATCAGACTGAGGCTGCAATTTGCTCGCTACCCAGGTGCAAAGTCAGGTGGGGGGTATCGTGGCAAGCGCTAATTTACATTGTCTTGCAGGTGATCATCCCCGCTTCAACCATTTAAACGTATTATATTTCAGGTCCCTTAGATGCTATTTTGCAAAATTTCATATTGGGACAATGATATCGAGCTAAAGTCTGGAAACATTATTGCTATGTAGGAATCACATGTATTTGGGAGGGTACATACTTTATAAGCGGTGATAAAGAGCCTTGCCGTTTCGAGAGTTATACAAATTTCCAAACTGGCGGTTTGATAGGACCAACATGAACTGAAGTTTTTGTTAGGACCGGCATAAGCCGCATGTCCCATTATCCATATTTATAGCTACAGAACTGATACTGTTTTCTGTTAGAACTGCAGACTATGTTTATCTATGTATGTGACTTAATTGCTGTGGGCATTTTATGTCCTTATAGTTATATATAGTTGAACATCTGAAGACTTTATTGCCTTCTCCGTTGTGTGTTGGGTATTATTGTCCTGGCGTATGGATGTCAACCGTATCTCTGAATGCTCTGTCAAAAGAAGCCAATTTTTTTTTTACTTATTAGGGGTTTTGCACAGAAAATTTGAAGTAGAAAAGAATATTTTTGCTTGATTTTCCCAGGTCACCATAGGCGATAGCTCGTTGGGCATTTTTGGTACTTGGTCTAAAATGCTAGATAATCTAACTTCCCCCTACCATCACTCGATTGTTGAAATTAATACTCCTATTCTCCTTTTGCTGTCGTCAGGAAACTCATCACCTGGTCTGATTATGACTTCTAAAGTTTTTTGTTCTGCTTAGGACAAAGTACTTCACTTTCTTCTTGTCCCCCCTTGAATAATGCTATGGAGGAATCAGGAGATCTATTAACACCCTGCTATTTCATTGCTTAGCAAAAAAGGGGAGAAATAAAGTCGGTTTCCTGGTCAGTTCCTCACCGAGCCTAGATAGTTGATACCACCGAGCCAACTTCTAGTCATGTAGTTCTTATATTTGCCGAAGTTCTGCATTCGATGACCTTGAATTAACAATTGCTTGTGGAGTAAAAACGTAGCTTACTTCAAAGCTATAAATTCGGTAAGTTGCTATCTAATTATCTGCTCTCTGTCTAACGATGAAATGTAAGCAGTCTTCAAGGAGGTTGTGAATGCAATCTTATTTCTTTAAGTTTGTCATTCTCTAGCTAAATCTATCCTTGAAAGTTCTGTCGAGCAATTCTTGGGTGGTCGGTTTGATTGTTTGAACCTGCTTACCAACTGCAGTTCTCTAATTCGCTCCCAGTCCTTTGTGGAAGTTCGTCGTCGCGGTTCCCTTTTCTGTTTGCTGACTGTTCTTTTCTCAAGCTCATAAAGTTTTGATCTTGTTGTGGATGTGTGCACATCGATGATTGTTATCATGATGGGTATCTGCTTGTGGGGGATAGAAAGACGCAATTTCACAGAATTGATATCATGCTTCTGCTTTCGCTTTGCTGGAAGATACTCCGAACGTTGTTGCTTGTTAGTACTTTCACTAGAAGCAGCGTTGTCATTTGTTTCGAGGGCAAGGGCGAGAATAACGATAAAGACAGCAAAGCCTACGATGATTTTTTAAAACTACTGTGTCCCCATTTTGGAATTTTTTACTTATTTTAGAGTCTGTTTCTAATTCCTCTTTGCTTTGCATGTGAGCCGAAACGTTGGGGTCTATCTTCGTCTGGGCACTGAACTCGAGGTCCCATGGGGGACCCGGGCATTATTGACGGGGGACAGAAAATTAGTACTTTTATCACCCCCCACTCGAGTAGTGGATCGGCCTGTGGATTCTTAGCCCGTCTTAGGTACGACTCTGTTCGGCTTGGGTTTCTTCACATTAAAAAAAGATTATTGTTTTGTTTATTACGGAAAAAAAAGATGAAAAATTTATTGAAATCCTACGATGGGATGGGATGGGAGTGGAGTGGAGTGGAGACCAGTTTCTTCTGGGACCGTTCGGAGGGATGTTGACGCTCTCGGAGTGGATTTTAGCTGGTCGTTCTTTTGTTTTCTTGATTTATTATTATTATTACTATTTCCTTATCTCTTCCCTTTTTTTTTTTAAATTAACTGGCTTGCACTGGGGGTGTAAGGTTCAATTTCAAGATTCGGGTGGGCTTGTCCTTATCCTCATCAGACCAGGAAAAAAGGCAAAAACTTTTTGGAACTTTTTGATTTTCTTGGATGCGAACGCTAATCTTGTCGTTCCCAACCGTGACTGCACTGATTGGTGGACCGGAGCTTCCTCTTGATTTCCAAGTCAATCTGTCTTTTTAATGAATCAGTTGAAATCTCGTCCCCAGTGTCTCTTATGCTAACAAAGGCAAAACTTATTCAGTACACTGACTGATACTGATGTTTAGCCAGAAACTCGGGGGTAGAGAGAGAGAGAGAGAGAGACTTTATGCCTGTTTTAGCAAATGTAAACAATGTAGGCGTCAAGGCAAGTGGGTGTGCAGTCCCGAGTGGCACATGGGCTGTGGAGGGTGCTAGCGAGGGTGGGCGGTTTTCTTGCATCTGTCTGCAAAGACACGTCCTACCTCGCCCCTCACTCTCCTACCTGCTAAGCTTTTCGCATCGCGGTATTCTTGCGCCGAATTCGGTCGCCGAATGCGTAGCCCAACCATACATCTGAATCTTCGGAATCCTCAACAAAATTTGAACTTTTCCATTCTATCCTCTTTCATCTGATAGAGTTGCGTCTTTGCTTCCGTGCTCTTTATCCTCCCCCTTATCTGCTCCTACTCTGTTTCTGTTTGCCCTGCGTCTTGAGATGCTTTCCACAGGCTGATGCTCTCTGTGCACGTCTCTGTTTTTCGCTCCTGAGATTGACGTCCCCTCCGGGAAGCGAATCCCATCTTCTCGCCATTGCCATGGCTGAGGCATTTCAGGTTCAGGGTAAGGAAGAGGAGGTCGACGAGGAATGCCCCATCAAACAGGTGGAGCTAACCGTGCCCAAAACCGACGACCCGACTCAGCCCGTGCTCACGTTCAGAATGTGGTTTCTGGGCGTCGGAGCCTGCGTCATACTCTCTATCGTGAACCAGTTCTTCTGGTACAGGCAGAACCCCTTGACCATTACGTCCATCTCCGCGCAGATCGCTGTGGTGCCCATCGGCCATCTGATGGCGAGGACCATAACCAAACGCGTCTTCTTCCAGGGGACGAAGTGGGAATTCAGTTTGAACCCTGGGCCTTTCAATATGAAGGAACACGTCTTGATCACTATCTTTGCTAATTCTGGTGCAGGCAGTGTTTATGCCACGCATATCTTGAGTTCCGTCAAGCTTTATTATAAGAGAAAGCTCACCTTATTACCCGCCTTTTTGGTGATGATGACTACTCAGGTCTGCTTACTAGTGATCTTGTGGGAATCTCTGATGACAGAGCTTTCTTTTTTGGGATCTTTTTCTTTGCTTTGTTTATGGTAGTTGTAAATCGGTGACAGCAACAGAGTGATATCATATACTGCAATCTGAACTCAGTGTTGGGTTCCTTGCGAGATGAATTTTATCCAAAATCTTCAATTTTTTTTCATGACAAGGGGCCGTCTTGATCTACTTCATGATCATAACACATCATATTCTGGAATTTATCGTAGGTTCTGGGCTTTGGTTGGGCTGGTCTATTCCGGGAATATCTTGTTGAGCCAGGGGAAATGTGGTGGCCGTACAATCTGGTCCAAGTCTCCCTATTCAGGTAGTTATGTTCTGTGCGGCATCATATGGAGTGGTGCTCTTTCTGATCGTGTAATGGATTGTTATGAATCGCAGGGCACTACATGAGAAGGAAAAAAGGCAAAAAGGCAGCTTCAGCAGGGACCAATTCTTCGTCATTGCACTGATCACCAGCTTTGCTTACTATGTCGTTCCTGGTTATTTGTTTATGATGTTAACCTCATTTTCTTGGGTATGTTGGATCGCTCCTAATTCTGTTCTTGTTCAACAACTTGGCTCGGGCCAAAAGGGCCTTGGAATTGGTTCTGTTGGGTTTGATTGGGCTACCATCTCATCATACCTTGGGAGTCCATTAGCTAGTCCATGGTTTGCAACTGCAAATGTGGCAGTTGGTTTCTTCCTTGTAATGTATGTCATGACGCCGCTTTCATACTGGTTTGATGTGTACAACGCCAAGACCTTTCCGATATTTTCCCAGACTCTCTTCCTGTCAAATGGTACAAAGTATGAGATTGCCACAATCGTGAATTCCGAGTTCCATCTTGATAGAGCTGCTTATGCCAGGAATGGTCCAATACATCTCAGCACCTTCTTTGCAATGACTTATGGCCTTGGTTTTGCCACACTTTCGGCTACCATCGTCCATATCCTTCTCTTCAGTGGAAGGTAAATACTATCGAGTATCGTTTTTTTTGCACAGTGCAAGTTGTCACACAGAAAGAGATGGGATTGAAACGTTTGATGAAAAATTGACATATCTTAGATTGTTTCCATCTTATGGTTCTTTGTGCTTTGACATTAATTGAACAATATTATCAGGCATGAAGATAATATCCAAGTCCTGTGTTGCTTTTTATGGAGTAAATTTCATGATCATTCTTTTCAATATTTATTTCTTAAACCAGGAAAACTTCATTTATCAACTTCGATAATTTCACTTGTTATCTCAAAAATTGGTTAAGACTTAATAGCCTGTTGTAGTGAGATGGGACTAGCGCAATCCAATTTGATTTGTCACATGCTCTAAGAGACTTAGACACCTGATGTCATTAAAAGGATTTGAAAAGAAAATCACCTTGGTGGCGATAAGTGCTTGCAGAGTGTTTTTTCCCTTGATCTAAGATTAATGTTACTTGCTCTGTCTCTGCTTCATGCAGTGACCTGTGGAAGCAAAGCAAAAAAGCCTTTGGAGGGAGTAAAAAGATGGATGTACACACAAGGCTCATGAAGAGATACAAATCAGTACCCATGTGGTGGTTTCTTGCTCTCCTGGTTGTTAACATTGCCTGTATAATTTTTGCTTGTGAGCACTACAAGGAGACTCTTCAATTGCCATGGTGGGGCATATTGCTGGCATGTGGCATTGCAATCTTTTTCACCCTTCCGATTGGTATAATCACTGCAACCACAAATCAGGTACGGTACAGAACTTAAAAGTCTTCAGCCTCTTTTTATATTTTTATATCATGAACTTGCACATGACCATCAATGTGAAGTATCTTTCGCTCCAATTGTGATAATCTCATCCTTGAACTTATGCTCCCCAACTTTTGGGCTTTCCTTGGTAACAGACACCCGGTTTGAACATCATCACCGAATATGTCATTGGTTATATGTACCCGGAGCGCCCTGTTGCAAACATGTGCTTCAAGGTCTATGGATATATAAGCATGACTCAAGCTCTGACTTTTTTGCAAGACTTCAAGCTTGGCCATTACATGAAGATTCCACCTAGGTCAATGTTCATGGCACAGGTGGGGTTCTTTCATCTCTTGATTAATTCTTTTAGGCTTGATTAAATTTTAAACCCTAAAATGAGGATAGATCATTTTGGATTGGAATTTCTGCATGTTCAAATATAACAACCAAATGGGGGCAGGGGTGCGGGGATTGAATTGGTCGAAACTTAACTAGATAGAGATTTTTCAGATGTATTTCGTGCAAGTGCCGATTTTAAAACTTTGTAGCTTCTGAAAACAGTCTCGTGAAATGCAACAATGAAAGTGGTCAATACAAGTACAAGAAATTATGAGGGATAATGATAGAGTCAAGACGAGATTTATAGTGGTTCGGTTTTCCATTTGCCTACTCCACTCTTCTAGCTCTAGCAGCCCAGTTAGGCCATATTTACTAGTATCAACAAATATTACAAACTGCTTCTGCAAGAAACGTGTTTCTCCTGCAGTTTATCTTTTGCAAGACTAGTTCCTGTGGTTATGTCCTGCAGCAGAATCTATAATTTCTTTCTGCTAATGCCTCACAACAATACTAGAGCCCTCACAACCTCTCCATTAGCCCACAGTGGATTTACAAATCCATTTGTCAGACACTTTGACAAAAACACATCTGTGTTTGCAGAACAAAAAGGTTCTGCAAACACTTTTAATGATATTCTTGTTCTCTCTTATATATACTCAAGTGTATACAAATGTATAACAAATGTTTGAGAATTTTCACAAAGAAACTCTCAACTCTCAGAGTAAGAATAAACTATGTGCAACTATTCGATCGACAGTTTCATAGCTTCGCTTCTCGTATTTGTAGATCTCCAAATCTGAACGTTGAAGATTGAATCAATAGCTGTTGCATCAATCTCGAGTTCCCTTGAATAATTTAGTCATTGGTCCACGAAATCGGCTATCGCAAATTTCTTCTAATCAGTCCATTTGACTCACATGTATGCAATCTCCGATATATAGTAATTGTATATCATAATCATTGATTAGTCATCAATCCGATAAATCAAGGTATATCTTTGCCAAAATTGGGTTTGCTGTAGCAAAAATATGTCTATGAGCTGGGTCTTGAATAATTATATCTCCACGAGCTTGATTTATATATAGAAACTTTTAGATGACTGATGCAATCTTCTGCATCAGTAATGTTGGACATATATCTTCTGCATTTCTGATCTTCAAACTCTATCAATGTTGTGCTTTGTCCACATGTGTTTCCTTCGATTTCAATAATGATCAGGTGAATGTAACATTTAAAACATGTATCTCCACTTGATATCTCCATAGGTTTAGGTCATTTGCGATAGCATAGACAAGTAAAAGAAATTTAACCGGTGATACTTCTTTTACATTCACCCAAAGAACTCATTCAAATACTTTGATAAGGTTTTGTGATCATTGAAATAATCTATGGGGTTTCAAAATTGGTTTTCAATTGTCCAATACTTCAAAATATAGCGTCAGACTGACTTATGTGCAAGATCTGGGATTTTTCTGGCTAACCCACTATTTCAGTAGAAAATTGAGTAGGTTAAGCAGTCGAGTTCTCAGAATGTTGATTTCTGTTTCAGGTCGTTGGAACGGTAATATCCGTAATCGTGTACCTGTTAACTGCATGGTGGCTCATGGAGACTATCCCAAACCTTTGTGACACATCCTTGCTGCCGCCTGATAGTCCATGGACTTGCCCACCTGATGGCGTGTTCTTCGATGCATCTGTCATTTGGGGTCTTGTTGGGCCACGTAGAATTTTTGGGGACCTTGGCGAGTATGGAAATGTGAATTGGTTCTTCCTGGGTGGGGCTGTCGCGCCTTTGCTGGTCTGGCTCGCACACAAGGCGTTCCCCAATCAAAACTGGATTCGCTTAATCCATATGCCTGTCCTCTTAGGTTCAACAGCGATGATGCCACCCGCTTCGGCCATTAATTTCACCTCTTGGATCGTGATTGGCTTCCTCTCTGGATTTGTTGTTTTCCGGTATAGACCAGAATGGTGGAAGCGCTACAATTACGTGCTTTCTGGGGGTCTTGATGCGGGAACTGCATTCATGACGTTGCTGCTGTTTCTCGCTCTGCAGTCAAAGTCCATCTCCTTAGACTGGTGGGGAAACAATCCAGAAGGATGTCCCTTGGCCAGTTGTCCAACTGCAAAAGGAGTTGCCATAAAGGGATGCCCCGTCTTCTGATCAAAGCCATTGCTCTCTTGCTTGTGTTTCCTCAAACCTGTATATAGTTTCACAAGTCTCTCACTGTCATGCGTTTTCTAGATTCATAGGCAGAACAATTTAGGTTAGGTTTTCATTGTCGAAGAAGGTTCACTCGTCTCCATAGTCATTTGAGAATGTTTTCCTGTTTTCCTTTCTGAGCCAGTGCCACATTTGAATTTCCTTAAATGCAAAGTGCAGATGGTACGTTTGATTATTCTGAACAAGCGGTCTGCATTAAACTTTGTTCTTTCTTCTCCTCCATTTGCCTCTCAATCTGAAGCAAAACAGGAATCGAATGCCCTAAAACTTTGCATGATGCCACCATACGGGGAGAAAGATTATGCATGGGTTAGGTTAAAAATTAGTGAAGACTGCATAGGACATTAACATTGACATGTCTTTAGGCTTTATTCGGCCGATCACTCTGATACGCGATGTTCTTTCATTTTTGTTCCAGAAATGACAGATTACCTCTTCCTCGTATAGTTGTGGATACGTTCGTTTGTATTTTGACTCGAGAGTGTCATTTGGCCAAAACGAAAAGAGACTTGAAAGTATCAAATTGTGCTAGGGCTCTGCTAGCTGAAACTTCCTCTGTTGAGCATCTAGATTTCTATCAGCTGTAAGTTGACAGAAAGTGATCGCTTGCTTTATTAACTGGAACTGCTCCTCTTCTCTTCTCTTCTTTTCTTTTTTCTCTTTGAGCAACTTCTATCGTCGAATAACCGAAAAAAGCAAGTTGACACAGCAAATATGTTCTTGGGAGAGACCATGTAATATACACCAGGATTTTCGAGAAAACTGCAGCAGCAGTCTTCACTCTTCAGTTTTGTTGAAGTGGTGGAACAATAAGTTCTAACATGAGCCACAATCACTCGTTACCATACACCATATCCGTTTTTCCTCCGTGCGCAAATGTTGCGCATGCATGCAAGCGCGCGATGTCTTTTCCACCCAATGTCATCGATATCTCCTTCTATCCAATTTTTCAATTACCATCTTCTGTCTCTACTGAAGCAAAGGCCTAGCGATTTTCAAATGAGTCACCTTTTCAATCTAACACCCTAAGATGTTGCTCTGCTTGGCAGATCTCATGGATCATCCTTTCAACAATACATCTAATTTACATGAACTACTAGGGTTCAAGCTATCGATGAGTCAATCGTTCATCCATCCATCTATCTATCTGTACTAGCATATAAAGAGAAGCGGGTTCTTATTATTTAGGAACCATAGCCTTTCTTGTTTTTCCATTTGCCCTAAAAACACAAGATTTTAAGGGTACAATATGGTGAGGTACCGTAGATGATAATTTCAAGAAATTGAGAAACCCTATATTGCAGGGATCGTAACTTCTCATTCATGATGAGCGTATGCGAAATTGATGAAATTAAAAATGGAAAATTTAACATCAAATATCATATTTAACCACCAAGGCTAGCAGCAGTTATATTGCCTTCTTGACATTGCCTTCACAGTGTTGGCTACACCCTAGACCAACGATCGATCTTAAAGTTTTGATTCCATTTCTATTCGACCAACATTAAATGTACGTTTGTTTCACTAAAAACTTCATTTCCATGGAAATCATTTTCATAAAAAATAGATAGTTTTCATTTGTTTGATGGTTTAAGGAAAGTGATTTTTTTCTTGTCAAAAGGGAAAGTTATCCCCCCCAAATCCAAGCTTGTTGTATTCGGTCCATGGAAAACGTTTTCTGTAGATCGATTAGTTTTCCATCATCCAAACACCGGAAAGTTGGAAATCAATATCCTGGAAACAGTTTTCCTTCAAACAAATGGACCCTAACTTCATCTCCCAATCTCACCTGATAATTCTGATAACATAACTTTCCTACAACCTTTGATACGCTCAAATGTGGACAATATTTTCTATTCTCGATTTAATTGTGGTGCTTGATGCCGCCATGCTTTGCTAAGTTGTAGTTCTGACTAAGATTTTATTGCTTGGCGATATGTTCTATAGTGATAAGTGGGATGGACTTACACGAACAAGCAAGTTAATTTACTTTTGGAATGAGATGTATCACCTTAAGAATTCTAAATTTTAACGTTATCTACGCTAAAAGCAGCCTTAAACGTGGAAGCTGGAAAAAAAACACCCTTAGACTATGCGAAATTTTGCTTCAACCAGTTGAAGTCTTGGCAAAGATTTTGAGGAAAATTATATTGCTAGTCCCTAAACTTTGATTTAGTGTGCAATATCATCCTTGGAGGTTTAATTTCTTCAATGTGGTCTTTGAACTATTCTAAATGTTTAGTGCAATCTTTTGGTTTGATTAAACAAGGGAGAAAGTCACCGCAAGTTCCTAAATTAGTGCGAACTGTGCAATTTAGTCCTTGAACTTTCATTTTGTTCAATCTAGTACGTCAGCTTCTCATAGCAAAGTCAAATTAGTACTTCAATACTATCAACAAATTTTCATAATTACACTATTACTTATATTTGAAAATACTTTTCATTTCAATTAATTTCCTAAATCAACAAAAAAAATGCTATCTTTGTATTATCTTTTTTGTCTTTATAAATATTACTCTAGTTCCCATTAAATATATTTTACCTTATGATCTCTATAATACTAAAAGTAAAACCTCGTTGGAAGTTGTACTGGTATGGTCGAATCATCATTGATATTTCAGCGTGGTGTGCCTAATCCAGTACAGATATGATAAATAAGGTGGGTCCTTGATCAGAGAGGAGGAACATAGGGTCTTGAACCACCACAAAGTCGACTAGAGGAGGTGGAGGAGCAATCAACATAGGGGCCCGATGATGATTGCGACCTCAACTAATCATAGGAGAATTGTAAAACCAGTTGATTACGCGAGAATCGTCCACCATCTCCCTGACCAGATTTTTGCCCCCTTAAAATTACGTCCATCCCAAGACCCTCGAAATGGGGGAGTGAAAGAAGTGGCATGGCCGATCAAACCATAATGAATATTGGATGAAGATGAAGCATTCAATTTTGGGGAAATTGTTCTTCCTAGATGAGGAGTCATGCCTGTCAGATCGCCTAATGAGAGAATTGTAGGGCTGTTGGCAACCTTGGTGATAAAGGGATCGTACTCAAATGGGGCCCATTGAGGGCTTGAATCACCCAGTCCTCATCGAAGACAGAGCAAATATTGCAGTGAGAAAGTTCGCCATAAGATTTCAGAAGACGAAAAAAATTACAAACATGAAATGGTTGGGTTTCTTGAGAATGTTTTAAAAATCAAGTTTGAGTCCAATTTACTTGGCTGCATAACAATTAGTAAAGCATTGTCCAAGAGTGTGCCAAATCTCCTTAGATGCCTTAACACCATGAACTTCATGAAAAAACTTGATCGTGAGGGTTAAATTGATCAAACTACGAAGACACCGATCCTTCTTGACCTAGGTGAAATAGGAGGGATTAATCACCATTGTGCGAGAGAAACACCAAAAATGTCATAAACCTATTCAGTCTTAAATCTTTCAATTGTGTCATTTGAGTTTTAAATCTTTTGACGATTTGCCAATGTAATCCATTCAGTCAATTTTTGCCGAAAATTACTAACATAGACGCTGACTAATTTACGTGGCATGGCCAAAGTTGACATAGAAATTTTTTTTAATTTTAATTTGTCTAGATTTTGTTATTGCTTTTATTATTATTTTTCCTTTCTTCTTTTCTTTTTCTTTTTTTTATTTTCTTTCCTTTCTTTTCTTCCCAACTACGGGCCAACCTTGCCAACCCAGACTTGTTAAGAAAAAAGAAAGAAAAGAAAAAAAATTGAAAATTCAGAAAATATTTAAAAATTATAAAATTTGTCTGCTTAAGTGTCGATCGTGCTACATAAGACAATCGGTGTTCATGTCAGCAATTTTTAGCCAAAATTGGCTGGATGACTACATTGGTAAATCGTCAAAAGGATTAGGATTTAATTGGTATAATTGAAATGTTTATGACTAATTAGCACAAATGCAATAAATTTATGACTTTTTTGATATTTTTTCCCCACCGTACCTGTTGTAATTAATACACGGAAGCTAACTAAGATCGTCCAATTAAATCAATGCGAGAGAACTAGAGAAATTAAATGAGGAACGATAAATGATACCAAAGATTTACATGGTTCAGTCTAAATTTCAGAACTTACATCAACGAGGAGAGCCAGAAAATAATCTACTATAATCGAAGAATCAAAGTTTAAAAATGCTCAAACGCTCGAGTGTTTTCCACACCTATATTATATCAAAACCGAAAGTGTTTACAAATAAACACTCACTTGGATGTAAAAAAAAATACTCACAACACAAATCCACGTATGTTCCTGCTTCGCCCACCGCCAAGCAAAGATCTCTCTTCAAACGGTCGAAAATCAAGAACCTTGTGCGTTCTTGATTTTCTTTCTTCGGGGCACGGCTATCCAGGAAGTCATTGTGTTGTCCCTTCAGGTCTTTCTCATTGTTGTGCGAATTCAAGTCTTACCAAATTAACCCACTCAAACTTCATTGTGCGACAATGACTAGAGCTATTGTGCGGCCACTTAGGGTGTGCATGAAATCCATTCTTACGAGATTCAATTCTTGCAGAGAATGAGAAATTATGTTTACCAAACTCACCCTCATTCTACTTCTGCTTTTGGCAAGTTTATCAAACGACGCCCGGGGATCGGTGGCGGCGGCGGCGGGTGACCGGCGATCGGCGGTTGCCGACCGACGACCTATGAGCGTAATAAGGAAAATGAGAAGTGAACATAGAAAGGGAAAAAACCACCAAAAATCCCAAACTTTGTACTCTGTGACACATTTACCCCAAACATTTTTATTTGACACAAAAAACCATAAACTTATGATTGTGTAACACATTTACCTTACTTGAAGTACAAAGACGCATTTATCCCCAAACTTTTTTTATTTTCACTTTTTTTATTAAATAGAATATTCAAAATATTAAAAAATATTTAAAAAAAGAAAAAAAAATCGGGGCCTAGGCCGCAGGCCCTTGCTGCCGCCGGCCTCGTCGCCGGAGAGGGCCGGCCACCCTTGCCCCCGACCCCCCCTTTTTGGTTTTTTCTTGTTTTTTTTTTGTTTTTAAAATAATTTAAAATAATTTTGAATATTTTATTTAATAAAAAGGTAAAAGATGAAAATACCCTTGGATCAGAAAATTTTTTGTGTAAATGTGTCACACGAATAGAAGTTTGGAGTTTTTTGTATAAAATAAATTTTGGAGTAAATTTGTCATACTGTATAAGTTTGGGGTAAATGTGTCACAGATAGCAAAGTTTTGGATTTTTGGTGTTACAAAAAAAGTTTGGGGTAAATGTGTAACAGAGGGCAAAGTTTAGGATTTTTGGTAGCTTTTTCCCAAATAGAAAAGAATCAATTCTAGCAAGAATTGATTCTAGCCCTAAAGAATCGCTCCTTTACCAAACGCAAATCTCATTCTGAAGTAAAAAACTGCTCCAAAAGTTATTTTTTACCAAACGCATTTATACTTCAGAATTACTTTTGGAGTAGAATTAAAAATTCTGACAGGTTATCAAACGCACCATAATGAGCTAAGGGACAACCTAGGGCTCCCACAAAAGAAGACCTACGTTTTCCCTCTTGTTTTCTTTTTAATTCTAATCACCCCTGGGCCCCACATTGCTTTCTTTTGTCCACGTCCACTTCTTGGTCAAATAGTCAAACTTGGACAAGAGAAGTAACCGGTGCATATCTTGTGCTAAATCTTAGACATTTACCTAACCAGGTCAGGTTCTGTAAATAGCTCAAATTTGAGATATAATTTAATAATTCTCCACCTTGATTCGACGTTTGAAGCATAGCGCTCATCATCCATGCTGCTCTTCCAACGGCCCGACGGGCGCGTACTCTCCACAGATGCCAATTGTACTCAAGCAAAGCTTCAGCTTTGCCAAAGGAACGAGCATAGTCATCATGTTTGTTGGGTCCGATGTTGCAATCTTCTTCACAACAACCATACTCTTTGCTAAGGCATTTTAGATGAAATAGTACTTGATGTTGATATGCTTTGTTCTTTTGTGATAAATCGGATTATATGCTATATGTATTGCACATTATTCATCATAATGTATATCAATACTTTTATGTTTTAACCCAAATTTCGAGAGCAAACCTCTTAGCCATATTGCCTTCTTCACTATAAAATTTAGTGCCATGTACTCTGCCTTAATTGAAGACAAGGCAACGTGATCCTATGAGGACACTTTCCAACTCACTGCACCACCTGCTAGCATAAACATGTACCCTGCTAAAGATTTGCACTCATCCAAGTCACCGACATGATTCAAATCCACATAATAAATGGTCTCACTACCATTGTCGTTCCTTCGGTACACTATACTCATGTTTGTTATCTCCTTCAAATATTTGAGGATTCATTTCATAGCTTCCCAATAAATTTTACCAAGATGTTTCATGTAATGGCTAACCCCGCTCATAACTTGTGAAATGTCAAACATTACGCAAACCATGACATACATAATACTACCCACTGCACTAGAATAAGGAACGTAAGATATATGCTCCTCCTCCTCCTCCTTAGTCTGCTAACTTATCGGAAAGTTTAACGTACTTCGCTAAAGGTGTACCCACATATTTTACTAATTGCATGTTAAAATGTGTCACTATCTTTTCAATATATTTCTTTTGAGATAGATGTAAAACTCTAGTAACCCTGTCACGTAAAATCTCTATGCCTAATATCTTCTTTGCAACACTTAAATCTTTTATTTCAAACTCAGTACTCAACTGCCTCTTCAGCACATCAATATCAGACATATTCTTAACTACTATCAATATGTCATCAATATATATTAAGAGATAAATCAAAGACCATCCTCAAATCTCTTAAAGTAAACAAAACTATTCATTTAACTTTTCGAATAGTCTTGACTAACCATGAAAGCATCAAAATGCTTATGCCATTGCCTAGGAGAAACCCATATAAAGATTTCTTTAGTAAGCAAACATGATCTTCCTTACCCGGAATAACAAATCCCTTCGGATGCCTCATGTAAATCCGCTCCTCCAACTCATCGTGAAGAAATGTTATTTTCACATCTATACAGCAACTAAGACAAGTAATACAATAATAGAATTATGTCTTACCACAAGAGAGAATACTTCGGTGTAGTCAATTCCCTCCCATTGTATATACCCCTTCGCAATAAGTCTCACCTTATACCTTGCTATCTCGACACTAGGAATGTCCTCCTTCATTTGAAAACTCATTTGCTTTCGACAATCTTCTAGCTCTTAGATACCTTGACTAGCTCCCATGTCTGATTTCGATGAAGCGATTCCATCTCTTCACTCATAGCCCCTAGCCACTGCGACACTCACTACTAACCATCGCTTCAAAGTAAGATAAAGGCTCATGTGTCTCCACCTCGTCACCTATAGTTAATGCATAAGCAATATTTGTATAACTATAACATACCGATAGTTTAATCCTTTATTGTCTACCAGCGGCTATAGTATGCTGTGGTTGTGCAGGTTGTTTAGTATCACCAACTTAAAAAGCTACAACCTTATTT
The DNA here is from genome assembly GCA_001662345.2 of Metrosideros polymorpha var. glaberrima. Lineage (NCBI taxonomy): Eukaryota > Viridiplantae > Streptophyta > Magnoliopsida > Myrtales > Myrtaceae > Metrosideros > Metrosideros polymorpha. The sequence continues at coordinate 15,332,615 of BCNH02000001.1, forward strand.
GCAATCTCTACCTATGTTACCTCCGAGGTCTTCGGAGTCTCCACCTGAAGCTCCACCTCACTATTGACGCCATGATTTGTCTGCTCTGCTGATAGTGTCTCTAGACTCCTCTGTTGAAGCATTGCAGTCTTGTCAAAGATCACGTCTCTACTGATTAGAAAATCGAGTTATTTGGGATTAATGCACCACAGTCGATAGCCTTTAACTCTATGTGCATAACCTAGAAATATGCACTTCTTCGCTCATGGCTCAAGTTTACCATCACTCACATGAGCATACACAGGACATCCGAATACTTGTAATATGAAGTAATCAACAGTTTTTCCCAACCATACTTCCTTGGGAGTCTTCCACTTGATAGCAGATGATGGAGATCAATTAACTAGATAACATGCCACGTTCATTGCTTCAGCCCAAAATTTCTTGCCTAGTCATGCATGCGAAAACATGCACTGAGCTCGCTCAAGTAATGTTTTGTGATTTCATTCTACTACGCCATTCTGTTGTGGTGTCCTGAGTACTGTGCGGTGTCTCACAATCCCTTATTTCTCGCAAAATTTGGTGAAATATTTACCATAGAACTCCATGTCGTTATCGGTTCTCAAACACTTGATTTGTTTATTTGACTACTTCTTAACAAATGCCTTAAATTTCTTGAACCGATCAAACACATTGGATTTGTGCTTCAAAAAGTATATTGTACTTTCTTTGAATAGTCATCGATAAATGGCAGCATATATCGACCACCTCCTTTTGAAGGAATGGAAAACGGTCCCCAAACTTCTGAATAAATGTACTCAATCGGTTGCTTGGTGGAATGAATAGCTGTAGTAAATTTAATTCGACGTTGTTTCCCGAAGATGCAGTGCTCACACAAATCTAGCTTTCCTATCTTCTGACCCTTCAACAACTGTCTCTCACTCGACATCGTCATACCTGCCTCACTCATGTGCCCTAACAGCAAATGTCATAACTGAGTCAAGTTAGAATCAGACTCACCTGATAAAACTGCAGCAGTTCTTGTCACGGTCTCTTTTAGTAGATGATAGAGAGTGTTCATTTTCTTCCCTTTTTTTCACTGTCATGAAACCTCAAGAGATTTTTAGCACTCCACTTTCAGCGGCGTACTTACACCTGGTGTCATCGAGTGTCCCTAGAGAAATAAGGTTCTTCTTGAGCTCCGGTATATGCCTCACGTCTGTCATTGTGCACACCACCCCATCGTGCATTCGAATATGAACTGTCTATATCCCCATAACTTTGCAGGCTACATCGTTTCCCATTAGAACTCTACCCCATGTATAGTCTAGTAAATAGTAAACCAGTTCCTATGAGGCATCATATGATAAGAACACCCTGAATCTAGTAGTCATTTGTCTCCTAATGAACTAGTAGTCACACACAAGACAACCTTTGCACACTACTTGTGGAATTTTGCTTGTCACCTCGTTTTATCATCTTTGGACAGTCTCTCCGGATGTGCCCCTTCTTGTGACACTTAAAACACTTCATGTGTCCTTTGAAATTTCTATGGCGTGACTTTGACCTAATTTTACCTCTATTAATACTGGACCCCCAATATTGATCTCTACCTCGAATCACTAGTCCTCTCGCTAGACTATCATCTCAAAACTTTCTCTACCACTTCTTAGAGAACAATGCGGATTTTATCGCTTCCGAGGTAATTGTAGTGCGCCACTGTAACAGTGAATCATTAAAGTGCTCCCATGACTCTAGTAAAGAAGCTAACAACATCATGCCTTGCTCTTCATCATCTAAAATTTTACCAACGTTTTTTAAGTCCATCGTGAGTTTAGTAAACTTATCTAGATGGGATTTGATAGACGTAGCTTCAATATATCTAAACTGAAACATTCTTTTCAACATGTATAAGTGATTGTTCAAACCTTTCATTACATAGAGTGCTTGAAGTTTTGCCCACAATGTTGTAGCATCCTTTTCTTCGACCACCTATATTAACACCTCATCTGATAGGTTCAACATGATTATACTCCTTGCTTTCATCATTAGCACATCCTTTTCGGCATCTTTCATTGTTTCGAGCAACTTATCATTACCCTCTAATACTTTGGCCAAACCTTGAGTTGTTAACAACGCCTCCATCTTAACGCTTCATAACCCAAAGTTATTTCTCTCGTTAAACTTCTCAATTTCACTTTCGCTCTAGATATAATTGCAACAACAGAATTCACATATAATAATCAGACAAATAAAATCCTCAAATCACAATCCAGTAAATCCTATTTGTAACTCTGATGCCAATTGTTGTAATTAAAACACGGAAACTAACCAAGATCGTCCAATTACATCAATACGAGAGAACCAGAGAAATTAAATGAGGTACGATAAAGGACACCAAAAATTTACGTGGTTTGGTCCGAATGTGGAAACCTGCATCCACGAGAAGAGCCAGCAAATAATCCACTATAAGCGGAGAATCAAAATTTAAAAACGCTCACACGCTCAATTGTTTCCCACACCTATATTATACCCGAATCCAAAGTGTTTATAAAGCAATAACCCACTTGGATGTAAAAGAAAACATACAACACAAATCCACGTATGTTCCGGCTTGGCCCACCGCCAAGCAAAGAGCTCTCTTCGAACGGCCGAAAATCAAGAACCTTGTGCGTTCTTGATTTTCTTTCTTCGGGGCATGGCTATCCAGGAAGTCACTATGCTGTCCCTTCAATTCTTTCTCATTGCTGTGAGAATTCAAGTCTGACCGAATTAACCCACTCAAACTTCGTTGTGCGTCTATGACTAGAGCTATTGTTCCGCCACTTAATGAGCTCAGGGACAACCTAGGGCTCACACAAAAGAAGACTTACGTTTTCCCTCTTGTTTTCTTCTTACTTCTAATTACCCCTGGGCCCCCACATTGCTTTCTTTGTCCACGTCCACTTTTTGGTCAAATAGTCAAACTTGAACAAGAGAAGTAATTGGTGCATATCTTGTGTTGAATCTTAGACACAAAAGAAGACCTACGTTTTCCCTCTTGTTTTCTTTTTAATTCTAATTGCCCCTAGGCCCCACATTGCTTTCTTCTGTCCACGTCCACTTTTTGGTTGAATAGTCAAACTTAAACAAGAGAAATAATTGGTGCATATCTTGTGTTGAATCTTAGACATTTATCCATCCAGTCAAGTTCCGTAAACGGCTCAAACTTGAGATATAATTTAACATTACCATTGTGATGAGTGATAAGCTTCAAGCGGACACAAAAAAGACCCATCCACATAACCTAGCAAGTTGTTGCAGATTAAAATAGGCTCAAATTGAGATTTTCAAAAAAGATAATTGTGTGAATCAAGCTCGATAAAGATGAGAGTTGTGATGTTGGGAACAACAAAAGACGGCAAGGTTTATGGCATGATTGTAATTTGAGAAGTAGGAAGAGGAGCAGCAAGGAAAATGGAAGAAGAGGTAGAATTGGACGCAACGTTGGGAAGAGGTGACAAATAATTAGGATTAATGGAAATAGAAGAGGATGCGTAAGGAGGTGGTAGAGAAGAAGAAAACATTGAAGATGCATTAGACATTTTTGAGATGGAGATTGGAGTAAATGGAGTCTTCATTTGGATTAGAGATATTGACGAGGTTGATGCGTTTTCCTATTATGATACCATGTTTAGAGTCAAAGAGTGAATAACCATAGAGCATTTATGGTGGCTTGATCCTAATTAGGGCGCGTAATGTGCATTTATACAAATAATTACTTACAGAGATAAAAGCGTAGTCACAGAATGACCCCACAATAGATATCAATCACATATGAATAGTGTCTCCATAAAACATCAATTCATTCTAAGGATTGTTTCTTTTTTTTTTTTACTTAGGAGAACTTGCTCTACGAATTTTCATAAATGATTGATTTTATCTATCTCATCATGTACCAATTTACTCAAGATCTTGAACTTCTTTGGCTGCTTGAAGATGATTGGTTGGACGGTGGCTGAGTGGACTGCCCAATGCCAAATAAAAAAATGAGAGGCCCTCCTCTCATGGACCACGTGTGTACAGAATTCCAACTCCAAACCCCAGAAAGAACCACACGAGGACGAGACCTAAATTAGATGCACTGTTCCTCGGGATAATAACATACATAATTTCTTTTGAACGAATCGATACCCACACTATTACTTGTAACTCCCTCCTGATGTCCATCTTGCTATTCTTTGGGTCATCTTTCTTCCCCTCAAAGATTCCCGGAAGAATGCATGTTCTGTAGCCCAATCCATGCACCTCTTGAACCTGCAAGTACCTCGCAATCGAAACTAAGCAACATCTGTGTTGTTAGTTCTGCTGATAATGTAAGAATGCATGTGATAATACGTGTGGTTTCTTTGGGATGAATATAAGCAAAGAGTATCCATATAAGCCTGAACTCCTTCATTTTCTCACACTTCTTCATCTCACAACACGTCAGAATCGGGGGGTGATTATGTGATAATAGCTTGCATCATGAGCAGCGATAAGTGAGGATAATATATTGGCCAAACTCATTCTATGGATGAAATCTATGCCGCTTTTGTAGGAAGGATTGTATAAATATGTATGTACATTGTACGTGAGTATGCAGATGGAGTGATCCACTATGTACGGTCGAAAAAGCAAAGGATTAACGACTGATGTGCACAGTAGAGAGTAGCCAGCAGATCTAAAAACGAAAAAAAAAACTCAAGACAACCATCCTCGGCAAAAACACATTGCAAGACATCATCGAACTTTGTAAAGGAAAAAACGAGGGATTCCATATGCAAAAACAGGAAACTCGATGCATACATTTATCCACAGATCTGAGAGAAGCTTCCAAGACAAATGTAGTTTTTCCTTACGGAAGATATCTGGTCATGCATATATGACCTAACTAATCCTCATATGTGCACAAAAGATCAGAAAAAAGCACAGACCCATCAAGATCTGGCGCTTTAGGAGGGAAAACAAGGAAATGGACCACACTCATACCGGCAATTGCTACAGTGTGATTCAAAAGAACATAACAAGATGAGAGGTCTCTTCATGTCAGAAAGAAAAAATGAAAGAAAAACTAGGAAAAGAAGCATACAAGAGTGATATTGATTCGGCTCGTCTTGAAGATATTACATAGCTAACAGTAAGCACGAAACGCAGAAAGATGAGCCGGACCAATATCACGCCATGTCTACTTCTCCCGACAACCTTCACATGTTCTTCTTCTTCTTCAACTTCATTAGAGAGAGAAAAGAAGCTTCTTCTTTTTTTGGCAACTAGAGAAGAAGCTATTTAGGGCCTGGGTTTTTCTGTTGCAGCTTCTTCCCCTTTTATAGTGTGGAAATGGAATATCATCAAGGGTTTTGAGTCCTTTTGACACTCTCTCAGAAAGGAATACGGTTAAAGTAAAGGTTTTTAACGTGGGAATTGATTTACCATATTGATATTTAAATACATTAATGATCTCTAGTCGAGCATTAAATGTCAGCCATTTAAAATTTGGCACATCACTTTAATGTGCCAATCGGATCAACAAGTTTAGTATATCTAGCATTACTTTTACGGTTATGATACATTACCAAAAAAGATTGGTTCACAAACTTACAATTTACAAAGTGATAGCGGTGAACTTTTGTTCGGCGTTGAAATATGACTTAGGGCACAAATGATAATCATTCTGTTTCTGGAATCAATTTCTAGCTAGAAATAAAGTTTTCTATTTCTATTCCCTTAAAGAGTTTCTAAACTAAAAAACATATTTGATAACAACAAAATTTCTATTGGAACAAAAATTTGTTTAATAATAATATAAAATTTCCATTTCCCTTACGGCGGCCGGTAGCCTGCGACAGATGGCAGTGGCTGGCGGAGGGGAGGGAAGAGGGGGGGGAGCCAACAGAGAGAGAGATGAGTTTTTATTTCTATTTCTGTTTCAGAATTAGAAAATTTTTACTTCTTATTTTTATTCCAAACCTATTTGTGGACTAAAAATTTGTTTCAGAAATAGAAAAACAAAATTACATTACTAAACGGATTTCTGTTCCAAACATATTCCAAACCTATTTTTGGAATAGAAATAGAAAAACGAAATGGTTATCATGCGCGTCCATACTTGTCTAAATAACTATTTATGACGGGATTTGTTTTAATTATATAGTCGGTCCCATCATTTTAAATCATTTTTAATATTTGTTAGGTACTCTTGTCATTTGACCAGGCAGGTGGAACATGTACATTAATTACGGTCCACTCATTAACGAATCGAACGAGCAATGCCATCCATTTCGCCACCTCTTTATTTTAAACCTTAGTGCAGTATTCTTGGAGATTTCAATGGCCTTGGCACGTTGATTATATAGTTATAATATAGTCACTGGATGTAGAGTACGTAGATACCTACATCATTCATTGATGTCAGTGTGGCTATTATAAGATGCCTATGTCCATCATATAGTTTGAATTTTTTTTTATTAATAAAAAGTTAGGTTGTTACAATTCTATTTCAAAATGAGTAGTTCTAGGTTCGAAATTCCAAAATTAATTGAGATCCCTCAATACCATTTTCAAGTGCCAATAGTTTAGTAATTACTTGGTATGGTCTAGTTAGATGAGAGAATAATTCGTTAAAACATATTGTGAACGTTTCAAGAGATCGATCAGATAGTCTTGTATGTGATTTTGTTGAACTACAAGTTTATTTTTGTTTTTCGTTGAGATGAATCCAATACTAACATAGATATTCCACATTTACGAATACAAGCTAGCCCTTTTTCTTTTAAATCTACCTTTTGCTTCTAAACCCTGTCATAGCTTAAAAGAAAGTGTCTTGGCAATTGAATTTGGTCCGACTTTCGACTTATTACCGGTATCTTACCGACTAAAACGGGCTTCATTTGTAAGAAAAAGGCACATTGGTGGGCGAGAACAAAAGCTTATGGTCCCCCTAATTTAAGCCCCCAATTATGATTGGAAACTTTTCTCGAAAGGATAGCAGACAAGACATAAAGCCGAAGACAGGATAACGTTAATATAGTTTGTGGATAGTACTTTAATTATTAAGATAATTCAGTGATGGTTATTAATTGCTTTCTCCGCTTGCCCCATTAAAGACTTTTTACTATTTTCAAAATTCTCGTTAATTGGACATGAGCATGTCCTTTAAATGTTTCGTCTAAACTCTGGGACGATAAACTCGAGGGCATTCCTTCCCTAGTTGGAAAGAAAAAAAAATTGACATCGGAACTTGAGAATACAGGGCGTGCGGGCATCGGCACGTTAAAAAAATGAGTGCATTCAGGCTAGACACTCCCCTTTGCTTACAAAGGAGACTACTGTTGGAGATCCCTGACACACCTAACAACATTTCTCCTTAACTAAAAGGTCAATCCAAGGTCTTTGGTTATTAAGTAGAAGTATCAAACAAGACATAAAGCCGAAAACAGGATAACATTAACATAGTTTTATGGACAGTACTTTAATTATTAAGATAATTCAGCGATCGATATTAAATGCTTTCTCCGCTTGCCCCATCAAGGACTTTTTACTATTTTCAAAATTCTCGTTAACTGGACCTGAGCAAATCCTTAAAAGGTTTCGTCTGAACTCTTGGACAATAAACTCGGGAGCATTCCCTCCTTAGTTGGAAAGAAAAAATAATTGATCTCAGAACTTGAGAATGTAAAGCATGCAGGCACCGACACGTTAAAATAATGAATGCATCCAGACTAGGCGCTTCACTCTGCTTGCAAGGGAGACTACCACTGGAGGCTCCTATAAGAGGCAACTCCCCTTGGTTGCCACGCCTAACGGAACTTCTCCTTAACCCAAAGGTCAGTCCAAGATCCCCGATTATTAAGAAGAAGTAGCGGACAAGACATAAAGCCGAAGACAGGATAATGTTAACACAGTTTTGTGGAAGTACTTTAATTATTAAGATAAGTCAGCGATCGTTATTAATTGCTTTCTCCACTTGCCCCATTAAGGACTTTTTCAAAATTCTTGTTAACTGAACCTGAACAAGTCCTTAAAATGTTTCATCTTAATTCTTGGATGATAAACTCGGGGACATTCCCTCCCTAATCGGGAAGAAAAAAATTAACCTCGAAACTTGAGAAAGTAAGGGTGCAGGCACCGACATGTTAAAATAAAGAACGCATCCAAATTGGGCGCTCCACTCTCCTTGCAAGAGAGACTACCACTGGAGGCTCCTATAAGAGGCATCTCCCCTTAGCTGACACGCCTAACGACACTTCTTCTTAACTAGAAAGTCAGTCCAAGATTCCCGGTTATTAAGAAGAAATAGCGGACAAGACATAAAGCCGAAGAAAGGATAATGTTAACATAATTTTTTGGAAAGTACTTTAATTATTAAGATAATTCATCAATCATTATTAATTCTTTCTCCGCTTGCCCCATTAAGGACTTTTTACTATTTTCAAAATTCTCTTTAACAAGTGCCTGCGAGATGCTAATTAAATTGGCTTGTCAGAGTAATTTTTTTTTTTTTGGTAAGAGCTTGTCAGAGTAATTTACATTTCAAGATTTCGAAAAATGAGTAAAGTATTCTGGTATTTAAAGAGTCATGGAATATAGACTAGTGCAAAGCTTGTGTTTCTATATTTTCAAAGTGTTTCCGAATGTCGCTTAACAAGTGTCCCGAAAACACAACATGGATGAATCCATTTTAAAATGCTGAACGGTGTCCTTAGCCCTAAAGTCTCTCATGACTATCGAAAACCCTAGAGAAAATGTGGGCCCCCAAACCTAAAAGCCAAAAGAATCAATCCTTTTCAGCATAGGGAAACTCCCAATGGATCCTCTTTTCTTTTTTCGTTCTTTTGAAAAGCTCATTAAGTAACAATACAAGGATGTGTGCAGGTCCATAAAAAACTCAAAGATAATTAGGGGAGGACCTCTTTGGGAGTGGGAGTCCCTATAAGCGTTATTTGTATTCCCTCCTACTAGGAAAGAAAAATATCTAGGGGTAATTGGAGATGCAAGAGTTGCGGGTGCCGGCATGTTAAAATAAATTGTGCATCCATGTAACCTGTCGTTACTGCAATGCAAATGGGCAGGCGGTGGTAGAACCTAGTAGAAGGCAACTCCCTTTCCTTGATGAGGTTACCTTGTAACCAAACGCCGGTGATTCAAGGAAAATCCCCTGTAATCAGATGCTAGTGATCCAAGGAAAGTCCCCAGATTTCAATAACCAGATGCTAGTGCTTTGGAATGTCACTTAACAAGCGCTTGGAAAACATAATGTTGATGAATCCATATTAAAACGCTGAATGGTGTCGTCAACCCTAATGTCTCTCATAATTATCGAAAACCCTAGAGAAAATGTAGGGCTCCAAACCTAAAAGCCAAAAGAATCAATCCTTTTTCAGCATAGGGAAACTCTCAATGGATCCTCTTTTCCTTTTCCGTTCTTTTGAAAGGCTCGTTAAGTAACAGTACGATCAAAATGTGCAGCATTCGGTTGTTAGCAGAGATTCCAAAGTAGGCCAAAACAGAAGAAGTGCACATCTTTATCGTATGTGTTAAATTATCATCCAATGGTCCCTCGATCTTGGATAGATCTCGTGCCTTTTTTTGAGTGCGTCGCTGGTGTCCCTTTACCAGAATAATTGAAGATCGACCAGAGATCGAGATCAACCATTCGAAAAAAAAAAAAAACATGTTGCAAAGGAGTTTGGACATGAGGTGATGATCATTCAAATTCGAAGGATTGATAAACATTATTCCAAAGTGTTCTGCCCCGCTCATGACTCTAGATGTCATGTTAGTGTAATGTGCGATGACCGAAAATGATTTGAGCTTGTAGAGAAAATGATTCACAATTTAGAGCCAAGTTTCGATTCCTAAGGCCCCGTTGATAATTTAATTGGCTTTCGTCCGTCATATTTCTCGTTCTTCAACTCCACGTGCATTCTTAATCGCGGTTTCGTTCAGATTTGCACTTAAACGGGGGTTTTAACTGAAGGGATCTCATGTCACTTGATGCATGTTTATCAAATTATTGTGGTCATATCTTAGTCGCATCTCGTGGGAGAGTCCATCTTCCTTTCCCTTTTGTTTGAGCTCCCTTCGGGAGGTGGTGTAGGCAAGTTTGAGATGAGCAAGTTCCTTCAGCTGAGATTTCACGTCAATAGGCTAAGGTCGGCCTTCTCCTTATATTCTCAGATATCTTGCTTTTGTACTTAACTTGCCCCAACCTCTGTCCATGGAGTGGAATCTTCTCTTGGCGTTGTCCCTCCGAGCCGTGCTTTCTTTTTCTCGTTCGCTTCGGTGCTATGTTGGTTATGTCCTTACTTAACCTTGTTTGTTAGCACGATATAATTTTAATCAAAATAAAAACATACTCCCCAAGATCAAGAGCCTCTGTGTAACATGTGCCAATTTATTCTCTATTAGCATGTGCTTCATCTACTTCTGGCTATACATCTTATGAACCTAACTTTACCTAATTCTTATGGGTATGTTTTTGCTTTAGGTATGTATTACTTATCCTTTACTTCTAGACCTGTATAGGCGTATTCTGATTCAATAATTAAAACCCCGACGATGTTTACACTGAACTAATA
>BCNH02000001.1:15368455-15458542 GCA_001662345.2 Metrosideros polymorpha var. glaberrima
TAGTTGCAGGAGGACCACCCAAATGTTTGGAGATTGATTTTCGAGAAAGATGCTTGCTTGGCCATGCATTTCAGGGTGAATCGTCCCCTCGTTCCGTCGCTTTTCTAAAGATTTTCCGGCGATCGGGTCGCCGTCCAGGCCGGTTTTTGCTTCGCGAAAAAAACTGGCTGGTGAGAAAGGAAAAGTTTTTACGCCGTTTGGAAACTTTTCGAAAAGCAAAAGAAATAGAAGTAAACCGAACATGACTTTTGTGATTGATGAACCTATGTGCCTAATAAAATTTAAGCGATCGAACGCAATAATAAACAGAATGGAAATATGAACTGTCCTGTCCTAATCGGCCGGACCCGAAACCCCATCGTCTAAACTGTTGGAACCAGGGCCTAGACCCAACCTTGGATCTTTGCGGCTTGACTCGGCACTCGTGGAGTATTAACCACATTCCTAGTACATCTTATTTTGGGGTCATATCTTATGATTAGAGATACATAGCCAAACAAAGGACTAACTAAACCATGGAGCATATGTCGTCAATGAATTGAACGTGATATCAGCACGTGCATGTGACTAAAGTTTTTGGCGATTCAACTCACCGAGCCGTCTCCGTTTGAACGAATCGAATGAAACTGACTCCGAGGGATTTCGTCTTATTTTTCTTCTAAATTGGCAAGCTTGACTAAAACTTTTCAGTCCTACAGTAGAATTGTTGCTCCCTCCATGGTACTTTTTGCCCATGTTTCACCTCAATTGAAAAAAAAATACGGTCCAAGCTTTTATTATCTTGTGAACACATTTGGTTGCAAGTCAAGAACATCCTGCCAAAAAAAAAAAGAGAGAGAGAACTTCCTGCCGACAAAAACAAGAGGAGTCAAAAATAAGAAAATGCAATTAAGAGACTGGAGAGAGTGCCTATCGTTTCTGACCATGCTAATTGACTTGACTCTCTAGAAAGACAAAAGGGATAAAAAGAATTGTACATATATATATCATGTATATGTATTAATTATTAATAGAGAAAATTCAAAATAAAAGCCTGAAATACCATCATTTTCTCAAATAAAGACCTAAAGTACTTTTATTGTTTTAAAGAAGCGCCTGACCAAGGGTATTTTCGTCATTTATTCTTTTTAAATTATTTTTTCCCATTTCTTTTTTCTTTTCTTTGTTGTGGTCAACAAGGGTTGCAACCATCACCCAAGTCGCTTGGGCAAGCGAGGGACCACCTCGTCTGGGTAGGGCAAGGCTGGCCCAGGCAAAGCGAGCCCTCACTCGCTGCCGATGAGGGCTTGGGCAAGGGTCACCAGCCACAACAAAGAAAATAAAAATAAAATAAAAAGGGGAAAAAAAGAGTAAATGAAGAAAATGGCCTGGAAATACCCTTAGTCAGGCCATTTTTTGAAACAATAAGAGCATTTCAGACCTTTATTTGAAATAAGATCTACTTCAAGCCTTTATTTGATAAAATGATGGCATTCCATGCTCTTATTTGAAATTTTTTCTTATTTATATATTGTTTTTCTTGTCGATTTTCTTTGGATTTTACTTTTGGAGCACTTTCGAAAGAACCCCGCAACAAATATACATGGTCAAGGTGAAACAAGTGGTGGGACTAATAAGAGCTAGTCAAACAAATGGAAAGATCAAAACTTTGATTCTTGGGGAATATATTATTGAACCACGCACGCAAGTCAGTCTTCAAGAAAACTTATAATATCATCTGGTATTGTTTTCTCTTTTCTCCACCTAACTCAGAATTTCTAAATTATTACTCTTTACACAGGGAAAGGAAATGGCAACAACAACAACAAAAAAGAAAAAGTTAGCACAGCTCTGGAGCCAAGCACGACAAAAACTCTGTTTAGGCATCCTAGGACTGAGATTCTTTCAAAGTGCTAAGTTAGGTGGATATTTACTACCCTTTTGACAGAGAAAATTGACCAACAGAAATTACCATATTTTTATTTCAAGTTAATACGACGAAAAATTTCAAATTGATATATTTGTAATAAGTTTATCCCAAACTGATTTTTTATCATCCAGTGATAAATTTATCCTTAATTAATTTCTATTAAATTTGATTGAAATGATTAGAAATCTCAAACTAATACATTTATGACAAACAAAAAGTAACACCTCAAACTGTACATCCGTTAATTGTCACGTGTCATCTAACTCAATAATTTGACAATAAATTTTAAAGAAAACTAATGAAAGGTGCCGGTTTGGGATTTTTCATAGAGTGTGCCAGTTGAGATTTTTTGTAGTATTCATTCTTTTATTTTTCTTTTAGTAATTCAATGGTACCCATGGGGCATAGTTAATTTAATTTTTGTTTTAAAAATGAAATCCTTTTCTATTTAGAGAAAAATCCAACAAAAGCAATTGATGTTCCACTTTGGGACGCAATTACCCCTGCCCAATTCCTGCATCTGCAGAACGTTGACCATATGTTGTCGGGAAACGAAGGGCGTTTCGGACACTTCGGCAAAGAACCGGGCGCATATAAATAACGCAGCGCGTCGTATCGGCTCGTGGTGCCTTGAAGCTTGACAGGCTGCGACAAGATCGAGGGGAAGCAAATTCCGATCCGTCTTCCGGAGACCCTTTCTCTTTCGTAAGTAGGGGGGCAGATCCCGTTGCTCTGTCTGATGCCTGATTCTGATTCAAGATCTTTACTTTTGGTGCTCATTCAATTCTTGATGCACTTCCACTTTGCTTTGTATCTTGTTGAGGTGGAGTAGATGTAGATATCGTTGTGGGTTTTTGCTTTTCTCGGGGTGGGGGTTCTTTTCCTCGGTCACTCACTTTTCATTTCATGGGTACAATATGATGCAAGATTCAGTACGAGTTGAACCTTTTCTGGGCGCTAATCTATTTCTTGATCGGCTTCACCGGTATGTTTTGAGTTAGACTTGATAAAGATGTTGTGGGCTTTGGGTTATCACTCATTTTTCATTTGATTGGTACAATTAGATATTTGATTCAGTGCGAGATTGAAATTTTTTTTCGTGCTTTTTGGATCGGCAGGAGCTGATAATGGCTTCAGACCAAAAGCTCTTTGCATTCGAGGAGGTCGAGAAGCACGACAAAACCAAGGATTGTTGGCTTATTATTTCGGGGAAGGTCAGAATCAGATGTCCCTCGACCGGATTTGTGGTCGCTCCCGTGTTGCATCTTTGGATTGTTAATTGCTAAAGCACTGACTTTTCGATTGCAGAGGTGGAGTTATTAGAGGGTCGGTTGAGTTTTCCATTTGGCTAGACTGAGCTTTGAAATTGAGGAACTTTAGGTCCTTAAGTTGTCTTGTCTGAAATCTTTGCGGACGCTTGTAGCATGGTTTGTTTGTTTGATTTGGGTGTTATCCATCTGCTTTGGGTGAACATTTAGTGAACTTTTCTCGCCTGGTACTGACCAGGATTGTGCGCTATCGATATATTATGGATGTTTGTCTTTTGTAAAGTACTTAAGGCAATGAGTTTTCAAGTTTGATAATCTTCTTGTTGACTAGCGAGTTGTCAATCAATCATAGTTGTAATAGGAAAACAAGGCATGAATCGTGAAATGGTTGTATGTTGACCAATCTTCTGCTGTGCTTTTAGGCTCTGTTTGTTTTGCGAAAAATAAATGATTTGGAAAACATTTCTCTAAAAATAATCGCTTGTATTTGCTTAAAAAAATTAATGAACGAAGAATATTTTCATTATCAACAATAATGTTTCGACATAAATTGTTGTCAATTATGAAAACATTTTTCATTGACTAATTATTTCAAGCGATACAAGTGATCACTTTAGGAAATTAATTTTTAAATTATTTATTTTCTGCGAAACAAATGGAACCTTAGTTTTTCTTTATTTGTTTTTCCTTGACAATACTATAGTTCTAAGTATCTAATGCCAAGCATCAACAGCAAGACAGACAATTGATGAATGATATACACTTTTAGGACATACAGGAAAACAAACCTTTGGTTAGTCATTCAGATTTGAAAGAGTACTATGCATGAATCTTGTCAAATGTAGACTCTCTCCCTCTCTCTCTACATGCATCTAGTAGGCTACTTCGCATGCAAGTTCATGGGCTGAATATCTAGGCGGGTCTAAGAAATGGTTCCTGCCCCACCCCCCACCTTCTTCATTTTCATATATATGCTTAGAGGTCAGATAATTTATCGTTGAAAAGGTATAACCATGAGGATCCTCTTTGTCACATTTCTTTATAGTGGTCCAGACACCATTGCAAATTGACGGGTGCTCTGTGATGGAAATGAGAAATGAAAATGCAACTTCTGGTTGTTAAAATCATTTCTCAGATAGAAACTTTTATATACTATTGCAGGTGTATGATGTAACGCCATTTATGGATGATCATCCTGGAGGAGATGAAGTTTTGCTATCAGCAACTGGTAAGGAACAATTTCAGCTTGCTCAATTCTTTATCGCCCCTCAAAAGAAAATTTCTTAGAAAACTTTAAGCCGCTTTTTCTGGAAGTATGAGCTTGAACACAGGCAGTGTAGGTTTGTTGAGTAAGATGGAGGATGTAAAAGGAAATGTAAAAGATTTGATGGCAAAGAAAATTTGCCTTAGTTGTACTGTTTTCTTATGTTTATCTCCATGTCTTGACTGAGCACGGTGTGTGCTCCCACATATTGCAGGAAAAGATGCAACGAATGACTTTGAAGATGTCGGCCACAGCGATGCAGCTAGAGAAATGATGGATAAGTACTACATTGGTGAGATTGATGCATCAACCGTTCCTGCCAAGCGCACGTACATCCCCCCGCAGCAACCCAATTATAATCACGACAAGACTCCGGAATTTATTATCAAGATTTTGCAATTTCTCGTTCCTCTTCTGATCTTGGGCTTAGCATTTGTCGTGCGGCACTACACAAAGAAAGAGTAAGACTGGGAACTGCTGCTTGGAGACACCCTCTCATGAGGAGTGAACTGTTTGTCTTGCATTGGTCTTTAGTAGTTTGAAGAATTACGGCCGAGAATCATTATTTGAGGGTTCTGTAATAGTAGTCAGTTTGTCGTCGAGACCTAAATGCTGTTGGCGACCCCCATGGATGATGGTAAGTTGCGGCTGCGGTCAGAACGCCTTCTCTCTTTCCCTATCTCTCAGCCTGATGTTCTGTTTCAGTTTGGACCTGTCATTTTCCTTGCATACTTGGTTAATTTTTCTTCGAGAAGGTGGTTTCAAAGAACATTCTTATCTCTTTATTGTTCCAATTTGTTGAAGTGATCCGGATGATAGATATCGAACATGTTATACAGTATTATTAAAAGTGAATTTTAGGATGGAAGATTGATGAGTGCTAATTTTGCCATTTCCCTTAAATCGGCGGCAACCTCCTGGCGGCGACCTACGAGCGTGAAAAGGCAACCTCCCGGCGGTGGCCTACGAGCGTGAGAAAGAAAGAAGAAGAAAAATGAGAAGTGAAAATAGACTAGAGAATCACTTTTGACTTTAAAAAATCACTTATTTTACTAAATATAATTCTCATTCAGAAATAGAAAATTGCTCTATAAGTAATTTTTTACTAAATGCATTTTTGCTTCAAAATTAATTCTGGAGCAGAATTAAAAATTATGAATTGTTATCAAACATAGTGATAGATTTAAACTTAAGAGATGCCTTCAGTTCAACTATCGTGAGCCAAATTTGAAAATCTGTAAGGAAAAATAGAAAGTTGCCACCATGTGTCTTTCTTCTACAAATAGGAATTTATGCTTTCCATCTCACAACAGACTGAATGGAAGCGGACACGGCATGTACGCTGTGTCAAACTAAAGAGGTGTTCTCACTGAGAATAATACACATTGAGGCCTCTTCATGGCGGCGGTTGCTCCAGATGCAAACAGTAGTAATTTATAGCAAAGCTGCAGATGTCTACTCTATCTACTGTTTGCCCCTGCCGCTACCTCAAGCCTTGATAAATGTAAGCCATGGCAAACAGGCGGTATAAGCTACGGATCCGGGTGCTTGTTGCTCCATGAAGCTCTTGACCTCCCGTCCCAAGATCAGTGGAAAAACCACACAAATAATTAGCCAAAAATGAAATCTAAGTACCAATCATCGGAAAGAAGTCTCTATTTTCTCATGGAGGGTCACCACCAGGTCGTGTGCATCATCTAATAGCTTCCACACATCAAGGTGCCCGGCCATGCTATTGCATTCTCTCAGTATCTCATCCATGCTGTTGTACCTCTCTATGATCAATTTCCTCTTCTGCAAAACCGAAGCGGCTATGGCGTAGAGCAACAAATCTTCTGTTGGCGGGGCCCGCTGCCTTATGCGGCTCCACGCCGACTTCCCGATCCCAGCCCTTATGGCCACCTGGTCGGCCCACATCACCTCCCAGAGGCAGAGTGTTTGTTCAAAGGATAATTCCCTTCTAAATAGTACGACCACCATCCTATAAACAAAGAAACAATCTTCTGCCTGCAGCTTCTCCAAGTGCCTGTAAAGGTGAGAGTCCTTGGATTTGATAATTTTGGAGACAATATTGAGCTGCCTTCTTATCCCCACCTCATCAAGCCTAAAATTATGCCGAGCCTTCCTCATGAAACTAACGAAGCACCAGAAAGCCTCATGATCTTCGGTGATCACAGTAATTATTGGAGAAAGAAGATCACTCATACCCTGACAGTAGCCAATTTCAGGGTCATAAAGGGCATAGGCTTCGAGAACTGCAACTAGTCGAGCAGCGTGGAAAATTCTGCAAGGGTCAAGATGATCATAGTCCTTCAAACCGACAGCCTCAGCAGAACGCCGAGCCCTAGCTTCTGATACTGTAGCCTGAGATGGGGAGTACGGTATCCATTCTGGGTTGGCACGCACTGCATCCAAGCGGATAATCCGCTGCCATGTGGCAAAGTCCTCATCAGTGCGGAGGGAAGATTGAACTTCTGTCCTGGAGGGAGAGAGGTTCTCTTTGGGTGGTGTATCGGGATCATCATCCCCAGTCTCTAACGAGAAAGATGCATCGATTGCTTCAACATCCTCTGATGAGTCCGTATCTGATGACTCTGTGTTCAATGTAGACGTATCGGCATTTGTAACTCTTCTTGAAGAGTTATCTCCTTCCAACAATTTGCCAGAAGAATCATCCAAGCACCCACTATCTGGGCCGCCTTCCCCACTAGATAGGGACTCCCTGGCACTTTCCACTTCTTCAGAGCTAGGAGAATATGTGTCTTGAATGAGCCGCCCACTATATCGCCTGCTGCTGAAGCTCTCATCAAATTGCCTCATGAACCGACGGCATTGCATTCTAAGTTTTTCATATGTCTTCCTGCAAAGAACAATGGCAAGGGAAATTCCAATTAAATGGAGTTGCATTTTAGGTACAAGTGCAAGACTTGTCACAGAAACAATGACCAGATTCAAATTGAAGAGGGAAAGCACCTGTTTTGGGTCCTTGTTATATCTCTCTCTTCTTTAGAACTTTTCAAATCATACCTGACAGTAAAGGAAGTAAAATGAACAAATTGCTTGCACAGGCAACTAATATCACAGAAACTAAAGAACTTGGCGAAAATCTCACTTTTAAGAGAGGCAAAAATGCTTTTGTCGATAAGGGAGTAAAAGTTCTACAGAATCATATCAATCCCAATGTGCATATTTCTAATGAGGGAAAGCCATAATGATCTTCAAAGGTTCAAATTCATAACTCATATCACAAAAACTCCGATATGAGATTAGCACACTCGGTGAAAATAAATTCGAGAGTATCAAGATTCTTACACTCCAAGGAGGAAAGGCCAAACCTCTGCCCTAATGCTTGGATGAACTCCCTGGAGAAGGATATGAATTTTTAGCTCACAGGTTATGAACATTGAATAATACAGTTTAGATACTTCTTGAAAAATATCCCTAAAAGGACTTGATTACTCACTCCACTGCGAACTTTCTTGAGAAGCTTGACTCCACCATCCCGAAGTCTCCCATCGGGTGTAAACAAACTTCTCCATTGCTTGGGCAAGAGTGCATGTTTCCTTTTTCGGCGAGACCATGGTGATTTAAGGCGGCCCCTGATTTTAATGACAGGCAAAATAAGCATATGCAAGAAAAGGGAGAAAAGAAAACAGCATAAAGATAAGCAAGCAAGAGTAAATTGCACATGTAAACAGATGCTTGGTTTCCCTATAGCCCGGTTTGCAATATATATATATATTCCAAATGAGTACTCAAGAGACAAGTCATGAAGAAAGCAAGGACCAAAAGCATTCAACAATCCTAATGGACTTCCAGTGATCATCAAGGAAAATGGTCATATCCAAAAACTAAGACCAGCCTAAAAAGGGACCTCGAGCCAGTGCACCATAAGAATGGACTAGCACTCATTACAGTGCAAGAAGCAATAAAGGGAGAAAACACATTACAAGTTACAGTGACATTCTCAGATAAGCCAAGTGTACAGCAGCACCCACATGGCATAAAAATTCAACGAAGCATGCAAATGTCGGTTGGCTAGTTTGGTTGTGTGTTGTGTTTCCCTTGCATGCATTTGGTAATATAGGTTAATACACTGACAGGTTTTCATCGTCTCCTTCATAAGAAAAGTTTCTCCAAGCTGCATTGACAACCAAAGAAGCTATCCAAAATTTCGCTTGCCTGTGTGAACACAACTGATCTATGCAGAAGGTTTTCAAATACATGCACTTGTACCAAGAAAAAAACAAAGAGAAAAACAACAAAAGGGAAAATCTGTGCTTGTGATGGAATCTAATCTAAGCAATCGCCTTTGCACAGGGAGATCCATTCGATAGCAGGCAGGACACAAGCTTCCAGCCAAAATGGCTATCGAGGTTTTCCAGACTTCTGATATCTGCTGTCTTGTCAACAATTTCCATTGTTTATGGCCAATTGGCTTGTCGCAATTTCCATGTACGGAAAACATCAATAATTTTATGCACTATTCTTACCTATTCAGTAAGTACTTTGATTGACCGCGGCCACAGAAGAACGTGTAAATCACAAACTGACAGAGAGAATAGAACCAACAGGAACAAACACGGTAAACACCGAAACCGGAACTAACACGATATGATTATGAACCCATGAAACTGCACAAATCTTCAAATAGAACCCGATCTTTGATTGATCAAAGCCAAGCAACAATAGGCAAATTTACACTAGACTAAAAAGGGACTAACGATATGAAGAACGAGGGAAAGTATAGAAAGTAATCGGAAGTGAAGCTAAGGAAAAAAGATTTAAGATTTAAGACTTCGACTTCAAGATCTGAACGACAGCAGAGCGACATAAAACTAGAGAGAGAGGGAGAGAGACTCACCTATCGAGGGAAGAAGAACAGGAAGCTGGCGATGAATTAGCTACGACGAACAGGACCGAACGCAAATGGATCCACGAAGACGACGAGGAGGAAGAAGGAGAGGACGAATTCGAGGAAGACGAAGTGTGACTCCGCTTTAGAGCTTTCATCTACGTGATGCATACGCGAACAACACGGCCTAACACCCCCTAACGAGTCTCTCTCTCCGTCTAGGGTTCCACAGGAGACTTCGACTTTGACCGAATCAACTTCCGACGCGCGACGATCGATTACCTACTAGCGGAGCAGAGCACAGCAGCTAACACCGCGAGGCCGGCCAAGGCGGTGAACAGAGCCGCCGCGGAAGCGGGAGGGAGCGGCGCCGCCGACCAGAATCCTCCACCGCCGCCGCCGAGTAGGGGGAGGAATCGGGGGAGTAGGTCGGGCATGGCAGTGGGGGGAGTTGAAATCACGGATTTGCCCCCACAGCGGCCGAGGAGTCCGTCGCGGTAGGCGGTGGCGATCTCAGTTCCTGAATATGGACGGAGATTCTTCCACAGAGACTCACCAACTGAAGCCCAACTGCTTTCGCTTTGATCTTCTCTCTCTCTCTCTCTCTCTCTGCGTGTGCAAGTCTGCAAGTCTTATTCTTTTGTCTCTTCCGTGTGTATGTAGAGAGAGAGAGAGAGAGCGCGTGTTTGTGGGGATCGTAGAGAAGCGACTTTGAGAATCTACGCGAGCGTTTAGTTAAAGACGATACTCACAACACGACGTCGTTTGGTCGTCAAGAAAATTGAGGGGGTAGAGAGAGAGAGAGATGGAGCTTTGCCTATGTTTGGCAGCAACGATTGATGACGATAATTATATGAAGGAGGAAGTTATTTTAGCAACCAAAAAAAAAGAGTTTTCGTAAGACCTTTATGTTTACTTATTTTTCCAACTTTCTCGCATTTTCGAATTTGGCAATAACATGCAATGATAAGAGATTAATTAAATTGATTCTACAGACCCATTGTCGCCCTAAATTATTTTAGTATCTTACATGAGATTTTGTCGATTTAGATTAATCTATGAAAATTATATACGAGGAAATTGGATGAACAACTTTCGTGTGAGTTATGCGACCATGAGATGCCCTTGATCCTCGTTGACCATGCTTGATTGTCTCCATCTAGTAGACTTCTTACTCCAATCGTTTAGATAGTCTCCGCTGATAGAACCTTATTCAGTAGGCTCTCCATTCTGCTCGTCCTTTTATCGACTGTTTGATCGATCGAGACACTGAAACTTAAGTTTCTAAATTCGAAATAAATGACGTAGCATTGGTAGTGCCAAGCAGTTAAATGGTTGCCCCACTGCTACTCGACTTCAATGGAGTAGTCTTCTTTGTTGTCTTACCTAATTCATCGTGATCATTCTACGAAACATGTTGCCTATTTTGCCAAGAAAAAGAAGCACACCCTAAATGTAACTTGCAAAGAAAGGTCAGTATAATTCCTTTCACGCATAGAAGTTAGGTTGGTACATTGAGAAGGAGCAAATCGCGTCGCTCCCTTCCCTTCCTTTGCTTTTCTACCGGACTGTACCATACCATCCGTGATCCGTCCGTGTCGAGAAAATGTCGGATCCGCATCGGGCGAGCTCCGCCGTGGGGACCAATCTGATCCTTGAGTTCTCGCTTCGCGCATAGATCAACAGCCCGAGTAAGACGAGCCAAAAGATCGAAAACCTGTCTTAATTTCTGTCTTTTCTCTTCCTCTTTTTTCCCCTCCTCGTGATTGAACTGTTCAAGTGGATGCATATTGGCGATCTCCTTGTTGGGGCAAAGGCAAAAGCCTAAAGCCGAGTGCTCACCAGAACACGATGCCTTTGAAGCTTTTTTTTTTGGCCCGAGTGCCTTTACTCAGTCAAGAACCATTCTCGCAGTTTCGAGTCAACAAAAGCGGGCGCACCATGCTATTCATCGACCACGAAGAGGAAGAAGAAAGCGCTATTCGTTCAATCGAATGAAGATAAACACAGAAAAACTAAAAGGGTTGGTGACAGAATCAAGAAGGCCTTTGCGTCGCGAGTGGATAACCCCGATGACCCATCGGTCCTCGTTCGTTCTTGGCTGGGCATCGCTGTTCGTCTTCTTTTGGCTGGTCAAAAGGTCAAAAGCGACTCGGCGGGACCCTCTCTTTTGTCCTCTTTTTCAGCTTGGGTTGTGCTAGGACATCATTAGCACTAAAGGATTTCGATTAGGAGGAAGATTAATGATGCGTCGTGAGGGGGGGGCATCAGAAAGTGGGGCCTCTCTCCCTCTCCCTCCACTGCGTCGTTAGCATCACCACCTAACGCCTTTCCACTTCGCGAACACAATTATGGGAGGAAAGCCCCGGAGACAGCCAGGCTCGATGCCTTTCTTCGGTTCTGGGCCAACAGACCACCATCCGACTCTTGAAGCTTTAATTTTATATGGGGACACCGTCTCCTGTCTCGTCATAGAATTCACCCCACCTCCTCCTTTTGACCCTTTTAGGCAAAAGACCGATTTGTCGCTCAAACGTGATGGACAAGCCTAGGCAAAATGTGGGAAGGGCGTCAATTGAGAAGCTCACTTGCGGGCAACGAATTCAGCTGTTTTGCGTACGAATGGACATGCCGTCCGGCAAAGAATGGTAAAGAGTTTTCCAACGCCAGATGGAGCTTGAATGGCTTTTTGAACAGCTCCAGAATGGCTGGATCCGGTAGCCATCTACTGTAAACACAGTCACGTTCCCCATAGTGACAATGAATCAGAACCCATGCAATGGCTGCCAAGAACAAGCCAGAGCAACTAGCATAATAAAACCCGAAACTATGTTACATCGCTCAAAAGTACAGGAAACAAGTTACAAAGGAAAATGCATGTATCTGAGTTCATTTTGTTTTATTTCATCGATGCCGTGATCCTGTGACAGATCGCAAGAACCACGCCGATCATTGGGCAATGTCATCAACATATCCCGGAGCTTGTACATGTAAAGGTACAGAACCAGTAAGATCTCAATGACTAAATTATAAAGGAACAAACACCGCACAAATATAGCAAAGCCTTGCTACTACAGCTTTGAAGCAGCACCCTTGTCCAAGAACCAAGTCAGCTCGCCCTCGGGCGAAACCATTTCAACAGGTAATTGGTCAGGAGATTGACTATTACCCAATGCAGCGTGCACTGCGCCGGCTTTTCCAGCTCCAGCAACTACTAGTGCAATGTGTGCAGATGCGTTGATCACAGGGAAGGTAAAAGTAATTCTCTCCGGAGGTGGTTTTGGCGACTCCTTGATGAAGGTGACCCATTTCTTGTCTTCACGGACAAGAGGATGACCGGGGAAAAGAGAGGCAACATGTCCATCAGGACCCATTCCCAGAAGCATGAGATCAAACTTTGGGATCCCACTTTCTGATGACGCCACTATGTTGCTCTTCACTAAATGCTTAATACATGTCTCATAATCATCCGCTGCACCCTCTGCTGACAAAGCGTCGTTAATTGCATAGACATTGCCAGGAAGTATCGGCACCTGAAGTAGGGAAAGTAACAAGAAAAATGGCTGGTAAGTCAAGAATCTTACAATTCAAAATGATCTCCCTTACAGCCAAAGAAATGTGCTGTATCTGTTTTCATACATGTCAACCTTAGAGACTGCAGAAGCATATTTCTTTTTCCTGATCCCTATAAATGCAAAGCTTAAGTTAATCAAGCATAAGATTGAGCCCCTGGATAGCCATTGACAGCGGGTCAAATAGATAAAAACAGATGACCCAATAGATCAAAACCAATGTAGACATCTGCCAACAACTAGATCTGGAGACTACTAACGACAGAAACCAGTCACACGACATATCGTCAAAGTTGCATCACATCCACTTTCATCTGCCCCGATACACCCAAGTAAGTAAGAACTCCCAATCAACTAAATAAGCAATCATGCACTCCCGATTTAGTTGACTGAGCTCTCTCTTAAATTGTCAGAGTAGCGACCCATTAAAAAGGAGATTGGAATTTGCTTTGCCTTATTCAATCCCAATTCATCCATTTGACCCGTTTCAATGCAAAAATGGACCACGAAGTAACAGAGCTCAAAAGCAATGAGTACCCTATCAACCTTAGAAAAAGCTATGTTATAGTGTAACATTCAGTGCAATCTAAATGACGAGACGTGTATTCTGATGATCTAGCAAGAGGAATAACAGGAACAAGCATATCCACAAGAGCATGACCTTGGCAATTTGGAGAACTGTAAACGACATTAAAAATGCTCGGTCCTTTGGAAAAAAAGTAGGCATACCTGTGATAGAAAGCCATCATAAGCAAGCTTGTAGTTACTATCATCGTGATCCTTAGGCACAACTCTCTCATCCACCCAGAGAACATGCCATTTCGACCAGTCCACCGAATCAATGTACGGCGCTTCGACTAGCTTCCTGAAATACATCCCGAACAATGAGCCAAGCTCTTTCTAGTGTGAAGTAAATCAAGGACACATAATCAAACAACACCCCAATCTTGACCCCCTAATTAATGGTATCACAAAGCCACCAACTAGTGATGATTCTAATTCTTTATGCCAAGATCATTAGCTAATTGAAGCTGAAAGAGACCAACTTCAGTATCTAGTCAAGCACAATGCTTCAGAAATCTCGGATTTGATCACTAAACTAGCTTCATCCACCCCCAAAGGCTAACCAAATGGTCGCCTGAATCTCCATCAGCAGTTCAAAAAAACTCTGAGTTTCCGACCAAATGCACATATCTTCAGCCAGATAAACTTGTAAAGCTCGCCTTTTTCCACGATTCTTCCCCTGAAATTTTTTCACTAAGTTGCAATCTTCCTCATTCATAATCCTCCTCCTTCTTCCTCACGCGCTAATTCTTCGGTTTAGCAATTAACTCCTCTAACTCCCCACCACGAGTGACTGAGCCACCGAAAGTTAGATCCCGCAAACACGCAGAAAAATCAATGAAAATCAGCTCCAAACCTGAGTGACTTGATCAACGAACCCCCGGAAAAGACGACACTGAACGCTCCCCTTTCCTCGGCGAACTTAGCAGATAAACCGGCGGTGTACTTCGCCAGAGAAACCGCGAGATCCTCCTCGGTGTCGAACACCTCCACCTTCTTCTTACCGCTCGCAGTCGGGGCTCCGGCCATCGACGATTTCGCTCTGGGGACGAGGTTCCTCGAGCGGGTGCCGATCAGAGAGAGGCCTACGAAATCGATGGAGAGGGCGAGCCGTTTCGGCGACGGTCGGGACGAGAGCGGCGGCGCGCGCGAGGAGAGGAGGTGGCGTCCGGGGGAGAATGAGCGGAGAGAGGAGGAGAGGGAGGCCATGCGAAGTGGAGATTTATGGGTAGCTGGTGAGTTTGGTGGCGACAGGTGGAGCGCGGGGCCTGACTTGTCGGTGGTGGCAATGGAGACGATGGTATAGGTGTCACCGGCGACAATAACGATGATGGCCGGCGAGAATTTTTGGTGACACGTGGGAGCTAAGCGTGAACATTTAGTTTGATTTATTTTATTTTTGGAACTAGCTACGAGTTTCAAGGGCTTTTTGGGATTTTCCCTAGCGACCGAAAGAAAGGGGCATTTTGGTCATAAACTACGAACAAATATTTGTACAAAAAATTAATTTAGAATAAATTTGTTATATATGTATTAATTTGAATTTTTTCGTGGTAATAATCCTAATTTTTTTCTCAGCTTGGTGACGAAAACGAAGAACTCTCTATCCCTCGTAAGAATATCCAAACCCAAGAACCAAACAGAGCCTACACCCCAAAACCCTAATCTCGCAATTGCCTCGTATAAAAGGAAGCTCGACCTCCATCAACAGGAGCTGACACCGAAAAGCGTCTCTCCGCCGCGCGAAAAATGCAGATCTTCGTGAAAACCCTAACCGGCAAGACCATAACCCTCGAGGTCGAGTCCAGCGACACCATCGACAATGTCAAGGCCAAGATACAGGACAAAGAAGGTACGTGAACTCCCGATTCTGGAGCTCTCGATCTTCATCGTGTCCAGATGTTTTACGTCCTGCGCTTCTCCTTTTGAATGCTCCAGGAATCCCCCCGGACCAGCAGAGATTGATCTTCGCCGGGAAGCAGCTCGAGGATGGCCGTACGCTGGCTGATTACAACATCCAGAAAGGTTTGCTCGTGAACCTGAGCTCTACTTCTTGCGTTTTAGATAGCTAGATTCATGGCTTGGTGAATTGGCCGTTAGGAGCTGTGCGCCTTCATTTTCGAAACTTGAGCTGATTGTTGAAGGTGTCGAGCTTTGGAGGATAGGCGCGTAGAATCTTATCGGTTAGGAATGGGACGATTGCAGTGTTCTAAGCTCCGAAGTGGACCAGATGTATTCTGCTACAATCTATGTTGTGTTTGAGGAAACTGAGGGTTAAGGAAGTGTTCTCATACTTCTGTCCGGAAAGGACGTCTATTGTCGGTTGAAAGTATATGATTAGATATAACAAAGTGGATCGACGGTTTCTTTTACAAGATAGTCCCCTCGGTGTTGCGACATGCCGAGAAAGGGAATCGAATTCTTGGTTTTGCAACTGATTCTTTTGCTTGGCAATAGTGTATGACTCTGATGAAAACACCGGCGATTAATGATGGTGCTTAGAAATAGTTCTGAGTATGTACAGATTTCTTGTTGAGATGTACTTGTGTGACCACAATGCACCGTATGTTGGTGTCTCTCACTGGTCAAGGCTAGTCAGCTACAAGTAGGACTTTTGCAAATTAAGTGCCTTTTGCGTCTGTTTAAAACAGATGGATTAATCGTCCTTGTTGTCACATTGTGCAGAATCAACTTTACACTTGGTTCTAAGGCTTCGAGGAGGCATTATCGAGCCCTCATTGATGGCATTAGCCAGAAAATACAACCAGGACAAAATGATTTGCCGCAAGTAAGTATAATTTTGGCACGATGCATACCACATGATTTTACCCATAACGGTTGCCACTGTTAATTCACTGGGTATCTCTCCCTGTGATTGCTCGATGTGAGTAGAAGTATGCTTTGGTATTTGACATTTTGAGAGCAGTAAATCTTGCTGCTAAATTATGTACTTGTTTAATTGTGCCTTAATTATCCGAGGAAAAAGATGGAATTCACCTATCAATTTTAGAAGCTCCTTTTTCCTCACTTTGCTTTATTAGAAACGGCAATTCATAAAACGACCCCACTAATGGCATGTTTTCTAGCTCCATTGGCCTAGTTCAATGTTTCCGTGTAGTTTCCTTTGTTAGATGCGGTAGTCTTTAGTAAGATAAAATGCATGTTTGTGTTACTTAAGAGTTTTCAATGCTGAACGCTTCTGGGCTACAGATGCTATGCTCGCCTGCACCCTCGTGCTGTCAACTGCAGGAAAAAGAAGTGCGGACACAGCAACCAGGTAGATAATTCTGTAATTCCATTCAGTTGCTTTTGGTGTCTCTCATTTCATCAGCCCCTCTCCATATCATCTCTCTTTCCGGGCTAAAATATTTGTCCCCCCTCCTCTTCAATTGCAGCTGAGGCCAAAGAAGAAGATCAAGTAGATTGCTGATCTTGAAGGGCTTTGGTATGTGTTTTGTTTGGTGGATTTCTACTCGAAAGCTTAAGTTTATCAATAGATATTGTGAGAAGCAGAACCTTTTCAGCTACCGGTATTATTAGTCACTGGCAATACATTGTGCCCAGCCTTTCAACATTGCATCTTCTCTCAATTTGATTCGACATGTTGGTAGTTTCAATCCAAGATCTCCCTTCTTCTGTACTATTTCTTGGAATTTTGTTCGCAACTGAGAGATTATCGTTATAACTGATGAATAATGAAAATTGAGAACCATACAATCGTGAGAGCTTCATCAACTATTTCCGAGGTTGTGCCTGACATAATGAGAAAATTGAAGGTAATAGGGACACACACACCCACACAAGGCGTAACTGCTCCGTAAAACAAGCGAGACGGCAGCAGGCATGACCCTTCTTTTAACATTTATTCTGCATGTCGACATTCACGCCATTGTCGGTATCTCATGAGCTACCGCGGATAAAGCTCGTTACCATTTCCTTTCAATCCTCTCTCTATATGAGAAATTCCTGTGCTTGATCGCCTTTAGCCCATCCAGCTTCAGATGAGCTGATGCTATATAGCTAATGGTGCTGTTCCATCACTGCTTCCTTGAAATTTCACCTCGTCTGGAAAATGTTCTGGATCATTTTCTTTGGACACTCTCCCGCCGCATTTTCTAACTGAAGCAACTCGCTGGCGCCAAGGCGCCAACCTAGAGCGCCCAAATTTTCCTCAACCTGCTCCACCGTCTTAACGCCTGGTATCGGAATCGCGCCCTTACAGATGCACCAGTTTATAGCAACCTGCTCACAGAACAATCTCACATCGCCAACCAACTACTAAGAAATGCTGGGGTAAGATCAGGGGACAGGAGCAGCAAAGAAAGAGACTGGTAAATAATTGTACAATCTTCTTCGAGAAGCCAGATTGGCCATGTCACAAGAAGGAACAGCTTCCGCCGGATGTCAAGAACTCACCAGAAGGAAGATGGTAAAGCAGTTTACCTGAGGTATGGTTTTCCGCCGCCTCTGCGCGATATCTTCTAGCGAAGATAACAAGGGCTTCAGTCCAGGAAGGATTTGTCGGAACAGGAACGAACTGCGACGAATACACTAATATATGACAAGATATGCAGAGAGCAGCACGCATGAACAATGTTGACCTAAGTCACTCTGTCAACATATTAAGGTGAAGTAATGAACTTCCATACCGGGGACCCCGCGGCAGTTTGGAAGGCGTGTACTTTCCTGTGAGCATTCCAAGTCCCAGGGGACTATAAGCAATCAAACGGATCCCCAAAGAGTCACATACCTTCTTTATCTCAAACTGATCTTCTCCCATGCTAAGCAACGAAAACTGGACCTGCTAGCACAAACGTAAGTTGCGACCCAACGGTCTAATCGAGAGCCGATTGCTACACAACAGTGAGCTCCTCGAAGCCATCTCAGACAAGCTTTAACAGAAGACGACGACTTGGAAAAGTATCAAACTCTATCGAAAGCTTTACATTCACCTGAGCAGAGCTTAGAGGAACGCCTCGGGCCGTGAGGTACTCGTGAATCTTTACTAGCTGCTTTGGTCCATAATTGCTCACCCCAACTGCTCTAACTAAACCCTGAATCATAAAGGCAAAATTGTAGAAACTCGAAAGTACTACATGACTGCGAAAGATTTCGCGGCTTAGAGTGAATCGCAATAACCTTTTCATACATTGCCACTAGACCATCCCACAGGGCTAACTCCTGAAGAGGCGCATAATTTGCAGTTGACCAATGCAGTTGTCCAACTCCGATTTGCTTGATCTGCAATCGCTCCATAGAGGCCCTGCAACGATATCCACATACTCGTCACGATTCCTCTTCAGAAGCCAAAAATACGGAGAGGACCGGGACTTCTTTCTCCGTCCCCTCCCTCATTCTTTGATTCGCCGTGTCGAAGAAATGAGCATCGCCTTTTTCCATAGAGCATAAAAGTGAGCGCAACCTACTTGCACGCTTCCACGAACTGACCGGGCATGAGTCGCCAGGGGTAGGCAGCAAACTTTGTAGCGATCACGATCTCATTTTGTCCCTGCTCTTTCCCTACGAACGCACGCAAGTGAGTCGACCAGTTTGGATGTACCGGATGAGGTAAAGAACAACTTGCACAAAGCATTTTCGGAGAACTTCCATCGAGATTGCGATTTAACAAAGCAATCTGCGAGCGTGATGCAATTTTACATTTTCACGGAGCTGATATCTCTCAATGTTGCAGTTGACATTTTTCGGGCAGTTTCACATTTTAATGGAAAGAACATTTGGTCTCCACCTTCTACTGACCCAGACAGGAAAGCATCTATCACAACACCAAAGGTTCACTAATTCAAGCATAGCAATTCAATCCATCCCCTCAAACATGCAAAGTTCCACAGTCCGCCTTCATCTATTCCAGAGAGAGAGAGAGAGAGAGAGAGAGAGAGAGAGAGAGAGACCTTGAAGGTCTTTGATGAACTTCCCCAGGAGCTTCTCGCTCTGCCCATTCAGCCTGCCGGTGCCATAAGAGTCGGCCGTATCGAAGAGATTAACACCGTTCTCAACAGCCAAATTGAAGACCCTTTGAAGATCAGAGTCCATCGATTCTTGATAACCCCACAGGAGCTGATTCCCCCATGCCCACGTCCCAAACCCCATCGGAGACACGCTCAGTGGGCCCATCTTCACCTAGCTCCGACACCAATTTCAAATGCCTCAACAGTTCTTGCAGAAAAGAAAGAGTCGGCATCGCATAAGCGTTTACCTTTTTCTGGTTTTGCCATGGCCAAAAAGGAGGTGGCTTGAGGGGCTTGAAGAGTGAGGAAGGAACAGAGGCCTCGCTCTGAGGAGCGAAGCTCAAGGGGCCGAAGTACGCCGGGGGCGTTAATAATGTCAGGGTTGAGAACGCCATTAACATTCACAGCTGCTTCCTTCTCTTCCGTTCAGCTCCCCGTCCGCTTCATGCTCCATTGCTCTGCGCTCATCGTGTGGTCAGGAAATGGGGTTCGCGGTTTCTATTGGATATTACACAGACGGCTCTTGAAATGATGATTCTGACCTGTTCCTCCTTTTGTTCATGACGTTGATGCGTCCGACGTCCAGTTGGCAACGGATTGGCTCTGCCCGAGCATGGCATGCTCCCTTTTTGCATCGACACCAAAGCAATTCATTCGAATACATGCGGAACGAGGCATTGAACGAGAAAGACGAGCACGCTTCACCTTAATGCGTGGTGTTCATATCGTAAGCTAAAGATGTATGATCGTGTACCCAATCTTAATCATGTCGATGTTATCTGTCGTCCGTTCCGAACCGAGCATTCGATTCCTTTTCTTTTCGGTCTTTTATGTTATTCTTGTGTCATGGGCCGACGCTCGAAGTTGCTGTGCGGCAACTTCAGGCTTCTTTTGGTTCATTGTGACACTCACTAGCTCACTCGGATCATAAAAAGAAAAATGTATAGAGAGAAAAGCTATGAGAAAAAAGGTTTTTCTATTACTCAAATATTGGGCGATACAAATGAGGGGAGAAGCACCCCCTATTTATACATATGGAGATCTACTCTTCTCAATTCCCGTCTACCCTATTAAACATAAAACTATCATCTACCTCATTAAATACCTTAAATACAAACGTTTCTTAGGATTATTTCTCTGCACATCGAGCCTTGAAAACCTTGCGACCGTGACACTTGCATGGTGCCTCACCATCATGGCACAATTATGCATATTTTTTTTAAGGTAGTCTTGATCGATCAAAGTTTGTAGATATACAGCAATAAGGAGTGAGAAAGCGTAAGTTTATTGATAGGCGCAATGCTATTTCCATACCAACGAATACTCAGTGCGATGAACCCTTGAAAACACTTCCCTAGGAAAGATCAAAACGACACCTATAAATGTTAACCAAATGCTGGCTAAGTTCAAAATTGACACAAATTGAAGTTGTATGGACACAGAGACTAGTCCTTCTTGGGGATACTGGTGCTTCCATACTCTGAGCTTGAGCCACCAGGAGTCGAGCTTGGACCGCCGCCATTGTTGTTGTCATCGAGACCGTGGCCGACACCCATGCCTCCGCCGTTTCGTTTGTCGTCGAGGTTGACCAGAGCAAAGCAAAGCCTGTCACGACGGTCGTCGGAATCGACTCGGAACGACCAGATTTGAATCTTGTTGCCCACTTTCAGCTTGTTCTCTGACGCAAAATTGTTCCAACCGGATCTGAAGTTGTAGATCAACGATGTTTTCGCCTTGTTCCTGCCTCCCATCTCCAACAACGCGAATTTCAACACCTGTGATTGCTTCGGGCCGATCACGCTCACATCTATCGCATATTGCGCTTCCACAACTTGGTTTTCTTCGTCTCTGAGAAAGCTCAGATCGCGGACTTGGTTCTTGGGAATCGACACGCGACATATATGTCTATCCAAATCCGTCCGTGATAGCTCTTTCTCAATCACTAGCTTGACCTCTTTCCCGCCCATGCCATCAATTTGATCTTTGAATTCTTGAGGCATATCCGCCGGCGGATTACTAGGGGCTGGCGAACTCCCCTTACTTTTCTTGCTGCTGCCCTCTCCGGCTTTTGTGTTGAGGCTGACCTTTCTCCTAGTACCGCGACTCTTCTCTTCTCTCAAACTCCATTCCTCGTCGCGGCTTTCAGGCGCGAAGCCAATACCCTCTCCAACGACTTCTTTCCCAGATCGACGGCGGCGCTGCACGTCCCCCCTCCATAGCGTTTCCTCCATCAAGTTCCTCTTCCCTCCTACTCTCATCGGGTTACCACTGACCAACTTGTCACTCCCTCCGCGCCTTTCCATAATCTCTCCTTTCCTTGGCGCTCCACCTGTTGGAGTCATAGCCGCCGGTTCGCGACTCTCTCGTCCGCGGGACGACAGCTCTCTTTGGTGTTTGCTTCGAGCTACTCGGCCGAGTGCCGTCAGCATCGACTTGAACGAATCGCCCACAGAATGTCCCGCGAAATCTTCGAGGCGTAGCAGCCATTTACCCTGATCCCTCCAACCCTCCATCGAAGACAATCTCTTCTTTTCTTCGATGTTTCTGAATCGATCGCAATGCACTTATGGTTCAGTGCCAAGCCTTTGATTATGCGCAGGTGAGAGACGACAAGAGTCCGAGTAGAAACCAAGTGTAAGAGCGCGAACGAAATCTAAGTAGAGTAGAACTAGGAAACTGAGAACTTATTATCGGCGATTTAATTAAGGAAATTTCCGAGATTGCTTTTACCGGTTCTTGATGAAAGAGATAAACTAACGAAGAAGTTTCCTAATTTAGTCGGAGTATACTGGGATTCCCTGAGTTTTATAAGATAATTATCCTGCTGATTAAAACTATTTTTGTATCCCTTTTCTCTGATTAATCTTAAAGTCGGTTTCAGAAGATTTATCCTGACCAATATTGTTGTTACTTTAGGTTTGCAATACTTATCACTTATTTTTGTCTATTTGAAAATAAAAAGTATTATCCAGATTTTGAAAAAAAAAAATGGGAAAAAGAGATTATAAAGGATTCTATACGTGGGTATTCAACCGTTATGAAATTTTTAAAATGTTTCGAATTAAACAGAAGTCGAAAGTGGGAGTTTGGAGAGATTTTCAAAAAAACAAAACAAAGTCAGAACCCTACTTGACCAACTGACTAATTTGAATTATCTTATGATCAGGTAAGAATGGGTGGTATGAGATGCGAGATTTTTGTGGAACCATTGTCAACTGTTCTAAAAACTTAAGCTATTAGATGATGGTATGGTTTAATATTTAATGTTTAATATTTAATTACTCTAATACTCTCCCTCACGCTTAATCTAGTCCTAGTACTAAGCATGAATATATTTAATTGAAAAGGCAAATGGGGCCTGGAAAGATTCGAATTCAAGATCTCCAGCTTTGATACCATGTGAGATTATTATGGAACTACTGTCAATTGTTGTAAAAGCTTAAGCTATTAGATGATTGTGTAATTTAATATTGAATGTTTTCAAACTCAAGACCTCCAGCTTTGATATTATGTGAGATTTTTGTAGAACCACTGCCAGCTGTTCAAAAAGCTTAAGCTATTAAATAATGGTGTGATTTAATATTTAATTAGTCTAACAATTGCTATGCAAACATTTTAACGTGCCGGTGAAACCAACGATTTGAAGACTAGATGGAGAACGAGAGAGACGATTCCAAGTTGAATTTCACTAAGTTAGAGGACCATAATCATATCTGAAGTCGCGTTAATGGCTTGATTCGAAACGCGAACGCTCAAACCTGGGTTTTGATCTTGACAAACGTTTGCAGCAGCTTTCAGGCTCCCCTTCCCGAGCAAAACTGGCCACAAGAACGTCAGCCATGGATTGCTGATAACTCATCAGATGCTCCCGGCGCGATGAATTGAGTGCATAGGAATAATTCAACTCAAACTAACCAGAACATGTCGCATTCGATGCCGCGTCGTCTAGTATATCAAATTTAGTTAAAGTTTAGTACCCCTCCTAACGCTGTTCGTTAATTATTTCAGGTTCTTTAGGTCAGCGAAATGGTCGCAGCAGCCAAGAAATGCATGCAGAAAAACAGCAAGAACCAACTGCTAATGCAAATGCCTCTACATGTCTTTACATGTCCACTGTACTACAATCACAAAAGAACTCCATGTTTCAAGCTCTAGAATTCATTTCATTTCTTTCCTGGTCTGTGATGCCTCTATTACCGAGTGGTCTCTTCATCTCTGTTCAAGCGGGACCATTTACGCCACCAGCTACCCCATTTTGTACTATGTTTTAGCTGCTGCCGAGACGCCGGCGCACAGTCGAGTTCATGCGACACTGAATCCCGAAAGTTCAATCGCCTGGGCGGCCCCTACTCAGGTCCAGAAGTTCCACCAGGGCCCAACATTGCTGCAAGAATAGTCTAAAATGTCGTTCGAACCGAAGTGGCTCCATTTCTCTGGCAATGCCACAGAACAATTTTCTTCACCCCGGCTAAGATGATCCCGCACGTCTTCCGTGGGCTTCTCCATCTCGTTTGATCGGTCGTCAGGCGAGGCGACAATTAAACTCCGGCCGAAAGATTCGTGCAGCCCAATTGGTTTGGCTTCGTTCTCGCAATTGGTATCTTCATCCTCTAAATTGCTAGTCGCTCTGCAGATCCTGCCCCCACCTTGGTTTTTATCTAACATGCCACTTAACTTCTGCAACTGTAAATGACCAAAGAAAGTTGTTATTATGAGGTTTATATATTTATCCAGCACGACTTGTTTCCTAAAGCACTATGGAATGATCACTCGTGTGCTCTTAGTACATGCTGATTCCATC
Organism: Metrosideros polymorpha var. glaberrima; assembly: GCA_001662345.2. Classification (NCBI taxonomy): domain Eukaryota; kingdom Viridiplantae; phylum Streptophyta; class Magnoliopsida; order Myrtales; family Myrtaceae; genus Metrosideros; species Metrosideros polymorpha. The sequence goes on from BCNH02000001.1 coordinate 15,392,655, forward strand.
TAATAATGCTCAAGATTGAAATCATTCGGAGCTTTCGCTTTCGTCGATTTATTGCCTAAGAAATGAAGTCAAGTATGATCAGAACTAAGAACAGCCCATCTCTTTTCTTGTCCAGAATTCTTTGTCCTGATGTGATTTCTCCAGGACCATAATCAGAAGAGGATCAATTGCAATTCGCCAGGAATTAAAAATAAAAAAGGGGATTAGTGCTACCTCTCTCTCTAAATCCTGCTTTTCTGTCTTCAAAGACTCGAACTCAGCCAACAGCTTCTCATAACTGGCTCTCAGCACCCTGTACTCTTGCTCGACCTGCTTCGACTTCCACCGCGCCCTCCTGTTCTGGAACCATATCGCCACTTGCCGTGGCTCCAACCCCAGCTCCCTCGCGAGCTCCATCTTCCTCCTCGGGTCGGGCTTCGCCTCGGACTCGAACATGGTCTCCATCAACCTGATCTGCTCATCGCTGAACCCCTTCTTCATGTTCTTGCTCTTGCCCTTCTTCTTCATATTCCCTGCCACGCAATCCTCGCTCTTCTCCATCTCCAGCGCCCTCGGTGCCGCCGAACAGTAAAGACTGCAGCACAGCACGTCTCGGGAAGCGAGAGAAAAACTTTGGAAATTGATATTAATAGAGAGAGTGAGTATTGATTTGATGTGTCTTTCCAGAAGAGTGGGCTAACGTGGGCTCAGCAGCATGGCTGTGGAGGGATTATTTTCTTGGACATGATTTGGATCATTACTTTCCGGGTGACGAAGACGTGTGATTGATTATAGGATTGTTTTCATCCAAAGCCAATGGGGTCAATATCGTATTGCAGTAATCTTTCTTATATTATTCTCTGTAATGTAGCTTGTGGTAGTCGCTATCCATCTCCTCTTCTTTTCCATTCTGGTGCTGCTAGTCGTACCTCATTGTTGATTGTCCAACCACTTGAGCTGCTACGTCATTGAAGAAAAGGAAAGTTCAAAAGCTCTTATCACCACCATGGGAGCAGGAAAAATTTCAGCCCTCCTTCGAACCACCGCTTTTCTGTAATCGAAGTGGCGGGTTTCCGTCGTTGGAATGGAAACTACGGTAGGATCGATTTGGAGACTAGGATCTTTACGTCGAACCCGAAATTCATCTGCCGTTTCTCGAAAAGGGAAAGTGCTTATAGTTTAATCGGCATCGGACTTCCTCGATGACTTGGCACATTCGATTCAAAAAGAGTATGTTAATCGGAGAACAATCTTCTCCTTCTTTCGTTGCCAAGATGCCAACAAAGGCAGACAACCTATCAGTCAGCATCAGCTCAATGTGAACTCTCCTGGGTAAAGCAGCCACTTGGCTAGTACACGTTGAAAGCGGATTTACTCAACAGTCGCGTCTCACCTAATCAGGAGATTACGACGTTCCGAAAGGATAAGGATCGAACCTGCTAGGGGACGACCCGCGCGCTGCTATTTTGTACTTCGTCTTGCATCGCACCTATCCATATATCCGACTTCCGTGAGAGGTTGTCTCGCATTAGAACCCCGCGCACATAGATAGCCATCCCGGCCACTTGATCTTCGCGACATTGGGTAATCACAGGCGAGAAATGAGCACAGCTGGGTCAAGATCGACGGGGGTTGGCGAAATGGGAGTGCGTAATCACTGACCATCTTCTGTCATTTCCTCCATCAAAGATGTCAAGCGGAGAAACATCTTTGTCCTGTCCTCAGTCATCCATCACCAGGGAACCAAGATGGTGTTCATCATCGTTTAGTCTTCGCCCAACTCACAAGTCGGTCCCTTTCCGGTCGCCTAACAGCGACAAACGACTTGTCGGATTTGTCAAGTTAGAATCATTTCCAAGTTCTGAACCCTGGGAAAGAAAGAAAGAGGAGGAGCCAGCGAGCCACTGAAGAAAGCAAGTGTTGCAATCATGATCAATCATGATCATCGCAGTGGGTCAGTAAGCTCGGGACGAAAGCTGACTTCACATCGGCCCGGCTCTTGGAATTTATCGTGTGATTAGAATATCATTCGCATCGATTCCGGGTCAAATCGGGGGGCCCGAGAGAGCTAGACTGAAGAGGCTGGTTCATCAATTTGCTTGTCGGGCATGGTTTGTATGGTGGTGGGACGTCCGTGTCGTGGACCGCTAGGTGGCCTCCGAAGCCGAATACGAGGGTCGTTTTATGTACTTTGCTTAGGATGCTCTTCTTGGATGTTGGTTGCTCCACCACGCCGCAATGCCACCGGTTCGAATGCTCGAAATATCTCGTGCATACTTACGCGAGAGGGTGCGCCGGATACATGCTGATGATGGATCGATTTGGTATGAACTACGTGAATCCGTTTGATTAAACGGTGACTAGATGCATAGTACGATTGCTCCGAGATTCACTAGATGGCAACCCCGGGTCGGATTATCGACCTGAAATTCATTGAGAAAAGTTCCTCGAAGACGGTTGTTTGTTCAGATGAAGAAATGGAATCGTCTAAACATTATCATTTGTCGTTGCGATTTTGGTTTTACCTACTTTATCGCATATGTTATTTAGCCGATATATTGTCATAGGGAGAAGAGGCTAGAGCATTCTCACTTCTTTTTCATGTATCCATGTAAAAGAAAAAAAGTAATCGAATTAGTCAAATCGATAATAACAAAGTCTTTGAAATGAAAGAGTTCCTTTTACGTTTTCCTATAACTCCATTACATATGATCAAAATATACAACGTGAATCTTATTAATATAGATTTTTTAACAAGTGTCCAGAGGTACTAGTTAAACATCAAAATAAAGAAATTTTATTGTAACCATCCGGTCCGACAAGGGAGAGGAGTATTTGCAGGGGCCAGAGGGCTTGGATTAGAAGAGGCTCCTTGCATGCTTTTAGGATAGCGAAAGGAGAACATTCTTAGGAATATATATATGTGAAACTGTAATTAACTTATAAGAGGCGCCTTTGGACATAACGACAAGTTTAGCATTGAAAATCCAATGTCACGCGCGCTTTCTCTTGGGAAAGTACCCATCTATACATCAAAGGACAAAATTGTGAGGCTCGGCATGGGAGTGGCCAAAGCGAACAACACATCGGGTAAGTTAACCCAAGGGTGTCACAATATGGTATCGGAGCGATAACCCCTCCAGTAGTTGTGTGGTTCGAGGACAAATCACATTAAAGCTAGTGAGCCTGTAACGACCCGGTCCAACGAGAGTGGAAAGTGTTTGCTCAGGGTTAGAAGGCGTAGACAAGAAATGGCTACCGACAGGCTTCTAAGATGGCAAAGGGAGTAGGAATGAACCGAATTGTGCATCGAATAACGAACCGATGGAGAGCGTTCCTAATATGTGTGTGTGTGTAAAAATGGAATTACTCATGATAGTTGCCTTTGTACCAAAATGGATAACCTCCTAGGAAAGTGTCTACCCGTACGCCAAATGGAACAATACCTCAAGTGAGTTGACTCCGAGGTGTTACCGTTGTCATTTTCAAAACACTATTTTTTCCATGTAATGAACCACGAATGCCTTGAAAATGAAAATATTTTTATGTTAGGAGGCATTCATTAGGGCACACTACCAATATCTACTATTTAACAACGATTATGGCCATCGTCATTTTCATGTCTGTCTAGCAATAGTTTTTCTCTTAATGGGACGGGGCTAAAAGTGTCCTGATGCGAATCCACTCTTTTGGGCCCAACCGTCAACTCACAAGGCCAGTTCTTAGACCGTTGGAGAACTGGCAATTCTTGTCATGCGGTATTCGGAGCATTTCGTATCGTTACTAGGTTGTTTCAACCAGGTTATAGAATGATCAAACGTGTCGATTCGTGTCTTTTTCGAGTCAGGCCGGGACGTGCAGTATTGAATTCGTACTTCTCTCTGTAGATTTGTGTCGGTTTTCCGGTCATGCTCTTGTATCATAATTGGAATGGCCACCCCTCAAAGACCGTCTCATTGCACAAAATAATTTACCGACAATCAATCACAGTTCAAAACTCACATAAGAACTACGTCTTTTTGTAAGGTCGGTGCATAGCTTTTACAATTTTGCTGAGTATACGTTTTCCTTCCTCTCACTCATCGCTTGTTGATTTTGATGGGTTATGAAGATGGGCGTCGTTCGCAAGCAAATTTGACTGAAAAGTATAATGCGAATGAAGTCGGTATTCGTAACTCATCTATTATATGACTAATGGAATCAATTGCTCGGATGGTATCGAGGGAACCGGTACGATATAAAGATTGATATTTGATTTTGTCTACAGGATTAATGATTTGGGAATCTACGTCCGAGTCATAAAGATTAAAGAGAGGAGCGCGTTTGATTAAAGAAATTAAAACAAAATGAAAGTCGAGTGCGAGTGGTTCCCCATTTCATGGACCAAGGGCTCCAGTTCATCATATGCTTTTTGACGAAGATCTCCTTTTTATTCGGGGTCATCCCATTCTGTGGGTGAGTAACGACTCCACAGTTCATTTAAATAATAAATAAAAATATTATCGAATATGAAAGCAACATTAAATCAGCTTAAATAAAAGAAGCTTTCTATAAAAATAGGTGAAAGGAGGGTTTTTAGAGGGGAAATTAACTAATTGGTCATAAAGTTACGGTGCGGATGTCAATTCAATCCTAAACTTTCCATTTTTGCCCGTTTAGTCCTAAACCTTTTTCACGAAAATCCCCATATAGTCATTCCAGTCAATTTTCGTCGAAAATAGCTGACACAATGAGTCTAATCATCGCCAGCGATCTTACTGGAGCGATCTTACTGGGCATGCTGCCACGTTAGCAATTTCCGACAAAAATTAGTTGGAAGGACTACAATGGAATTCCTCATGATGGTTTAGGGCTAAATGGACAAAATTGACAGTTTATGGCTAAATTGGCATCCATATAATAGATTTAGTACTGATTGGATAATTTCTCCATGATAGGGTCACAACGGTTGAGAAAGTATGTTAGTAATGCGAGCCTGGTTTGACTTCCTCTTACATGCTCCAGTCCACATTCCTAAGTTCTTTTTTTAAATTTCTCTTCAATGCATATCCTCATACTACCATACTATGTCATGATTGAGTCGATAAGAATACGCGTTAGTGTTTATTATTCTATAATTTTTGGGGGATGCATATTACCTAATCTGAAAGCTCTACAGAGTGACTTGCTCCCATCAACTTCTCAATTTATGACTCCATTTGTTTCACAAATGATTTGAAAATTATTTTTCTACAAATAATTGCTTGTATCATTTATAAAAATGAATAAATGAAAAATATTTCCATCACTCACGAAAATGTATAAACATAAATTGTTTTTGGCAGCGAAAACATTTTTTATTGATTAATTAATTCAAGCGACACGATCAATAATTTTTTTAAAAAAATATTTTTCAAATCATTCGTTTTTCATGTGACAAACAGAACCTAAAATAATAAAATACCCGGCATTCTCACCTTTAATTTTAGAGGATTGTCTAAAATCAAATATATTATTTCAGAAAGTGCAAACCACAATGACCGGCCCCATTGTATAGACTATAGAGCGCAACACATCTGGTGCTCTTCTTCTTGTGAACTGAAAAAACGAGTGCTCTATGAAAATCCCAGAGAAGTGCAAATTTTTCTAAGCGTGGGAAAAGGGTGTGAATTCCAAAATTCTTCAGCCACATATTCACTCGAGGATCAAATTTTTTTAGAAGGTTTCCCAATATCTATTCTTCCTTTCTCTAGGTCGGGGTCAAAAGACGCACTAATATTCCACCGGTCTTGTTAATAATCACCCCTTATTAGGTACACTTAATAATGAACGACTCGCCTTTTGGAATATCTTTTACGAATAACACGAGACGGTTGGTAGTATATCGAACCTTACAAAAGTCTCCTTAATCAGTTGCTTAATAAGGGTATCAATTTGATCCAATCTATTCAATTCGATCTCTCCCCTTTTAAACGACGACTTGTGCAAGGCTGAGTGATTTGAAAAGTGCCGATCAGAATCTAATGTGCACATAATCTGAAAATCTAAATTGACTTTAATTTGGAAGGCCGTTTAGATAATTGTACTCCACACCTTCTGAGTTGACAAAATATTCTGTAATTTTTTCTCAACAGCAATTTCGTCCTTTGATTGCGGCGTCAGATCCGGTCCACCAGGCCCACGGCTAGACTTTTCGGGAAAAAATAAAATGAAATCGAGAATGATTTTGTCATTAATCCAATCTTCGATTCCGTAACAAGATTTCGTTAACTGACGTTCTAAAAGATATCTATCTAATCATCCATAACGAAAAAATTTAGAGTTTTCAACGTATTGATTGTTCTTGTCTTATGTGTGGATCAAGAGGAAAAAATACAAAAAAAATCCTAAACTTATTATATATAATACAAATTCAGCTTTAAATCTTTTAATTTGACTAATTTAATCCTAAATATTTTCACACCAGTATCAATTCAGTTCATCCAGCAAATTTAGGCCAGAAATTGATGATGTGGGCGTCGGCACGTCCACATTTATAAATAAATATTTTTATTTTTTAAAAAAAATTCTTTACTTTTTTTTTCTTTCATTTTGGCTGGTCAAGTTGGTTAGCAAGGTTGTCAGCGAAAAGGAAAAAAAAAAATAGATAGACAGACAGACAGAAAAATTTAAAAATATTTAAAAATATTCACATTATTACCAACCGTGCCACGTAAGACTGTTAGCCTCCACGTCAATGATTTTCGATCTAAATTGATTGGATTGATTGAATTGGTACTAATGTGAAAATGTTTAAGACTAAATTTGCCAAATTGAAATGTTTATGACTGAATTTGTACCAATGTAATGGGTTTGAAGACTTTTTTTTGTACTTTATCCATGATCGAGATTATACAAATTGAATACTTTCGAATAAAATATATTTAAATTGGTAATATAATATTTCGGTCGTGTGGTCACGGATTTTTAAGTTAAATGATATATTTTTTTCCTCAAAGTTTAAGTAGAATTATTATTATTATTATTGGTTGGAAAGTTAAAGGAGAATTAAGAAATAAGGAAAATGATGAAAACGTTGGGATTAAGTTAGGAGCTGCTGACCCAGACGGCTCTATTTACGCCGAGTACTTTTTGGTACATCAGGCGCGCCAATTGGCAAAGTCCCCCCTTCCGTGCTGACGTGTACCGACAGAACGTGTCGGTCACGACGGTCAGGCTCTCCGTCATCGTCGGCCCCACGCGAGCCGAGGTGGGAACGCATTCGCCTCTCGTCGCCCACGTGTCCTCACCGCTGGGCGACGCGTGTGGCCCGTGGGGCGCGGATCAGTTCGAGGTTGCTGCGCCCGTCTCTGTTCCGGGCGGGGTCATGCTGATGCGAAACTCAAGTCATTGGAAAGAGTTGTTGCAAAGTCAATTCGTAAATTTAAAAGTTTCTATTTGGAGATCAACATCGCAACTTGCGAGTCAATTCATTTTTTTTGGGCAATAGTCTTGACGTGAAAATACATTTTTTTTAATACATATTGAAATTATCACGCTAGAAAAACACTCTTAATTAAATTCATGGAGACATTCATTAAATGGGGGTGTGTGCCTAACACGAGTTTAATGAGAATATAAAGCTTCTGCAACGAAAATAACATTCTCATTCACCTTCTTATTTGCCGGTTGCTTAAAATATAAATGGTAAGTTTGTTTACTTAAAAATAAAAAAGTGCCCTGTTTTTTCCTTATATTTTTCCACGTGGGAAAAAAAATAATTGAAGGGAGCATTAAAATAGAAAAATAAGTGTGACCCTATGGATAGATTACTAATCAAGGTATATATCGGAACAATTTTTAGGAGGGAAATTCGTTATGTTAAGAGCATTTAATAAGTCAATTAAATCTTTTTATATTTACAGTAATTTGCAATTATTAATTCATACATTCCAATTTAAGGTGTTACCAAACATGATTTCTTATTTTGATTCTCCCTTGCAAACAGACGAGATCTGAGTGAATAATATAAAGAGATATAAATCAACTATAACTGCTCAATAAAAATTTGCACTTGATTGTCATAATGACTTGATTGTGCCGATTTGATATATTTTTAGAACTTAATTACATTTTTTAAAGCCTCGGCTATTGATTGCGATCTCATGATAAGTTATGCTGTAAAGGTTTTTAGTAAGTTTCAAGGGATAAGCGCAATTGAGTCTAATTTTTTTTTTAAAAGTACAATCAAATTTTAAAACTTATCAGTATTTTCATTTTGTCAAGTTGAAAATGCTTGATAGTATCAACTTGATAAGTTGTAGGACTTGATTTCACTTTGACGGCAAATTTGAGAGATTTGATTGCAGCTTCTCGAAAGTTTTAGAACTTTCAAGTCATCCCAAGAATTTTTAAAAAGCCGGGATCCCAGCGTGTAAACACGGGATAAAATCAGTAAAAAATATGGAGAAGCTAAGAGAGAAATCCACACGAACAACCGCTCGGATGTCCTGGAAGCAGCAACAAAAAGTCCTCTACTAATCCTGGAAGCAGCGCATCCTGATCTCCAGCTGTAAATTACCCGAAATTGAAAATTTAAAATTAAATTAAAAAAATACCCCCGCTTTAAAAAAAATAAAAAACGATCCTTATCTCTTCTTTATCTTAGCGAGCGAGAGAGAGAGAGAGAGAGAGAAGGCACAACCAGAACCACCTGATCTTCCCACTAATGACCCCCCGCGAGATATTGACTGTTTCATCCCCTCCGTCTCCCTCTCTCGCTTTGCCTTTGTGTATAAGCTAAGCTAAAGCAAACCCTACACGAACAGAACGCGATCGCGACCTCCGTTCACCGTCTCTCTCTCTCTCCCCATATAAAAGCCCGCCTTCGCCTCCTCCGCCGAACCTCCCTCCCTCCCTCGCTCCGCCACATGCTGATCAGTCACCGTCGTCTACCATGAGCAACATCCCCAGATCCCTCACCGACTCCTCCTTCACTCTCTTCCAGCTGGCCATCTCCTCCTCCGACCCTTGGCCCTTCTCTCTCCTCTCCCTCTAGTAGTGCCCTCCGTCGCTCCGGCTCGCCCCCCCACCCCCTCTCCCTCTCTGTGTCTTGTTTCTTTGCTTTGCTCTCTCTCTCTCTCTCTCGTTCAGCGGCCGGCGATGGGAAGCGGAGACAGGCTGTTCCACCTACACTTCCCTCACCACCACCACCAGCCGCGGCACGAGCACGACGTGCCGAAGGGGTGCTTGGCGGTGATGGTGGGGCAGGGCGAGGAGGAGAGGAGGAGGTTCGTGATACCGGTGATGCACGTCAACCACCCGCGGTTCGTGGAGCTCCTCAAGGAAGCCGAGGAGGAGTTCGGCTTCGACCAGAAGGGCCCCATCACCATCCCCTGCCACGTGGAGGAGTTCCGCTCCGTCCAGGAATCCATCGACCGGGAGAGCTCCCTCCACCACCACCACCATCACCACAACCACCCCTCTCACGGCGGCGGGCACGGCCTCCACCACGCGTGGTGCTTCAGGGTTTGATCACATGGATTCCGATGTTTATTTTTCTTTATCGTCGTACCCTAGGGCTTCCCTCTTGCTCTTAGATTGTTCTGGGTCTGTCGACGTCGGTCGATGATGCGTGAATCGCTTCTGCAACTGTGAAGAATCACCTCTTCTTTCTTGTTTGCTTTCTTTTAGGTCTTTTGTTTCAGCTGAAATTTTTTTTGGGGGGGCCGACAATGCCCGGGTTGTTTCGTTGAAGACGATGATGTTGACGAAACGTATGATCTGATAAACGTGGATGCTTGATCACTATTTTCCTCCCGCGTTCCTGTAAATATTCTCGACAGGAAAAGCGAAAAGAAGAATATTGCTTTTTATTTGTAAATTAATGTGCTCTTCCTTTACCGGTTTGATAGCAATATCGATCATTTGTGGAAATAATTTGAATAAAATAAATAAATAAATAAATAACCAGCTAGCTGTGTTGTGAATTGTTGATCATTTCAAATTCGAATTCCCAATTTCGGGGCATTTTCCGGGTCTAAAGGGTGATGGGATAAACCCGTAGTGGAGGTGGTTGGGGGGAGCGTGCGAGGTACGAACTTCAAAACGTGTGGAGCACGATTTAAATGGAAAAAACGTGATTGGACACTGTATATAAATCTTGTTTTGAATAGGCTAGATTTATATTTCAACGTTTGGAGCTCGATGATACGACACGCCAAGCATCTATTCGCTTAAGCCGAAAACCGTTCAAATTAGCGGGGGTTTATGCTTGTGGGATAAAAAGGGTGATCGGTTTCACGGTATGAAACAATTCGAAGAACTCGATTTACTGAGAATCGGGGGTGTTATTTTTATTTTTATTTTATGGTTTTTACTATTAAAAAAATGAATATATTTTAGGTTGATTCCGTCGATTCAGTGCGGTCCAATCAAGTCGATACGGTTATTTCCCATCTGGTCTAGTTCTGAATTGGGCCAGGAGCGATGCATACCCTTATTATGGGAGACTTGGAAAAAGATCCTTAAATTGAACATTCATTTGCTTTTGGAGATCCTACTAACGAAGCTACAAACAACACGGATTATTCGGAGGTTAGGATATGATGCCAGATACAATTTGGTGGTTTGGATATAATTTGGTTGTTAGGATATAATGTCAAATTTGTTGAAGGAGGGGAAAAGGATCGTCGATACAGATTATTTTGCAAACTCCTAGGAAGTAATAACCTTTTAACCTAGTTATTATTTTTTCTAGCCTGTCTTTTGTGTGTTGTGTATGTTTGAGTAACAACTAGGGGTAGTCGGTTTCAGGGTGAGTGAGTTAACTTCCGACCAAAAATTTGAAGCTTGCCTAGTTAGGATTGATTCCATATTTGGAGAATCGAGAATTGAACTGGGATCCTTATTGTATCGGCCTCAAAATCGAACCGGCTGCTTCCAAATTGATTTCGGGGTATACACAGGATCGGATTGCAAGTTTTTTTTTTTTAAGGTATTTTAATTTTAATTTTTTTGGGAACAGCTAGCTACATTTTCTTTGAAAACTAAACTTGTCGGCAATAGGGTAACCGGTTCCAAGTTTTAGGTTCTAGGAACTTACCTTGTTAAAATTGATTTCCAATTTTTAACATGAAATCTACCGTGTTTGTTTTGGAGCCAACCATGGAACCTACTTTGTTTGTCCTGGAACCTACTCTGTTTTTTCGATTTGGTATTAGGATCTACCCGGGAACCAATTTCTTATTTTTTTGCTTTATGTTTTAATAAAAAAAATTAAGAGAAATAACAGTTGCAATAAAACAGTATGAGCAACAAAACGGCTCAAAGTATAATATCAACACAAAACTAATAAAAATATAAAGCAATAGAGAAGTTAAAATTCATTTGAGAAAGATATCATTTTCCTCAAACTTCATAAAATAGGTTATAATTGTCAATTCTCGGGTAAGCGGGTGAGAGGGTGGGTTCAGCACCAGAACCTGAAACCCACCCAAACAACATCGATTCCAAATTTTAGAATCGAGAACCGAACTTGTTTTTATAATCAATTCGGTCCTGTTCCTAGGTAGAATCGGACCGATTGCGCAGCCCTAGTAAGCAGGAGGCGGATAATTCCAGCCTCAACCTACCCACCCCGTGCCCCGCCTAGTGCCCGCTGTTCATTTTTTACAAGGAAACTTTGCCGCATTCGGGGCAGTATCCCACGGGGCACATATTCCTCACGTCCCATGGGCATCCCTATACTATAAATCTATAAGTAATTAATTTCTTTGGAAAATACCAAAATGGGTCCCCGCCATGGACAGACCTATGTTGAAGGCAATGGGGCTCTTGCCCCGACTCATTTTTTCTAATATTTGAAAATAATAATAATTTTAGATTTTGCTAATTTATTAGGGCCTAATAGATATTTCCCAAAAATATTGCACGACTAAGTCAGCAGTGATTATTTTCATTGCATTTGACCCCCACAAATTGTTGAAACTCAATAAGCAATTCTACAATTATGAAAATGCAATTAGTTTAGACAAAAAAAAAAGCCTCCATAACATTTGGTTTAATCGAGTAGTTTTCATCGATAAAATTTGGCCCCCACTAAAAATATTTTTTCTAAATCCATCTTGGGTCCCGCACTCTTACTTGGTGTGCAATTTAGTTCTTGAACTTTAATTTCAATCCAATTAGTTCGAGCATTATTTGATTTGAACCAATTGAATTCATTTAGTTGACACGGCTATCCAACTCAAGCCGTGGAACCTATATTGGCCAACATGGCTATACAAGTGTGCAATCATGACAGCAAATTAGCAACAGATAAGATTGGTTCGACTTAAGGAGGAGGTTGAACAAAATTACAATTAAAGATCAAAGGAACGTCGAATAAAAGTTCAATCACCAATTTTTACATGGTCCCACTATTAATTGGCGATTTTTCACTAACATCCACCGAACCATGCTTTTGTCCAACCGCGATTTTTGCCGGTCGTTGTCTGTTGTCCTTGCCTCTCTCTATGGAGCTAGACGAAGTCGATTGGCCAGGGTCTATGATTTTTCTCGTGTGAGAAATGATTATAATATACAACCGAATCTACAACTGCATAATAGGAGCCTTTGGCTACAACCCGAACCAATATTTTTATGCCTCCTAATAATCCCTTCATATTTTTTTACCCGTCAATGCTTTCAAGCCTCGCTATAGCGGGTTCACAAACAAGAATATCACCTCATTTTATTGCACTAGTTAGGTTTGCATGTGGGGGATGTGCATGGCCGTAACTCGTGAGCAGATGCATGATCGGAGGGAATTCCCAAATGGGGTGTGCACTAGTTCGAGTTGGTCCAATTCTCTTAGGGATCGGGGACCAGACTAGTGGTCCTGCTTCCTCGGTTCTCGGGCAGTCCACTCATTAGACCGGTCATAATTTTTTTTGTGATTTGTTGTTAAATTTTTCTCATTAATGACATATTCACCAGCTTGCATTGCGTTATTGCTAAAACGTCACCAAAGAAACATAAAGCAAAGGTTTAGGTCTACATTTAGGAAATTTTATAATAATAATAAAAAAAAAACATATATATATATATTGGTCCAATCCGGTTGGTCCGGTCTAGGCGATTCATTATGCTCAGCCCTAATTCCCAACCATTCATTGAGGAGAACATTGTTAAAAAAAGCAGTGGGGTTGGGACCGGAAAAAAGGAAGAGGAAGAAGGTGGGCACATGCACTTGCACATGCACATCCACAAGGACCCAACATATAAAGATGCTTCCCAAAGCTTTCGACAGTCGGAACATAAGCTGGCAAAATCGTGGCTGTAAAGATATCTCGAAGTCAAAAATGAACGTGAACCAGTCATCGGAAGAGCCACCAAAAGATATCGACCAAAAGACAAAAAGTCTCATGTCCAAAAGCGTGTCATCCTCGACCTCGCGTCTTCTTCCAAGCGGCGTAATGCTGGTCATTCTGCGCTCGAGGACGACGACGACGAATGCGAACGCTTGGTAGGTATAACAGTTGCAGAACATGCTTCTCCACTGGCAAAGAGGGGTTTTGAACCTCGAACGTTGACAGTTGGAGTCGACTCAAGCAACTCGTACCTGTTTCGGAACGTGGGCTTCATCGTTCGTTCGGTGGAGACGAGCCTGTCGACCAACCATAACGTCGTTGACTTTTTATTCATCTGCGGGGTCCGAGGGATTGGGAGCGTGAACTGCGTTTCTCCTAAGAACAATGTTCGAATCGGGCGTCGTTTTCGTGCTTCGGTCTGTATTGAACAACGGTCCGCCCGCCGTTACTCATCATTTAGAATGGCAAGTCAACGGTCTTATCTTGAAGTGGTGTAAAGATAGAAGTTGGGTTTGTCGGAGTCACACTCCTCCTCTACCCGCGCTTGCATTCCCACCATGTACGGTGTAAACAACGTGATCTTACACTTTGATCGGGTAGTTCCGACCCGATTGCTTTCGTATTTTCTTTCCTTTTCGGCTTGATTCGCAATACCAACTGTGCACGCGACCATTGGTCGAAACTTATTGAAAAGACGTGCTCGTGTTATTGCCCCTTGGGCTTACAGTTACCTAGCTCAACGCGTTGATTTCAAAAAAGCCAACTAGAAGAAAATACAATCGCGACATAGCCAATGTTCAATCGAGATCCACGCCGGCAGCTCGAGGTGGGTTGATGAGCTGAATGTAAGATAATGATACTAAGCATAGGAACACTAGTTCATAACATTCATGTGCTGAGCAGTGTGATTAGAAACTCTTATTGAGAGCCTTTCGAATCTTTCATACTCACTAGACCGATCCGATCCGTTCGATTCCTCAAAAGTCAAAATGCGTGTGATTTAATGCGAGGGATCATCAAATAAGTGAGTGGGCATAGACTATGCTGCTTGATGGGATCAATGGGCTCGTCATTTTAGATGGGTTTGAATTGATGCATGCCTTATAGTTTCGGCTCTTTTCTAAATCGGGTCCTTCTTAGACCCGATTTAATCACCCCATACGTCATCCAAGCCCGACACTTTGGTACGTATTTACTCTCGGAGTTCCTATCAGTATAGGTTTAGAGTGTTTGGGCCCGAAAGTGGCCCGGCCCATGTGCCCACAGGAACTACAGGTTTCCTCAAAGGCCAGGCCCGAGCCCGAATTTGTCCGGCCCGCCCATCCGACGGTGTTCAGTGGACAGCCGAATCACATGCTACGCGCGCCAAAATGGGTGCGTGAATCTGCCAATCATGTGAGCCCTATAAATAGCGGGAGTCTCCTCTGCGTCGAGATTTTTCCCATCCCATTTTCTCTCTCTCTCTCTCTCTCTACACTCTCGTAATTACACTCGAGGACCTCCAAAACCCTGTAATCTCAAAACCTCACTCATTTCGCCCCTGAATCTTCAGCTACGTGCCCCGACTGTTCATCCCTCGGTTACGCTCGCTCGTGTCGCGGCGGACCTTCTTCTCCGCCAGCTCTCAGACCTAATTCCTCGGCCGATTCTTTCGATCCGAGGTCTCCTTTTCCCTCTTTTTTGTGGTCTAGGGTTTGTGGGTGTGAAGGTCGAGAAGGAGCACGGAAGGAGTGGGAGGGTCGGAGTCGGAGCGGCAGTGGGTGGGTCCGACTCGATGGAGGCTCTGGCCGGTGTGGCCGCCAATCGCGCCGGTTCATCGCCCATGTCCTCGTCCCGAAAAGAGTGGCGCGCCGTTTCCGAGCATCAGCCGATTCGGAGCCCCGGGAATGAGGTCGGAATCGAATCTAAACACTCGAGTCACTTGGTTATCGCATAATGTGAATTGATTATCTCGGTAGAGGTGGAGTTAGTTTTGGAAAGCCGTAGAATATGCATGACTCTAAGCGACTGTCACGAGCCTGTGGGGATTGATTTCTATTTGGCTAGGAATATATGTTACTGTTAGCAGTCGTCATCATTCTTTTTTGCTTACATTTCTCAACTTTCGCCGCACTGTTGGGTGGGGAAGATCGTGCGCATCGTCATGTCGGGCGTTCTTGTGATGTGATCGTGGACAGTGGGACTCATTCTAATTTATATTTGAAAAACTGTTTCCCTTATACTCTCAGTAGATAATATCTGTCTTCTATCCTTTCACGGCGCGCTTTAATGTCCGGTGGAGGAGAAAAGCCAAATTATATGATTAGGTTTGGTATCCTCTTAGGACTTGTACTTTTTAATATTCCCTTTCTCTAGAATCTTGATGTAGAAGTTAAATTTGCAAAATGCCTAGTTAGGTCCGGCCTTTTTGCTGTATTGGCAGCCTAAAATTCAAAAAAGTTTAAAGAAAAATAGATTTCCCTCTCACTTTGTGTCTGAATTACTCTTGGTCTTTCTGATAACTTGAATTAGCAATTTGGATTAGCAATTTGGATCAGCAATTCGACTTGATGATAGCATAGTCTTTTGCAGGTCCGGAATCTGGGTGCTAGCCTCACTAGCCCTCTCCCCCACTTTGGTATAGGAAAAGAGATTGCCATTTTTTAATTTCTGTTTTTTTTTTCGGCGATGGGGGGGGCTTTATACGTTAAATGAATTGTTTAGAATAGTCATTATACTGATGATCTCTTATTTTCTCTCTCCATTGATTTCTCCTGACATATTAATTGTTAACAGGATTTGGAGAGGTCAAAATTAGGTCAGTCTGATGAGAGAACGATATATGAGGTAATAAACATGATGTTGTGTTTGGGACTTATTCGATGGAGATAAAAGTGATGTGCTTTGCTGTTAATTAAGGTGCAGCAGGGAAGACAGCCGCTCGACTTCTGTACAATTACAATTGATGGCAATTCAGGTGATGACATATTGGAGCAGCTTCAAAGCATTGCAAGGAAGAGAGAGGATTTGCAGCATCTAGAGATTGAGCTTAGAGCTCAGATGATCGCTAAATCTGAGATTGCTGAAATGCAAAACTCCTTTGACTCTCAAATCAAGGAGCATGTGGATGCTGCTGTCAAACTTCAGGTCTGCTAAAGTCAAAGTGCACTCTGAAGTTCTTTCTCTAATAATGTACTTGGAGGGAAAATTTGGTTCTGTAACTTCAAACATAAGTTTCTCCATATGCAAAAAAAAGGTTTTTGGCACTGGAAGTACTTGAGCTTATGCATCAACTTGTTTAAAGCACAGTTATTAGGAGCACTCTCATCGATCATGGACAAACTCGATTTGCATTCTCATTTTGTTTTGATATCCTCCGAAGCTCAGGTGAAACGGTCAAGTTATTTCTTATCTTTATGATGAGGAGTAATATGATAAAATTTAAGTCTAAAACGAGCAATCATAAGTCTGCATAAAGGCTTGGAACATGCGTGGTCTAGAATAAAAGGCCAGCTGAGCATTTCCCATTTCTACAAGCTGCGCACATAGCATGCCCATTCAATGTTCTCCTGCTCTGATTGGTAAAGGTACCTCATGTTAGGTTATTGACACCCTGTAGCTCTGACCAGTTGTTGTGGACTAAATCTTTTCAAATATGTCAGTAGATTGATATATATTAGTCCCTGTCCTTTAAAATGTGATGTTATTTGGTCATGCAGGAGCAACTGCACGAAAGAGAGCAAGCAATCCATGACTTGGAAAGGAGGATGGAAGAGAAAGATCGAGAGCTTATTGCTATAAAAAGAGACAACGAGGCGGTTTGTGGACATTTTTCATTTTCTTCTACTTTCATCTCAAGCATTCTTTCTAGTTATAACTCTTAACTGTCCCTTTAATTTTGCAGGCTTGGGCCAAGGAGGATCTTCTAAGAGAGCAAAAGAAAGAATTAGCAACTTTTCGGTGTGTCTTTACCTTCGAGTTCTGAGCTCATGCTTTACTTTCATATGAGGCGTCACTTTGCCAGATAATATGAAAAATTTCTCTTTGATTGTCCCTTGGGTGCGATATTGTCAACTCATTTGCATTGAGTGCTTAATTTGTGTGCTTCTTGACATGCCAGGCATAATTCTTCTGCATCTTTTTTTACCTCAATAGGTTTTATCCCTGTGATTTGGACAGTGTGATGCTTAGACATCTCGAAGTGACTTTAATGGTAATTTCTCTCTTGTACTCTGTGCAGAAGGGAGCGTGATCATTCCGAAGCTGAAAGAATGCAACACTTGCAGCAAATTCACGACCTTCAGGAACATATTCAGGACAAAGAGAGGCAGCTTATGGACTTGCAGGAACAGGTTGGTGCTGCTTAACAGAAGTGTTGTTTAGGCTTCTCAAGTGAAAAGCTTTTTGAGAGTTAAACAAATTTCAAATCTTATTGGCATAAGGAAATCATATGTTTTATCCTTTTTTTAAAATGAATTATTTGGTTGATGTGCTAGTTTACTTTGGTGCGCATAATGTGGTCTTGATAATTGACAACATTTCTTATTACTTACTCTTTTTCCTTTTTGCAGTATAGAGTTGCTCAAGAGACAATCATATATAAGGATGATCAATTGAGGGAGGCCCAAGGTTGGATTGCACGTGTTCAGGAAATGGATGCTTTGCAATCCCACTCTTTACAAGCTGAACTGCGGGAACGAACTGAACAATACAATCAGCTTTGGATTGGTTGGCAACGACAGGTTAATTTGCTATGATCTCTCTTTCATACTTCTAGATTGTATCTCTAATCTGCTATTAAGTTAACCTGTTTCTTGTTTATATTTTTTGTTCATAGCATTTTTTTGGCTATTATGATCTTCATATGCTGACATTATACTGTGTTACATTTGTTAGGTGGCAGAAATGGAGAGATTTCATGTGCATACAGTACAACAGCTTCAACTTGAACTGGCTGATCTGAGAGAAAGATGTGGATCCTTTACTGATGAATCACGTATACCACAAACAAATATGAAGGATGCATCTCAGTTTGGACAGATTAATGACAGCCAATTAGATTCTAATGGATCCAGTGGGAATACTGTTGCACTTTCTAATGATAATTCTGTCAGTGCATCCAGCAATGGGTCATCCCAGGTATAATGCCAAATATGGGATCTTTTTTTTATCTCAATGATGGGCCAAGTCAGATTCAGGGCCAGAAAACTGATCCAGATCCTAGGGTGTTCATTTCGTGGAAAAATAGCTGTTGGAAAACATCTTATCTCTGTCATTTGGCTTTGCTTGGGCTATTGAGTCAATAAAAATGTTTTCATGGTCAAGATTTGGAAAGAGAACTTTCTTTGGTTGTTATGCGGAAGATGTTGGACCTGCATAGTGAATCAGAAATATTAGTATATAATTGGGTTTCATTACTGTGCTTTTGTGGTGTTTTACTGAAATTATGCTAGTAATTATTTGTTGAGATGCCTCTAACTTCCAAGTGTTTTGGATATGTGGCAATTTCAAATTAGATTGACGGTGCTACTGGTGTTCCACTTGGGTCATCGTCGCTGCTTGGACTGCCTGCATACCTTCCACCTGCTCAGGTCCCTACTCTTCATCCATTTGTTATGCATCAACAGGGAATCCCACAATCTGTGCCATCAAATGTTCCTCACTCTCAGCTTAATCAGTATCAATCAATACCCTCACTGTCATCCAATCAGCAGTGGCAGAATCAACAGGTTAGCAGAAATAGCATATGATCCCTACATGCTAATGACTGAATTTTCTTAAGGTATGGTGATTGGGTTCATGTGTTTTGATTATTATCATATCCGCAGGATGTATCTGAAGAAGCACATATATCAAAGCACATGCAGCATTCTGAAACCCAGAACGAACAGAGCTTACTGAAATCTGATTCTGGATACGGCTTTGAGGTGACTGTTAATGGCGAAGTCGTTCAAAGAGAATATCCAGATGTTCATTTGAGCCAAGCAATAGAGCCTGATTCTTCGATTTCGTCATCTGCTGGAGAAGCAAAGGTGGTGTTTGCAACCCCTGTTTAATCATGGAGAAATTTCCTTTTCACACTATTGTCCACAATTTTGAATTAAATACCACAATCTTCTATCCACTAGGTTACCGAGTCTATTGATAGAAGCTACTTGGGATCCTCCCAGCATGAGCAGAGTTTAAACCAGATTTCATCTCAATTATATGATGCTCTGACTTTGGATGGTCATCAACAGAGTACTGAATCTAAGGTGAGCTGCTGTTTATGCCTTCATAACTTTTGCAATATCTTTTGCTTGTGTCGTGAGTTCATCCTCCTCAGGCAGCTTGTAATGCTAAAAGAAATTTCCGTTGTTGTAATGGTATAGGAGGAGGGTGTTTCCAGTGTGACTAATCAAGAAATAGAGGTTCAAGCATTTAAAGCTGAACAGCCAACTCCTACTTCACTTCATCCTGCAAATAGTGATGCCATTGGCAACAATCACGCTGTTGATGAAGTTGCACCTCAAATGGGTATTCCAACTGGGAAGGCTATTAAGTCTAGTGGCGGAAGAAATCCAGAGACTAATCTTCTTGATGAAAGATCCTTGTTGGCTTGTATAGTTCGCACCGTTCCACCTGGTGGTAAAATACGAATTAGTTCAACGGTTAGTTTATTTTCTGGAAAAAATCTTTGCGAGCCACTTTGTCCATCTTGCATGAAAGATTGATTCAATCTGATGAGCTGTTTGTGTCAATTACAGCTGCCAAATAGGCTGGGTAAGATGCTGGCACCCTTACATTGGCACGATTACAAGAGGAAGTACGGGAAACTTGATGACTTTGTTGCTAGTCATCCAGAAGTGAGTTTCTTGATAAGCTAGTTTGCATTCTTGCACATGTGCACAAACACAACTAGATTAATTATTGTTGATAAAGGGAAAGATCCAACATAACTGGAGAATGTGATGTGCTATTACAGTTTTTTGTGATTGAGGGGGACTACATTCAGCTGCGTGAAGGTGCTCAAGAAATGATAGCTGCTACGGCAGCTGTTGCAAAAGTAGCTGCGGCAGTGGCTGTGTCGGCTCCCCATTCATCATCGATGCCCTCTGTGGCTCTTACCCCTATGGCACAGGCCCGACTAAGAAGTGTTTCATCCATCGATAGCAAACAGATGAATGCTTCTGAAAATAGTTTCAACGTTACTGAAGATTCTATGCGCCTGTCAACAATGCATATGCATTCTAATGGAATAAACTTTAGCATTACAGGGAGTACTTCCAAAGTCACAGTACTAAGCAAGTCTAAGGATGCTCTGGGTTCAAACGGTCTAGAAACGAAGCCAGGCCAAGCGCCTGTGTTCGTTTCCAACGGGGCACGTCTTGATAAATTCAGCATTGTGAATGCTCATGGCAGAGGGCTAAGTAACGGAAGGGCTGGCTTACATGCTGTTGGCAGACAGCCGGGAAGGTATTGATCGATGGTCAAAAGTGTCCTTTCTTGTTCTTCTCATCCGATGCTTTTGCAGTCGAAATTATTTTAGAGCATGTGCTTATTCAGTGTACTAAAATTTGACAGGGCTAGCAGCCACACTTCTATTCCCAGAAGATAGTAAGTATCATATCCTTATGGTCGTCGTATGTGTGATTAGTCATCAATCTACATTACTAGACTCGCATGTCCGTCTTTTTTGTTTTTTGGTGCTAGGCTTGTAGAGAATTATTTTTGTTTTTTGGTGATGCAGGAGATGATTGGACATGCATGGATTGACTTCTGATATATTAAGCAAAACAATGAACAGCATCCTTTCAATCACGATGGCGAGCGGATGAATGGGTGGCCGGAATTCTTTCAGACCGAAGTTGCACCCACCCTTTTGCTGACGCTCAAAGTCTCTCTGATTGAGATATCTTGGCTTATTTATCGTCTCTCTCATTTTGCCTGGTCCAGTAAATCACAACGTGAATCTTCATACTTTACATTGCATACTAAATTGACAGAC
Organism: Metrosideros polymorpha var. glaberrima; assembly: GCA_001662345.2. Taxonomy (NCBI): domain Eukaryota; kingdom Viridiplantae; phylum Streptophyta; class Magnoliopsida; order Myrtales; family Myrtaceae; genus Metrosideros; species Metrosideros polymorpha. Next base: position 15,413,910 of record BCNH02000001.1, read on the forward strand.
TGCATTTTTGGCAAAAATTTTATGCGAAGCATCCTTCTATTCCATTCCATTCCATTTTTGCTCGATCATAATTTTAGGCAGTGGATTGGGTTAATAGTGTCAAGGGCAGAGTTTCAAGGTCTTGAATTTGTCCCGTATTAACTTATGAGCGTTGAAATGAGAAGTGGCAAGGAACTTCCAGTCAATTTTTCCTTAATTCTGTGAATAAGGTAACCATTTCAATTTCATTGAACCCCACAATAGGATGCATGGTAGCTTTAAGTTTCTGAGGGTCGCTGTACTTTAAATGTGATTGGCATTGCCTTCAGTTTTCATTGGTACATGGACGTTTTGTGATGTGTACCGTCTAGCTTTGCTCTGGACATAAACGATACTCAGACGAGTCTGGTCGAATGTTGTCGGACTGGCATAGTCAGATTTTCTTTCGGCCCCGGCTGGGTTCAAGGCCAACCGATGCGCGAATTACACTATGGAGTAGCTTTTGTCATCGAATGATGACGATGCGTTATGTGAGCGGGGTCGTTCGGATGTAATCATCAATCCGCAAAAAAGGAGAAAGAAGGAAAGAGCGGACTTCAAGAAAGGAGCAGAGAAATATCTGATGCTGGGTCCTAGAAGGTGGACGTGAATAGGGCAAATCACTTGCGTGCCTCTACTCCAACGAGCAAGCTTTGTTTTTGGAAGGATCTAGTGGACCATTACGGCCCAGCCTGAGGAAGGACTTTGGGCCCACTTGATCCCTACCAGCGACCAACTCATTTGCACAACATACTTCTTCGAAGTCCAAAGCATCTGATTTGGGAAGACAGAAGACTAACTCAAACCGGGCCAGCTGGTTCGACCAAGTACCGGTTCGATCGTGCTCCGGTACGCCCCCCACGTTGCCAACAGATAAATATCCCGCCCCTGCGAAAGTACAGTCGAACGATGATTCGACAACGACTTTAGGAGAAGTGGAGGTGGTGAAGGGAAGGCGATGGTGTCTCCTTCGCGGTGGCAGCTTTGTTTGCTCGCAATATGGAGGCACAAAAGTTCGTCTTTTTCTTCCGCGTACGCTGTATCGAGAGGCGGACCGTCGCTCCTTTTTGGGGGGGTGCTCGTACAGATTGACCCGCTTTCATGGTGGCGAAAATTCATAATTATGCATCACTTGTGTGGTGATCGGAACTATGTCTTGACGAGTCGATTTATTGCTAGCAGCAGTAACGGTAGCAAGAACTTTAGAACTCGAGAGACCGGTCCATCGTCGAATTAGCGGTAGTCAGCGAAGCTTCGCCGCAAGAATTTGGAGTCTGCATGGATGCATTTTGAGCACGACCCTTCATGTGTGGGTGTGTTTCTATAGGGTCGACTTTGTCGGTTTTTTGTTTACCGATGACGTGATTGAGAAACATTTTGCATCTCACTTTAAATGCATCGTCTCACATCATATTCATAGTGTCCATCAAATGAAAGACCGCCAAGAATCAATTTCTCGTACGAATAGAATGGTTAGCCCTTTTTTAAGGTACGAGAAAATCGGCGAATGAAAGAATTGAGCAGCTTAGTAAATGCAAGCGATACCGACATCGGAAACTTTTACTATGATCGCAACCTCAATTATCTCTTTAATGGAATGAAATATCAATCTCGTACTTTTACAAAGTAAGCAAGATTGATCGGATGTGGCCTCACAGAGGGACCGACCTAGAGTAAGGGTAGTTGGGGCTGTTGCCCCCACTCATTTTTCTGAATATCTGATATAATTCAAGGGTTTTTTTTTAATTTATGCTAAATTAATTTAGCCTAAAAAACTAAGTTTTGCCTCCCATTAAATTTCTCAATAAATTCATGACTAAACTCTATGGTAAATATCTTTTTCACTTTGGCCCCACTGGTTCATAAAACTTAGTTAATTTTTACCATGTTTCGTGTATTTTTTCTTACTATAGTCATAATTGATCGAATTTTGTCGTCACCACAAAAAGATTTCTAGATTCAGCCCTGGTCTCCCGTCAACATCTGGACAACCTTTGCTTCGTTAGAGTTGTCGTGCAACCCCTAAGCCCTTATCTTCTTGTCGAGTACCGACATCAATTTCCTCTTCTTTTTCTTTTTTCTTTTTTTTTTCTTTTTAACATTTCAAGAATTGCGACGAAAGAAGATGACCCAATTTAAGTTTTTTTCCAGTGATCTTGACAAATCGCGACGAGGAAGATGCCAAAAATCAGGGCAAATATCTCTTTTGGTACGGCCCCTGTCTAACGTGCGTGTCGCCATTAATTGGACAAGATGGAGTTTGCGCTTTCCCCACTCCCACGAGCATGTTCAATAATAAAAATTAGCTTTGCATCCCTAGATAAATGGGAAATTGAGATTTCTGGATTTTAACCCCAAATATAATATTATTTTTTGAAATTTTAATTTATTTGATGAGGCACTTGAGCTATTCACAAATATTCGATCTAGTCCATAAATAATTTCATTTGAGTATATTTTAGTTTAGGATCTCTGTAAAAGTAGAACTTCATTTAGAGTTGTATCGAATTGTTATTCTTACCATTTTAATTCCCCAATTTAGCTCAATTTAGTTAAGAAAACACAATATACAAAAACTTGTAACTTTATCTATCTAAAAAATTCAAAACGAGATTTAGATTAATATAAGTACGAGAAATCTATAAATAAATTAATATCATTATTACAAATGCTTATGAAAATACTTATTTTTAAAATAAAAGGAACATGAATCGATATAACTCTACATGAGTTTATATTTTCATCGTTATTATAGAGATTATCGGTGAAAAAATATATAAATGGAACCTTATTATTATTTATGAAGACCAAAAAGGTAAAACGGTGATAAAAAGATAGTGTAATTGTTGTTGATAAATGAAATGGGTCTAATGAAGAGATGTTCTAAAATCAAGGTAATAATATAATTATGAAAGCTTGTTAATAGTATTCGAGGATTGATTAGGCTTTGTTATAGAAAGTCGATGGACTAGATTGAATAAATGGAAAGTTTAGGGAACATATTATTTGTTTAGGAATAGTTTAAGAATCATATTTAAAAAATAAAATTTGAAGGATGACATTGGCCATTGAACCAAAATTAGAGATTATTTGTGTTACTTCCCTTAATTAATTTATTCCACCGCCAATATAAATCAATTGATATGATCGTAATTGAATGAAAGAGATATGCAAAAATTAAGTTATAAATTTAACTCGATCTATTTATACGCTCATGATTTATGGGGAAGAAAGTTCCTAGAAAGAGAAATTTGGAAAATATTTAGTATTTTCTAATCATTGGTACGCATTAAGAAGGTTTTTAAACTCGATAATCGACGGACTCTTTCATTGTCTAAATTTAGATCCAAAGATATTTGTCCCAGTTTTAGTTGCTTATAATTTGAAAGTTCTTTCTTTTCTGTTTTTCTTTTTTTCTTTTTTGTCAAAAGAAAACTTCCATTCACTAATAAAAAAAATCATCGAGAGATACATAAAATGCTTTCAAGCCTAGCAAATCCCAAATAAATTCAGAACAAAGCAAATGCCAACAAGTAAATAACAAAACACAGTTTGCGGCTAGCACACTCTCTTTCCTTAATAACAAATCTGCAACCATAAGTGTTTGGCAACCCATCGCTCGAATTAGTAATGAGCACACATCGAGATCTCTCACTCCAAATGTAACGGCTTGCGATGCATGTCTAGGTTTGACGTCCTTATTACTATCGTTGAGTAGTGATACTAACATCAATATGTTGAATAATACAAATTAAATACCTGTAAAAAAATTTCAAATCTAGAAATAGATCTAGTTCAAGAGAGTGAAACCCCAAAATCTTGACATAAATCTAAATCGGGAAAGGAGAGCGGCTTAATCTCAGAGAGATTGTAGAGTCACGTCACAAATATCCTCCTCGGTGATTGATGATTGGACGAATTGTTTCTCCTAGTAATATTTTGAACGAAATTTGTTATTTCGAACATGGGCAATGGGCATGATTCATCAAACCGGTTTAATAAGAAAGGGAAAATAATACATCTGACTCCTAAACGTTGGTTTATTGTGCAATGTCATTCGTGAATTTTTAATTTGTTTAATGTGGTCCTTAAACTACTAGTAGATATTCAATTTATTCCCTGAATTATATGAAAACGTTCAATATTTTTCTTCTATTAATTCAAATTAACGGAATCTGCTGACGTGATTTTCAACTCATTAAATTTGAACGGTGAAGAAAAAAAATTACACATGACTTATCCAAATAAGATATTCATATCAAATCATGATATAATAATCTACATTATCAGACAATTAACATGTCAAAGCTATAATTTTTTTTCCTATTATAAAGTAGATGGATAAAAATATGAACATGTTGCCTCAAAATCTTTAAAAGTCCAATTCAGCATATAACGTCTAATTTATTATTTGAGTAAACCAAAGGACTACGTTGAACATTTACAGAAGTTCACGGACCACATCGAATACACAAAAAGTCCAAAGATAACGTTTCATGCCCGCCCAAAGTTTAGGGATACTTGTGTCATTGTCCCATAAGAACTATAAACAGAAGAATCTCACGCAGCCAAGATGTTGGGCCGTGCTGGCCGTCGGATTATGACAGATCCAATCCAAGGGTAGAGGGGAGGAGGGAGATATTAGTACGAGTGGACAAGCAAGGAGTTCTCCAAAAGGAGGTAATGACAAAGAAGAAACTGAAAAAGGGTACAGCAAGGGGATTCCTCATTTCCAGCTGTCACCCATGCAAAATGTTCGATTTTAATCGTCTTTCACTCTTTTCGTGGACGTACGAGCTAATTACTAAAGAATATACACGAGAAATTCGTAGACTTTCATGTCAAAGCAAAATAAAAAATAAACTACTACAAAACAAAGCCAAGTTCCAAAAAACAAGGAGGATCAAAAGAACATCAACAGAGTTAAGCATACACTTAATTTCATAAGAACGAATTTGGTGATCGATCACTAGATCTCGTATTATCGTTAGTGATGAGTACTTGTCGGAAATCTATTTTCCAGTAATTATGGTGTTACCAGTCGACAGTGTGCGCTTAGCTTCAGCTTCTTCAACACCATTGTCATATGGAGACAAATAAAACATGTCAAACAAACACAGATCTAACATTTAAAAAAGTAAATCGAAACGCCAGAATTCTTGCGATTACCATTGAAATTGGAGGTAGATGACCAGTACACGAACAAAGCACAAGGTATTGAAATTGGATTTATTAAAACTGTAAAGTCTTGTTAATTAGTTGCTTAAGTGTTCTAAAGTATTCGTTAATCGAATTATTTATTATTATGACTATTATTATTGTCGTCGTCGTCGTCGTTATTAGCATTGTAAAGGGTTTATGGATTCATCTAGTTCCCCTGTTTTTTAGGCCAATAATGTTGTTCTTCCCGACGGTAATATGCATGGCCAACAAAGGATAAAAGAGAGAGAAAAGGAAAATGGTGCATCATAAATGGCCGTAATCCCGCCCAATGAGATCAGTCCAAAGAGGCCCACCGCCCTCTCAAAATTAAATATCGCATCTTCCCTTTTTTTTCTTTTTCAGAAAGTTTTATAGCAAGGACTATGTTAATAAATAGGTAAAGCACACATTGAATTTTCAACACGATACAAACATGAAACCAAATTAATAGTGTTCGGATTAATTTCGTTTCAACTCGCAAAAAAAATGAGTAATATTCGCATTGTGTTGGTGTCAAACTTGTATAACTCGTATAGATAAATTGGTTAGTGTTGACACGATATGTATACAACCTTTTAAGATGGGATTAGTTAAAAGACTATTCTTTCAATGCTAGTCACCGTTATAATTTTTAAATGATTTTTTATTAACTATGAACATATTATTTAATTTGATTCAATAATGCTTTGTCGATCGATTATTGCAATTTTTGTAGAAATTTTTATGGAAAATTGAGGATTGCTTGTGTCAGATTTGTGTTAATGGGTTAATTTGGTATTGTGTTGACTCGTCGATCAAGTAATCAGTTATTTGATTGTGTCATGCAAACTCGGTAATTTTCAAGTCGCGTTCATCTCAAGTAGGGCCACCATGATTAGTTAATCGTCTCGTGTTCAGATTGACACATTTTGTAGGGTTCCATTATGCCGATACAATACGCACACGACTTGTCACCCATAATAGCAGCAAGTGGTTCGATTGGTGGTTAATTATACAAATTCAGGATAATTTAATTTTTCAAAACAATTGTAGCGTAATGCAATAATAAGTCAATACTATATCGAAAAGTTCAAGGTTCCTCGATTAGTCGTTTAACAAATGTTTTCGAAGCGCTTGTTAACAAAATCAACAAGGCATATGCTAAACCTTTTGATTCCCACGATGTTCATTACATGCATTATTAAAATCGTCTATTATCTTATTTTGTGTGATTGATATTTTGAAAAGATGTTTCAAGTTTTCTATGTTCGTGAAAAATAAATGATTTGAAAAATATTTTTTACTGTAAATAAATGAACGAAAATATTTTTCGAATATTGATGATAAAAATATTTTTTATTAACTACTTATTTTAAATGATACATTAATTATTTTAAAATTATATTTTTCGAATGTTTAATTTCTCGCGAAACACCCTCAATGTTTTTCTGTTTTTTTAGAAGCTCAGACCCGTTATTTGAAATAATGCACCAAACTGCTGGTTCTCTTTTGTCATCCGCAAAAAAGTCCACTTCCATCTCAACCTGCTCTAGTGCTGCGCGTGCCTCGCACCGCCCAATCGCAGCTTCTTCAACGAAAAGATCCCTCTCGTCCCACCCCCCCAGCGCGGCGTGGCCTGCACGCGGGGAAGCGAGCGTGAGGGAGAAGGGCGGGCGGCTTCGTACTGGTCCAAGGCTATTTAAAGCTTCGCTACGTCAGCGCAAGACGGGGGGCCGGTGGTCCCTCCTCGCTCGAGCCGAGTGGGGAGTGGTGCATTGTCAGTCCCCCTCGAAAAAGCCAAGGCTGTTCTACCACGACCCCTGCAGACCGTTCTCGTTCAATTTCTTTTCGATCTGCCTGCCCCGTCTTCACTGTCTCTTCTAGGACGACCAACACAGATGTTCGAACATGGGGAAGCCAACAGACGTTCGAAAATGCTTAGCATATTGCCTAAGATACTGGCGGATATAGACATGGATTCGGCATTCTTCCGATGAGGCGAGAAAGGGCCGGCGATCGGCGACGGCGCTTTCCGAGCTAAACTTTCCGATCGCATCGCGAAACGTTCGATGCGAGCGATACCTACGGACGGTAGGACGTGACGGGGTAATGTGTAAAAACCTCGACAGACATTGATTAAAAAGATTTGGTGGTCAATTTCTGACTGGCCAGGAAAAATAGGGAATCGGGGGTATTTCTGATATTTGCAAATTTTTTTTTTTTAATATGGTGGTACTGGTGTCTGGTGGTGGAGGGAAAGAGATGGTTGGGTACGGAGGTGGTGAGCATTACATGCAGAAAACGATAGACGCGACAATAATGAGGAGAGAGAGAGAGAGAGAGGAGGGGGGAAATAGTTATCTTCTCCTACTTTGTCTTCTAGTGTGGTGCGAATGTTGGAAGCATGGAGGCAAAGCAGAGGCCGAGAATGGCGGCAAACCATTCCTCCTCCTCCTCAACCTCAACCTCATACCGAAACCACCACATTATCACGCTATTATTATCAGTCCCACCTTTTTAAAAAGTGAAAAGAATGAAGAAATATCTGCGGTATAAGACACGGGTCCTCTTAGTCACCTCCTCTTAGTCACCTCTTTCGAGAGCTCCTCTTGAGATCTCTCTCTCTCTCTCTCTCTCTGTCTCTATGCCAGAAACACTTTAGGCCTGTCTGAAACAAAGAGAGTCTGGGGAAGAGAAGTTGGTGTTTCGCTCTCCTTGTATGCTTAAAGAACGACCTGGGGATCTGCCATTTTGGTAAAAGCTTGAATCTTTATGAGCGGAGATGGAAATGGCAATATTCTTGGGACTGATTTGAAGCGGTGACCGAGCTGAAACATACCCTCTTCCTGTGAGACGATGATCGTCCATCATGAGAATCACCGCGGCGGCGGTGGTGTTGGAGGAGGTGGTGGTGGTGGTGGTCCCGCCGGGGGTGCGTTTCCCAATGTTGTTTTTCTTCCTTCTGATGTCTCTGGTGGTGCTCGGGGCGACAATGGTGGACTTGGAGGCGGATTTGTGAGAAATGTGCAGCCTTATGACATGGTTTCTACTGTTCACACTGCCTTCAAATCCCCTGGTACTATAGCCTTTTTCACTTTCGGAAGTCACTCCACTTTCACTCTGTTTTTATAGTTGCTGTGGTTAAAGATTGCATCTTTGGGTCACGAACCACTGAGAAAACCTGATGGGTATTGGGACAGTCACTGAGGAAGCAGCTCTCTCTCTCTCTCTCTCCCTCTCATGTGGATTTTAAATTTTTTTTTTTTCTGCAGGAGCAATGTTGGGATATCCTTTTACACATGCACAGTGGAAGGAGCTTGAGAGGCAAGCTATGATTTACAAGTACATGATGGCTTCCATTCCAGTACCTCATGAACTTCTGATCCCCATCTTTACGCCCAGAGACGGTCCTCCTCGTTATTCCTGTAATGCTTCATCTCTCTCTCTCTCTCTCTGCTCTGACATGCAGATTATACGCTTTGCTTCAGTATCTGTTCTTTTTTTCTTGTATTTTTTGCTCCGTTTGTTTGATTTGATGGTTTTGGGCGCTTCTCTAGTTTACCAGCAGCAACACATTTAAATTGGTTTCTCATTTGCGCTTGTTGAATCCTTGATGTCTCTTCCATCCCTTTTGCTTCAACTATACTCTGTTTTCTGTATTTGATGAAATAGACTGTGTCTGCTGATAACTTCTCATGACTCTCTGTGGAAAAGCTTCAATCTTCGTTCCTTTCCGTAGCTTTCCCAGATTCTTTCACAGGCAGCTATTGGTCACCGCTCTATTGATGGCTTCAGTATCTACCTCTTTCCTCTTTGAAGTTTCTTCTGTACTCCCTACCTCTAGCAGAACCATTCTCACTGGGGTCTACTACATCAACCTCTTCATCTATTTGATTTAATGCATGTTGTTTCTACACAGCGAAAAGAAACTTAATCTATCTATGCCTCATGCTTGTCCTTGGTGAGAAATAACTGCATCATGGTTGGGTTAAGTTGGGGTTTCAGTCAAATCTATGTGTGTGAAGCCTAATGTATCGCGTACTTCTTGTGGTGGCGGTGGCAGTTGGGAATGGATATAGTCTAAGGTACTCGAGCAATGGAGATCCAGAGCCAGGGAGGTGCAAGAGAACGGACGGTAAGAAGTGGAGGTGCTCAAGAGAAGTGGCTCCTGATCAGAAGTACTGCGAGCGTCACTTGCACAGAGGCCGCCCTCGTTCAAGAAAGCCTGTGGAACTCCACCCCAACGTGTCCAAGAAGACCCGCCTTCTTCACCAACCCAGTCTTCCAAAAACAGAGGACCCTTCTTTGTTTCTTTACAAGCCCAGTCAGAGTTCTCACTCTCTCGAATCTCCCCTCAAGGAAGCTAGGTGAGTGAAAAATCCACCCCAAAACCTACAACTACTGAGTAGCTGCTATTCTATGCTTGGATTTTGATTATCTTAATTCTGCAAAGCAACCAGAAGTGCATATGCTTGATCACTTATACATCAGTATGCCCTTAGGATTAGGAAGAATCAGTTTTAGATACTATACATGCACTTGCTTTCGTGCGGAACATGATGAAGTTACGGAGAAGCTTGTGTGAGAATCTTTAGTGGCTTGAATGTTATATTGTCTGGATATTTGACTTGTTTCTGCATAATCCATTTCCAAGGAACACGGACTGGCTCATGATAGGAGAATCTTCTCCAGTTCCGATGCTGGATCAACAACAATGGCCAAGTTTGATGCACAGCAAGATAGGATCAACGGCTGAGAGCTCGCTCGACAATTTCAATCCTTTTCTAGCGAAAGAAGAACCCCTGAACCTGAGTTTTTCAACAGGTTATCCTTCTGGTGAAATCCATCCTTTCAGCAAAAACCAATTTTTCGTCAACTCATATTCACTTCCCCTTGACAAGCCCCAGATTGAGAACCCCAAGGGATTCATTGATGCCTGGTCTAATTCGGTATCGGTTGGCAAAAATAGCCGCTGCTCTGTTTCATCAGATGAAAATATCTCGCTTTCCTCGCTCACTCTGTCCGTGGGTGGCAATAATTCAATCGAAGACGAAATGAGCCAAGCGCATTTAGGCTTCAGTCTGTTGGATTCTGACCGGAATCCAAGCAAGAACCATGCTCATGCCACTTCTTGGCTTGGTTCGACTTCATGGGTTTCTTTGACGCCTGGAGGACCATTGGCCGAAGTGCTTGGACCCGGTATAAATGCGACCCTTTCTAATCCTCCATCTCCTGGCACAGGTAATCAAGATCCCGGTAGTGTTTTGACGACTACAGTTTCTTCTCCTTCAGGGGTCTTGCATAGAACATTGGCTTCTTTGTCTGATAGTAGTGGCAGTAGCAGTCCGACCCCCTCAAGTTCCATGGCTAGGTCAGAAATCCCTGTTAAGTGGTTCAATCCCAACAAATTGGCACCGTCTAATTAAGAGGCAGACTTTTCTTATCATCTTTGTGCGCGAACTGTTCTTGAATGTGTAACCTGATGAATTTGCATTGCAATTTACTTTGGGCAAGTTGTAAAATGATTCGTGAAGTTGAACACAAATTGCTGGAAATCAAGACAGATTGCTTAGTTGAAAGCACACTACTAGCGTATGAGTGCTGATTCCTTCTTTTTCCTCCTCTCTTGCTTACTGGAAAATACTCCTCGTTGTTCTTAGGTGTTGCTGCATAAGTGCAGAATAAATGTCTTAATTGTTGTCTTCTAACAGTTAAATAAGCTTGCAAGTACTTTTATCATAACATAATGGCGGCATTTTCTCCTCAAGTCCGAATGTCTTTTGTCGATCCGAAACAGTGTTGGAGTGTCGAGGCGCTAATCCGAAACATTAGGGATGTATCATTGCACTATGATTGACATCCAATCTTTTGGAAGCTTGGTTCATGATGACACCATTTGCACTTACACACGCTCAGCTTTCTACCATCCATCTTTGAATTTCCAAGTACAGAAAAGAAACTGTCAAATGCAGAGGTAGGCTACATTCTAATGGTCAGTCGCTCTCCTGAATCAGCATTTTCTTTTGGGGTCGTATCCTCCAGTTCTTACCTTAAATGACTTCTGAGATCATTCCTGGAACGCTTGCTTCCAAGAGCTCTTCCATCGTTGCTCGGGCTCTTCAGACGATGATGAAATGCACCATCCATTTTGCCAAATGGATCAGGAACCGGAAATGACAAGCGTTTCCTCGCCGATCTGGTCCTTTCTCTCGCTGGAGTTGGAATCCTCTGCCTTGGTGCGCTCTGGGTCCGCAATCTAGATTTTGCAGCTGCAGTTGCAGCCATGTAGTTTGGCCTCGGTCCAGCACTCGAGCCACTTCTAGGTTCAGGACTGGAATCATACCCAGGTGCTCGGGGTGATTCCTGGCGGTTCCCGTAATATCTGATAAGGCGAGGGCTCGAAGACTGTACGACTTGGGCATGATGTCTCGACTTAATTGGAGATTGATAAAAAATGGAGGGTGGACGGTGTCCGCATGTATCGATTTCAATGATTTTTACAGCTTCTCCTTGGTCACATGAGATCCTACTTTGATTGCTTCCCGTTATCCTCTGATCAGACCTCCGGGGCGTGTCCAGGGTTGGTTCTTCCTCACTATCAAGTAGGTCTCTGCTGCAATCACTCCATATCTTCTGATAGATCATGCAAAGAAGGAAAGGGCAATTAGATGCACAGCAAAGCTAGGTGACGTTGGATGATTGCAGAAGCAGAAAGGGGTTTCCAATTGAACCTGCTGAGAGAAAGCAAACGCTAGGTCTTCTTTGCTTTTCCAAGTGACTTCCTTCCTCTTCTCCGACATGGATTTGGTCTCTGCCAACTTGTGCGGTCGGCGATAGTTACCCCTATCACAAGAAACGCTTCTTCCATCTCTAGACTGCAATGAAAGTTCTGAGTTTCAGCAAAAACTGAAATTAGCAATAGCCGATATGGACAGACCAGTTCACATGGACTCAACTGATGTCGGTGCTGAATGTGGCGAATGCTACACTAGTCTTGTCGACTCAGCAAGATCAGAAAAAACATTTGGTTTTCTGAACCTTATAGCGTTGAGGTCTGAAGCACGAAAACCCGGTTTGTCATAGTGATAACTATAGCTCGTTCAAAATGGAGCCTCCGGAAAAGGCTTGAACCACATGAGAAAACTAATTGGCTAATTTGACTACAATGTTCTCCGCTAAACAGAGCAAGTGAGCATGAAAGGCCTGAACTTTTGCTTCTCATCATTTTTTCGCTCTTTCTCCGGTAACACTCAACAACAGACGAGTGCTACGGGCTGACATCGGAAGGATTGATGTCCATAGATCACCCATGCTTTATGCATTACCGTCAATCTAGAAAGGAATGTAATCTTACGGCGAGTTTCCTGTCGAGAGTGTCGATAGAACCCCAGAAGGTGCTAAAATCGGGAAACCTGCATTTTGGGCTCCCTGCATCTGAGACGGAGAGCCTGTTACGTTGTTCACATACCTGCGCTTGAACTCGAACCAAAGCCTGCATGCATTTGAGAGTCATCTCTGCTCGCTTTCTCACGTTGCGACCTCTTACTATTGCCTGCAACTTCACCAATCCTCTAAGCGCCCGAAGCGCCCTCCTCGCCTAGGATCACATGACGCAAAGCGACCTTAATCACTATTCACATGTTGGTGGGGATGTAGCTATCAATCAAGGTAGCTTTACCACGCGTGATCAATGAAAAGTTTCGAGAAAAATGTTAGTACGCATGTTGAATGTGAGTACTAATTTACCAAATATCCTCTAAAGCTTGTCTGAATGGCAATGGCGGCGCAGTGTTCTTTCTGGACATCAGTGCGAGGCCGACTGATTAGCGGGAGGACTCCAAGAGCCGCTTTTGCCGTTTCGACGGCTGCTTGAGCAGCCGCCGTGGTCGCCATTGCTACTTCAAGTTCAATACCATCTGCATAGGTTTCTTCGACGACACTTCTCATTACTGTCGTGCTTATGGTCCGTTCGCGGCAGCATTGTTGGGTCGTCGCAGCTTCTTGATTAGCAGGCCTCAAGAACGTCCACCTTCTCTTCCCTCTCCCCTGCAAAATCAAAAAAGAAAAAAAAAAACAACAAAGAAAGGAGAAGAATCACTTTTTTGACCCTTTGAGAGAATTGACGCGTATGGATACGCACCTTGTCTTCTTCGTCTTCCTCCTGAAATTCTCCTCTCCTCCTGCAAATCCTTTTCAAGGCACTGAACCAAGAGCTTCGTCCCCTACTCTTCCCCATGAATCAAGAAGCTAATATTGCATCAACTGGACAGAGCTCAACCGAAGCCAAGCCACGCATCGAAGGAAAGGATATCTATACGAGCTTGGCCTGGCTTAGTACGAAGTTGGAGTCATTGAATGCGAAAGGGAAAAGGAACAGAACTGAGATGAGACTGATGTGGGCGTAGTAATCAATGGAAGTGGGTATTTCTGGTCCATATATGTGCCACTGCGAGAGTGCAGTGCAGCGCTCATATGATGTCGAAAAGAAATGGGTAGCTCTTTCTGCGGCAATGTTGTATCAGTCACGCTTGAGACAGTTCGTGAAAGAGGGTGAGCAATCTCGAAAATGATGAAAGCCACCCACATGAAGAGAGAGAGAGAGAGAGTGAGAGAGTCCTCTCAGTTCCTTTCCCGCTTACATGTTTCTGTAAAATCTATTTAATTAGTCAATCATTTCAAGATCATCTGGAATGGGTGAACACCACCTTGATTCTCGACTCGCCTTTTGCATTAGACTTGTGCTAAAGGCTGCCGTGATGTTATTAGGAAAAGTAGGATTTGCTCCGGGTGAATGCACTCACTGAGCAGTCTTGAACCCATTTCTATTCGATAAAGTTGAAGAGAATAACTCCATACAGTCCATTACAGAGTTCAAAGTACGCAGCTTTCGCTTTATATAAGTTGAAGAGAAAGTGGTTTGCCCCACCAACCGGCGAAGAAGACTAGTCAAAGTGCCTTGGATCCTCTGGGGCTGTTTGCTTTATTCGTCTGGGTGTGTGTTATTGCCCTGAGGAATCAGAAGAAAAGGAAAAGGCAAAGGCTATGAACTGGCCATTCACAGGGGCGCCACAGCGCAGAGACCCGCGGACCAGTAAAAATTAATTCTTGAACTTTTGAGAAACCTTCTCCTCCTCCTCTGCGCAGTTTTGGGTTTTTCTAGGTTCTGCTGTGAACATTACCCCAAGTTATTGAATGAGATGTCAAGAGCGGTGTAGGTGTTGAGGCGTGTTTTTAAGACAACAGAGATTTGCATGATGTAAGAGACGACCGACAACAACTTCTTGAGCGGTGACAGATGTTGGAACCGGGAACTTGTAACCTCTTCACTGCACACGTATGACACTGTGGATCGACCTCGCAAGTCTCTCTCCAGAAAGAGATCAAATCGCAAGTCTATCCCCTGAAGAATCATCTTCAAAGCTCGCTCTTTGGATCACACTTGGCGTTAGCAGAGCATAGTTCTACTGAAATGGCCGGGTCGTTATTATCTTGCGCTACCCCTTTTGTGTCGGTCAAAGCCAGGGCTCCGCGACAGCCGCTGTCGGTTGGGCTTCCGCTGAGGAGTCATCGCCGCTGCGGCGACCCGCCATGGCCGGTGGCAGCCGCGAGAGCAGCAAAGACAGAGACACGCCTTTGGACGTGCAGGTGAATCAGAGAGACCAAGGGACTGTTCTTGATAGGAGGCCTAAACGTTTGGCCGTTGACATCTCTCCCTTTGGTACTTTTTTAAGATATCCCTCCATCGGACCTGGACGATTAAATGCTCATCCCATTTATTTTATGCTATTGAATCATATAGGATCGAATTGATCATGCCTTAGCTCGTCATACAATCGATATAAACTCTAAGATGATTACTCGACATGGTATTTTAATTTTGTGACAACAGTAGTTTAATTTCGCTAGACCGGACAGCAGCGGGGGATGGGAGATCCGCCCCCTGTGGGACATCCACGAGGACGGCTGCGAAATCAAGATGTGGTTCGACATGCCGGGGCTCTCCAAGGAGGACGTCAAGGTCTCCATCGAGGACCATGAGCTTGTCATCCAGGGGGGGAGCACGGGGAAGCGAGCAGGGAGGAGACGGCCCGCGGTCGGCCAGGAGCTACGGCTCTTACTATACCCGGCTCCAGCTCCCGGACAACTGCGAGAGGGACAAAGTCAAGGCCAAGCTCAAGAACGGAGTGTTGCTCATCTCGATCCCGAAGGCTAAAGTGGAACGCAACGTTATTGATGTCGAGATCCAGTGACAAGTGATGCGAGTAGCATTAACCGTGTCAAGTGCCCTGTTACGGAGATATTGTCCTGCTTGCGCCTCTGCTCCTCGTCTATGCATATGTTGTTCAAGAAACCATCTTTGTCTAGCATCTCTTTTCAGATCTCGTAGCCCTTTAATGGGCTTGCTTTAGTTGAGCCCAAGATGAGTGGAAACTGTTCATAGCAAGAGAACAAGAAGAGATCTTCATGTTTCCATGTACCTTCCTCTTCTCGTTCGTTTGTCAAAGAACTATAATCAAGAAACGTGGCCTCCTAAGTGGCAGACAGTCGGCAAAGATAGCCGTCGCGACAGCCCACGAAATGATGTCAAACCTTGGATACTCTGTACCCACGTCGCCCAATGTTTTGACTCTCGGGTTCCTCTCCTCTCTCTCTCGCAACTGTCCGATTGGTTGTAGCCGTTGTCGTTCGTCACTTTTCGCATTATCTAATGCTTTTCCATAGGATGCTAAACATGCCAAAGGCGCGACATTTCAGACAGAAACGTGTACGCCTCTGTTCTCGTTTCGCACCGTTACTCTTTTCCTCTGGCTTACGGTGATGCCTCCCTCCGTCGTCCATCCAAAAACTGAGACGCCTGCACGTTGCGGCGTCGTGACTCGTGCAGAGAATTCCGATTTCGTCGGCTGGTCGAGGGACGTCTTATAATATTCAGCCATACGAACATGTCGCCGATGTTTCCAGGAAAGTACGCATACGACCACCATCGCAGACATTAAGAAATTAGAGGTGGTAATGCTCGCGAGAGAAGCGACGTGACGTTATGAAAAGCGAATATAACGATAAACAATTTCCGGATGAGGAGGGAGAGAGTGGGATGGCGAGTTGAATACAGCGAGGCACCGTATCGTCTTTGGACCCATTCGAAAGTGGAAATTTATGGTGCGAGACCTGATTAAATTTGGTAATTAATATCAAAATTTATCGCCTTCTTCTTTGGAGACCCCCCCCCAACTTGCACTATTCCTGTCGTGTTTATTTATTTATTTATTCGCCATTGAAATACAATCTTTATTCTCCATGATCTTGTGCATGTGCGTATATTTTTTCTCGACTTTTGCATTGATTTCCTTCTGTTCTGATCTTTTCTTGTCTCCACAATCAACGGTTCTAGTTGAGAGTTTTGCATGGAGGCAGTTTTTTTCTCTTCCTCGTTGAAGGAATCTTCGCCGGGGGGAATCTGAGAAGGCTCTATGCGGATGTTTCTGATATCAGCTGGTCCTGCTATAAAGTGAAGGGAGCACACTTGATGACCATCATGATCGTGGTCCTAGACCTCGTTTTGACCAGATTCTTTCGCTAGTAGTTGCCTTTTGGTCTGTGTGTTTTGAGATCACACGGGTCTCTCTTCACTTTCTTCCTAGCCTTTTTCTGCGATTTGGTTTCTCCGAATCCGAATCTTCGGCGCATGTCCTGCTGTTCGCAAGTTTTTCCGGCTTTTGGATTCAAATGTCTCGCTCCCAGCCGTCGCAGAAGGAGATGGTGAACATAAAGGAGGCCTCGCAGCCAGGAGACACGACGTACACCAAGATTTTTGTGGGTGGGCTGGCTTGGGAAACTCGGAGAGACACGTTGAAAGGCTATTTCGATCGGTTCGGGGAGATCCTAGAGGCCGTGGTGATCGCCGACAAAGTCACGGGCAAATCCAAGGGATACGGCTTCGTAAGTTAGAGTTAGCGACGTACCGCCTTTCCTTTCTCGAGGTAGATAAGGATGAGAGGAAACAAGCGTTGCGTGACTGTGTCTCACGGCGGTTGTTCAATCCTGTTTGATCATTTTGTACCAGGTGACGTTCAGGGACCCGGATTCGGCGAGCAGGGCCTGTCAGAATCCTTACCCTGTCATTGATGGGAGGAGGGCTAATTGCAATCTTGCTTCTCTCGGCGCTCAAAAGAATCGCTTCTCGACAAATCAACAAGGTGCTCATTCTTGGCGGTCTCTGACAGTTTCTTTAGGAGTCTTTCAATATGTTCAGCTGCAAGAAAACACAACTTGTTGCCTCAACCATGGAAAGCTTCAATTCCTCTGTTTGGTTGTTCCTGCAAAGTAACTTGGTTATCTATTTTCTCATTTGGCGTTTCGTCACTTCTTGCCGACGATCGGATTGGCCATTGGTTGTTACAAGCTAATGCCTTCAGCAGTACTTTCAAGTGCATTTCTACTTTCTGTGAATAATGGATATAACACCAGCTTTGTGTCGCAACGTGCAGGAACCGAGAAATTTAGGCAGAAATCCGCATCAGCGGCATCCTCCAGCTTCAATGCCTCCTCTGCATATTTTCCGCAATCCGTCCCCCATAACGCATTTACTTACTCAGCTTACGGGTATCGAAACAAATTATTCAGAAGACAGTCATGTCCTGCACATGTTTGTCCATGCTACCATCCTTCTCTGCTCTAAATTCCATTTCTTGACATTTCAGGTACCCGGGTTATCCTCACAACTTATACGCAACGGTTAGTCCAATTCCTTACACTCATTGAAGATACGATGCATTCGGAGTCGTTTCAGTGCTTAATTCAGAAGTAGGAGTTCATTGGGAAACAATTAGGATAGTCAAATTATTTAAAAACATATCCAGATGATGACTATGGAAGGGAAGGTTCTATACGTTTTCATGCATCTTTTGTCGATCACTTTGTGCTAGTTGATCTCGAAAGGTGACGTCTTTTGAGCGAGCGAACCGATTGTGTATGCATTGCAGAATTATTACAATGTCTATGGGGGCCAACAGCATCCGACTTATTACCCTTCTCCGGCGCCTGGGTCCTCGGGGTTCTACGTAAACTACTATCCATCCTATGCACATCATGCGCAGAGTAGCTCGACGCAGTACCCGAAATTGATGCAATATCCGCTTCTATCTCCAACAGTCCGTGCCTTAGAGTTCTCGTCAACAACTACCTCGGCTTCTTTGCTACCTGTGGTCACCAGTTGAGTATAATAGTGCTCCTTGTCTAAAATTA
This sequence comes from Metrosideros polymorpha var. glaberrima, assembly GCA_001662345.2. NCBI lineage: Eukaryota > Viridiplantae > Streptophyta > Magnoliopsida > Myrtales > Myrtaceae > Metrosideros > Metrosideros polymorpha. Next base: position 15,432,354 of record BCNH02000001.1, read on the forward strand.
GTATTTCGGTTTTAACCCGCGAAACGTAAAAGATTGTCCCTATACCGCATAATTGAATTGCAGCACAATCAACTGCATCAGCAGTTCCTGCAGTAACGAGGGACAAACCAGTGCACAAAAATGGCTAAGAGATTCACGGGGCAGGCAGAGAAGAGCGCTAAAGGAGCAAAATTCGAAGTCTCTATCGGCTGCGAGTACAGAAATATATGGAGGCATGGAGGAGCAAATTTTTCACTTTGACCATCTTGTAGGCTAGGTCTTTTCTTACTTGTTTCATCTTCTGCGTTCACGTGGATTACAGGAATTCATTTCCGTTTCGCACCATCACACACATTCGCATACATGCACATTGCACACCATACTTGACATGAAATTTTCCTTCCTGACTCATAATTGAACTCAGTTCTTGACAATGTTCAGGTTTATAATCTCTATAATGTTAGCATCAGCACTAGGGATCGTTTTAATCCTCAAGTCAAGCAATTTTTCTGTGCCTCGTATCGATGTCTAGTAAACGAGAAAACCCCAAAAATATGCGCTGTCAACCAAGAAAATGTGTAAGGAGAAGGGTCGATTGCACATCTGCATCTTGGCTTCGCATGAAGGACTGCACAATTGTGCAACCGCCGGATGCCAATTAATGTTGACGACACCGGAAACTGCTTTGCTGAGGAACAACGTTCCTATCGGACAAGCAAATCCACTTCCGTAGAATGCATTAAGATGAAATATTTTCTTGGCAAAGTCTCGCACTGAAGATTTGTTCGAACTCTTTTGAGATATCGTTTGACAGTAGGAAACATGCTGAAGCATATGCTCTCGTGACATGCCAAGACTAGTAGAGTCAGTAGCTTGTCCCTGGAGTAGTATCAAAGGTTGTCTTGTAGTCTGTTGAGTATTTGCCATTGGGCTTTATGTAATCTAGAGACCTTTGACAATGCAAGCAACAACATGAAAAAATAAAAATAAAGAACCAGACCTTTCACATGAATGAATAGTTCAAGCTTTAAAACGGGATTCTTGAAAAAACAACCTAGAGGAGAAACTTGTGTAGCCAGATTCTCATAGGCTTTGGGTATTTAACTCTGTATTTGGTTGCTAAACCAATGTTTCGGAAGCACTGATGGGCACCCATCTACTTTTTTGCTCATGAAATTGCTGAGACCACAGAAGTTGAGGCTCTGGCCTCTCAATATAAACAAGACCAATAGGTTTTCCGAGTCTCCTGATACTGCAACAATATCCATTCCACCATCAAATCCAATTAACTGAACCTAAAATTCATTTAACGACTCATGTCTCAACGGCAAAACATCCAGGAGTTAAAACTACACAGATGGAACAAACAAACAATAAAAACTGTTGGGGTTCTTCAAATATCACAGCAATCCTCCAAGGGGCAATAGTTTCACCGATAATAGCAAGAATTCCGTTGCACTATGCAACACTACGCCACTCATATCCTCAAGATCTTCAACTCTACATGCTTAACAAACAAAACATGAAGTTCTCCTACATGTCCGAACAGATCAGGCCGAGATGGAGGACAGGATACAGATAGATAGATGGGCACGTTGCGAGTACCATATAGTGACTATGTACCTATGTATGTGTGATTAAATGTCTATCATCAGCAGATAAGTCCTAGGAAGATGAAACCACAATTAATGCGTTGGGGAGTGAGGAACTCGAGGCCTGACAGGGGTCTTAGATGGACTCACCCTGCATGCATAAAACGAAGAAAACTGGTTAAAAGAGAAAACTGGTTAAAAGACAAGTGAGTTCTATATTAATCTGGAGTCGGGGAAGAACAAACAGTTGGATCACTTATATCATGAAGAGATCACAAGGAACAACCTTATGGGCAGAGTTCCCAAAACCACACCACTGCAACTTAGAGCCGCAATTGCACTTTCAGCCTGCAATTATGGTTAAGATGATCAATGAGCAGTAGTGCAGGGTCAGCCTATGGCTACTGAAGACCAAAGTAGACATAAATATGTTCAACAAATTTTTCTGAAAAAATCATGAGGCGATGCTCCATACTTCATAGATAGTATTGAACACAGAAGGAGGCTTGTCATAAAAGAATCTAAATTCACATACATTGTCACGCCAACATCAAGTGAAATTCCAAAACCTTAACAAAACTAACATACCCACAAAGACAGGACACCAGACTATGGTTGGTGATTTTTAGGGCTATCCTAAGGCTTGCCAAATACCCCAGCATTTCCCCAAAGGGCTTTAAAGGCCGAAAGCCCCTTGAAAATGCTGAACCAAACCCACCTCCCATACACCAAGGCCCCTTCTATTTGCTCATAATTACCATCAATGAACCCACTACAAGGTGCAGCAAGGCTTATTTTCTTTTTGACTAATTTTCTCATTATGTCAAGCATTACAAAATGAGGAAACCATGGATGAGCAATACATGTCATGGCTAATGTACAATACATCGAGGCATATGCTAGAATACCACCGGTCACAACTTTGTACTAGCATAAAATATATATTTTGCGTTTTTGTCAAGGATTCAAATATCTATAAGTGAGTTCCACGAAATCAAATTAGAGAAGACGGCTAAAAGTCTAATGTTTAAATAGTTATTGCCATTGATTCAATCAACACAAATAGGACAATGCACCACCACGTTAGTTATAAATGTCTTTCCATTGTCTTGTGCATAAAAACAATTACACTGTGATAATATACAGCTGCTCATAGCAGAAGCATTGATAAAGAAAGGCATTTAAAAGGTTAATTTCATCCTCGGCAAAGCAAGGCTGAGGGAGCCTTACTCGACCACACTGGAATTATGCTGACCTGTTTATAAAGCCATCAGCAACAATAAATGCTTGCCCAAACCTTAGAAGAGGCAACACTTGCTTAAGAAAGAAAGTAATTTCTTCCTCTTTAATCAGTACAAGACTACTCCATCTCTGGTGTAGCATTATGCAAATTTTTTTTATTCTAGTGCAATACTATTGACCTTACTCTACAATTAGTCCCTAATGTAGAAACACTTCCGCTCGCCTGCCACATGCTAACTTCAGTACCTACTACTCAATGTTTAGCTAATGCTCGCTCCAACAAGGCTTCAAACTCAGTAAGACTTAAACTTCACGCTATGCATTTCCTAACACAACAGCCTTTCGACTTTTAGCTTGAGTAGTCTACAACAAACGCTTGCTGAGGGCCCTAAAACTTCAAACCGAGGAGGTTCAGCAAAAATCCACAGGTCATAAAATTGTTTAGTGAAGTGTTAGAAGTGATTAAGATATGAATCTGACCCTATAAACCGGACATTTCCGCTGTCATTAGACAGGCAAAACCCAATTCTGCATGTGGGGCACGAGAAATCACTCCAGTCAACTTTTGAGGATCAAACTCAGGTAATCACAGAGGATTCCAGCCAGCACCAGTAAGATTTGGTGTCTATTTTGCTAGAGAGATAGTGGGAGACCACCACCACCAAGTGGCACTAACAGTTAACCTGACATTGAAGACCGGTAAAAGCTAAAATTTTCAGCACCAGGTGCTCAAAAAGTGACCAGCAGACTATAAACAGTGTATTAGGAATGCTATATTTCATTAGTGTGATTTCACGGATACTGAGGACCCTCTTTTAGGCATTAAGAGAAATTCCCAATTGGAAAAGGAAACAGTGAAGCGAAGACCTGAGAGAGGTCGCTTAGTTGCAAACATCCACAAGTTAAAAATCATCAAAATTGAAATACTAGTAAGGGTCAACATAAAGACACCTATGTAAATGTGGACATGAAAAGACAAACCTCCACTAGGAAAAATTAACTATCATGAGATGATTGGAATACAGACAAAGGCATCGTTCTAAGTGACTGGAAGGTCAAAAACACCCAGCCATCATATCCCTCAGACGCAATCTAAATTAAAAAGATCTCATCTCTCAGATTTGAAAATACTGCCTGAAGGGAAAAGATTAAAGAACCTCAATTCAAATTATATCAGTTCAGAGAGAACTTATATTCATAGACAGTAGTGGATAGCTATAAGAATTTAGCATCAAAAGATCTGGGTTTACCATCACAAACTCCACAAAAGCAATACGAGTTGAATGATGGTAGTCTCCAAGTAGCCTCAGGCGGTGAACCTGCAAGAAGCAAATCCATTCCTATTCAGCAAAAGGTAATCAAAGTGAAGCAAGGACTAAAACATTGCTTAAGCTGCAATTGCTCACCTCTCCACAGAGTGACTCAAAGAAGAGCTTAACATCCGCTTGAGTAACCTGCATTGATAATCAACAAAATGAAGAAGTGCAAACGCAATTCCACCTGAATAACTACTTCCAAAATAGGGGAAGTTCATGTCTACCGTTTTGTCAATGTTTGTGCAATAAACAGTTCTTGAGCACATCTCGCGTTCATCGTCAGACTGAAACCATGATAAAATCAGTACTTAGTGACAACAAACAGAACAAGATTGTAATTATCTCAGAGAAGATGGAAACACTAAGGTCAATACCGGAGAAAAGGCATGATGAGATAACTGGTGCAGTTTACTCACCCTTGGCAAAAATGTCGGATTCACAGGTGCAATCGCAGTTTTGGAAGGCTGAACCCTAATAGGATAAAAACCGAGAACAGTCCCTGAAAGATTCAAAGCAGCCCTTGCACCATCTGCGAGAAAAAGTAATGATTATGTCAAAGTGAATGTGAAAAGCAAAAGTTTGCCATGGCACTATAACTATAAGCATGTTCCACCATGTACCTTCATCAGTAAATTCAACAAAAGCAAACCGGAGACAAGAGCTCGGATCACCACATACACGACAGTCAACAACCTTCAGCAGAAAAGAGAAGCTTCAATGAAACAGCACAGACAAGCGTCAAACCAGTACACTGGATAAATGAAATTCTGCTTACCTGCCCAAAGCTATTGAAAAGAGCTGCAAGTTGCTCTTCAGTTACCTATTTTAGAATAAATTACAGACACAATCAAACCCAGAGACAGATTCTGGTAAGAGGGAAAGGATAAAACATTACGAGCAACAGATCACATTTCCATCAATGAAAAATAACAGTCTAGTAGAGCCATATGGTGTAAACAAAATGCTTACCTGTTGATCAATGTCAGTCACATACACGGTTCTCCTAATTACCTCATGACGCTGCGCCATACTAGTTCTACTATTTATCCGCCGCTTACCCTGGCTATGAGTATTCTTCCTCTGGAAAACAAAAAAAGAAGAAGAAAACTAAGGTAAGCCATCTGCTCAGAAGTTAGCAGACAATAGAAATGAAAATGAGATTAAAAACAACGCATAACAAAACCACAGCCCGGTTAACTTCACTGAATGTTAAGGTCTTCTTTCCAACACCGATGATATTCCTTTACATTAATTCAGGATAACAAAGTGAAGATCGCATTATTCAATGCTTTAACCTTTCTCAACCTTCAGAACGAACCAGTCAGATAGCATTATGGAAGATTTCTAAAAATGAAAGTGCAGCTAGCGTCAGTACCCTTCTGCCGGTATGTCCATTGCCATCGACCCCATCAATCTGGAGCACAAAATTCTGGGGATAACCAAAGCCGCCATCAGCTAAATAAGCAAGGCTCTGACCCAGTGAAGGAGGCACAAATTCCTCGGCCATAGGATTCAGCTTCGACAACATATCCACAAGCTCCCTCACGTCATTCACTCCACTCGACCTGAAATTACTTCCGCCCCTGCGAAGCCCGTCTCTCACCTGACCCATTTGACCATTTCTACCGCCTCTGGCGAATAGGACTTTGCCGTTCATGTCTGCGCCGCCGTTAGCGCCGGCGTTGACGGCCCGATCGAGCTGGGTCGCGGAGTCGTTCCTGGGCGGTTCCGATCTCGCGGGACCGTTCGACGCGCTCCCGTCCGATGACACGGCAGCAGCGTCCAAATTCTGACCCGACGCGCCGATCTTGACCCCAGCATTCTCGGCGACCGCCATGATCGAAGACCCTTCTTTTTATTCCCTCCCTCCTCGTCAAAAGCTCCTTCCTTTTCTCTTCTGCAGAAACGCTTTATCGGGATCGAAAGATACAGATTAGGAAGGAAATCCCGAAATGATTAAGACCCATCAAAGTACGTCGGGTCGGAGAGCAAATTACCTGCCTTATCTAATTCGCATTGACGCAGAAGCCCGAAACAAAAGAAGAAGAAGGAAGACCCACCACCACCAGATCGTGTCTCCTTAAAACCCAAAACAAACGGCAGCAAAAGGGCACCAGAATCGTTGCGGGGTTGATGAAAGAACAGGTAAAAAGAAGGGTGAAGCACCCACCCTTTGGTTTTATACTCGAGTCATTGTCTCAGTGACGACCCGTGTGAGAGAGAGAGAGAGAGATTAGAAGAGGGTTTTAGAGAGAGAGAGATGGGGTGCAGAGAGAGGGAGAGAGAGAGGGTCGTAGCGGAGCTCGTCTACGACTTCGGATCGTCCGGTTGCGTTGTTACTGCCTTTTTGGACCTTCTCGCTTCATGGGACACCGGTGGTTGTGTGTGCGTGACGCATGGCTGGAGAAAGAAAAGTCTCGTTTGAAAACCAAAATTTCCCTTTCGTTCCCTCTGGCATGATGCTCATCTACATCCTCCCACCGCATTCCATTCCGTTTCATGTAACGGAATAATCGAGACTATATTATTTTTTGAGCGATTCGCAATCTGGATTCGTTATTGCTTCTTTCATGATATGTTCGGCGATCTGAACGTTCTCGAAATTTCAATATTAAAGAACTTCATCGCATCTTTTCACAAGACGTATTATGTACGACCTAGACATTACAGTGAACATGCAATGCGATGGGAGATGTTTTAGTTTTGGCCGGTGATGTTCTCGTTCGGGCTATACGCAATATAGAGAAGCTCACCTGTTGTTATGCGTGTTTAACCAGGAGTCGTCTTGCGTTTCCATCTCTCGTTGTGTTTGTGAAGGCGATCCCACCCATATTTCTTGAATTCTCCTTCGAGAACCTCGAGATTACTCGACTCATTCCATTTTACTTTGAACTTGATCGAAATCTCACGATTCATGTACTTTCACATCTTTTACTTGATTTGATACAATTGCGCTTTAAACGATATGCAAATGTTGGAATGTAGATTAAATTTAGATGATATTTTAAATTCATGCAAAAAGGCAAGAGGAGTGTGTATTTATCACTACGTGTCCTAAATAGTTACGTTAGAATTCCATAATTACATGATCGCAAAAGACATGATTATCTACGTGCGTTGACAAATAATATTAATAGAAAATTTAAAGCTTCTTGTCAAAATTAAATATTTTGCAATGAATTTTGGCACTTCATATGAACCGGGGGGGATGGACATGAGATTATTCGGTGGAAAAGCGAGAGAGGAGATGGCAAAAGAAAAAACAGAAGAAAGAAAAGAAAAGAAAAGAAAGAGAAAATGAGAGAAGGGAAGAGTTCTTAGAATATTAGGCGGATATGCTGCTGACGTGGCACGGGGCGGGGGGGAGAGCCAATGCCGTGCGGTAGTGTCCATGATTGGCATGGTGGATAGATGGCCTTGTCCTCCGCCACGTGTACCATACTATCATCCTGATCAGATTGGATTTATCACAATCTCACTTGGAAATGCTCACCATGACAAGGTCAAAAAGATAACACGAAGACAAAACTTTCATTCTCATCCATTACACAATGGCGGCTTTGACAAATCCCGGTTCTGATTGGGCCTTCTTTAGTGGGCCAGCCGCGACTTGTGATCCATAAATTGGCCCATTGGGCCAGACCGGGCCGAGCTCAAGGGTGCCCGACCCGTCAACCCGTCCCCAAGCCTCAGCCCCGGTGGTAAATGCGCAAGAAACCAACGCGAGAGGGTCCACAGGTTCCACACCGGCCGGCAGAGCAAAACCCTAGTGCTCGCCCGCTCCTCTTCTCCATTGACCTCGCTCCGGAGCTCGACTCGCCTCTTCCCTTGCGCTCGCTCTCCGGAGGGAACGTTCCCCGCGCCGTCGAATTCAGGTGCGGCATTTGTCATTTGTATGTGCAGATGGTAGCGTCGTTTCTTCGAGGTCTGGTTACGGAAGATCGGGTGACGTTTTTCGAGCATCTGGAATTTAGGCTGCGTCTCTTTAGCTTCTGGTTTCATGTGATTTGGTTTGCTACTGAGGAACGATCGGAGGGGCAGGGTTTGCGTTGCTGATTTCACCGTTGTAGGGGCTTTGGTATTGTTTCTTTAGCTTCAGTAGTGATTGCGTGGAAATGCGCTGTATTGTGTGTCTATTTCGGCTCGGGAATTGGGTTTGGAAATGCAATGTCGCAGTGGGGATTTTCGATGGAGGGGCAGTTCTGATGGTCATCACTCGTTTTTTGTAGCATGATCGAGCGGACTGAGTGCATTTTTTGTCAAAGGACATGGGGCGTTTTTATATTTGAGTGTGGCGAGTGTTGTGTTGCCTTTTCAAACAAATATGGACGTGTTAGTGTGATTGGCGGGGTGCCTGTGCAAGTTTAAAATGTGAGAGGTGCTACACATTTCTGACAAACTGCAAGGGTTTCGCTTAACTTACCCTTTAATTGATGGCCTGGTAAGGTGCACCTTCTTTTTAGGGGGATTTAGCTTGTGAGGGAATGTTGGGGCCACAACTTTACCTATCTTCTGATGACCTTGTGATCATTTGCTGTTGATTTTCACTTTCGTCTATGTGACTGTTTTTTGTTGAGATGGAGGGATAGTAAGGACCGCTGAGTTCCCAGTATATTCACTGATAATATGGTTATCTATGTATTGGGCGAAATAATTGGAGAGTTATGTGACAGGGTGCAAGTTCTTTTAGAGGTAACAGCAATTTGGGAAGGATTTTACCGGCTGCTGTTAAATAAAGTGCATTATTCCTGAAAGTTGATTTGATGCAAGTGCTTTGTTGTTCTAGGGAGGGCTTGTGTATTGATTTTTCTAAACTTGTACATTCAGTCTTATTTACATATTGGAGACTATTGGGGTTTGATTGAGCACTCACTTTCATTCCACCCTTTGAACTATGTCATGCTACACTCAGTTTGACATTAGCAACCAATAGGAATATATGTCCATCCCTACAATCACTACAAGGCAGGTTTTACTAATCTATTGCCTTCTGGAGAGTAAGGCATAATCAAACTAGTGACTCACTAACAAGACATGTCTGGCTCATTACATACTTTTTTTCTACAGTGGCCTTTTGGTGTTTAATTAACTCTACATTTTCATTAGACAGAATACATGTTTAGCAGGCTTGTTAAACTCCAACGATCTTAAAGAGAGATGAGTAAGGTGAATGAATTGATGTTTCTCAATCTTACCTGATCTCATGACACGGATCCTTTGTTTATGATAGATGACAAGTGCTTGGACAAATATGAGCTTTGCAATCATTCGTAGGGATTTAGAGAGGGAGTGGGAGAATCAGGGAGGAGTAATGGGTATTTTTTTAAATAACTGGAGACCTCGGTCACTTCCAGAAGATCTATACATCTGCGAATTTTCTGGAGAGGATGTGGAGATCAAATTTGTTTTCGAATTTAATATAGCTTTGGAGCATCTTGGAGCAAATGAGCAGTGGAGCTTGTGGAGCATGGCTCACCGCGGGATTGCTCTCTTGGTTTGCTTCATAGTTTTGGTCTTTCTTTATTTTCGTTACCCTTGACAGCGGTTGTTGACTGATCATGGCAGCTGGGTTATATGTCAGCGAATTGAGCAAGATCAACTTAGTTTTCAAGCTTCACTAACCTGTTCCTTGCCCTGTTGCAGTGAAAAACTTTTGAGATAGAAATGAGTAGCCGCTTTTCTCGCACGATCTACGTTGGCAACCTGCCATCTGATATAAGGGAATGGGAAGTCGAAGATCTATTTCACAAGGTCTAGTTTAAAGTTTCATTCTCATATATATGTTATTCTGCCATATTCGCCTTGTCAAATTAGTTATCAGATATTCTGGAATAGGTGGCTGTGACAGGTGTCTGAACTGGAAGGTGTTGTTTTACCCATCCGGCTTCATTATATCAATATGATTGATTTCTTGCGTATAAATTGCTTCTAGTTACCTAGGGCTATCTGAGTTTATCTTCTCAATTTCCACCAGTTCTATGTGATGCTTATAAATTTTGGATAGTTAGCTGTTAAGAGCTTAAGTGTCTTGATTCCCTAATACATTGTCTACTTAAGGTTGCTGTGGATTTTATGTTGTCATATGTATCTATATAGGTTGCATTCTGTAGTTGCTATAATATAACTGTTGGATGGAAGTTCCTATGAGTGGGCTCTCTATTCAAATGACTCATTCTCAGATTTTACTGAGCTTAGACTAGATTAGCCAGCTTATTTGAGTTCTTTTGACATCTGCAGTATGGAAGGATATTGGATATTGAGCTGAAGATTCCGCCTCGTCCTCCATGTTATTGTTTTGTGGAGGTATCCCACAATAGACTTCATTCTACTAAACTTTGTTATGGTATTGGTAATGCTTACAGTCATAGCGATCTACTTGGCGAATATGTCTATCATTTATGAACAGTTTGAGAGCTCTCGAGATGCCGAAGATGCAATTAGGGGTCGTGATGGATACAATTTTGATGGCTGTCGTCTACGGGTGAGTTGAATGTCTTCCCCTTTGATGTGTTCTATTGTTATAGCTCTTCCTTTTCTTTTTTTCTTTTTTCCTTTGGCTTTTGACCAGTCCTTGATGCAGGTTGAACTTGCTCATGGTGGTAGAGGACAATCATCTTCAAGTGATCGTCGTGGTAGCTATGGTGGTGGTGGTGGTAGTGGTGGAGGTGGTGGAGGTGGTGGTGGTGGTGGTGGTGGTGGAGTTGGAGGTGGTGGGGGGCGCTTTGGTATCTCACGCCATTCGGAATACCGAGGTACTCAATTGAGGACTCTTCCAAATACAATTATAGACGTAATAGGAGAACTGTGGTTTGGGTTTATGAGAACGAACTTAACTTTTTGTTAAATTTAAATACAGTCATTGTTAGAGGGCTTCCTTCTTCTGCATCCTGGCAAGATTTGAAGGTGAGAAGATTTTTTATATGTGTAAAAAGCTTTGAATCTAGCATTTTTTTTTGTCCGCTTGAATCTTTATATTAATTGCAGGATCATATGCGGAAAGCTGGTGATGTCTGCTTTGCGGACGTTGCGCGTGATAGTGAAGGTTTGCTATTAAATTTTAATATGCATTGCACTAGCATGATTTTCTTCTATGATTTCCCTTTATTCTGGTGGACATGGAAATAATTATTGAGTGCTACTTTTAGTTGACAAAGGCTGTCTTGTTGATGAATGATCAGCATGGGTTTCTATCAGTTTGTTTGAGTTTCCATCTTTCTCAAGTGAAACTGCTGATATTTTATTTGAGTCATCGAGCACAAGCATCAACCATTTCATTGACCCAATATCAAGGGAAGGAAAATTAAAATAACATCTGCATCTGTCAATATGAAATTTTTAGCGGACATGAATTCTTTAGGATTGCCTTGCCTTCAGAAATTTAAAGTGGCATCTTCATGTCATAAAGTGGATGGGTTCCCTATAATGCACAGACATCATTGCCAATGTTACACAAATGGATTTACTTTGCCAATTGTTTTCTTGTTTTGATCATGCTCTGAGAATCAAGCTTAAAGTGCCCAGAAATTGTGTGAAGTATTGATTGCTTATGCTAAATAAATTTCTAGAAAATACAAGCTGAGACTGAGCGAAACTTCCAAGTACGCTTACTGAAGCAGTACTTACTTCCTCCTTGGCATAGATCTAAACATGGCTGATGCTGACTTGAAGCAAGGGTGGCAGATGCTCATGCTTGAATGAGCTGGGCTGGTCATCTTGTGAAAACTTTCTTTTTTATGGAAAATAAAGTTGTCGATTTACTTTGTACTCTTCGAGCCAACTTCTGATGTCATTTCTGTGTGGAGACCCATTTTCATATGGAAAACCTCCTTTGCTCTGATGAACCGCTAGATCTGGGCGTGGCTTTTGGTTATAAATAAACTGTCATACTGCTTAGAGCATGATAGAGATGATTAGAGTCTGCACCATGCAATGAACTTATGATTATGGAAATGCTAAAGTTATTTTTCATTTAGAAGTACTAATATTTGAGATATCTGCAATCAGGGACTTATGGCATTGTTGATTACACCAACTATGACGATATGAAGTATGCTGTAAGTGAAAAGGAGAACTTAATTTGCTGGAAATTATCTTCTATGGCTCCTAATTTTTTCACTCTGTTTCCTTATTTTGTGTAAAAACCTTCTATTTGTTCAGATTCGGAAACTGGATGACACTGAATTCAGAAATCCCTGGGCGAGATCTTATATACGGGTGACTTATTCAATGATTTGGTTTTTAAATTTGATATTTTAGATTAATTAAGCTTTGTGGGGAAACTGAATTTTTAAAGTAGAGGTTATAATTTCAAGAAGATGGAGTTTAAGTCACTTTGTTAAAGTCTTCTGCTGATTTGCGTCTTTTGGTCACTTGGCTAGGTGAAAAAACATGAAAACAGTCCTTCTAGGTCTCGCAGCAGAAGCCGCAGTAGAAGTAGAAGCAGAAGCAGAAGCGACAGAAGGGAACGAAGGTTCTCTCTCTCTCTCTCTCTCTCTCTCTCTCATATGGTGCTCTAATATGCCTTTTTTCTTTCTCTAGTAAATCACTGGGTCAATCTGCATCGAAATCACCATCTAGATCTAGATCAGCATCTCCAGTCAAGTCTTCCAGGTATGTAGGTTTGTGTTTTCTGATCTTGATTTGCTTCTTTGTGCTATCTTCTGCGTCTTATAGTATCGGTCATCTTTCCTTCACCAAAACATACAGACCAAGGTCCAGATCAAGGTCAGCATCTCCCCGTCAGGTGAGTTGTTTTCCCCCTGTGTACTAAGATGCATGTTATGCTTGGCAAATTCACTTAGAGATGATCTATTGACTCTTAGGGTTATGCTTCTGGAAGTTTAAAAACTATAATAGAAATGATATACAAGATGACAGGTCCTCCTGGGTACCTTGGGAGGAAGGAAATGAGGGATGCACCCTTGCAGGGGGTCCTATTTGAGTCTAGATACTGATAGGAAGGCTATCTTGTTTAAGTTGATACTCAACACTCCTATCCTTGATTGTGTGATTGAAATTGTTGAGTCTATTAACCCATCAATATGCACATGGGATGGATAACGAACTTTTACTTTTAAATCAATGAAATACCGATATTAACATATTCATGTTAAACAGTAATAGTAGGTCTTTTCCTGGTTGGTGATTCGCGTGCATCTCTGAAGATATCTGTGCTTCTTTTCAGGCGAGGTCAGGTAGTGGCTGATTCCTTGAAGCGGAAATCCCGGTGCTCATGGCTGTAATGAAGAGATTGAGTGAGGTAGGGAACTTTGGGATCCATCTTTGTTGGGATTATGATGCGTTAGCCAAAGGACTTTAGGTACTTGAGAATGCCTTATAGTGTTTCATGATGTCCTGTAGTATGGGGTTTTTTCAATGCGTGGTCTGAATATTATGTAACTCGCTATCAAGATCTTTGAAGATGCTATGGTACTCTTTGAGATGATGATGGCTTGGCTCAAATCAAGTCCAAGGGAAAGGGCATCCTGGTTTGGAATTAATGCTGCGTTAAACCTCGAAGCCAGTGTTCCTAGCACTCGTATATGGTTGTCCTTATCAAGGTCCATCTCATGTTAGCTACGCGGAGGAATCTGAACTTGGTCTTCTAGTGATGTTTGATAGATTCACGAGGCTATCATAATGCAAGAGCTTCCATTCTTGGCACCGCCTACCTTGAAGCGGCTTTTGCACCCGGAACGCATCATATTTTAGCGGGAGGGATCATTCCATAGACAGACTGCTTGATAAATCCGCAGGTCTTCCAGTTTAGACACCTTCAACAATGTTTACCAAATCCGATGAAGTGGATACAGGACTACGTTTTTGTAATAGAGAAATAGGCTTCACATCATCGATTACGGTCAGGATAAACGCTGAGCAACTGGTTCTCTTGCCCGACCCAAAAAAGAAAAACCGGTTCTCTCGAGTTTTACCGTTTCCTAACGTAAAAACTACTATGAGCAGTATCTCACTGTCTGTCTCACAGCGAGATTTCAGTTCTCCACTTTCTAAATCAAAGCTGGCAATATCTCGTGGCTCATGAGTTTATTGACGCCTCGATCGTTGGTTTAGTAGGATGACATTCAGGACATTCGTCACTCCAGATAGCCATGGAGTGATGATGTCCAAGAACTGACAAATCTTTGTTCCCCGGAACTTAATGCCTTTTAGGGTGTGAGCACCCAAAATTGAAAAATTTGTCAAAAAAGTCATAAACCTATTGCACTTTTGTTAATTCAGTTTTAAACTTTTCGCATTTGTGCTAGTTCAGCCTTTTTGGTCAGCTAACGTTGACATGGTGTCACCAACGCTGACGTGGATAATTATTAATAATATATATTTTTTGTTTTCCTTCTTTTTTGCTTTTTCTTCCTCCATCTTCAGGCTAGGGCGACCCTCGCCGGCATCAGGAGAGGGCTGCCCTTGCTGGTGTCGGATGAGGGCTACCCTTGCCTGGTTGATGACTGGCTCTTGCAAAGGAGACTGAATCAAAGATAGAGAGAGACCAAGTCACTGGGAATTGAGGAAAGAATTTGTCCTGGAAGCCATGCCCATTCCTATAGTTTCATGTTTAGTTGTTGAGATTAGCACGGTCCCTACATTTCAAAGATGTGTTAACGTTTTGGTTTTGGCCTCCTCTAATTCTCATGATCTCTATATATACACACACAAACCCAGTAGAATGAGGTAATCTTTGTTGTTCGGAACTTAAGGTCATGCTTAATTAAAGTTCAGTATCTATGTCAATTTTACAAAAAATGAAATATAAAAAGAATTTTTATCAGGTCCATCGATAGTGTAAAAGTTGTTTTACAAATTCATCTTTGGATGGAAGGCACACGGTTACATAATTATCTTTAAAGACACGCGTCGCTCCTCATTAATGTTTACCTTGGCGGTGAATTCAATAATTATAATCCAAAAGGCATTTAATTTAATTTGAATCTTTCCGTATTCTCAAGCTTAATCAGTCTTGATTTAAAGTATCGCCTTTGTAAAAGAATCGAAATCAATTACATCCTCTTTTTTTGTTACACTACCGGGTGGACCGAACGAAAATCCTGGCATAACCCGACTTGGTTACCTTTCTCCCACGAAAATTGATCAAACATCTTTCCACAACTGGTCTCCGAGTCCATGGGCCGGCCCAACCACCAGTGTTCATTTGGCCCAGCACACAGGTCACGTGCTACACCCACGTGACAATCCAAACCCTAGCTTCCCGAGGCAAGCATCATAAGTTCGTCCCAATCTTGTCCAGAGCTTCGCCGACGGTACACTCGTTTCCACCAGCTCTCTCTCTCTCTCTCTCAGAGGCAGATTTTGAAGTCGAAGGTCTTCTCCCCCAGCCCCCGCCGCAAAAATGTCAGCCGGCGAGCTCGCCTGCACTTACGCCACTTTGATCCTCCACGACGATGGAATCTCAATCACCGTAACTTTCTCTCTCTCTGAGGCAAATGCTCATGTCTTCCTTCTCTTGATTGTTATCGCTGAAATGTCGATTGAAAATGGAACAGGCGGAGAAGATCGCGTCGTTGGTGAAAGCAGCCAACGTCCCCGTGGAGTCGTACTGGCCGAGCCTCTTCGCGAAGCTGGCAGAGAAGAGGAACGTCGGGGACCTCATCATGAACGTCGGTTCCGGCGGCGGCGCCGCCCCCATCGCCGTGGCCGCACCCGCTGGCGGTGCCGCCGGAGCGGCTGCCGCGGCTCCTGCCGTCGAGGAGAAGAAGGTAGTTTCCTCTTCCTTTGGTTACTTCCGCCTTACATGGAACAGCTTTGAGTTTTGAACGTGTTGATTTGCTGACGCCCTTCTGCATCTGATTGATTCTGTGTTGGAAGATGGGAATTAGCTAGTCAAATTTTTAGCATTGCATAGCGGTGATTATGAATTCGGGCTCTGCTGTATAGTTTTCGAGTCGACTTTGTTTTCTTCCTTTGGATTTGATTCTGGAAGATCACCGAAGGCTTCTTTGATTGCAATGGCAATGCGAAGCACAATCATCACGGATCATTGCAAGAGCTAGGAAATTCGTTAGGACGACGATGCTCGACTGAGTTGGTGTTAGCGACTTAGCAATTGGAATCTTAATCTTAAGCCCTCAGTATTGCTCTCAGTGGATTATATAACTCAACAGAGAAACAGTCTCGAACGCCTTATTGCATGATCTTGGTGTTGGTGACCTAGCAATCGTATCTGTAGATAGTTTCGAAGCTTGCCTTGCGCACTTTCAGTTTCCATCATCTATGGAACCTTGGAATGCCTTTCTTTGTGAACTGTGCAATGATTCGTTTAACGCCCTCTCTTGTCATTGTGTAGAATTAGAGGATTGAATTGTAAATAAAGGAAACTAAATCTGCAATCGCGGCATCAATTCGTCTGAGAAATCTGCACTAGGAAACTGCAGGGATGTTGTTCGAGTTCTTATGCTATATGAACAATGTAGCTAAAATTAGTCGGAAATTCTAACATGTGCAATGATGCCTGGTCTAACTGATGTCTTTGATGGACAACCACTCTGTCATTTGTCTGAGTTTGCTTCTTTTCTTCTTGAATTGACTGCAGGAAGAAGCAAAGGAGGAGAGTGATGACGACATGGGCTTCAGCTTGTTTGATTGAGAAATCAAGTACTCATTCCCATTCTTCCGGATATTTTGTTTGGTTCTTCAGATTAGGATCTTTTGGAAAGTTTCATCCTCAGTTTTGTTTGGTATAATGTTGACATTTAGCTTCAACCGGGCTTTTTCTACATTTCAGTTGGCTTGAAAATGGAATTATGTCTATTGTGGATCGATTGATACTGAACCTTATCACGCCTAAAACGTTCGGAGTTTGCTTCTCATGAAAATTCTTGAAACACAGAAAACTAATAGCTAGGTGCACATTTACTTACTCAAGATGAAATATTACTGGTTGTGGTGAAGGACCATCATCGCAAGCAAGTAAATGCAGCATTTGAGAATTGCTCTTGGAGATCGTAAACAGTTGAAGTAATTTTTCGCTGTGGCAAATGGCATACTTTGCTATCATTTGTGTAACAACTACAAGTCTCTCCACAGTCGCACCTTCAATGCGACGTGTATAACTACTAAACAGAAACGTTCTATACAACACATGATAGATTGAACATAGATTTGTCTAGGCCCTTCCATTCTCATTGCCTCTGAACATAGCTAATTTCAACATTCGAAAGAGCAGCATCCGTCGCCGTCTCTGAGCGCTGGTTAGCAACAGCAAGCACGGCATCAACATTGTGATGTTATGCGGTAACAGTCAATGAGAAGCTTCTATATTATACCAAAAGAAAGAGGGGCAAAAGAAGGTTTTATATAAGATGGCTATTAGGGTAATTTTTTTTGTTCTTTTTGATAAGGGAAACTATTTTGTTTCCTGTAGTCAGCCATTAGGGTAGTTGGTTACTTCATTGGAGCGTACTGAAAAGCAGGCATCGGAAGCTAACCAAGCTAAGGAGCGGCCACATTCTCTTTAGCTAGAGGAGCAATCTCCTCCCCGTCGACTCCAGGTTCACTGCCTGCGACCTCTAGACTCAATAGAAATTTCTCCCAGTTCTTTGCCGGTCCCTGTTACACATCAAAGAGGCAACTCTCAGAGAAGCTTGAGAAAATGTTAGCATATTCGTCGGACTGCCGGTCCCTTGATTTCTAGACGAAGACAGTTTAATTTATGGGAATGATAGTTCTTTCTTTTTCCATTGAAGCTCTTGGAATGTGACGATTTCCCCATGCAATTCTTTCTTTTTTGCTTAATAGTCAAACGTGATTCTATAACAACGATCAACATCACACGATGCCAGATGTGAAGTATACGTGAGGGTGTAACGATCTTTCTTACCTTCCAGGAGAGATCTTGAGCCATGCCGTTTCCGATCATCTCCTTCATAGCAGGGGTGCCATAAGTTGCTAGTGCCCTTTTGACAGTCTTTGCTATCGCTGCTACATCAGCGGGATCAACAGTCTCGCACTGAAAGGTAGAAAACATGCAAGCTTGTTACACGGCAGGAGTTCATTGACTCGCGGGATAATAAAACGAAAGGGACGTAAAATCACCTCGACATTGAAGGCGCCCATTTGGAATCCGGTATAACCATCTACTACAGTGTTGACCAGACCGCCGGTGGATGCAACGATTGGTACCTGCATCCACGGTTGAGTCTCAGATTTGTGTCTATGAGAGTAATGCTTAGCAACAACCACGAGAAATTCTTAGGTTACGAAAAGATGGAGAGAGGTCCCATGTATGTTTGTGACATGAGCTTCACGGCCAAATGTAGAGTGAGCTATTGTATAGAAGATCAGAAAAGTGAGCGTGCATACCGTTCCATATCTCATGGCGTGCAGCTGAATGAGACCGCATGGCTCGAATCTACTTGGTACCAACATAAAGTCAGCACCAGCTGTGATCATATGCGCAAGGGGAACATTGAATTTCGCAACTCCCCTGGCGTTGTTAGGGTACTTGATCTCAAGCTCTTCAAGTTGTTTCTCCATATGTTTCTTCCCTGTGCCCTGAATATCAGTAATTTAAATTGTAAATAAGTAGGCAAGCAGTGTGCAGAGCAACCTAGTTCTGAAATTGCGATAGCGGAAGCAACACTTGAAAATCATCTATCTTCTTCATTCTTACTAGAACAATTATCTGCACATCTTCGCCGATGAACTGAGGAATTGCTTGCGCAAGAATATCGGACCCTTTTTGCTCTTCAAGCCTGCCAATGAAGCCTATTACGGGGATATTTCTGTCAATTGGCAATCCAACATGAGCTTGCAGTGCTTCCTTCAATAGGGGCTTTGCTTGCATCACCTGAGAATCATCGGAGATGTTGATTAATGCGGATTCTTATTCACTAGCATGTCAATTCAAGTCTTTCAGACAAGGAGTAGAGAAAGTACTGGCACTGAGGATCTTACATTTGTAGCATTGTATTTGACGTCAATGTACTTGTCTGATGATGGATTCCACTCTTGGACATCCATGCCATTGACAATTCCTTTGATATCAACCAATCTGACGATATTATCCAATTCTACACCTTTTTCTATGCTAGATTTAAGTTCCTCTGCGTAGTATGGACTCACTGTTACAAGTCCGTCTGATTCTAGCATTCCAGCCTTCAACCAATTAATCTTCCTTCCCTTCACAGGTTTGTCGTAGCTTTGGAAACAAGAGGCTATCGGATCATACACAGGCTCAACATATGTTTGATGAAAGGACGAAGAAAAGTCTAAAGTAGTCATACCCGTCAATAAAATCGAAGGATGCCCTGAACTGGTCTGGAAGGTTCAATAATGAGAAGTCTGCATATGCAAATCTGCCCTGGTATGCAATGTTGTGGATACAGAAAGCAACCTAAAACCATTGTCGTGAAGAGATTTAGCTCCCCAACCTCTCACGACTTGAAAAAGAACAGGCAACTGTACTAAACAAAAAATACATACCTTGGCATTTTTGTAGATTCCTCTAGGCTTGTACATTGATTTTAAGTAGCACGGGAGAAGAGCAGTGTGCCAATCATTAGCAATAAAAACAACATCCTCCCCTGCACAGTTTTGTAGATCTGTCATGTATCTAATCATGAAGAATCAAATGAAATAATCTAAAATTTTTCGCTCATCTTTTTCTTTTTACTTGGCAAAACAGAAAAATAAAGAAAAGAAAAGGAATGACGCACCATATGGTCCTGAGAAGTACTTGTTGAGGTTCAAGTTTAAAACTCGTGGTGCTTCCAGAGCTGCCTGATGATCATTGCAGTCCATGTTAGTGTCGAAGCATTCTAATGGTAACTATGACAGCAGTAGTGCCTTAACACAATTAAAGTGCATGATTGACTCTCTTTCTGTTAAATTGAATATGTATCTTTTTCAAATGAAATGGTAAAGATGACAAATGTTGTTAGCTCCAACGCATGAACAGCTAAATTAACTGACCTGGCATAGCAAGCTGAATCTAAGTTGGTTATCAGCATAGTCCTTCCCTGCTTGGGGACCATAAATCTTGGATCCAGTTTTCCCCCATACCTTATGAGTCAAACCATGAAGACGGATTCAGCTAAAGAAATTTTTACCGATTTAATTTTCAATAGTCAATAATGAAAGTTTCCCCGCAAAAGAATAAACAGCGCAAGAAACTTACTTTTGTGAGAAACATGGGGTGATCTACAAAAACACGATCAACTCCTCTTTTATAGCAGTGGAAGAAGCGAACAGTTTCAATTCTATCACCAACTTTAATCTGCAGAACGAAAAGAAATCTCCGAAGCATATTCCATGGAAAGTGAGCACAAAACAAGTATGAGCCATCCGAAAACTTTACCTCGGCCAGCACCTCTGTATCCCAAGCATCTTTATACTGATCATAGCGAGGGCACACAGTCATGACTCGATGACCGTTTGCCTGGAAAAGAAGCATAGAACATTGGCTTATAACCGAAACCATTTGAACTTCTAAACAGGAGCTAAAAGAGATAGAATTTGTCGATAAACAGAAACAGAAGTATGCTGTAAGACATGCTTACTGCCATAGCTGGTGGAAGTCCCCCAAGAACATCACCAAGTCCACCAGTTTTGCTCCATGGACCAACTTCTGCACTAACAAAAATTAAGTTCATCCCAGTTCCACATTTAATAAGTCCTAAGGGGCTCGCAACCTCAGTCTTTAATGCCTTTCTTCTAGATTGTCTGCTAGCTGCCCTTACGTTAGTCCTAATCTGCAGCATATCCAACTTGTTCAAGGACCTCAAGCCACAGTGTGCCGTTGGTTGGTTTTTCAGGTCGTTGTGGGTCAATACTGTTTTGGAATCTGACCCAGTTGCTCCTGCAGAGCTGAGGTAAGAGCTCCCAGAGAAGAATCGAGCAGCACTCACAGACGCCATTAGGGGAGAGATGCTTTTACACGATTGCCTGGAAGGGTACACATAATTTGACAATGTGAAGGATTAATGCAAAACAGCCATAATCAAATGATACATATTTTCATATCCAAGCAGTTGCAGAAATACTGATTCCCATAGTACATTTCTACAGCTCTGTTGAAAATTTGGAATCATCACCACCACCACCACCTATTTGACTGACTTCTGATTTAAGAAAGCGCAGCATATATATCAATTTTCAGAATCAACAACATTGCATTTGAAATTGTTTAATTGCCACAATGGAGCCAACGTCGCACGAATTGAGCACACTTGGTCCAATATAACGTGAAATCTGCTCATATTCTTCATAGCCTATTGCAGCATGCTATTTACACGTTCAATTCATTTAAATCAACCATGAAATTGCACCATCAATCATGAACAGATGAACAATTTCAAAGTGGATAGCATCATGCAAATGCACAACAGAGGCGCTGGGGCATCTCAGACACTGGTTTCTCCAATGAATCATGGGATATTATGCGGGTCGATTAAGGGAAACAGGGTGCGCGTGGTTGTCACTTCTATTGTTGGCCCTACTTCTAAATCTTGTCAAATTGAAATACTTCTATATAGCCTTCATCAGCTTGCCGTCACCATCCTCTTCTAAATTAGATGTTCTTCATCGATTGCTAATGCTAACTGGGTGTGCACATATGAATGTTTCTAAAAATGTGAACCGCGATCCTAAATGGCAAAACTCAGGTCACATGGCTTGACCGATCTTCTTAACTTGGTCGACTAATCTGGATTGTAAAACAAACTCAACCAAACTCTGCTTAAGGTAAAGAAAACCGAGTCTAAGTCCACGTAGAGGCCCTTCGGGCATCCACTGGCCATGCAGCCAACTGAACACCAGCCGTCCTACGGTCGAGCCGGCAAGCAGACAGAGGAGAAAACTGCAGACACACGTCGAAGTGATTAAACTCAACATACAACGTCATACCAAACTGAAGGCATAGGTACTTCGTGAACATGTACAATCATCGAGCACACGGACAAAACACATCGCACATCTCACAGATTCTGGAAAATTTTTACCAAAACCTACGCAGAACAATGCGGAGAACCAGGAATCGAACAGCACAGAGAACAGCAGGCCGTCATTCCGATTGGAAGAACAGCAACGCAATCGATTCCGCAAGAGCGAGAAAGGTCCGAGAGAGGACGCGAGAGCGCAATCGATACGCTTCTTCACTCACCTGGAGAGAGCGTAAAGGCAGCGCGCTGTGGGGTTCTCTGCTGCACAACCCTCGCTCGCTTC
This sequence comes from Metrosideros polymorpha var. glaberrima, assembly GCA_001662345.2. NCBI lineage: Eukaryota > Viridiplantae > Streptophyta > Magnoliopsida > Myrtales > Myrtaceae > Metrosideros > Metrosideros polymorpha. The sequence goes on from BCNH02000001.1 coordinate 15,454,675, forward strand.
AGAGAGCCAGGAAAGCTTCCGCTGCTGCGAACTGAACTGAGTGTGTGAGCCTCGAAGCACGGAAGAACGGCCGCCATTTGTAACGGAACCGGTCCGGGGCCCGCAAGCGCCACGTGGCGGGAGAATAGCGGCCGGAGGGTCTCTCCAAGTCAATGACGACCACTAGATCTGATTAGAGGCCGTGAGGCCATTGGAAGCGGGGCCCACGGTAGCCCAGGCGAATATACGGCAATTCCCCCGACGATATTTATTTTTTTATTTCCTTGTTGACCAAAAACTGAAAAATTCGAAGAGATTTAATTATTTTTTCTCGTGCAAGGTTGAGGACAACAATGACTCTGGGCCCTGGCCCAATCCAAGCCGTGCAATCTGTTCAACGTCCTTTCTATTATTAACCGTCGAATTTTTCCCCCACGTGGGGTAATGCTAAAATATCTCAATTCAAGTCGAATATTTTAAAACACCACAACGCCATTTTCCATTTTTGTTGTTTCCCGAGGCACTTCGATTGAAAAGACAACATAAAATCATTTATGTGGTTGCACTGCCTTTGCTTCTGTAAAGCATCGTGTTTGTTGGTACTATTTATTTATTATAATTGTCAAAAAAGTCTTGAGTTTATATTAAGTTGACTAATTTAGCCTTGAATTTTTTGACTTTTCCAATATAGTCCAAACATATTGACAATTTGTCAATTTAATCATAGATTTTTTTACGAGTCATTCGGTCAATTATTGCTAGAAATTTTTGGCATGGACAATATTTATAATTTTCTAAAAAAATTGAATTTTTTTCCTTTTTCTTTCCTTGTTTTATGACAACGATGAAGCTCGCATATATCTATTCCGATTCGGGCCACGCGGCATCCTCAATGGACAACGATCAAAAGTGTTGTTTCATCGAAAAATGTCTCAATCGACGAAATATTTTTTACCGAAATTGGTTCTTCGATTTTATTAAAAGAAGATAGTTTCTGTGGCGATTCTAGACTAGAGTCTCAATGAATCACAAGGAATAGATATACTTGGTCGAATTTAATTGACGACAAAGTGAGATAATAGAGAGATAATATTATTGACGCCGAAGTATATATCTTTTACCGAAATTGGTTCTTCGATTTTATTAAAAGGAGGTAGTTTCTGTGGCGATTCCAAACTAGAGTCTCAATGAATCACAAGGAACAGATACACTTCGTCGAATTTAATTGATGACAAAGTGAGATAATAGAGAGATGCAACGTCAGAATATAATCGATGACGAAGTATATGAAACTACAACTGAAGTACGAGAATTTAAAGATACGGAAAAGATAAATTGCAAAAAAGTAAAGATAAGGATAAATTTGTTTCGATTGATTGGTGAAAAAAAAATGATGATTTCACATGGCATTTACTCAATTTGAAAAAACAAATAACTTCCTTTTGGTGGCTACTAGAAGTTACTTCACGAACGGACATAACATAACCAACCAACGGTTATCTTCGTATCGATTGTTCACTTGTTGATATTGATGCCTTTGTCGAGAAACTTCAAGGCTCTCGTTGATTACTTCATATTGTGTTGTCGATTACTTTTTTGGCGATTTGTCAATTCCTTTCAAGTTATCGTTAATTCTGTTGATAAATGACTAAACTCTATTCTCATCGATTAAATCTATTACTTGTCGATAACAACTAAAAGTTGGTCATTTTTTTTTTATGTAAACAAGTGTCATGTTGAAGCGAACTGATGAGATTCTGACTAGTAGGAATAATCTCCAAGGTAGTAGTAACTTTTGTGAAGAAAATGTGACACAGAGCTAGTTGGGGAGCAGGAATAGCCCTTCCTCATCTTATAAGTCCAGGTTCTTCCAATTCTCTGCCAAAATAAATGAATCGCTTCTTTACAATGATATATAGAAGTAACTGGATGATTTGAAATCAAAAGGTTACCCTCGAGTCTCCAGTATTCATAGGCGACACGAAATAGAGAGCGTCGGTTGTCACTATGAAGGTTATTAAGTATCATGAAATATATATCTGGAGAAAGCCTATGGAGAAATGCAAAGGACTTTAGGTTAAAGAGTTTTTTTTCAAAATACAAATAATGTCTATTAAATTGTAATTGAAAAGTGCATTGTGAAGCCACTTTGGTTTAATTAATGCTTGGAAAAAAAAAACCTACACATATAAAGGACTTTAGTCATTCTTTTAAATAAATAAAGAAGACTGAAGCCCAACAACCCATGGTGCTCAAGTGATGGCCAAACGATGACGAGCTAGATCTAGCACTGATGGCCCTCGCTTGAGGTCACATGGCCCCAAGCGAACGGTCACACGGCCTTGGTGAGTTTGGCCTCATCGATGTCACTCGTGGGCGAGAGTAAAACTGGAATTTCGAAAGTCTAGAGAGGGGAAAGTTGGAAAATATAAGCATTTATTAGCGTTTCGGAAATGCTCAAAGATAAAGGGTGCGTTTAGGAAGCATTTTGGAGAAAGTCTTTTGGAAAAATGCACGTACCTTTGGGTTAAAAGGGTTTTTCGAAATACAAATAGTGTTTAGTAAAATCATACTTTTAATATAACTTTGGTTAAATGGTGTTTGGAAAAATTACACTTCGTAAAACCTTTTTAAGAAAAAAAAAATTAAGTCAAAACCTACCACCGGTGAGCCACCGCCAACCTCGCTTGAGGTCTGGTGACGGCTGGCAACATTGGCGGCGGCTCGCCAGCCCATTGGTGGCCCCTCGCAACAGCGCTTGCAACAATGAAGACGAAGAAGATAATGAACAATGATAAGCAAGGGCAAGATCGGAAAAGCAAAACATAACTGAGGATATTTTGGAAAGAAAAAAATTCACTTACCCCCTTTGAGCATTCTGAAAATGCTCAAATGCCAAGGTAACCTCCAACCTGCCTTGGGCATTCAGCATTTGGAGCCCTTGGCATTTGGCCAAGTTGGGTGAATTTTTTTTTCCAAATACAAAATATTTTTCCTAAGTAGCTTTAGACACTCAAAGCTACTTGGAAAAGCTGTTCCCAAACGTAGCCAAAGACGGGTAGGACTTGCATTGGGCTACGTGGCTTCGGAAATGCTAGTTTTCACTTCACGAGCTTTGAAATTTTGTTGCCAGACACATGGATTTCGGCTCAAAAACCTTTAAGAGGTCCAAAAACCCATTTGAAATGAATGGGCCAGATGCAAGCCCAAATCATGTTTCGTTCTCGGCCTTCACCAAAAAATGGACAGCCAAGAGGACAGTACTAGAGGTGAGCATGGTTCTCGGGTAAAACCCGGAACCGGGGAACCGAAACTGGAACCAGAACCGGACCGCGGTTCCAGGTTCTAATGCTTGAGGGTCCGGTTCTCGGTTCCATTTTTTAGGAATCGCCGGTTCCGATTCCGTTTCCAGGTTCCTATAGGAACCGGAACTGGAACCGAGAACTGGATAGGAACCGGACACTAAAAAGAAAAAAATAAAAACCCTAATTCAACTTTTTCTTCTCACTTTTAAACTTTTAGTGTCTCTCTTGCAATGTCTATTATATTTGTTATTGATTACTCCACACAGGTTAGGGATGAAGTCATATAGTTATTAAATTCTCATGTTTTACTCATCTGTTTAGTAAAAAAAATTTCATATCTTTCTATTGTTGTTTAGTCTTTTACATAGTGTGCTTAGCTAGTCATTTAGTACTGAGCATGCAAATTAGGATAAGAGTTCAAATGTATGAAGCATCTTCCATGCTAGCTTTATATGGTTGCATTATTTGTTTTGCTAATATATAAACGTTTCATCTTTATTTTAAAATTTTTAATTATTATGTTCTTGTTGTGTATGTGTGAATTGATTAACAACATCATAGTTGTAAATTAAGTTCTGCATTTG
>BCNH02000001.1:15460734-15476640 GCA_001662345.2 Metrosideros polymorpha var. glaberrima
CGTTGACATCGCCCCACCATCACCAGGGGCGGCGATCGCCAAGCGCCAGCCAGATCGACGATCACCGCCGACCATTTCCCCACCATCACCAACGAGGGCCTTTGCCCTCAGCCATGCTTTCCTCTTTCCTTTTTATTTTATTTTATTTAAATTTTGCTTATTTTTATATTTAATTTAAATAATTTTTATATTAAAAATAGGATTTTGACAAGTCATCACCATATAAGATAGATAAAACAATAATAAAAAGCCATGTTAGCATTTTTCATTAGTTTAACGAAAGGATTTGATTGTACCAATTTAACAAGTTTTAGAACTACATTGCATTTTCATAATAAATTTTAAGACGTGTAATGCAGATATCCCTTCTCGAAAGTAGTGGAGGGAACGGAGCTACGAGCTATTCACAAGTCACAAGTAATGAAGTTTGATTAGATTAAACTTGTGCTTCCGTATAGGGTTAAAACTTGGTAATGGGATTATTGATGCTTAAACTAAATTGTCAAGTAAGATTTGTACTTCCTCTTGTTTGTCGATTAAACATTAATGAATGGTTCGAGACCAAACCAAGCCGAAGTGGTGATTTGATTGGTTGATAACGAAATAACTTTTATCGAAAATCGTTCTTCATTTATCTATAAGAAAAGACAGGTTATTATGTAGAGATTTCTAATAAAAAATATGACAAGTATACAAAAAAAATTGGTAGATATACTCAAAAGGAATTTAATCGTTGGAATTGAATCGACGACGAAGCATCCTTATGGATTGACTGGAAAGCTACAACTTGTAAATCCAACGTGGGGTGTGGAAGGTTTTGATCCTTATGTTCCAAGACAAATATTGCAGCAAGTACGTTAGGCATATAAGCGGGTCTGTTTCATCTTAATGTTCTTTCGCCTCATGTCTAAATAAAGGATTATGTATGCGCAATATCAAAATTGTCCTTTCCAATAGTATTGATGCCGTCTTTTTTGAAACTTTTGTTGTTGCTGGATCTATGTGGTATGGTTCAGCAACTACCCCTATCGGATTAATGATCCCACTCGTTATCAATGGGATCAGGGATATATTAAGAGTTGGTGCTGGCTAGCCAAAAATCAAAGTTTATCAGAAGTTTGGTCTAAAATTCTTGAAAAATTAGTTTTTTTTATAATTATATCGGTACTAATCTGGCAAAGGGGGAATTATTTAGAGCGGGCTAAATGGACAACAGGGATGAAATAGCTATTGGGTGATTAGGACATCCTATCTTTCGAGATAAAGAAGGGCGTGAACTTTGTGCACATCATATTGCCTGCTTTTTTTTAAACATTCACCTAGAAACTACAACACAAAAATATACGGGAATTTAATCAACCACGAAGCATCCTTATGGACAACCGTGCTGTGATAGCAGAAACTTGCTGAAGACCGCAGGAGATGAAAGCAAAATGGGCATTTATAACTTGCATACAGGTCATGAGATGATCACAACACCGCAAAAGTTGGCTCTGCTTCAAAAGGTTAGTTCCCAGTTGTAATTTAGTGTTTTCAAACTGAGATCATTCTGACAATGCTTGGCTTCTTTCAATGATCTCCAGCCAGGATGATTATGCCAATGACGCAAAAGGCCTTGAAAATCTTATGTTATCACATGGAAAGGATCATCCCCTTGCTTCAACTCGCCTCGCTTACTCAGCGAAGGACGGCTCTTTGGCCGGTTCAATGACCACAGGCTCAAATTTCTGTGCTGCACCATTTTCTTTTGGTACTATCAGACCATATCCCCCAGATTTTCTCTTGTACAAAATGTTGATCTCACCTGTATTGAAGGCATAGAATTAGTCGAAATCCGAGGTATGATAGCTACGAGGAGAAAGCAACAAAGCAAAATGACCATCATACCGGTTTCTTCATTCCGGAACCCATAGAAGTCATGATCAACATTTTCCAGTTGCTCAACTGCTTCAGCTACCGTTAACGGTGGCATTTCAAAGTACTTGGTCCTGACAATCTGAGAAATAAGTTCACTGTGAGTGTGACTCGCAGAAAGAGGGCATGAGCATGTCATAAGTAAATACAAACGAAGGGTACTTGCAATTGCAACAATTCTGTCAGATAGTAACCAGTCAGGGGAAATATCAAGCAGGACTACTAGTAGTAGTATCTGCCTGACTCATGAAAACTGCCGCAACATACCGGGAGGCTAAATACAAGTTGTTCTTATACATTGCAAGAGCCAAATTAAGTACCACCAGGATGTGTCAAAAGAGAACAAAGCTCAGCAGTGTCCCCTAGGCTAAAATATAACAATCTACAGTTTATAGCTCAACCACAACTTATAAGTAGGATAATCAACTGAGAAGTATCTGACTATAATGGCTATTATGGAAAACTAGGAACAGCAGAGTCGAATTACAGGTTCTGGCAGGGCTTTTTTTCGGCGCTTCGCTAAAAGGACATACAAGCAAGCAAAGTCCGCTATGAACGTGACCACACAAAGAACAAAAGAGCCAATGTATTGACAAGCGGTAATCATATTCATTGCGACGACATGAACAGAAAAACTCATCTCTAGGTGTTTGAGTAGACAATTTAGTCCATTTTGTGCAGATCATAAATACAGAGATACCCTGTGGTTGGACTAGAGAAACATTGAGCAAGATATCGATGAAAGTGATGTTTTTGTACAAGGAGTAGCCTTGTGGTGCTACAGATTTTAAAGTGAACAACAGTTGACAGTCTGAGCAGACAGCTTCACAATTTCACCACTCCAGGCCATGGATTGAGCCTCTCATGACCGATGCAATGCACCACATTCACAAATCCCCAAAGTTGAAAGCACAAATCTAATTTGGAAAATTAGTGACTACCTATTGTTTTATCTAATAAACTGCTTGCCTCGTTGAATTGACTTCCCATGAAAGTTATCTAATAACTTTCTCACACATGCGTGGACAAAGTGCATCAGAGAATGCCAGCGACAAGCCTCAGAACATCAGCTTTAACCCAATATTAGAAATAATTACCTCATTGTCAAACAGGCAGTGGCATATGATTCATGGCTACTAAGTGCAGAAACAATAGAGAAGTGAATGGAGCACAAAATGAGAAACAGACATACAAGAACGGTTGACAAGTGTAAAGCAAACAGTTATAACCTCATCAAAGTCCTCATCTTCTTGTTGAGGAACATCCTCAACATCATCTTCCACAACTAGCGGCACAGCCACCGGTTCTCTAACTTTGAGTCTATCAAATCCCTTCATGTGCCTACCATGATCAGACTCCTTCTCCTTGATCTTTCTCAACTTCCTCTGTATAATCGACGACACCAAATCAATACTTCCATAAATCGACTCCGCCTCTTCCTCGGCCCGAACCACGCCATGCCTCTTGGTGAACAATGTAACCTGAAAACTCGCAAAGAATCAGAAAGCCAATCAACAATTTCAAAGTCGAACCCCAGACTCAGTCGTAGATACCTCACATCTCCGAACTTTGGGGCCCTTTCCAAACTCTCCGCCTCGAACCGACAGCCTGACATCGACCTCGCGCACGAGGTGGCTGTGCTTCTGGACAGCCTTTCCAACTTTTTCCTCAACATAAGCCTTCACTGAACTGTTCAGCTGTACCCAGTAATAGGAAGATCCACATTATTCTATCATCCACACTATTCCACGAATAAGGGAAAGATATAGAGAGAATCATGGCTCGTGTTTCTGCAAATACAAAGAAACTCCAAACTCTAACTCATGCAATTGCTCGAGGCAGATCTGTTTCATCCCCTTGCGCCATCCCTTCTCATTTTCTTCACCCACCCACACTTTGATGGGACCACTCTCATCCATTGCCAAATGCCCGCGACCAACAAACCCCCGAGACTAAATACCCAAACTAGAAATTTGAAAGAAAAAAAGCAAAGAGAATCAATCACCTCCAGATTTTTGCCTTGAACGATCAATTTGACGGAAGAGAGCGGTCCATCCCAGGACATGCACACGACCAGCGGCCCGCGGCATTTGCTCCTCGCCGTTCGCGCGCTGGAAGTACCGATGATGTTGCTGAAATGGCTGGTCAAGAAGGAGGATCTGCTCGACGACAGGCCCGGGACCTGGGTCCTCGCCACCGACAAGAGCGGCGAGCCGAGATGGCAGATAGGAGAAGACGATGGAGACGCCGACGACGGGGATGGTGGTGACAGGGGGGGACTGTGCAAGGCCGTTTGCAGAGACGACGCAAAGAGGGTGGCCATGTCGGAGCTCCCACGAGTGGATTACAGAAGATTCTTGGTTTAGGTCTGGCAGTGTAGGGATGTGACTAGAAAACGCTCGGACAGTGAGAGGAAAAATTTGGGTCGGGCAGAACGCAGGAGGATTCTTGAATATTTTTGTTTGGAATTTTTCGTTTTGGATAATTTTGGGTTTCGGTGTCGGAATTCCGACGTGGCAGGACATCCATTTGCAGAGAGAGGAGAAACTATCCGATGACGCGGAGACGAGGATTGGGTCGGCTTTGGCGCCATCAGTTGCGCGATGATCAAAATGGTCCCGCCCGCGCTCGATCTCCGCTAGACGAGTGGCTTGTGGGCCCTACAGTGGTTTCTCTATGTCTGGTGTGGGCCCAAAGCGATGGCCCCGCCTAAACCTTATCCGGAGAACGTGTCCCCCGTGTATCAATAATCCTTTTCTTCCTGCGGAATTATTTTGACAAGAAAAATAGAATAAGAGAGAAAGGCATAAATGATCCTTAAATTTTATCTAATATATAATAATTTCTGAAATTTTAATTTATTCAACGCAATCCATGAGCTTTAGCTCTCCATGCAATGTCGTCCATGAACTTTTTATTTGTTCAATATGGTCCCCAAACATTTTGTACTTGTTCAATTTAGTCTCTGAACTATATGAAAATATCTAATATTATCCTTCCATTAATTCAAGTTATCGGAATTTGCTAATTTGGCTTTTTATCCGGTATGTTTGACATGTGAATTCTTTTTCGTAAGATATTCAATTCAAATTAGAATATAATAATTTTTTTAATTTGTTCGATTTGGGAAAACTATTATCCATGTTATTTGATGACGTGGATAATTAGATCCCAATTTAAGTTGAATATTTTATGTGGATAATTCACGTGTAACATTATTTTCTCGTCCACGGTTCCAACTTCCCAAATTGAAAGCCATATTAGCAAATTCCGTTAACTCGAATGAATGGAATGATAATATTAGATATTTTCATATAGTTTAGGTACTATAATAAACATTTATCAAAAGTTCGAGGATTAATAAATTAAAAGTTCAGAAATGACATTGCAAATTGAGTTAAAGTTCGATGACCAAATTGAATAAATTAAAAATTCAGGAAATACATTGCATATTGGCCAAAATTGAAAGATTATTTGTGTAATTATCCTAGACAAAGAAATACCACTAGCTAGGTGGTGCTCTTGTATCAATGGTTTTATTATATATATATATATTATTTTGAAGTTAATCCTTGCTTTATCTTATTTCACCATTTTTTTTTATCTCTCTTTATATAAAAGTTGCGTGGCTCACTAGAGGAGGTACTCTTTAGAGGTGGGAGACCCTAGAAGTGTTATTTGTATTTCCTATCTCCAAGAATAAAAACTTGGAGGGAATTAGAGGATACAAGGCATGCGGGTACCGGCATTTAAAAATAAGGAATGCATCCTCGCTGCATGCAAATCGAAAGACGGAGGAGGCCCTGTCGGAGTGAAAGCTCCCACTCTCTAGTAAAATTACCCTGTAATCAGACACCAAGGATCCACATGTGTTAACCCTCGCTCTATCTTATTTTGTCATTTTTTTAAAATCTCTCTCTAAATAAAAGTTGCATGATCTCTCTCATCTTTTTCCTTTTTCATGGCTAAGACCGACATTCTCCCTCCCTCCTTCATCTTTTCCTCAAGCTTCGATTGCCAGCTCGGCAATTGCCTCGAGGCTGCAAACAAGCTCGGCGCGGATAGAGACGGGTGCGAGAGAGGGGCATTGCCGCATTGGCAATAGTGTCCTTTATTCTTAATTTGTCGGGGTATTACATTGTCTCATTTATCCGACTCCATTTGCTTCACGAAAAGTCTCCACTTTAGGGGATGTTTTCCTAATACCATTTACATCACTTAGAAAAACGGGTTAACGAATTACAGTTTTATAATAATCAATAGTATATGCTTATATTTTGTTTTTCTCAAATCGAAAAGAAACTCATTTTGTAAAGTGATATAACTGATTAACATTAGAAAATCTATTTTCCGAACTGATTTTCAATGAAACAAACATTTTTCGCAAGTGTTCGTTCCAACCTCATCCTTTGGAATCACAGTACCGTATTATCAAGAAAGTTCTTTACACGATAGTTTACATGACATGACAATAATGACATGATATAACTGATTAATCACAATGACCCAAGTGTTACGAATTGCATCTCACTTGGCGTCGTGATCATAACTGATTAAGGAGAGGCCATTGTCTGAATAGGAAGAGTATGGCGAGTACATGGAGGACAATGCAACTGGCAAGACCTAGCCTTTTACCTGTTGATCTTTCTCAACTTGTAAGGTCACACTCGCACTCTTCTATACAAAGTCAGGGTTAAGGGATTATACAAAACCCTAAGCACAACTTTAATTAATTTTAAAGACTAAAATCCAAAAATTTTGCCATTTAAATATTGAAGTGTGGTTCATACTCCCCATTAACAAAAAAGCACTGGAGTCCTGCTCTCTGGTGAGCGAGCACGGGTTCGTGGGGGCCGCCCCAGCAGGAGTTGAAGGGGGTAGCGCCCCCTGAAAGGCAGATGACTTTTATGATTTAAGCAAATATTTTCTATTAATAATTTAGGCTTGGGTCAATGAATAGTTATTGTTTATATATACTCTATTTCTCTTATAATTAAGTGATGTAACGAGAGGTACGGGGTGTTAATTATAGTGGAATCCTCTATTGGATATAACTGGATGTAACCTTAGTTTAAGGATGAATCAGAATAAGACATTGCGTCTTAAAATTTCTCTCTCTCTCTCTCTCTCTCTCTCTTAACTTTTACTCTTTTTTGTATGATTGTGTGTCGTTATCTAACATAGGCCACTAAAAACAACTGTAAAGTGTTTTTTTTTTTTTTGGATAAACTTATTACCGTTCATAGCAATTAGCAGCATCATATAGAAAGAGCTCGAATTGTAGATATAGAGAAGCTACTCAATCAAGCAGAGTCAATAGATCTTATGTTCATAACCAAGCCAACTGTGACACTCCTCTGTTGGAATAATAAAATATAAATCACGCATTCATCTAACGGCTTAAGTTTTTAAAACAGTTGACGGCGATTTCACAGACTCAGTAGAATGACACTAAGAGTGCCATAAATTTTGTACGGAGATCACTTAAGTGCCATAACTTTTTAAAAACGTGCTTTTCTGACGTCCATGTCGGATTTCTGCTGATGTGGCGCTTAAGTGAGCGTTTTTAAAAAATTATGACATTCAAGTAATCTTTGTACAATATTTATAATACTTATGGTGTTTAAATTTTCGTAAAATCTTACATGATATCAGAGCAAAATCTTACGAGATTGGATTAAGCGATAAGCAGGCTTAGCTGAGAAAAGCCCTTTCCCATCACCAAGCCCAAGCATTTCGTCTCATTCATAATGGCGTGGGACTTAAATTTGCTTGATCCCCTCGGGCGGACTTCCCTCGTCAAAGTTGCCTATGCAGAGTAGCAACACGGCAGTCTTTCCTTTTTCCCAATCAATCAAACTGATTTGACCCGAACGATGGTGGGAATTTGCACATCGTTCCTGAGATTTTGAAGCACGGGAACCCCATGGGATCTGGCCATTCGCTGATCTCGAAGCCATCTCCGGTTCCGTAGCCCACGGTTCTCTGCAGAATCTCCTTCCCGACCAAGATGGCTTTCCACATAGGACAGGCCAAATGGCCGATGCAGTTATATTGTGGAAGGCCTTGGCTGGTCTAGAGGAGGAGTTGAGACTCGTCGAGGCACCAATTTCGATCACAGACGGCCCTACCCGACTTATGTCGGATATGAGGAAGACTATGGTAGCCCATTTACAATCCAATTCAACATCTGGTCCATGTATGTTCATAGATCCCACTAATGGTTGACGCATGAGGCCGTCGAGGCGAGACAAAAGGTACAGGAGTGCTTTTCGAGTACTCCGAGCAAACTTGCAAAAAAAAAGTTGTCAATGACCAAACCGTAGCGTGTCCAGAAATCCTGTCGGCGCGTGAATATCTTCGGACAGAGTAATAAATGTAAATGTAATTTATAACAAAAAGAAAATGAGGGAATTTGCGAAAAGATAGGTTAATGACCATGCTTCCCAGATGGAAGCAATCTTCTGGAGGCACATTTGTAATTCGCTTTCCTAGTTTCCTAGCCATTCACATGCTAACAAAGGGGAAGAGGGGATATTCTATAAAGATCTCTTCGGCACCGTGCGGTTCCCATTCACCCAAAGGCTTTTGTCCATACTGAGGAAATCTAGAATAGATATTCCATCGCGCGCTATCCGCAAAAAGGTGTCGTGTAGCTTCACTCCACAGGTCGCTTTGTGGATAAAATCAATGACGGCGGGCTAAGTCCGGGCAAACCAAATTTTTTCTTGTAAGACGATCCACTATTATTCAAGTAAATTGTAGATGTATTACGGGTCTTGGTCTAATGAAATAAATTCCAGGCGAGATGCTAATTTATTCACTTATCCATCATTGAGCCCTTACAGGTGGAGATAGATCGGGAGGTAAACTCACGTTAAACTATGCTCACTGTGGCAAATTATCTTAAACTTTCTTTTGTGACACCGAAAATCTTAAATTTGTGCTTGCGTGGAGACTTTCACCTTTCAACAAAGTTCCGTTAACGAGAACCGTTAAAATTCTACTTACATGGATGCCATAAAGCAAATTGTGTTGACATGACACCCACGTGGCTTAAATGAAATAAAAACGATGTTGTTTTGACTGAAAAATCATATAACGGAATCTTGACTGAGGGTAAATGTGTCACAAAGGTATAATTTTAGGGTTTTTTTATGCTACGATAAAAAGTTTAAGATAAACGTGTCACGTTGGTTCTAGTTTGGGGTTTTAGATTTCGCAAAAAAAAAGTTCGGGCAAAATGTGTCACAAAATAGTATAGTTTATGGTCTCTTGTGACTTTTTCCCTAAACTCACTGAACAAAAATTCCCAAGCTCACATTATAGTCAATATGGTAATTGGAGAAGTAGCATGACGAAGAGCATATTAGCTTAATTAAAAACTCTGGTCAATCAAATGTCGAGTTATTCTCAGGTCAATGCAAATTATACGAGCCGTCGAAGCAAAAATGATCACGCGGCACCGATGATCAATTCAAATCTTAGCCTTTTCTTTCATATCTATCCTAATGTTGATAGACCTTTGATGGGTAGTCCTCAACTAATGAATGGCCACAATGCTTAGCTATTGCCAATCCCCAAGGGTAGGTCGGCCTTGATTATGTAAAAGGGGATATCAATGTGACCACATAACTCTTAACAGCCAAATCGAGAAAGAGTTGGCGGAGATTTACGAAGAAGTATCACGCCGTTTACCCACTTGGCTTTAGACTTGGCACAACCCAAGGTCATCGTTCTGTTCAATTTGCACGGCGAACCTTCAGGTACTACCGTATTCGATGTCTGCTCGATTACTCCTTTACCTGCGAATGCAATGCCCAGAGCCCGCGCCTCGCTCATCTATTGCGATTGCGTGCACAAAGGACGAGAACTTAAGACAGTTTTCAAGAGGGTCTCCTTCCAAGATGGGGAAGGGGGCGGCTGCAAACTGGCCACTTGGGTCTCCTAGTGGGGATCCAATCTTAGATCTCAAAGACGGTCGTGCACGTCATCAAGTGAGCGAAACGCAAAATATCTATCCTAAAGAAGAGAGAAAACAATAAACAAAACACATGTGGCCACTAAAGAATCAAGTCATGAAAGAACAACCTTAATGATAACAACCGCGATTTTAAACAATACTAAGGTTAACCAAACCCGTGGGCTCTAAATTGACCACTCACTAAACGGATGGATCGCAGAGCGCGAGCGAGGGAATAAAAGATTAGCGTTTGGAGGAAAAATTGCTCCCGGGGTCCAATGGGTGGGCGACACGTGGAGCTCCGCCGAGGAATTGGTACCCCCTCCCCCACATCTTTTTCGTTTCGATGGAGGTGTGCCCAAAAAGTAAGAAGAAATAAAGATGAGCAGCAGCAGCCAGTACCCCCCGACAGCTTTCATCGAAAATCAAAAGGCCACAAAATCAAGCCACCCCTAAATATCCTCCACGTGTCGCGACGCTGTCCATGAGATCGGCGTCCCCCTCCCCCGCCAGCACTCGCCCCAAAAATATCTCCCCCTAAACAAACATTTTCCAGGCCCCACGTCCCCGCCCCCTCAGAAAAAATATCCCGAGCACCACAAGTCCTCCCCCTCTTCTTTTTTTGACCTCACAGAGGCAGGAAAAGGATGGGAGGAGAATTTTCTTTTTTCATTTTCCTTTTTTTATTTTGTGGGGTAAGGCCAGGTCACCTCTACCAACCACAAAAACCAATGACTCCTTTCCTTTTGATCGCCTGGCTCGGGGCTCCGATAGAGCGGTGACGTGGCACTCCACAGCTACACAGATGATGGCTCGAGATATTTTGCGTGCGCGCATTTAGGCGGCATATTTCTTGCCGTTGGATCTTTTTGCGGTTGGCGGTGGACCCGGCGTCTTCACCGTCCGATCTCCTCCAGGTTTCGCAGATATTTTGAGCTCTCTCTCTCTCTCGCTCAGCCTAAAGCCTCCCAGAGCCCGAAAGGCAAAAAAATAAAACAAGAAAAAGGAAAAAAAAAAGGAGGAGAAACGGAGGAGGTGATTTCAGCTTCGTTTCTTCTCCATCTCTCTCGTCGTGTCGCGACGCGAAGGGGGAGCTGAGTGAGAGATGGGGGAGGTGGTGGTGAGCAGCGACGGCATGGAGGCGAGGAAGGAGGAGGAGTGCGGCGGCGTAACGGCGGCCGAGAAGCAAGCGGGGAGCCCGAGTGGAGTGGTGAAGTGGGAGAAGTTCTTGCCGAGGATGGTGCTGCGGGTGCTGCTCGTCGAGGCCGACGATTCCACGAGGCAGATCATCGCCGCGCTCCTCAGGAAATGCAGCTACAGAGGTCGGTTTCGGCTCGCGATTTCTCGTGGTGATTGCTTCGTCTGTTCTGTCTTCTGTACTGTTCGGGAAGCTTGATAGTGGAATGGTGATGAAGAAGGCCGATCTTCGGAGTTTAGCTCTCTAGGTTTTCCGATTATAGTAACTTGAGATTGAGGAGTGGCGTTGTTACTGTTGTGGGCTCAAAATATCTGTGCCTTTGTGCCTGGTGGTTGGCTTCTTAGGCAAACTGTGGTATACAAGTCACGTGGTCGTGTCTCAATGAAGTATCGGAGACCGCGTCCTCTGTGTCCATCTCCTTCAGTTTGCTGTTTTTGGAA
Organism: Metrosideros polymorpha var. glaberrima; assembly: GCA_001662345.2. NCBI lineage: Eukaryota > Viridiplantae > Streptophyta > Magnoliopsida > Myrtales > Myrtaceae > Metrosideros > Metrosideros polymorpha. The sequence goes on from BCNH02000001.1 coordinate 15,472,250, forward strand.
GAATGGTTTTCGAGATCTTCTATCATTTGTCATGAAGGGTTTCTATTCTAGTTTACCAATTATGCGTGTCCTTTGCCTTGTGTAGAACATCCTTTATTGCTTTCTTCTAGGCAAGGAACCCTTTGTTGGGTATTAATTGAAGTGTTCATCTTGATGTCGTCACGAATCATCACACGTTGTCTGTTGTTGATGCACCTTTTGAATTGCTTGCATCCTCATTCAGAAGAAGAGGTGAAGTAGAAAGTATTTCGTGCATAAAAGAGGCTAATTAGTCTGAAATCAGGAATACATGGCTTGTCTTGTGCCATGTTTCCTAGTGCTTACTGCTTAACACTGTTTTTCACTGCCAGCACCAACCAAGACATGCATTAATAGGTTATGATTTGCTTTTAAGTTGTGGACGTCTTGTTAATGTAGACTTGTTCTGTCTGCCCTAAAAGAGGTTAATTGATTAATCTCCAACTGTATGTTTCATACTTAAGAATTTTGCACAGATTCTTAGGACTCAGGTTTAGAATTCCCTTTTGTCTCTATGCTTTTTAACATGTCAGCCCTCGTAACGGAAGCGACGTTGTCCTTTTGTTGAGCAGTTGCAGCTGTTCCTGATGGTTTGAAGGCGTGGGAGTTACTGAAGGGAAGACCACACAATATAGATCTCATATTGACTGAAGTGGATTTGCCATCAATATCTGGATATCCTCTTCTTACTCTAATCATGGAGCACGATATATGCAAAAATATTCCTGTCATAAGTACGTCTTACATATCTATACATGGCAGATTCATATTCTTTGCTGGTGCCGTGATCCAAAATGACATGTTCATCATTCCATTGTGATTTTGCAGTGATGTCCACACAGGATTCCGTCAGCACGGTGTACAAGTGCATGTTGAGAGGTGCTGCTGACTATCTTGTCAAGCCTATTAGGAGAAATGAATTGAAGAACTTGTGGCAGCACGTGTGGAGAAGACAATCCGTAAGCCTCCTAACTTGCTTGTTAAATATTCAGGTCATTTGTGATTATTACTAACAATGGCTTGGCATTTTTCCATCTCATTTATATGTTTACTTCAAAGTTATTGCTTGTTTTAGTGTAACCCTGATATTTTTGCTGTTTGAGCAGTCAACTGCCAGTGCGAGTGGCCGAGAAGACGAGACTAATGCATTGCAGAAGGTCGAAGCAACTGCTGAAAATAATGCTGCAAGTAATCATTCGAGTGGGTACATGGCTTGTGTCGAGAGAGACAAGGAATTAATTGAGAAGGGAAGCGATGCTCAGGTTAGTATCCACTCCCACATCGAGGAAGCGCACTTCCTTGCTAAGAGGAATAAAAGCACCGTCTGTCAATCTGATTTTCGTCATAAATTTTACTGGCAATCTGATATCATATATGCAATTTGGAGTCCCTTTTATCGTTAATATCTACCAGCAGATCTACTTTGCTTTTAAGTTCCATGTATTAATTATACGTCAGATCTACTTTGCTCTTAAGTTCCATGTATCAATTATGCGTTTGCTTTCCTTCTGTAGAGTTCTTGTACAAAGCCAGACTTGGAAGCTGAGATGACAGAAATAGAACAGGTGCCAGATTTTTCTCGACCTGGGTGGGACAAATCTTACGTTTATGACAATAAGGTGGCAATGCCTGAAGAGAAAGTGAAATCAACTCAGGAAGAACTTGTCTTGCAAGAGGATGCTGCTGATGGTATGCTATTCGCGACTTCTCCATTTTTTTTATTTATTTCATTTAATCATTTAACAGAACACCTGACTCTCCACATTCTTTGTGGAAAAGCAGCTATGGTGGATGCCTGCAAAAGTTCTCATGCATTGACTCAGATCAAGGATGCCAGGTCTGAAGTTCACAGGGGGGATGAAAATGCTGTCAGTGATGGGTGTGGTGATAATGATGGAATAATGAGCTCATATAGACAAGTGATTAACTTAATTGGAGCATTTGAGAATAGTTCACATGTCTGTTATGTTGATTGTCCATCCAATTATGGTACGAGACAGTCAGACTTATCACCACATCTGGATCTTTCCTTGAAAAGATCTGATCCTAGTGTGTTCGGAAATCTAAAAACAGAAGAGAGGCAAACACTTAAGCATTCTGATGCTTCTGCATTTTCACGGTGAGTTTACTTTTCAATCTCTGATACTTGTCATGCATTATAATTTTGGCTATGAGGAATAAATTTGAAGATGCAACTGGTCTGTGGTGCATTTTTCTTTTATTGTGTTCTTCTTTGCACATTTAGATGCTCTCTCTTTAGTAGGATTGTCATCTTCATCTCAGTTTGGAAGTCCTAATGCAGGTATGTGAACAAGTCTTCGCAACCCTTGCGGCCACAATCAGTTAATGTTCCTATTCACCAGATGGAACATGGAAGCGACCCTGATAAAGAGGCTTTGCATGTTGTTGATGATGGTAATCCTGAGACTCCTGTTCCTGTGCAAAGCACTCCAAAAAGTATGATTGCATCAGGAAGCACTCAATCTAGGCAGTCCGAATACATCCTTTCGTGCCCTCAGCAGAGTGGTTTTCCGGCTCCCATTCCGGTGAGAGGTGTCAGGTTTGACAATCTAAGCACAGATTATGGTTCTGTCTTTCCTCGACTATACTGTGGGCAATCAGTTCCCTCTCCAGTGCCAAGTCCGAGTACTGCTGGCCAGCAAGATGCTTTCTTCCGCACTGAATCACTTCATCAGTCGAGTTGTGAAAATTATAATTGTGATAACGTACAAAACCCCCTCGATCAAAACACAAGCAACTCCTCCAACCAGAGTAGGTACAAACAGGAGTTTAAGTTTGATTCGTTGGAGGATCGAGGACATATTTCGCCGGGTACGGACAGGAGTGCCACTAGCAGCTTCTGCAATGGCACATTAACTCGCCTTAGTAGTCTTGACTGTGGAAGTATCTCTGGAAGTAATGGCAATATGAATCAGGTCTCGGCAACGAGGCATGCTTGTGAGAGCATTGGTGGAGATAGTCTTGTTGCTCAAGATGGAAGCTCCCGACGAGCTACGCAAAGAGAAGCAGCTTTAGCGAAGTTTCGCTTGAAGCGGAAAGATAGATGCTATGAAAAGAAGGTAAATACTTTTACTTTGGTCCTTCTTTTTTAATTAGTATGAGTAGTCATCATATTTGCCTACTTGAGCCTATTTCCTTTTGTTGTGAGACATAATTTTTTTACTTAAAAATGATGGGTATCCAATAGGGATTTTTCTTGTGGAAAATGTATCTCAGGCCTTGAAATTTTATTCCCTGTGGAGTTCCGTGGTATCAGAGTGAAAACTTGAGTATTTTTAATAATCTCATTGAACTGAGGTCGGCACAAATTTTGTCTGTTGCTCTTACCAACAGCCTTATATGTGGTCTTGTTCTGCCTAGAAGTAATGTGATTTTTCTGCCTCCTCTTCATGGAATCTACAAAGGCCATAATAAAGATCTTGGAGACTTAGGTCTTTTTCGAGCCTTGTGACAGAATGGATGAATGGTTTCTCAGGCCTTGAAATTTTAGTGGCAGCATGCTGATTTTGAAATAATTCGGCTTCCAAAATGGAGTACGGATTTCTGAAACACTGTGTATCAAATCTCGATAGTTGAAAGTGAAACTCAGAATGGGCGTGTATGTTAGCAGGTTTTACAATGTTGATTTTTTTTCTAATGGAAATAGGACCCCTGCTCATCTGGCTAGTTAAGAGTTAATTAGGTCATATTGCTCAAAACTTGGTGTATGAAAGCACATTTTAAAACCTTAATAATCACAAAAATCAAAGTCCCACCGAATACCATTTTCCAGCATGGAGACTTAATTATTATGCTGCTGTTCCTCAGGTTCGGTATGAAAGCAGAAAAAAACTCGCGGAGCAGCGTCCTCGAGTGAAGGGACAATTTGTACGGCAAATGCCTGCAGATCCTGCACCTGGAGAAACCGATCCTTGACATTGCATTTTACCCACACATGCAACTGAACAATCTGCTTTCAAATGGGGGCCATGGTCTCAAGGTAGCCGAACCAAGACCCGTTTTGAAGAACAGTGCACCCATTTGTGATTGCTTGGTAGTGGAAGGACTTCCCAGGATGCGTCTTCTAACACCTTATTCTCAACCCCTCTTTTGTGGATAGAGAACCAAGTTACGTCTAGGATTCATTGTATCATAGCACTAAGCAAGTCCTTTTCCCTTTCTTTTAGCTCTTTGTTTTGTGAGGTATTTGCATATGTGTTGTATTTAATCAGATATATAGGCGTCCTTTGTTTTTGCAGAAGTTAGGGATAGGTTACTCGTATAAACAAAATGTGGCTTATTAACTGGCTGCGGCTTGACACGGTATATTTTGCTAGTGTTTATGTTTAATACTACAGACTCCATGCTGCCCT
>BCNH02000001.1:15486717-15514474 GCA_001662345.2 Metrosideros polymorpha var. glaberrima
GTGTTACGATAAGCATATTTTAGGGTTTTTGATGGTTTTTAGTTTTTTTTAAAATTTTGCATTTGGTCAATTTGATATGGGCCCTTCGACCCAACTTTTTTTTATGGGCCTGTCTTGTACTCTTGAATCTAGGCCTTTGACATCGTCAGCCGCATCCACGGTGGGCGGCCCAGATACGTTCGGATATATCTCTTGACCGTGATCTCGATCTTGGGCTTTGATCAGTGACGAATCGTACGGAAAAGCCCATTCTTGGGAAAAGGCTTCGTTATGGGAAGAATAGAGGGAGCAAAATGACCGGTAAGCAATAGCATCACGCATCACATCACCACCGAATTCCAAATCGCGTACAATGCCGTGAGAATCAGAAAGAGAGACAATTATTATGTACGGCATGATATGCTCGATTATCGCATATCAAATCAGCTGATGGCGCGACATGTTAAAAATTTTCTCCATATCCTATCAAATAATATGAATGCCATGATATCTCTATCTCATTTAAGTACTTATCTACCCATCTAACTAAACATATCAAGACTAACATGATTGTATGATAATTTTGAGTTGGATAAATGTGCAGCTCAAATAAAAGTTGCATGATCGATGATGAGACACAACACATTATTTTAGCGACACGCATAGTTTCTAACACTAATGAATTTATTGTGTTCATAGCTCACGAAATGGAATCATGTCACAGGATGAAAGGGCATACTCAAGAGAGAGAGAGACTATAGTCAGCCAAACTCAAAACTTACAACATAATTTACTCTATTTTGCATGTCAGTAACTTGCAGACAGAACCCCACAAAAAAAAACACAGCAAGATTTGTGACATCTCCTCGTATAGACTCAGAGAGCGAGTGACATGGTCTCCCACTTTCTTCTGCAGAGGGTACTATTCTCAATTTCTCACCTTCATTTTTGTGTTTTTGATGCAGCATTGATCATGTGCTTCAGGCCATTTTGCTGAACTCTGTTCCCTCGTCACTGTTCCGTCGGGACATCAAGATTATCAGAAGTCCAAATCCTCCCCAAACAAGTACACCATCCTCTCCTCCCTCCACGGATCGCCCCCGTCTCTCGGCTCGTCCGACGGATCGCTCCATAGCTTCGCTCTGCAGATCGGACAAGTACCATGGCCCTGGTCGGTCCAAGCGTCGAGGCACTCTCGGTGAAACGCGTGAGCGCAAGAACCAAGCTCCCTGACTCGGTCGCTGCCCTCCAAGCAGTTCATGCACACCGCGCACACACCCGAGTCCGTGTCTCTCCGACTGTCTAATGATCCTCCTCTTCTCTCCAGGAATTCGCTATAGGACAACACGCGGCAAGGATTCTTTGCAGGTTCGGATACATTGGAGGTGATCGGGAGCGGAACGAGCGACGGAGAAGGCCGAGGACCGGCCACCATTTCGTCCGGTGATTCGTCTGCTTCCGATGGTCCGCTGACCAGCGGAAGCCGAGAGAGCAGCGACTCGATCACGTGCCAAGCACGGTGGAGATGGAGATGTCGGGGGGCTATGGACGCGAGACGCGGAGGTTGCTTGGTGCTCGTGTGTGGTGAGTCCATGAGCTTGCAAGTCGTGAGTCTTGTGAGCGACGACGAAGATGTTGAAATAGCAGCTCGATGACAGTGACTGGCCGATATCAAAACATCCACCAACTCATATTTTAAGGCAACTCATGAGCTGTGTGGTCCTTCTCGAAGGAGGCATTATCCACTAGAAAAGGTTTGATTCTAGCAAAAAAAAACTAGAAAAGGTTTAACGTTGTGCATGCACAAATTATCAGTAATTTGTAATAACGAAAGGCGTGGTTCATGGGTCACAATCAACTTGCCATTGCGGCACGTCTATACCATGTTTGACACGAGCTAGCTCTGCTTTGGACCCTTGGTTCTAAATTCCAATGGATTCGTATGGCGGATAGGTATTGATACGCCGAGTCCCACTTATGGTTACTCGCCGTGTATTCAATTCCGGCGTTAGCGATCTTCCTTCCCGTCTTCTCTTTGCCCTTACGGAAGGCATATTTAAGAGCCGCTTGGGCATGTGATTCCTCGGGGTTGAAACAAATGAATGCACCGAACAGAGAGAGGTTGGATGAGCATGCTTCTTGTAGCCGATTCGTTGGGGAGCACAAGTAGGGGGAAATAATTATCATTATGATGTTAGTCAATGCCTAATAGTTACAGTTGGGTTATTCTTGCGGTTGTTGAGAAAGCATCATCGGGCGTGTACATTGGGTATCTCACCTAACATGCATAGCATTCTATTGGTGGATACTCACCAAAAAAATTTGGGAAAATTCCAAATAGAGGCCTCAAATGTCCTCATTTTCTCAAAAAATGGATTCAAAATGGATATTATTTCAAATAAGAATCTAAAAATCTCGAATAAGGGCCTGACCCGCCTTGGAGCTGCATTCAGACCTTGATGAGGTTGAGTGGGCGGGTGGAGAAACCAGTGATGATGGAGGCGATGCCACCTTCGACGAATCCCTTGACACCCATAATGGCACCGACAGTTGCAAAAAGCCTCTTACCTTTCTGAGGGGAAGGAAAAAAGAAATCAAAGAATTGGTTTCGTTGGAGGGTTTCTTCGACTCTTGGATGGGGTTAAGACCAGTAGGATTTAGGGTTCATCTCACTGGAGACAAGGAGATGGGAATGGAGGCCAAAAGCTATGGCGGAGGAATGAGGGATGGTGGGTCTTTGAGGCATAAGAATCGAGCACGGGAAACAAAGGGCTTGAGGATTACGCGTCAGTAAAGAAGCGCAATTGAGACAAGTGGTTTTCGATGTATGGTGCTGAGAAGGTACCCTCTTTCTTTCATTCACTTGACTTTGACGCCAGATTTGTCAATGAGGTGCCATCTCCAGATTATGGCTCCACATCTGAAGGCACAAACTCGACCTCACTGTCGAGGCTTGCAATCCATCAAGGCATACGGCCATGGACAATGCAGAAGAAGATGGAAGAACAAAGAAGATGATGAACTATAAAATGAAAAAAAACAGAAAAGGAAAAAATGCTTTTGGATGAAATTGCCCCTGATCATGTCGTCAAAATCGACATGTGAGATGCAGGTGCTCGCTGGTTGGCAAAGATTTGGCCGGTCGCCAAGCTAGGTCCTTATTTGAGACTAAATAAGTCATTTCAAGCCATTATTGGAAACAAAGTCCATTTTGGACCCTCTTTTGAGAAAAATGAGGGCACTTGGGACCTCTATTTGAAAATTTCCAAAAAAAAATTAAACTTATTATACAAATATCAATTCGGTCCTAAACCATTTAATTTGGCCAATTTAATTTTGAACATTTTGACTAATTGCCAATTCAGTCTTTCTGGCTAATTTTGGTCAGAATCGTAAACGATGGTCACCTTACGTGGTACAACTGACGCTTATGCAATTTTGTAATTTTTTTTTTAATTTCTTTTTACAAAGGGTCACCATCTGACCCTCATTAGCACTAGGCGAAGGCATTGTGGCCATTCCTAGTCACAGGGAGAGGTTCGAGACACCTTCACTGAATTTGGGCCTAGTGAGGGCAGCACGGCCCTCACCAAATCTAGGTGGTTGGCGAGGGCGTCCCAGCCCTTGCCCATCGTCCACAAACTCTGTTGAGGCTGCGGATTGGTGGAGGGAATTAAGAAAAAAGAAAAAGGAAAGAAAAGAAAAGGAAAAAAAAAAGAAAAAAACTTTAGATTTTTTTTAAATAGCCAAAATTGTCTACATCAATACCAACAAATTATTAAAAGGTTTAGGATAAAAATAGCCAAACTACAAAGTTTATGACTAAATTGACAATGATACAATATGTTTAGAATTTTTTGGGCAATTTTCTCACTCTATTGTTGATATATCTTGTTTACCTTAAGCAAAGATTCGGGTATAACAGAGGAAATGACAATAAAGCTAATATTAGTATGCTTTGTTGTAGAAGATATGGGTAAGATCATCAAAGAAGTTAAGACCCGACACCCTAAAAGAAGGGTCTAATACCCTAAAAAATTTCTAACTTTATGTCTAATCCTAATTCTATTTTAAACTTTTTTTTGTTCCATAAAAAATCCATAGCTTTATGTCTAGTCCCAAATTTGCTTAAACTTTTTTTTTTGGTCTTATAAAAAACTATTAACTTTTACTTGAGTATCAAATTTGCCCTCATTAATCTTCTGTTCAAAATTTCTCTTAACAATCGAGTGATGAAAAACTCACGAGCACGAGTTGTTCGAGCGTCCTGAGCCGAGTGTCTTGATCGCGAGCTCTCTGGCCATGAAAGATGGAAAACTCCTGAGTACTAACTGAGCGCAAAATTGAAAATCCTTGAGCAAGATAGAAGAAAGACTCTTTTAAGAGTAAGAGCAATTAAAGAAACCCAACCCTAATTGCTTCGGATTTTATCCAAATTTCAGATCCAATATTACGTTGTTTGGGCTAAAATGGAAATTTATTTCCAAAAGACGTCTTATTAGATATGAAATTTGGGAAAAAAACTAATGTAATGATATGAAAATGCCAAATCACTAAGAGCAATTTTGGATGGAGGGTTAACGGAGGCAAATATAGGACTTAAATAAAAATTTTTGAGTTTTTATTAGGAAAAGAAAGTTCACAATAGAATTGGGACTGAACCTGAAGTTGGTGGTTTTTTTTATAAGACAAAAAAAAGTTTAGGGTAGAATTTGGATTAGATTAAAAGTTGGAGCTTTTTATGAGACGAAAAAAATTTATGATAGAATTGAGATTGAAACTGTTGTTATTGTTGTTGTTGCCGTTGTTATTGTTTGGCCCCAAAAAAAGCCGCATGCCTTTGACTACACTTGGGCATCTACATTGAATATGGAAACAAGCAAGGAATAGAAATTATTACAAAAAAAGTCTTAAATCTATTATACTTGTGCCAATTCAACCTTAAACCTTTAAATTTAACCAATTTAGTCATGAACTTATTGTACTTTTGCTAATTTAGTCATAAACATTTCAATTGTACCAATCGAGTCCTCAATTTTTTGACATTTTGCCAATTTAATGTTAAACTTTTTCCTTCCGACTAATTTAGGCCTAAAATCGCTAACATGGCAATCCAATTAGCTCAGGTCGTCCTAGGTGGCATGGCCACTATGGACAGGCATCGCTGATATGGACCATTTCTACAATTTTTTCCTTTTTTCCTTATTTTCCCCCACCGACCACTGGCCTTTGGTGAGGACTGGGCGAGGGTCTCCTCGCTGGTGGCCTCGCTGACCTTTGGCGATGGCAAGAGGCAACCTGGCCCAGCCCTCACCAACGAGGAGGGTCGACCTTACTAAAGCCCTCGCCAGCAATTGCGAGGGAAATAATAAAAAAGAAAAAGAAAATAAAAAAATCTAAACAAATTGCAAAAATCGTCCGTGTCACTGGCGACCATCCATGTAGGACGACCGGCGCTAAGTCACATCAACGATTTCCGCCCAAAATTAGCCGAAAAAACTAAATTGGCAAATTGTAAAAATATTTAGGACTAAATCAGCAAATCATCAAAAGGTTTTGAATTCAACTGGCACAATTGAAAACTTTATGACTAAATTAGCCAAATTAAAAGATTTAAAACTAAATTGGCATAAGTGCAATAGATTTAAGACTTTTACGGTAATTTCCCTCTTGGAAAAAGCATATCAAAGAAGAAACTTCAATGGACACTGTTGAAAGGAATATCCAACCAAAATGAGTTGACGATTCGGCTCCTAGAGAACCTTTACGCCCGAACAATCTCAATCACCTTGGTTACCCCTATTAGTTTTAGACTCTGTTCTTACAAAAATTTATCTCCTTTTTTTCCCTATAAGTTAGTCGATTGAACAATGCATGATGACCTTGCAGGCGGACTAGGCCCGCTTACAAGCCCTTCAAAAGTACGTACATGTCATCTGCAAATTGAATTGCACGGAGCTCTTTCTAGCCTCGAACCCGGAGGTGGGATTTGATCCATGATCCCCGCTGAGGCAAGCCACAGTAGTCTTTGTTTTGTCAACGGATCCACCTAATCAGAGAGATGCTCGTCGTCGAACGACAGTCAAAATTTGGTTAATTCGCAGGATTCGTGGTATTGATCCACGAAAACCATAGCAAACCAACTCCCTGATCTCGAAGAATTCATTTAGTATAAGCTAATCGAATGAAACAAAACAACCAAGGATTGGCAAAATATTGTAGTCTTGGATAAGTGGAAGAGAGAGAGAGAGACATGAGTCACAATGATCTAGACAGAAACCACAAATTCACGGCATGAACTTGTTGACAATCGAATTTCGTTAGCGAGGTTCTGATACAGCGATTAGATTATAGTGACAAAATAGCGAGGTTCTGATTCAGCGAGTAGCTTACAGTGACAAGACACGCCAACATGATCCGTCTCCAAGGACCTTGCAGAAGGAGAACAGACTTCACCTGACAACTGAATAATCTCCAACCGTGATGGGGAGGGGAGCAATCTCCATCCTACTATGACCTACTTGTTATGCAACCCAAGCATACAGCCTGAAAAACGCCGACACGCCAATGAGTTACACAATAAGTTACGCATTCATCAAGTAGCTACACAGTAGGCATCTCTGTGGAAAGTTAAAATAGCAACTTCATGATACGACACCACGCATGCTAAAAAGGATAGGCAAAGATAAGCCGACTGAATCAGGAAATTAGTAACAACAAGTCTTAGAGTGTTTAAATCAAGATGAGAGTGGAAAATGCTTTGTACGCAGGATAACTGACAACAATAGCACTGGATGAAGGATGTCAGCCAGCTTCATCCTCTTAGTTCTAACAATTTGTCCGAAGTATTCATCCATGGTAATGCTAATGTTAGGCAGGATGGTGACAGCACTTAGTTAAGCAGCTCTCCCACGTTGCAAGGCCTTTCTGATGTGTATATCATGCTTGATTTACCAGGACGAAAGGACAGACAAATTACAAAGGATCTTGGTAAGAAATCTTGTGGGCACATGTACTGCGGTATTATGCTGGATTGATGGCGTAATGGTGTAATCAAAATGAAAAGCTTCTTGATTAATTTTATCAGCCACCAAAATGAAATCTCAGCAATCTCATCAGGACTCATCAGCCTTTCCCAAACTTACAAAAACAGTATGAAATTATCGATCTAGTGTCCAGTATGGGATAGCAGATGCCGCAAAGGCAATGGAGAACAGATTTTGAAAGAGCAAGAACATCAATCAAACTACATCATTTGAGAATGCATGTGCCTCAACAGACAACACTAAGAATTCCAAACTCTCAAAGGGCCCAACATCTAAACAGTGGCTGGAGGAAAAACATTCGATCCATCTGGCGATAACCAAATGCTTTGGACTCGATAAGCAATGCCATTTTTCAGGACATGAATTGCCAAAGCTGACTTGAGCAGCTGGAGAATATAATGGTACTTATAGACCAAGCAGGTTCATTTTATGTGGCACAGAGCTGCTGACTTTTGACAAGATAACCATATATACTGAAAAGAGGAGGCTAAGCACGTGCTGGTAGAAAGCTACAGTGGCTTAGCCATGCATTTAAACAAAGAGCAGTCGACACTTCCAAGCTATCAACTTTAGTTACAAGACTCCCTGAATAAATAGCAAATCACTTGTGAATGGATTGGACCGGCAAAAGATTATCTACAAATTGAATGTTCAAGGAGGCCAATTTAATCCTACCCCAAAACCCACGAATGAGAAGAGAGAGTGGTACATCTGACAGGTTGAGATTGCCAAACATGAGACAGGACAACATGACATTCAAAGAGGTTAGGGAATGAGTCCTCTGACAGGGTTGGAGAGAACTCATAGAACACAAAGTCTCATCACCCTGCGGTTATCATCAGTGACAAATGCTATTATCCACAGTCTTGGGATGTTCAAAGAGAGCTCTCACTGTGCCATTTGAAAAAACAAAAAGGCCACCTTCGGTAAGTAGCTAGAATAGTTAGCCAATTATAATTCTCAAGGTAGGATTGGCATTGCGTAATTCTGGGATAAGTAGATCACGGATAATAACAACAACCCATGAAAGCGAGCTTCAAATCACTTGAACTTATATATAACCCAACTAGCATGAAAGAGAAATTTCAGAACTCAAATTTCCAAGCCCTACATTTCATTTCAACTTCGAAGAGCATTTCATTTAGGCACCGAACAACCTAAACTGTTCATCTAGACAGAACCCTCGTGCTCAGCAACTCCTAACTCCTAAGCATAGAACCATCTGTGACCAGACCATTGACTACTTACTGAGAGAGAGAGAGAGATTTTTCACACCTCAAACTTTCAAAAGCTGCATTTTGTTTGAAAACGAGATAGCAATCCAATCCGGCTGCGCTGCACACCACTGCAACTGGTTTATCTCAGACCCAGCAGAGTACATGGACATCGGGTCAATCCCATTGGGCCCAGCAACGGTGGGCAACTCCCAAATGAGGGCCTGAGAGTCATCCCCGGCGGAACAAATGTGCCTACTACTCTGTGGCGCCCAGGCAATCGCATTAACGCTTGCCCGATGCCGCTCGAGCTCTGCGACTGGCATCGCCGGCGACCTTATGTCCAAGATCACGACTTTATTGCTGTCCATCAAGATAGTGGCCATGTATCTCAAGTCCTGCTTGTTCCAAGCCAGTCTGAGCAACGGAGTATCGGGTTGAGGGCTCTCGTAAATGATCGTGGAATGCTCCTTGTCTCTCAAATCGAAGATCCGCACCGACCCATCAGCGGAAACAGAAGCGAAAACCCTAGCTTCGCCCCAGGCAATGTCGTACACCTCCTTGTCGTGGGCGATCAGCTGCGTCTCGACCGCGTTCTTCTCGATGTCCCAGATCGTGCATGTGGTGTCGATGCTACACGTGCCGATCCTCTTGGGCTCAATCTCGTTCCAGTCGAACGACGTTAGTGGGGCGCAGAATTCGCTCGTCTTGCTGTTGTTGAGGACCACGACGGGCTCGATCGAGTTCTCTCGGACCTCCCAGAGGCGGAGATAGTCGCCGGAGGAGGCCAGGAGGTCCGATTTCGAGGGGTTGCTGGAGAGGGGGTGGAACATGAGCTTGGTGGGCGGGTAGGGGTGGTCGAAGGAGAGTCCCGGGTGGGTCTTGATGGAGAGCGAGTCCGGGTCGAAGGAGACGACGTCGACCCGGTTGGTGTACTCGTCGAGGAAGCTCCCGACGGCGATGCGGTGGTGGTGGTGGCGGGAGGGGGAGGAGGATACGGCCATGGCGTAGAGAGGGTGGGGGGACTCGTGGGTCACGGAGTTCTCGGATCTCAGGTGGTGGGATTCTTGAGTCGAGTTCTCCATTTCCAGATTTTCTCGGGAAAGAGAGGGGAAGTGGAGAGGGGCTAAAACTGGGGTTGGGGTCGGGGCCGGGGTCCTGGGATATCTTTTCCCGGGAAAATGGACGATGTGGGTTTTGGGACTGCACGGGGGGAAGTATTTAGGGCGATGTCGTTTTGGCACGACGGGAAGAATGAAACGGCGGCGTCCTTCATCTAACTTTGTCGTTGGGGATGGGTTGAACGGGGAGCGGTCATCTAACTTTGACTAGTAGGAGGGAAGGGGTGTGCCACGTGAGTTTGACCGAGACCGAGACAGACACGCGTGGCATGACTTGGTCGACCTTTTCTCCCGGGACAGACGGAGACAGGACGGACACATTGTTTGACCGGTCTCGGCTCGTGGCAAACAAGGAGCAAGCCCGTGCACGTGCAAGAAAGACGGAAACATCGTTTTGAAAGGGTCAACATGCCATCTCTAAAAGTGTCCACAGGAGAGAGCACGACGTAACTACGGTTCGAGCGTAATCTTAACTACGGGTAGACATGATCGGCGGGCGGCTGATGACCGACTCGGGTGAGTTCGACTCGCTCACATGAACTTGAACTCGGTGTAATCATTGTTCTTTGAGATATATTCACAATAAATTTTAAAACTTATTAAAAAGGTACCTTTAAATTTTAGAATTTAAATATATTTTTCTTATAAGTTTTAGAATTTACTGTGAACATAGTACTTTTTCCTAGTGGGAGAGAGAGATAGGGAGAGAGAAAGAAACTAGTTTGATTAGTCAAAGGATGAGTTCATGGTTTGACTGGGCTGACATGACTCGGGCCGGGCCCAGATCTTACGGTAATGGAAAGTGGGTCGTAAAGCCGGCCCCTTTGTAACTTCCAACTATTTAACTACAAGATGTTTGTGGACCCAATGATGAACTCGGAGTCTCAAAGTTCCATCTATGAAACCTGAACTTGTCCGAATGGTTGGTGTTACCAGGCATCGAACCATCAGCACGGCCCAACCTGAACGCTACTAGATATTAGTTCTTTAAGTGCCAAGATGGGCCCCACTTGCCTGAAGCATCCGAAAGCTAAGAAATTCAAGATCTTCTGCAAAAACTGAAAAAGGGATTATAATCCGACCAATAAACATTAATTGTCCAGATTTGGATTGAGATAGGATATGATAAAGTAGGATTTGAAAGCTTTCGAATATCCTCTTAATCGTAGAAAATCCCATCATATGTTTTAGTGCAATCAAGGATACGAAGGAAAATTCTCATGTCAATGAGTTCTTGCCTCAATCCCGCCACTTCCATTCGAAAAAATGGCTGCTTCCCCAAAAATCCCTCCAAATTCAGAGTTCGACCCTCCTTGTTTGGCTTTTCAACACTATAAATCCCCACAAATCGCTCAAATTTTGTATCTCTCCAATCTTGATTCCACCTACTCTCAATCGCGAATTTAAGTTCTGATCTCGTCTGATTGTCACAAAGAGTTAGCAAAGATAAGTCCAAATGACATCGAGATAACAGCTGGATCCAAATCGTAAAGCGGTAATGAACAATTGACCGAATGAACCACAAAGGGCAAATCAACATTGATATATCCAAGGGAGGAATTACCCAAAAAAAAATTATAAACCTATTGCAATCGTGTTAATTTGCTCATAAACTTTTTTTTTGGCCAATTGAGTCATAAACCTTTTCCATTTGTGTCAATTCAGTCTATTCTATCAACTTTGGCCGGCCAACATTGACGTAGACATTTTTTTCAATAACATTGTAATATTTTATGAATTTTTTTCTTTTCTTTACTTTTTTTTTTTTTTTTCAACTTAGGGCTGACGAGGGTCGACAGGCAAGGGTTAGGACACCCTTGCCAGATCTTGGCCATGCAAGGGTGTTGAGGCACTTGCTGGCCCTAAGTTAAAAAAAAAAAAAAGTAAAGAAAAGAAAAGAATTAAAAAAATAAAAAAAAATATTATGAAAAATGTCCACGTCAATGTCGGCTAGCCAAAATTGTTTGTATGGACTGAATTGGCACAAATGCAAAAGATTTAGGGCTCGATTGGCAAAAAAAAGTTTATGATTGAATTAGCACAATTGCAATAGGTTTAGTATCATTTTTGGTTATCCCCATATCCAAGAAAAACGCTAAATCTGTTCACCAAAACTCGTTGTTGCTGGGAGTATTTGAGGATGTCAATTGGCTTCGATTTCTCCTACTTCACTTTTCTCACGTTCAAGATTCTCTTCTTCACCATTGCTGCGAATTCACACGAAACAATCCATTCAGTTTGCTTTTGGGAAACACAGAGAGCAAGGGAGCGAGCAAGACCTAAAAATTGAAGGAATCGAGTAAATGATAGCAATACTAAAAACGTACTGGGTTTATCCAATTCGGATTTTTTCCATCTCCTGTCCCAGATTTCTTATCCGGCATTTTACTTGGGTATATCCGAATTCATCCGATGTCGCCAAACACTGGATAAGACAACAAACTATCCTATCCGCACGACTAAATACAGCCTAAGGGTTTCGGTATCAACTAGGTAATGAATGTATCATTCTTGAAATCTCGTGGCCTCCTTATGATTTGCTTGAAATGGTCAACAAAAATTGACTCTTCATATCTCAGCACTTTGGTATTGATCCATTGGCAACCCATATATGATTAAACAAGCCGTCTTGCTAGACTACAACCCAAAATATGTGAGGCTTATCACAATATGTAGCATTAACCCTAGACCAAGCATCGATCTTGACTCGGCATATTTTAAGTCAATGCCCACTGACGCTCTCCCATCATTGATGCGGATGAACCACAGAAACATGTGGCTATCGTCGCTCGCATCCACCGTCCGATCACATACAGGAAAGCGCGAAAAAGTGATATGAGGTCCGAGATTGATGAGCCTATAAAGTCGAGATTGACTACGAATTCTTTGCTTGCATCATGGCTCGAAGGCGGAAAGAGGACGGAAACCTCGAGGCCCTCATCTTGTTACATGTGGGGGATGAAGTCGGAGGAGGTCGGCGAGATGTGAACGGGTAGAAAGCGGGTCTAAGTCAGCTACTGAGTACAAATGACAAGTGACCAAGTTGCATCATCTGATGGCCTTTGTGGCTGTGGGATAGGCTCAAATGGGACATGAGATAAGGTAAGTTCCGCGTTTTCTACACGGTTGTCTCTTGGCCCATCCTGAAGCAAAAGCTCATCATGCGATCCTTCCTTCGACAGGAGTGAACGCAGAATGGGACGGTGTGAAAACAGGGGCCGAGTGACGGTGATCGGCGGGTAGGGTCAAGAGAAGTAATTTTCACGGCATCGATGCCGACTTGATGCGGCGTGATGAATGTGACTAGAAATATAATTAGAGTATATGACAGATAGTTTATCTTGTTAGACAGTTCACAAAAAATATCTCCATTGAATTAGGCCTTTCGTCCCGAAAATAGAAAACATCGGGTGGATCGGCTGTCGGATTTTTTATTTTTCAGTTCATTTACTTAACCAATTTTGATAAATTGTTTCGAATTGTCATTAAGCTTTTCTTTTTTTTATGATTGAGGATTCCTTATAGTAGAATTTAGTTAATTTATTTAATTTACCAAAGAGGCCCCTTGCTTTTAATTTTTTGAGCTTCTCAATAAAACTAACATAAGATATTAATTATTTTGAAGGTGTGATATGTGAGATAATCATAAAAAAGTATTTTCAAGGTCATATAACAAAGTAAATATTACAATTTGAATAAGAGAGGTAGAAAAAAAAAACAATTGCACGTTATAACACGATATGGATTGATCAAAGGAACGACTCTTCTTGACACCATTATATTAGTGTAAATTATGAGACCGAAAGCATGAGATAATCATAAGAATGTAATTATTAATTGTTTGTTATAACAAAATTGTGGAAAAAAAAAATTATGTGGCAAAGCGCGGGTATTTGATTAGTTCCTTCCAAATCTGAGGTAGCAATATGCTCACCTCATCACCCCAAGTAGAAAATTTAGTTAAATTACTACCAAGAAAAAAAAAAATTGTAAGGTATGCCTGGTAATTCAATTTGGTGCCATCTCAAAAAACAAAAAATCCAGAAAGTCAGTACAATGTTATCGTATTGAATATTCACATGAAATAAGATTACTTTATCAGATATAATATATTATTTCGACACTGTCCTGTGAATGCTATTTAAAGAATGTAGTGAGTATTTGAAGGTTTTACTTTTGAAAAGTATTAGGTGAGTGAAGTATGTAGATCAAAATGCATCTCCCTGTAAATCTGATAGAACCGGTCATGTTTATTAGGATTTTGTTCACAAGCGCTTGTTTAAATATTGAAAATATGTTATTTCAAAGATATTATTTTCCTCGTGTTGTGCATCTTTAGTGCATGAAAATTAAAACATTTCTTTTAGTAAGTATGGTTAATAACTGTCTGAGAGACACTAGATAACAATACCCTATCTATATTGACATGTAATGTGACATCCGAAATATTCATACATCAATTAATAGTATGTAGGAAATTAAAGCAATAATGTGGAAATTCTAGTTGGATGATTAATGTGGTAGTAACGGAAAGCCCGAGTTGTATTTTTCGTGTCCGTAATTTTTGACAAATGATTCCTTCAGGGTAGAATTGCTGGATATTTGTTCTTGGGTTGATTATCTAGAGTGGCAATGAAGCACGTATTGCCACATTGGTTGTTAACAAAGACTAATACTCTTCGAAATTACCTTTCGATCGAGTATTAAGTTAGAAATTTACTGAGTTGTGATTTTCCTTGTGTTTAGTAATTTTTACAAAATGATTTATCGGATTTAAAATATTTTTCAAATTTATCGATGTTCAAAACGGACACTGATTTCCTTGTTTACAAATTGGTTTAGTTGATAACTTGGCAATTTATCAAATATCTACTTTGGAACCATATAATTGAGCCATTTATCTCTCTTTAAATTGTACCACCTCCTTTACTTTTCACCAATTGTTTTAAACCACACGTTCTTGGTGACATAGAGCTTAATCTAGCCATGATATTATGTATTACATCGCCTCTTTTTATTTTAGTCAATTAATGCTCTTGGTGATTCACTCTTTTACTTGGCTGAAATAGGAGCTCTTTCTCATTTTTAAATCAAAATACCTCTTCCTGGCTACTCTTATTAGGGCCACTTGTAGCTTTTGGGTTAGAACACCTACCTCTCTTCTTTTACACCTAATGTTTTTAACCCAAGACCATCATTACTTTAACCTTAATTATTTGCTCAAGTAAACCAAATGTAGCCATGTATTATATTTTTCATCACACTTCCTCCAATTCTTCCCAAGTGTCTTTTTAAACTCAAAGTCATCGCTATTTTAACCTTGAATAACCAATCTTCTCCCTTGATAACTCGTGTAGTTAATAAATACATTCCCCTTTTCATGACCATAAATGAGATATTTGGAAGCCTTCAAGCTTAAAGTGAAAGTCCTTACTTCATTAACTTCCAACTTCCAACTTCCAACTTCCAACTTTTCCTCAACTTTCGTTTCCAAATCTTTTGAGTAAAGATGAGGGTCTCACACCTGTGTTATTAAAGCTCTTATCTCGATATTTCAAGTGTTTGTAAGGTAAACTTTTGGGCTTCATCTTCTTTTTATCATATTAGTTTTGTTCTTTAAAAAGATTGGGAATTGTTAATTTATGATCTCGATTATTTTGTTTTGAAGGTAATAAAAAATAGAACGATCTACTTGGTATTCTTGACTTAGTTGTTTGATGGTTGTTAATTTTAGTTTGAACTTGGAGATTAAATGTGAGAGAGTTATAACGATTGCGTGATGAATCATTGTGATCGTTTAATTTAAATCGATGAGTTTCTATATTTTGAGGCCGTGATTAATCAACTTTCATGAGATTTGATAGTGTAAAAAGTGACAATGATGAGATTAAACTAGGAAGTGATATAGTTACCGATTTACTAACTGAGTGTTGTTGATTATTTGTGTTAAATATGTCTTGAATTTTATGTACCCGGTTGGGTTTACGACCCGACATATTTTTTGTGCGACTCGAAAAGTGGAGATTTGGTTTGTGACGCGGAGAGTTGGGCCGATAGGCCTAACATGGAGCAAGCAAACAAATTTCTGTGGCGGTACGATATATCTCGCGGGAGACCTTTTCCCTTTTTCATCTAATTTGTGTTTATACTTTTTTTTGAAACATCTTCTTTAGTTCTATTAAAGTGGCTATATTTATCAAAACACTAACAGATTTTTTTTGTGTAATAATATTATTGGTATTTATCTTTTTCATTACTAGTATTTTACTTAATTTAGTTTAATTCCAGTATCTTTATTTTTTTTTTTCAATTTTCACAACAATTAAGGTTAAAACAAAAATTTCTTAAAAAATTAGCTGAAAATGTGCCTTTACCGTATAAATATAATGTAAATTGCATATGTTAACGAAAAAAATAATGAATAGTTAAAGGCTATAACAAATTAAAAGTTTAGAGAGCATTATATAACAGTTGAATGTTCGGGAGAAGGGGTAAAGCTTAGGGGAGTTCTGCATAGTTTTCCCCAAGAAAAACTTTGCAAAATGTTGGGAGATGGCAATATGCTGATGAACTTCACCATCTTTGTATTTCCTTTAATAACATACGAGCTCCTTCATCTTATTTAAAGATTACGAAGATACTGCAAGGGGTGGCTTGTCCGCACAGCACATTAATTGTAACGCAAACTGCAGAGTGAAGGTCTGGGGGTAAAAAGAAAAAAATTGATGCAATGAAGTTCATCTCTATTTTATACGGGTGATTTGAAGCGGTGCACCTTTTACACTCCCTTCCGACTCTGATAATATGTTAGATATTTTAATAGAAAGATTTGAACTTAGGATTTCCTATTCCGATATTATGATTTTGTATGACCACTTCTTATTGTTTTAAAAGCATAAGCTAATAAGTGGAGAGAGACTACATGGATACAAATGGCATATATGACTCGTTGCCAAACATTGTTGGACAATATTTTAATAGTTTCGCTGCAATAAATAGATCCAAATGGTCCAATCAAGTGCCGCCAAATATATCAACTATGTGTTTAAAGCGATTTTAAAAATACTAAAATGATAGAAACTACAAAGAATCGACATTCAAAAGTAATGTAAAATCTTTTGTCACTTAATAGAATTTGGAATATGTTCATGATAAGTTCTAAAACTTGTCACAAAAGTGCATTCGAGTCCTAAAATTTTTAAAAAGTGCAATCAAATCCTAAAACGTGTCATATTGGTTAAATCAAGTCATAAAACTTGTCATATTGGTCAAATTAAGTCATTTCTTAAAGTTGAATTTTTTGAAAGTTTTAAGATTTATTTGCACTTTTGTGACAAGTTTTAGAATTTGTTTGAACCTTTTGCAAATTTTCGGACTCAAATGCACTTTCCTTACAAGTTTTAGTATTTGTTTGAACTTTTTGCAAGTTTGAGAACTCAATCGTATTTTCTTTATAAGTTTTAGGATTTATTGTGAACATATCCCATAGAAATTCAATTAACAGTCCTTAGTGATGGCAAAAGAGTCTCTGCATTCACACTCCGAGAAGAGATTAATTTTCGTATCTGTGGTCCGAGGAGTCGCATCTGTTGATGATCATGCAGCGCCGTGCTTCGATTAGTAATTTAGGATCTCTCCATTCCATTTTTCAGTGAGAATTAGTCGGACCCTCCCTTTATTAACCCTAACGTTGCATACAAGAGGTATAACGAAGAAGAATCTCAAAGCAGCTTTTTGTTAATATATCAAGGCAAAGGAAATCGTCCGGAGCTGAGCAGAAGCTGCTGTACATAACCTAAAAAATACGGGAGTACTGTCCGAGTGGGGGTAAAACTGGTGGCCGCGATAAAAGAACGCCGCTGGAGGACACAGATCGAGCTGCGTTTTCGTTGACTTGACTCGTCACAGTCTTCCCATTTACTCGGTCTTGGACCTCACCCCTTCTTTAAATGAGTCCTCATCTTCCTCGAAGTTGCTTGCCAGCGTGAGACGGAGCGGAAGAGAGGGTTGAAGCTTCGCGGTCTCACTCCCCACCCCCGAAATCACGCAGCTTCTCTCTCTCTTTCGTCATCTTTTCCAGGACCTTTCGCTGTCCTTTTCCCTCCTCCGACAAGAAGCCCCGAATGGACACCAAGGTCATATCCTCCGGGAAGCGGTACACCTCCCTGCCGGAGAGCTACATCCGGCCCGAATCCGACCGCCCGAAGCTCTCCGAGGTCTCCACCTGCGAGAACGTCCCCGTCATCGACTTGGGCTGCGCCAACCGAGCCCAAATCGTCGAGGCCATCGCTTATGCTTGCTCCGTCTTCGGCTTCTTCCAGGTGATTTTCCCAAGAACACGAATTCAAGAACTAATTTACTGGTTTGCTAGTTTGGGATCTGTTGGCTAATTTAGCTGGTAATATGTGGTCGGGTCCTTGTTTTTTCCGAAGGTTGTGAACCACGGGGTGTCGGAGGAGGCGGTGGGGGATATGCTGCGAGTGGCGACGGAGTTCTTCGGCTTGCCGGTGGAGGAGAAGCTGAAGCTCTACTCGGACGACCCTTCCAAGACAATGAGACTGTCCACGAGCTTCAACGTCAACAAAGAGAAGGTCCACAACTGGCGAGACTACCTGAGGCTCCATTGTCATCCCCTCGAGAAGTACGTCCCGGAATGGCCTTCGAACCCCTCTTCATTCAAGTACGCTCTCTCTCTCTCTCTCTCTTCGATCGAGCCAAAGCTTTCATGAACAGAGAACTTGGTATAAAAAAAGATTTAGATTAGCACTAATTGAAATGGGCGTTTCCAATAAATGATTAAGCACCCTCATCATGCACGTCGGCTGTTGACTTTCGCTGTCCGGAAAGAAATATTTTAGAGATCATTGATGTGTTCTTCCCCTTTACATTTGTTTTAACAAACCTTTAATCATCACAAGAAAGAGGTGGGAAGTGGAGAGCGTCTTGTCTTTGAGCTTAGGTCATCTCATAAGCCTTTCTATGTTATGGACGAGGCCTGTGAGACATCTAGGGTTTTTAGCTTTCCTAGAACGTGTGAATCTAGGTTTAGATGTCTTTTTCATCTTTATCCTTAAACATACGAAGTGTCCCGGCACGTGTCGACAGTAGTGAGACCAGCCGCCAAATAACTGGATACCTTAAAAAAAATCCGTTGTCATGCTGATTCGCATGGATTGTACTGTTCATAACCTCCATAAGTGGTCCTACCCAACTGATACCACGTGGATCTCACATTTAAAAAAATGGAATGATTTATCCGCGACGAATAAAATATGTTTAGGCTAGAAGCTGTCGGATCTAGCACCTAGGTTTTGCTTTGGCAACAAATTCTTCCTGGGAGAAGAACTAAGTTCAACCTTCACATGGTTCGGAAAGTTGTTCCTCCATGGAGATTCATCTTTGAACTGGACAAGCTGTTGAAAAGCCAAGATCTCCTGTACGCAAAATCCATCTCCCCTTTCAAAAGTGCCGAAAGCGGCCGAACGCCGCAGTAAATGGGGCTTTGATCGGTGGGGCCCAGCGATAACATGGGATTCGGGAAAAGAGGAGGTACCATATATGTCTTTATTCTAATGCCATTCCATATGTTTTTAGTGTTGTCTCGTTAGGGAAGACTTCACACCTTTTCATATAAAGCCAAAGGCTTAGTTAAAAAAAAGTCAACATTTTTTTTTTAAACTTTAGATTGAATTTCAATATTCTGTTTTGAATTTTTTGTTTAAAAAAATCATGAATTTTTACTATGGAAACAAGTTTGCTATAGAGCCCAAAAATTGCCACAAATTTCTTCAAGAGATAACATGAGGAGGTCATATAGAGGCAAGGGTGTTGATGAATACCCCAGTTCTGATAATAAATCTCTAACCGACCTCGATGTTAATAATTTTAAAGAAATCAATAGCGATTTTTGGACGTATGGGCAGATTCAGAGACTAGATTGAAAGTCGGAGATTTCTTTTTCCGAGATCAAAAGAGAAAAAGATTGAGGCAAAATTGAAATGGGACATGAACTTGGAGATTTTATTTAGAGAATTAAGCCTAGGGGCCATAAGGCGATTGTCGATATTCCAGAGAAAACTACAAATGGTGAGTCGCGATGTTGAATTTCGTTTTCTTGCCCATTTGTGGCTTCGTGGAGTTTTAACTCTAGCTGCAGAAAGAATCGGAATCAATCGTGGGGTTGGGGCATGTGAACATGAAAGGACTAGTAGGGCTCTGCTGCATCCGGACAAAGATGACCGGAAGATGTCCTCATAAAAGTACCGTTCCTAGTTGTCCCCGGCGTCGGTGCATCCTGACCCACATGATAAATCAAACGTTTGGGGTTCGTCTCATGCTCTCTTTGCACATGCTCTTAGGTTTCGAATAGAAGAATTAACGTGGGTCAGAACAAGCTCGATCACGCGGCCACTTACATGATCTAATGGTTACGACGGGCGTTGGGCAAAACCCGAGCTCAAACGCGATGAGGTCGAGAAGGGTTTCTTTGTTCGGTTTTTGTCTTGATCCGATCCGTTTTCGACACCTTTGTCCATGCCAAACGGTGGAAAAGAGAAAGGTTCTCCGCTGTCGGTGCATCGGAAATAGGTTTTGGTTTCTACCAATGTTTAGTCAGAATTGGGGTTTTGGCGGAGGGGGAGGGTGGCGGGTGGGGACCGGTTCAACAGGAGATGATTCGATCTCCTTTGGCAGCATGTGCCGTCACTTAATAAAATCAGGCCTCGCGCCTCGCGAGGCAGGGTGACGTCAGGGAAGGCCGTGGCAGTGACATCACCCCGCGAAGTATATATATATATAGTCACCGCAATGGTTCCAGAAAACACGCAATGATGCTGGCGGAGGTGTTGGGCCGGGGGTGGTCGGTCGCGGGTGGGCCGAGGGACCGGTGGTGACCTCCGCGCCGCGTTGACGTCAGCGGAGCAAACCGCGTGATCCCCATTATTGGTGCGGTGGCGTGACGTGGCCGTTGGCGAGTCCCACTTGATCCTTCGAAAAACATATTAAAATGGATCTTCGTGAATCCTATGCAAATTAATATATAAATTATCAGTGCACAAATGCATAGATCAGAGGTTTTCACATGAGCATTATTAGTCAGTTTATTTCAGCTTAAATGAAAGAAAAAGAACATATAGTTTTTTTTTTAATGTTCGGGATTTTGGATGTTTTTCAGATTTCAAAGAATTATTTAAAAAAAATCATAAATAAATTCACGCATCGATATTATTATAATTATTTTCATTTTGTGAAGATTTCGAGCTTTCCGAACTTAAAAAAAAAAAAAAGGGTTGAAGAACACTAGTTGCAAGATCATGAAAAGGCTAAACAGAAATGCCAATCTAGATGGACCTGGAGACAGTGACGGGAATACATAAGTGGTCGAGAGAGTGAATGAAAGTAAATTAGAAATCGGAAGAGCATGTTGGGAGATTTCTCATTAGCTTAACGATCTTCGATTACATTTATAAAAAAAAAAAACACAATTTTTGTAGTGAAATTAATTAGCAAGATGCACCTGCATTGCACGGGTCTAAGACTATGCATTATTCTAAATGCGGTGGCATTGACAGGGATGTTGTGAGTAATTACTGCAAGGAAGTGAGAGCTCTAGGATACAGAATTGAGGAACTGATATCGGAGAGCTTGGGCCTGGAAAGCCGTCGCGTGCCCGGGGTGCTGGGCGAGCAAGGACAGCACATGGCCGTGAACTTCTACCCGCCGTGTCCCGAGCCGGAGCTTACCTATGGACTCCCAGGCCACACGGACCCGAATGCGCTCACCATCCTCCTCCAGGACTTGCAGGTCATGGGCCTTCAGGTCCTCAAGGACGGCAAGTGGCTCGCTGTCCAGCCCATCCCCGACGCCTTCGTCATCAACATCGGTGATCAACTGCAGGTAATGGGTCAATTTCTCATTGCCTGCTGCGAGCTTGGCATGAAAGCGATGAAATCTAGACAGAATTTTGAACTTCCAACAATGAAAAAGATTAAACGAAGTTGTTTTACTATCCTGAACTATTATATGTTGGAATAGGAGCCTCAAATTAGTATGTTTTGCTTAGAGTCGAGGATCAAAAGTCACATAATTTTTTGTCAATACTGCAAATAGTTGCTCTGTCATAAGAATCCAGGCATAAAGAGACGTCGGTTTCAGGCATTGAGTAACGGGAAGTACAAAAGCGTGTGGCACCGGGCGATCGTCAATGCGGACAAGCCGAGGATGTCGATTGCCTCATTCCTCTGCCCGTGTGACGACGCACTGATCAGCCCGCCAGAATCACTGGTGGAAGAGGGATCTGTAGCTGTGTACAAGGACTTCACATATGCAGAATATTACAGTAAGTTCTGGAGCCGGAATCTGGATCAAGAACACTGCCTGGAGCTTTTCAAGAACTCGCGCAATTCGGCAGGAAGCGACACATCATCCTCCATTCGTGGAACAGGTTGACTCCACGGACTCTCCTTGCAGTTTGGTGGAATTTGACAAAGACGTCTTGCTTCTCAAAATATCTTCTGCACCATCTGTCAAAGGAGGAGGTCGGTCCTTAAGTCTAAAAAAAGTCTTTGGCTTCTTGATGCCGAGAATGTTGGCCCCTTGTGTGTAAGCTTTATTTCCGGTTTGGACACAAAAATGGATAGACACTCTCGATCGACTTCCTCCTTTGCCGGTGGGGTGTAGCGAAGATTTTGAAAAACACGGCGTGTCTATTGAATTCCACTAAAGTCCGGAGAATGCTCGTGAAGGTTTCCCTAGTCGAATAATGAGATGCGGCTTATGTGATTCATCGTTCTTCCTTTTTGTATGTGATGGTTGGTGATTATAATTTTTTTGGGGCGAGAAACTGGCAATTGCAGCTAGCGTACTGTAGTTGAAGATACAGGGTGTTGTGTCCATGCTTATCCTTTGTACTGTGTTCATTTGTAAGGTGACATCTCTTGCGCGATCATTCTAACAATTTTAGTCCTCGTGCTATTCAGGGTCGGGTCGACACTCCCATCTGCTGTTAGCAGTGCCGCTTTGAATACGCATATCGCAAGGAAGTTGTTGAGATTGCAGTGTGAGAAGTCACTAGGCAAATGGATCATGGTACATTGGATGTCTGGACATTTTTCGCTAGAAAAATCGTTTTGTTGAACATCGAATTTGTCGAGCTTGATTTCATGGTTGTTCATTATTTGTCCTAGCCATGTATTGTTCTGTTTGTGCTGTTACTCAAGGACACATTCATTGGACTTGCTTGTTCTTGTTTCTCTGTGTTCTTCCCTTCTTGATATCCCATTGCTTCTGAGATGGGAATCTCTAAAGTGGCCATTTAGCTTCAAATTTTCGTACGTTCACCATTAATAAAGCATTGGCAAATATGATGTTGATCCTTCTGCTATCGCCGCTGCAATGATTCACAACGTATCGTCTCAATCCCTTCACCCCTTGCGAGAATCCTTATTTAGTGAGATCTTCCCTATCATTCAAAGTGATTCGCCAAAAAGTCACAATTTCATTTTTCAGGCACATCCGTATACTCCGTCTCATTACACATTCTGTAAAATCAATATGCAGACTCAAACTCCATTGACATAAAACAACAAATCTTGTAACTTCTCCTTGTCCCATCCCCAAGCATCATACAGTCACCTCCTTATTGTTTCCTTTTATGAAAAGAACTTAGTACGCCGAATCGGAAGCCCACCGCGAGAGAAGGGCTCATTTGCGATCTTTCAAATCCAAGAACCATTAACATCATCACCAAGAAGAGCAGTTCAAGCCGTCTTCAGAAACTCCATGACATAGGTGTTGAAAGCGCAACACATGACTTGGAAGCCCTGGAATCCCGCCCCTTTGGCCAACGCCTCGAACTCCTTCTCTGTCCTCTCTTTCCCGCCCGGGTTGTGGGCCAACATGATGCAGTCGATGTGGATCACACTCTTGGTCGCTAGGCTCGGGTCTGGGTACACAGGGAGTATGCACTCTGCAACGATCACCTTTCCGTTTTCAGGAAGCGCATCGTGGCAGTTTTTAAGGAACTTTACGCAATGCTCATCGCTCCAATCATGGCATATCCACTGCAAGAGAAGTAATGTGCTTTCTATGAAGCAATCTTGTACATACTCTAATCAGTAACAACTTTTTGGACTTGGCAAGAGACAAAATAAAGCAAAGAAAACAGCAACAAGCCTTGTTGGGTTTTTCCTGAAAATTTCCACTTCAGGAACAGAGAAATAAATCTGACCTTCATGAAAATGGCATCTCCCTTTGGAATGCTGACGAACATGTCGCCTCCAACGTGCTCGACACCTACGTTAGTGCCCACATTAGACTTTTCGGTGTTATTTTCAGCAAGGTGCTTCATATTAGTCAAGGGGCAATGAATTGAATGTGAGATGCGAAAATGTTCCTAGATCTTGGGTTGCTCATGTATCTAGGAAATGACAACTAATCTCGAAGAGCGAGCATGTGATAAACACTATATACCGGGAAGGGACGGAGCGTCTTCAATCACGTGAGGCAAGTCGAAGTTGATCCCTTTAATCGATGGGTATTTGGCAACGATCATGCTGAGCACGGCCCCGGTGCCGCCTCCGACATCAACCACCGACTTGAGGCCCTCGAAGCCCTTGTACGTTTCAAATATCTTCTTCATGGTAATGGTGGAGTGATCAGCCATTCCCCGGTTGAAGATCTTGTTGAATCGCGGGTCGGTGCCGTGATACTCGAACGCGGTCATCCCGTACGCCTTGTTGAACGGGATTCCGCCTTCAAGGACTGCATCTTTCAGGTAGTACCTGCGAGTTAAAAAGCAAACGGTCCAATTACATACTCAGGGAACAGAATAATGGGAAATTAATAAGTTCTTGAGCTATAAAACCTCGAAGGAGATTTCGGATGATTCAAACACTCAATTCACATCAACGCTCATAGCATTGGTCTTGATAAACCCCATTCTATTGCTTCTTCTAAACCAATAATGCCTACCCAGTTACTTCAATCTCTCGGACGATTCTTACAGTTCAACATCTTTGCGATTGTCAAGTTTTGACAGACATCAGCCATTCGCTCAGCCGATAATTATTTTCTTTGTTCAATATCCTCATATTTATTTTACAATTCCGTCCTCCTAGAGGTCAACGTAATCTTGGTCATCATGTACTCAGGTCGTAAGACTTCTGTGTAAATTTACCAATGGATGGAAAATTTATTTCAGGGGAAGATCGGGAAACCTGCTGTAGTCTCCTATGAACTAGAAACATTTGAAAATTTCTACCCAACAAAGCACGCAAAGTCTGTCCTTAACCAAGTGCCACTAACATGTCAAGCAATACTGAACCAACATAATCGTGCCCATCTTATTTATTATATCGGTACACATCAACCAAGAGCAACCCTCAATTTTCCGGCAAAAATTATCAGATCGAACTCGAAAACTTTGACGAAGCAAGCTTCTGGAACAGTCATCGAGGGTTAGGTACGGGGTTCCCATCAATGATCAGCCGAGTCGGATACCAAGACTCGAAAATTCTTACCAAGAAGGATGTGGTAATGACGTGATTGGGACCACCATATGCAATTATGCAGACCACATTTTAAAAACCACGAATTTTATATGATTGCTTCTCAGCAATGACTTCCTCCACTTGCTTCATTCAAGAAAATGCACACCGCTAAGGGATGATTTCGCTGCGTCGAACGATTGGCGGACAACGTGTTTTATCGTGGAAAACGATCTAAAGCCAAGCAAGACACAACCATGGACGACAAGAACAGCTTACCCGTTGCATTTATCTCAGTCAAAGAGAAGTAAAAGAGGGTGTGAGATTAGAACATTTTCTTGATCATGGGATTTGGTGAGATCTATGGCTAAGGAGAGGCGAAGAACCTAACATATTAAGTGGACCGATGGTAATCCTTGAACTTATGTTATATTGGATAGAGTAAATATGACGCGAAAACCTGTATTTTAAGTGGGAACAGACTATGAATCTCCCCGTTATTTATGTAGAATCCTAAGAGTCAATCTTCATATCGTTCTCTTTCCTTCCTTTAATGCGCGGCTACAGTTTACCATGTGCTTTAATTTATATATTTATTGTGTTGAACTGAACAATACCATAGAAAAAAAAGAGCCAACGGAAGGAAAAAACAAAAAATAAAAAGGTACCAGCTTTCCATGAGGACTTTGTCCTGGTTCATCAAGCTGAGTGGGGCAATGGAGACCCCATCCGCGTTCTTGACCAAGAACTTGCACACCGGAGCTAAACCGTAGAGCCGCTCGGCCTTGCCGTCGGGGAGGTCGCGGAGGGTGCACGTGAGCACGGAGTAGCTGGCCAGCAGCCGGAAGATCCGGTCGAGCATGACCGAGGCGTCAGGGTTCCGGGTCGGGAGCTGGGACGCGACTTCGGCCGGGGAGAGGTGAGCGCCCGGCCCGGCCTTGGCCACGATCTCGAGGAGGTCGAGCTCGATGGCGGCCTTGAGGACCATGGGGAGCACGGAGGCGCTCGCCAGCTGCATGGCGAAGAGGTTCGCCTCCTCGTCGGAGACTTGGGTGGGGGTCATCTGGGTCTCGGATCCGGTCGAACCCATTTCCTTCTCTCTCTCTTCTCCTCCTTCTTCCGCTTCTTCGACGAGAATTGAGCAAGGAACGCTGAGGAAAAGGAATGAAAAAGGAAGAGATGGGGCAAGAAGTGGCGAGGATTGAAGTGAGGTACGGTGGTGGGGGCGATATATATGGTACTTCGTGGTTCACCAACCCCTTAGAATATGTTGGACCCTACACCAGTATGTACATTCGTCCAGCATGCCATTGGCAGCAACCAGTGAACCTAAATTCATAGAGAAAAACTCTCTCTCTCTCTCTCTCTCTCTCTCGAGCGTTGACATCTGACCTTCCATGGGTTGCTTGTCGCTTTCCCACCAAATTAACCAGGCCTGAGAAAACTACTGAGCTTTGAGTCCGTGAGCTATATTTCCAAAATTCGATTGGATATACTGCTCCCAGAACGTTTTTTCTGAGCAATGATAAAGATGTTGGAAAATTATTAGATAATATGAAAAATAAAATTGTTGGAAATCTATTGGAAAAGATGGAAAAAATAAGACTAATTGTCTGAGGCGTGAAGTAGTATCCTTAAAAATAATTCTGCCCCTCAAAATACGAAACTCCGTGCAGTAGGCTCTAGTGGCTATTCTCCCAAGACACGACAAACCTTCTTCTTTATTCCACACAAAACAATATAAGGAACAAAAACAACGTTATGTGTATAACTTAGCAAAGAAAGGAAAGATGAAATGGAATGAGAGTGAAAAAAAATTCTCCTTTAATTTGGTTCATCATTTAAGATTGTGGTTTGACGTTCAATTTTATAGGCAAACGAATAAGAGAGTCGTTACGAAATAGTTATAAATTAATTGGGAATTAGAAATTTGAGGACCGTTATAAAGCCGTTATAAAATGATGGAGGGTATATGAATAAATAAATCAAACGTTACAAAGTTATTGCAAAATTATGGCTTTCATGGCTGTTATAATTTCTATCAGAGTCGTTTCTAAACCATTATAAAAACTTACAAGATCCATTATAAATTGACAACGGTAAAAAACGGTTCCAAAACCAATAACTTTCAATATTTCAAAACTTACTGGAATATACAACAAAAGATGCTTCGTGGATATAACTTTGTTTCGATCATACCTAATCGGGTTACTTACCTCGTAATCAATCAGTCGGGTTCAATCCCGGAACCGCCGTTGAGCGTGCATACCTTTCGCTAACGGCAATCCTAGTTTACTCATGGAAAGATAAGTTTTTATTCATTTGATGTCCACCCCAGTCGTGGCCAAAGACAGAAATTGTTTGCCCGCTACGAAACACGGTACGAATTCGCCCAATATCATTCTATCAAACTGACTTGAAGATTAACCAACACGAAAGCAGCAGTCGATTTTGAGAAAGACTAGGTTTAATTATCGGGACAATAATGAGAGACTCGGCCGATTGATGGTGATGCAAGTCTCCGACCCATTTCTCTCAAGTGTTCCAAAACGATATCTCCAACAACAATTATGGGAAGCCTACGACCCTTGGGACCATGATTGATCATCTTAGCGGTGTGTTAGGTAAGAGTGCGGTTTACAAGGACACCAGCAACTGTACTAATGACGATACGTGGAGTGCAATTTGTCAAGGTCGGGAGCACTTTCAATGCGGTTTTGTTTTTACACGGGGGAAAGAGATCGACATCTACCTAAGCAAGGCGAAAGGTCATTGTAACTTGGCCAAGTCGCAATCGAACATGACATGTTTGAATAGTCCCATCTTCTTCGAACGTCGGACTTGACAAAAGGGAAGACCCGCCTTCACAAATTTTTCCATTCTTAACTGCGGTGCGTGCTCTAATGTTCCCA
>BCNH02000001.1:15514671-15532933 GCA_001662345.2 Metrosideros polymorpha var. glaberrima
GAAACTTAATCAAGATCAACTGCAGATGATGTCGATCTTTGTAACTCATCAATGAAAAGTATGATTGGAGGGGATTTCCTCCGACCATAGTTGCAGGAAAATATGGCCCCATTTAGAAAATTGTTAATGCAATAATAAGAGTCATCAACTTATGTAAAAAATTTACATACCATATTGAAATTTATTGATTATCAATGCTTAAGTTTTGTTTGTTTTACGAAAAATGATGATTTGAAAAACATTTTCCTAAAAATGATCGTTTGAAATAATTAGTCTATGGTTATTACTTTTCATTATCGACAATAATTTATGTCTAAACCTTTTCATGGGTGATGAAATATTTTTCTGTTCATTCATTTTTTGTAGGCAAGATCAGCGATTATTTTTTGAAAAATGTTATTAAAATCATTCATTTTTTGCAAAACAAACGCATCTTTAGTTGATGATTTGGGTCACAAATCTGTGAACTTTTCGGAAGAGCGGAAACGGAATTCTCCTATGATGGTCTAAAGGAAGTTGAATTTCACATGACTCTGTCGTAGTATGAGGTGGAGGATTTTTTTTTTTTCCTTTCCAGAAAATCCAAGAAACCATGGCCCCAAATGTATCGCTCCTACATCTTATGGAAATTGGGATTTAGTACATGTTAGACATTACTTAGTAACGCCCAATTCTTTTGATAAGTCCCTCATCCCCTTCATCTAATGGAGCGTATACAAACCGGGATAGTTTCGGTTTGAACAACAATTTACTTCAAAATCTTAGACCCTAATTGATATTTTTCTTCATTCATATCTTTACTTAAATATATATATAAAAAAAACTCTATTTGGACAACAATTAATTCTCGTACGATTATATACCGATGAAGATTTCAAAGTCAGAGCATCAAATGGTACTGTAAAAACCAAAGAGAATCGGCACTTGCTCCCACGTGGAGCCTAGTATAGCAAGTTCTGACAATTTTCAGTCATATTAGGATCCAGACATGTTAGAAGCCAGGCATTACTTTTTTAATTGGGCATCATTCTCGTGGCATTATAGGGTCGTATCTTTTTTCTTTTAATTATATATATTATATATTTTTTGTGGTTGTTGACTCCAATTAGTGTTAAGAATGATTCGCATCATCCTTCAGGACATCACTCTCTCGTTTTGAATAATTTCATTTGTTTCCCCTAAAGAAATGCCTTTTCACCTCGTTGCATCGCAGGAAGTGAATTCGACATCCTCCATTCTGAGTTTTCAAGACTGGTTTCAATACGGCGAAGGAAACATTTTCACCGGCCATGAAGTTGTAATCTGATACGAAGTCGCAGTACTATTTATGTTGCTCGGTGCAAAGAGGAACAATGTCAGTTTGCTGATCACTTCGAAAGATGGATCGCAAGATCTTGTGAATGATGATGCTCTTTACACAATGCCTGAAGGAGCACCGTGGTGTTCTAATTAGATAATTCACGAGATTAAAGTTTTCCTATTCTTATTTGAGCGAGTATATTGAAATTTATTCGGTAGTTGGAAAGAGGAATGAAAATCGAACTAGGTAGCTTCAGTAGCGCCATCATTTCTCCAGTTAAATTGATTTCAACTCTCGTATTTATGTTAGGGTTTCTTTAATTTTTAATCTATGCGGGCATGAGAATATTCAAGAGGATTAGAAAAGGGAATGAAGGGGCATGAAAGTTAGTGGGATAACATCCTCCACCTACTCCAGATGGAGACGGGCGATGACAGCCAATTGGCGACCTGCGCGGTACGATAGCGACTTTCGATCCGGATCTTGTTCTCGAATTTCTATTTGATTTTGAGAGCCAAAATGTAAACCCCTCTTCACCAACTTTCCCACCAAACGCCATCATGCATTCTTATCCATGTTCTCTGAGGTGGCGGAGGAGATCATCGTCGGTCGTGCTCGGGCACGACCGTCACCACGAAACAATTTAAAAGTCAGGGTGAATACAATGTCAAGTCAACTGTTCCTTTCTCTTAGGAGACCCCAATTCGTAGATAACATATCATACTCTCCAAAAGAATTGACGGGCACCCAGTTTCTTATTTTCCTGTAAAAACAAAACTAGGAACACATCCGATTTTCCCGATGTTGTGCATATGTGTTCTTCTTGCTAGACTAGGATGAATTGTTCTGCTTCTTAGGATGTTCTTTATGCAGAAATGACGGTAAAGGATGAAGGGTGTTGCACAAATGACAGTAATGGCGAGGGTGGCGCTCGCCCGCTTGGCCCAAGCGAGGGCGAACCTCACCTAACATCGGTGAGGGCGGCCCTCGCTTGAGTCCGGCGACCTTGGCCAGCCATCAACAAGGCTCGGCGATGGCTGGCGGAAGAAAGAGGGAAAAAGAAAAATGAAAAAAGGAAAAGGAAAAAATAAAAAGTACGAAAATGCCCTTTGACCGGCGAAGCCAGACCCTTTTTTGAAACTGATATGATCACTTTAAACCTTTATTTGAAACAATGTCAACTTCATATCTTTATTTGAGAAAATGAGGGTTTTATGCTCTTATTTGAAATTTTTCCGTGAGACAATGAAGAGAAAAGATAGTGTTTTCTTTTTATCGCATGGATTGGTCTTGAAAGGCAATGAAGAGAAAAGATTGACATAAATGATCTCTGAATTTAATTCAATGTGAAATGTGGTCCTTGAATTTTTGATTTGTTCGATATGGTTCCGAAAATTTGCCCCAATTTGCAATGTGGTTCATGAATTTTTAATTTGTTTAATGTTATCTATGAACTTTGTTCAATGTAATTATTTAAAGATTACATTGAACATTTATCAATAGTCACATTAAAAAAACTAAAAATCTAGAGACAATATTGCATATTGAGTCAAAGTTCATGCACCATATCGTATAAAAATTTAGAGACAACAACATATCATATTGGATCAAAATTCTAGGATAATTTGTGCTATTATCTCTATGCTAAGCTACTTTTTTCTCCTCCTTGTTATTTGCCGCCTTTTTCTAAGGATTGTCTTGGAAATTGTCAAAAGACGCATGAACCGTCCATCATTACCATCCATTTCTCCGTAAGTTCCAAAGATTATCTCCGTTTCTCTCCATTTCCCTTCCCTTTCGGTTAGCCAACGATGGAAATAATTTCTAAAAACAATTCTTCTATTCGTCGTTGTATTTTCGCTCGTTTTCTGATCCATTTATGTAATTTTTTAAATTAAGTTCTTTTACTCTCACGAATATCTAATCAAGTCCCTATAGTACAAATCCGATCAAAATTCAGTTGATGTTGCCACTAGGGAACGTCGGAGCATGACTTGCATTGAATTTTTGCCTACATAAACATCTATCGTGAATAGTAAATAGGCGGGAAACTAAAAACAAGTAAATCACGCCTCATTGCTCGTGTCCACATAGACAGTATTTCAGCCAATGTCACGTTTTAGCATCCTCCCATGTCAATTAGAATTTAACGGGATTTTGTGAGGGGGAATTATTTATATATTTTGTATAATTAAAATGACTTGATTAGAAAAATTGAAAGCACAAAAACTTGATTAGAAAAGTAATGAAAGTATGTGGACGAAAAATAGATATTTCCTAAGTACTTTTCCTTTTACTACCTCCAGACTTGGACCTGATTAAGTCCTTAAACTGCTTCATCTAAAGCCTTGTCCGGATCTCAAGATTCCTTGGATGTTAAACAATGAGAGGTTACAGCTACAGACGGGGCTTAAAAAAAGATATTATACTAATTAGGAAGACTTGAACGTGCGAGCACCGGCACGTAAAATAAGAAATGCATTCGTAAATCATTGTTCGTGTCCACATAGATAGCATTTGAGCCAATGTCACGTTTCGTCATCCTCTAAAGACCACATCAATTAGAATTTGACGGGATTTTGAGAGGGAAATTATTTATATATTTTGTATAATTAGAATGACTTGATTAGAAAAATTGAAAGCACGAAAACTTGATTAGAAAAGTAGTAAAAAGTATGCGGATGAAAAGTAGATATGTCCCAAGTACTTTTCCTTTCACTACCTCCAGACTAAAATATAGCGTAAAGCACCAATGGCCTTATTTATTCTTGGGTTAAGAACGGATTTAGTTACCTAAGTTTTAGTGTTTGTGCAATTCGATTCTCTAACTTTCACTTTTGCAAGGAAGTGATGAAATTGCAGCTGAAGAAGTCACTCAACAACTATATCATCGTCTGGACATTCTTCCCCATAACAACGTTATTTTGAATATTGAATTTGTCGAGCTTGATTATATCTGTCCAAACAGAATCAGGATGTTGACTGATATAACTTAATTATTCACCAATGTCATGCAATTTTTTCTGTTTGTGCTCTTACTCAAGGACATTCGTTTGCCTTGTTTATTTTGTTTCTGTGTTCTTCCCTTCTTGATGTTCGCTTCTTCTGAGATGGAAATCTGAAGGGGGCCATTCAAATCTCTTTACTTCAGGGGACCTAGCTCCGAATTACACAAATTTCACGGAGAATAAAGGATTTGCAAATTTAACATTTCTTCTATTGCGGCTGCGACGATTTGCACGTCGAAGTATCGTTTCGCTTTACGCTTGCGGGATTCCTTTTCTTAGTGAGATCCTCCCTGTTATTCAAAGTGATTAACTGAAAAGGAGACATAATTTCACAAATTCATCGTTCAGGCACGGCATATACTCATTTTCGTTACGCATATTGCGAAATCAGCATGCAGACTCCAAGTTCATTAACATGAAGCCACAAATCTTGTTACTTTTCCTTGTCCCGTCCCCAAGCATCATATAGTCACTCCTTTATTCTTCCCTTTCATTAGCAGAGCGTGTAGGTGCCGCATTTTACAAGTAGCTTTGGGCCTTCCCAGATCCTTGAGACAAGTTTCATTGTTTGGTGACATAATCTGAAGGGCCTTTGGTCGCCAAGTTAATCTTTGAAAATGCTGAAAGTTTAAGGCAAGTTTTCTCTGGCTTTGGGCTTAAGCATTTTCTTGATGCTACTTCAAGGGTTTAATAAAAAAAATTCTTTCAATTTCGTCCTTACTAATATATTTGTTTTCATTTTTTATGTCTGTTACTTGGACATAGAAGAGACGATTGTGGCGGGTAAGCTTGGCGGAAGAGGTTGGCGAATGCCGGCGCAACTTCGCCAAGGGTTGGGGGATGCCAAGAAAGCTTTGTTGACAATCGCTCGTGCGAAGCTCGCAAGCTTCGCTGATCACTTGACACGAGCAAGCTTTGCCTAGGCTAGATTTGTCTCACCTTGAGTCAACTCTCCGCGTCACCTTGACTAGGGTCGCATAACCCCGATTAGCCTTGATGAGTCTCACAGCCTCCAGTTGACGCTAGTCGAGCTCTAGATCTAGCTTGCTGAGGGTCACAAGACTTTGGCAAGTTTTGCCAAAGGTTGCTCCACACTGGCAATCTTCACCTAGGCGAGATCTGTCTCACCTTGGGTTGAGTGATCTTGGTGTCGTCTTGGCTAGTGTCACACCACCTTGACAAATCTCGTTGAGGTCTTGTAGTCTGTGGTCGATGCTTGCTGGGTTCTAGCTCACCAAGGGTCACTCAACGCTCGAAAGCTTTGTCTAGGTGAGATATGTCACACGAATGACCTTGGCACCGCATTGGCTGGGGTCATGCAACCCCGATGAACCTTGAGGAGGTCCCATAGCCTTTGGTCGAGGAAAAATTTTAAATAAGAACTTGAAGTGCTTTCATTTTTTCAAAAGATGGTCTAAAAGTGAATCTTATTTCAAATAAGAGCCCGAAGTGGCCTTGTCAATTTTAAAGAAGGGCTTGACATTAAAACCATCGGCTGGTTAAGGGCATATTTGTCCATTATTTTTTGATTTTTTTTTCCTTTTTTCCTGTCCTTGTCGGCTGCAACAAAGAAAAAAAAAATTGTGAAATTTGAAAATGAAAAAATGAAAAATTAATTCAAAATTGAAAATGTATGTGGACAAAAATACCCTTAATCGGCTGGAATATTTGATCGAACGGCGAGGTCAAGCCCTTCTTTGAAACTGTAATGGTCACTTCAAGCCCTTATTTAAAATAAAGTTCACTTTGTTTATTTGGAATATTCCCTTTGGTCAACGCTCGCTCAGTTCTAGCAGAAAAATTACTACAAAAGTCTTAAATTTATTGCAATTGTGACAATTCAATCATAAACTTTTTTTTTCCTATTGAGTACTAAACCTTTTGTATTTGTGCCTGTTCAGTCCATTTGACCAGTCGGCGCTGACGTGATGTCACTGGCGCTAACGTGGACAATAAATAACAATTTTTTAATAATTTTTTATTTATTTTCTTTTTCTTTTTTTTCTCTTCCCCTCCCCCTATGCTTAGGGCTGGTGAGGTTCGCCGACTGACCCTTGCCAGCCACAAGCAAGGGCGTCCTCGCTCGCCCAGACCTGACGAGGGTAGCGAAGCCCTCGCCCTAGGCAGGTGATGGCTACAATGCCCTCGTCCCAGCCCTAGGTGCAAGGGAGGGAAAAAAGGAAAGAGAAAAAAAGAGAAAAGAGAAAAAATAAAAATGTGAAAAATATGAAAATATTATTATTTATTGTTCACATCAGCACCGATGACGCTACGCAGTATCGTCCAGTCAAATGGATTGAATAGGCGCAAATGCAAAAGGTTGAGGTTGGTAAAAAAAAGTTTAAGACTGAATTGATACAATTGCAATAATTTTATGACTCTTTTGATAATTTTTCTAATTCCAGCAAACTTGCCATGATGCTTGCCAGGCTCCAGTAATCCCTGCCCACTCCTTTTTCCCCCTTTTTTAGTTTTTACTTCAATATATAATCGCTTTACGAAAATGTACTAATAGTGAATTTTTTAAACACTAATTACTTTATTGAAAAATACATTGAATTAAAACTTTCCAAAGTCATAAGGTCAATGCTCTCCGAAACGGCGACCTTGAGGACCCTGGGCAGCACGGATGTGGTCGCCAGCTGCATGGCAAAGAGGCTCGCCTCCTCGTCCGAGACTTGGGTCGAGGTCATCTGGGCCTCAGATTCGGCTGAACTCGATGACGGCTGAGGAAGGAAAGCGAAAGAAAAGAATGCAAAAGTCTGGGCTACTGGGTCTCTACAAGGACACAAGCAAAATCTTTTAACCCTCATTGATATTTTTCGTTATAAGAGAGATTAATATCACGAAAAACCTCAAATTAATACACCTGTGATAAATTTACTCTCTATTATATTTAATAAAATTTTACTATCAAATTACTTGGTTGGATGGCAACGGGGTTTTACCCTCTTTTTGTGTCCGTTTGAGATTTTTCGTGATATTAATTCAATTTTATGAAAATTAATAGAGGATAAATTTATCACATGTGTACCAGTTTATGGTTTTTCTTTATATTAACAAAAAAAAATGCTACTTCAACCACAACTAATTCTCGTTCAATTATATTCCCATTAAGATAAGAAAGGCACAGCATCTAATGGTACTTTAGATACCAAACGAAATCTTGACATTTAATAAATTAAGCTCTATACCTGCCGAATGATTCCAAACAAGACGAGAAAGAAATGAAATCGGCACGTGCACATTCTCTCATTTTGTGCCCATGATAACAAGTTCCGAATATTTTCGGTCATAGTACGATCTAGACATTTTATAAGCCTGCAATTGCTTGTTCAGATAGTTCATGCCTAGAACTTGCTGTCCAACCCCTCCCCCCCGTTTACTTTACTTTACTTTCTAAACGTTGCGAAGGTAAATTATATCTTACTGTTTTTGTTGTTGTTGGGTCCAATCCGATTAGTTTTGAATCTCTCCTACATAAGAAAAATAACCGAAATTGTCCCTAACTAGAAAAGGATACTCATTGTCGGGGAGATGACTCTCGTTTCAAATGACTCCCGGAAAGCTGGGCCATCTTCTTAAAAAAATCTCCTTAACGGATTTTGTCTCAAATAAGCTCATGAATTGAGCGACTCACTTTATGTTGAGTATGTCTTGCTCTATGGACTTGGGCCAACCTTGAAGTTTGTGAGCAGTATAAATATTGTTTTTCTCATATTATTAAGTAGAGAAGTTGAGACAGAAAGAATTTTATGTTTTTTAGCTACCTTTTGTAGTCCTTAAATTTTCATAGTGAATTTTGCTTCTCTTCTTCTCGTAGTTTTTTCCGCAAAGATTTTCCATGTAAATATTTATGTTATTTTATTCTTCTCAATTTTAATTTCATTGTAGTTTCCATGTATGACATAAAAATATGGTACCAGAGCCATAGAGTTCTTCGATCTTCTTCTGGTTATGGCTTCAAGTTCAACAATAAAATTTGATAATGAGAAGTTTGAAGGGAGCCATAGTTTCAATCCATGACAAGTTTGTATGTTGGCTATTCTTACGCAACAGGATTTGAAGAAAACTCTATTTGGGATGGGGAACAAAGTTCATGCATGTGAAAGGTGATAGGCTTCGACCAAAAACAAAGAAAAGAAAAGAACGGGGGTAGGCCGGTTTTAATGATAAAGTGAAACAGGCTAGTTTCAACGATAGTATGAGGCAAAGCGGTTTCAATGGCAGTGCCTTTATCTTATTGATTGGCGTCGGAGTCCATAAAACGAGACGAACGT
The DNA here is from genome assembly GCA_001662345.2 of Metrosideros polymorpha var. glaberrima. NCBI lineage: Eukaryota > Viridiplantae > Streptophyta > Magnoliopsida > Myrtales > Myrtaceae > Metrosideros > Metrosideros polymorpha. Next base: position 15,523,260 of record BCNH02000001.1, read on the forward strand.
GCGGTGACTTGGGACAGGGACGACTAGTGGGTTGGGATCAAAAATGTAATTGAAACGGAGCATAAATTATTTTAGCATAAACACGACATCATTTTAACCGCACCCTTTATTGTAGAAGGTACACATAAAATTAGATTATCAAAGTAGAAAGCAACTAATTAAGTTTTGAAATAAAAATTAATAATCATAATATAAAATATTAATGTTTCGTGTGTATTAGACTATCCCCTAAACGATTTCACTAGCTAACCTTCTTGCCCCTCCAAAACATAGTGTAGAGTGCCAGTGGCCCCTCCATTCAACGGAACTACAAAATGAAATTTGCCCAATGGGCTAACGATGATCTTGTCCGCAAGAACCGTGGAGGTACAGGTCGGAGTGACCCCAATGGGCTGCACAACGAGGCCCGAATGGCGTCCCACTTCGGTTGCTGAAAAACCCTTGTCTTCCCCAATCCTCACCGAACCGCAACACCGAAGCAGCCATCTGGTTTTCCCCCAAAGCTTCGTCCCCGCTTGCTAGCTCTCCTGCTGAATCCGCGAGCCCCAGCGAAGATGTCGCCTGCTCCGATTGTCGATCCCGTCGAGCCGGAGAAGGAGCAGGTCGGTTCCGAGGAGGAGCTCAAGAAGATTCCTCAGGTGGGTGTCGTGTTCGCTTATCAAGTTTCACTCTTTTTCTTTGTTTTTTTACGCCCCTCGTGCGTTCGGGGTTCTGACGCTTGGAGTCTTGATTGATGCAGAGCGACGAGCCCACCGTTGAGGACGTGAAGGACGACGACAAGGACGAGGATGACGATGAGGACGACGACGACGACGACGACGACGACGACAAGGAAGATGGAACTGGGGGTCGGTTTTTCTCCTTTTTTGCCTTCGCCCTCTCCTTGGTCGTCGATGTAGAGCTTATGTGTTGATGTGCTATTTGTCTGTCGTTGGATGTTCATGAGCTTTTAGCGCAAAAGCTGCTGACTTGCGAATCTGGGCATTCACTTCTATGGAATTTGGGAGTTCCCTTGTTAGTCATTTTGTCATTGGATTAAGGGGGACTTGTTGGAGTAGATAGAATGAACTCGCGTACTGTCTCATCTTCCTCGAGTCATGTAATTATAGGAGTGAATTATAGAATCTTTGAGCACCCTCCGAATTCGAATCCTTTGATTAGGACTAATTCGACTAAGGTGTGGTTGGAGTTTCAATGGTTGTTCTTGGTAGGATAGAACCAAGTGTTGTTGTTTTGTTAGTCGTTCGCCTCAATGTAGTTGACAGATTAAGCTAGTGCTTGTTCTTTTGTTTTTCCCCCCTTGGATAGAATAGTACTGGAGAATCGTATCCTGGGAGCTGCTTTTTGGATTGTTGATTTGCGAATATCTCCTCATCATTTTTTCCCATTTTGTACCTGTGCCGGTCTTTCTGTTCTTTTTTCTTCTTTTAATCTATCTCTTGAGTAAGTGCTGCATTGGTGCTGTCATTGTTTCACCCTGCCATCAGGGGGAAATAGGAACATTCGTCTGGTTTCACCGATATTTTCAGTTGAAACTTTAGAGTCATTTTATAAGGAACATGATCTTGCAATGCAGACATCCTTTGAATTGAATAAGGCACAATGGTAGCAACTCTTTTTTCATGTACTTTTAGGTGGTCTAACAATATTGGATATCAGTTGAAATGTCAGTTGGGCGTTGTTGGGTATCTGTTCTGATTGATTTGCTGTTTTCTGAAACTAACTTTAGTAATCCTGTAATTGTGTCGATGTTCAATCTTTTCCTACTTGGCAGACACTTTGATTACCTGTTTGCTTTTTTTCCGCCAGTGGTAGATGGATTAATGGATTGTTTGAGTTTACTTTCAAAACTTGGATCATGATTTGTATGGTGCAGGTGCAAATGGGAGCTCGAAGCAGAGCAGAAGTGAGAAGAAAAGCCGGAAGGCAATGTTAAAGCTGGGCATGAAACCTATTACAGGTGTTAGCCGGGTCACCATCAAAAGAACTAAAAACGTAAGTTATTTGCCCTTTCTGATAATTATAATTAACTTCAAATATGGAATCATATGAAGAGTTCTCTGGTTCTCCAGATACTGTTTTTCATTTCGAAGCCTGATGTCTTCAAGAGTCCTCACTCTGAGACCTATGTCATATTCGGGGAGGCAAAGATTGAGGACTTGAGCTCTCAGCTGCAAAATCAAGCTGCTCAGCAGTTCCGAATGCCGGATATGTCATCGGTTATATCAAAACCAGATGCCTCTGCTGCAGATTCAGGTGCACTGGCTGATGAGGAAGAAGAAGATGTCGACGAGACTGGGGTCGAGCCTCGTGACATTGATTTGGTCATGACCCAGGCAGGGGTATCTAAGAGCAAGGCAGTCAAAGCTCTCAAGACTCATAATGGTGACATTGTGGGTGCCATCATGGAGCTTACTACTTGAGCTTTTCTATAGTTTCTTTCTTGAAACCGCTGATGCTCTCTGTAATGGGACGTATTCATTACTTACATGGTAAGTTTTGGTTAGAATGTGTTGAGACTTGTTGAATTTGTTATTGGCCATGTTGAGGGTGTCTGTTCAATTGATCTATAATTTTGATCTTGAGTACCTATTATTTTCTGCACACTCGGTTTCTTTTAATCTATTGCTCAATAATAATTATTAAGCAACTCAATAGCAACTAAGGGTGCGATTGTTCCAAGAAAACTCAAGATTTGAAAAACATTATTCGAAACAATGATTGGTTATATCGTTTAGAAAAATTATTCAAAAGAGAATATTTTCATTATTGTCAGCCCGTGGAGGATGAAAAAAATTCATTCATTCATTTCTATAAGCAATCTTATTTCAAAAAATAATTTTCAAATTTTGAATTTAAAAAAAAAATAAATGCACCCTCAAACAGACAACTGAAGGCATTATTTTTAAGGAGAAATCCCTTTAACGTTAATAACTAGAATGACATCCGTGCAACACGCATAAACCGAAGAACTTGTTATTGCATATAAACACTTTTAATAGATCAAGTTAGAATAACCAATTAAATATGCTTAATAACTAATTAAGGTTAGAAGATGCTTATTTGGTAATCTAGTATATTTTATGAGTTCACGTTGGTTAACTTGTCCAAAAAAAAAGCAGGATAAAAAACTCGGTGAAGAATTGGTCTTGCATATCTCCAAAAGTATTATCAGCAATATCTATCAAATTATTGAATGAGCTTTATATTTTGTAATCTTAACTAATTGTAAACACTACGAAATAGGAAAATGGTGAAATAGATATTAGAACCTAAGCAAATGAATGTTCAGTCAGATGTCGCTCATATAGTAATAATGACATTTTTATGTGTGCCATACTATAGTCTTGGTTTTTTTTTCAAGTGAATTGATTATAATGTGATTGAATTTAAAAAAAAAAAATGAATCTCAAAGTTAAATACATAAAATTTTCTTTTGATATTCATGAACAGTGAATTGAGCGATTATTGATTTTTCAATATTGACTAAGACATTTGTAATTAGATTTAAAAAAATGGAACTTTTAATTAACCAACCACTCCAATTAACTTCAAAAAATTAAAAGGAGAATCAAGCTAAATTCCCAAGCATGTAATGCCATAAGTTTCCTATTCACCACCCCATCGTCTCCATGGCGCTCCCATCAAGACGCCGATACTGCCCAGATTCTCCATGGCAACCTCGATCTTCTTCTTCCACATTATTGGACGCCTAGCGTCTCCGGTCACTAGGTTGGTTATGCTTACGTCCTTCGAAAAAATTATCAATTATTCTTAAACCTATTATAATTGTGTCATTTCAGTCATAAACTTTTTTTTTGGGCAAATTGAGTCATAAACTTTTTTACATTTGTGCCAATTCAGTCCATTTGATCAGTCGGTGCTGACGTGGATAATTTTTAATAATATAATTTTTTTCTCTTCCTCCTTCCAGCCTACCTCGGCAATTGGCCAGAGGCGAGGGTCGATGAGGCTCAACCTCACCGTTGTTGGGCGAGCTTCGCCCAAGGCTGATGAGGTCGACTTTGCTAACCCTTACCTCTGGCCGGTCGCTGAGGTTCGGCCACTAGCTGGAGGCAGAAAACAAAAGAAATAGAAAGAAAAGAAAAAAGGAAAATAAAATAAATAAAAATATTAAAAATTATCTACGTCAACGCCGGTGACGCCACGTCAGCGGCAGCTAGCCAAATAGACTTAATTGGCCAAAAAAAAGGTTTATGACTGAGTTAGCACAACTGCAATAGGTTTAGTATTTTTTTGGTAATTTTCCCATGTCCATCACTAGAGTCTGATCAAGGTGAACAAGGAAAAAGTGCCAAAAAAGTCATAAATATATTGCATTGGTACCAATTCAGTCATAAACCTTTTAATTAGACAAATTTAGTCCTAAGCCTTTTTTACATTTGTACCAATTCAGTCTATTCGGCTAATTTAGGCGAAAAATTGATAATGTAAACGCCGGCCATTGTACTTGGCACGACCGACGCTAACATGCACATTTTTTTAAATTTTTAATTAGTTTTTTCTTCTCTTTTCCTTTTTTTTTTTTTCCTTGAGGCCTTGACAAGGGCTAGGCGAGGGTCCCCTCACCAGATCTGGGGAGGGGCTTAGCTGCCATTGCCATGGGCCTTTGCCCTCATGGGTAGCTAGCGAAATCTGCCGACTAGCGACTAGCGATGGGTAATAAGGAAAAAAGAAAAGAAGGAAAAGAGAAAAAAGAAAAGAAAAGGAAAAATTAATAATTTTCCTTATAGGCCTGAAATTGCTGACGTAGATACCGGCATTGTAGGTGGCATGGTGTGCCACCATAGCATAAATTTGATTATCTATTGCTTTTCATCAAAGCATAAATTTTACAAGTGTATCCTAACACTTTTTGCCTTGAGTCCAACCTTCGATGTTGATGGTCGCTCATCTCCCTCTACAGATAAAACTAGACAAATAATTAATTTTTCTTATAGGTATTTTCATTTTTCCTTGGCACTTCTTGCCTTGAGTCCAACCTGCGATGTTGATGGTCCAATCGCGCTCATCTCCCTCTATAGATAAAAGTTTTAAAAAAATGTTCACCTCAGCGACGATCGAGCCATGTAGACGGTCGGCGTCCACGTCAGCAATTTGCGGATTAAATTGGCCGAATGGACTGAATATGTACTAATGTGAAAATGTTTAGGGCTAAATCGATCCAATTGAAAGGTTTAGGATTGAATTGGTACTACTGCAATATATTTAAGATTTTTTTTGTACTTTTCCCAAGTGAACAGGCTATGATTCACGAGGACTCCCACGTGGTAGCTCACGTCCACTAAGGCCGCGCTACCAGGGTCCATATGCAAAAACCAGCTTTGGATCCTTGCTGCCCTGTGGGCGCTTCCGTTTCAAGGTGGCTGGATACCGGCAATCCAAGCTTGGGTCTCGACTCATGCTCGTGCTGAAATGGTATTAGCCTGCTGATAAACGATGTGCAGTGAGACCGCCCAACTGTATGGGCTCTTGCAACATGCATAAAGCATATCATCACCATCTCCATTACAGAAATTCCGGTTCCCATCAATTAAAGTGACAGAAACTTCATAAAATGCTGCTGGTGAATAACTCAAAAGGATAGGGAGACCGTCTCATCCCGAGTGAGATCCTTTTTCACTAAGATCTGTTCAAGTTGTTGGACCTTGAACAACGAGACGGATAGCTTCGATAGTCTCCAAAGGTCTGAAGACTCACATCTTCTTCCCCGCAACATTGGAGCTGGCACCTCTCCTATCTACCGAAAAAGAAAGAAGCATGATATCGAGATAGTCATTCATAGATGAATTATAAACTTATCATATACGAGTGAAATCTGTTGACTTTGTTAAAATGTATTAAGAGCCATCTGGTTAAGCAACACTCTGTATCGTTCATGTCGATTCTACATGTTTATGCTAGCTCATGTATCTTTATATGTGTCTTTACACATTTATTTATGTAAAGCTATTTATCGAACATGCGATATAGGTAGTGTTATCTAGCACATTAAATAACCAAATAGAGCTGTTTGTTTAATATAATTTGAAAGATACTACTGTATTGAAATTGAAACGTGAATAGTCAACTTCACATCTACATATGAGAGCACACATGTATCAGTGCAAGCAATGTGCAAATGACGTGACTCAAACTTGATATGAATTTTTTGTGGTTGTTTTAAGTTGTACATGTATATTATCTATCTTCTTCTTTTTCTCGATCCGGAAATTCTTGATAAAACATTTCGTTCTATGTATGAATTTGCTATCGTATTATTGTTCGTTAATAATGGGGATAACCGTATGACTAATGAACATCATAGGGAAACTCGCATAGACATTATTGCTTTCTTACACATTCAAGCATGAAGGCTAATGCAACTTTCCTTATTCTATTTATTTTTGGGATCAATTTGATATTTTTCTCGCTCTCAATCGGGTACTTGGAAATGAAGAAAAGCTAATTAATGGTCATATTCATTATCTGAATATCTCACAACTTTTCAGCTGTATTTATTATTCAACTTTAACGAATACAAGCAACAAAACCCAATTCAAGAATACAAGCAACAAAACACACAAAATATAGAGGCAAAAACTCTTTTGGCCTTGCACTGTATTAATGTCCTCTCAACTAGCCATTGATGACCCTGCAATTCGCTCGAATCTCCCCAGCACTTCCAGTCAAGACGCTGATTTTACCCATCTTCAACATTGCCGCAGCAAACTTGTACTTCCAAATGAATGGATTTCTTGCATTTTGAATAACTTGGTTTGCAGTTGTGGAGTTTGTGAGGAGTGTCTGGTCTGATGTGAACAAGCCTCGCTTCACAAGTATGCCCTGATAATAGCTTGTATCCATCGTGTTCGGGCTAGGAGGGTCCATTGGAACAACTAGGCTCGCATTATTGCTTGGTGGACACTGTTGCTTCAATATGGCTGCATATCTAGGGTCCAAGCTCGGGTCTTGCTTCACAGTTGCATTAAAGCTGTACAGCCTGTTGCTGAAGGAAGTGCAGTGAGACCGACCGATTGTATGTGCTCCTGTGACACACATGAAGCAAGTTATTCATTTCCTTTCTCTGATAATTACATTGGGAAGGAGACAAGAATGTAAGTTGGCTGCAACACATAATGGGCCAAGTATTGCGGAATCCAGAACACCAGTTTCAAAGAAAGACATAGCATCATGTATGATTTATTTCTTTTATATTAGTCCCTATAAGCATTTTTTTCCTCTAATGTTACTCTTACCTACATAAGCTTTGATGTTCTACTCTTTATCTGGACTTAAATAGCCATAATTTCATAGGGTGCTGCTCTAACTGAAGAGTTACCGGAGAGTGTGACCATTTCTTGTTGAGTGAAACCCTTGTTGGCAAAGTTCTGTGTGAGTTGGTTGACATTGAAAGACGGGGGAGGCAAGTTTGCTGGAATGTCTGAAGCTAAAGAGACTCTACCATCTCGTCTTCCTGCAGGAACATCGTACCCAAAGCCTCCCGTCTACAAAAAGAAAACAGAATGCCTCGTTTATTAGTGATAAACTTGGGTTAAATATAGAGAGTTAAAGGGTTTTGCTTGATTACCATCTCCACACTATCTCTTGCCGCAAAGGCTAGTATGTCAGCACAAGATACAACTCCTTTGCACATGGCTTCGATCCTAGCCTTTGCATTGTCGATTACTTGGAATCCTCTCAGACTAGGATTGTTGGCTGGAGAATCCTTTTCGGCCGTGTTAGACGGAGTGGAGTCAATCAGCACAGACCCGTCACAACCCTAAAATTGATCAAGCACGCAACATTTCTTAGAACTCATGACAAAATCCATTCCTGAGATAGAGCTGAGATGCTTCTTTTGTGAGGTTCAATGAGTTTAGGACAAGGATGATATTCAAACAGGATCCACAACACGGCACATGATTAATGAGACAGCTTTTGGTAGATGAATAATGAACATATCATACATAGTTCAAATCTCTAAACTCGTCAAAATGCATTTAGACACAGATCTAATTAAATGACAACCGTAAATGAATGTATGTATCATATTCTAATTCTAATTCGCGTCATAGCTATTAATTACGTCAGGACCATCCAGTTAATTCAGTTGAAAGATGCCTCATTGACATGAAAGCATGTACTAGTCAATTCATGTTCTACATATGAGGCCGGCGCGCGCAAATGGCGTGCGAGTGGCGTAAATTGCAACGATTAGCGAACTCTTAGTTGACACATTATTCTGCATACAAGAATGCAACCAGGGAAAAGAAAAGGAAATTAGTTAACTCTCTTAGTTGACCTTGATGAAAGCATCAATTGCAATTAGAGCTACAACAAAATATGGGATATTGTTATTGGTTTTCACTCACCCTAACAAAGCAATCATGAAAGTGCATCCTCAAAAGACCAGCAGCCAAACCCTTGTCCTGGATGAAAGCTTTTCTGACCTCATCCTTAACGATGAACTCGGCAAACCCACACGAGTTCCTATAGAACCCAACTTGAAGCTGAGACTCGACGCATCGAGACAACGAGACCAGAACGAGAGCAATACACACAAGAAGTTTCTTCATCTGAAAAACTTGGCAATTCTTTGATTCTTCCCCCTGAATCAAATGCTCTTTGAACTGGATTGAAGCTTGTGTTGCATACACCTTGTAAAACCACGCCATATATATAGCACAAGAATCGCAATATATCTAGTCATTGAGATGTATTCTTTTACACGTAATTTATGTTTAATTTTCAATTGACAATGTCGGAATACGGGAGAGAGAGTTGCAACGTGATCAGTCAAAGCGCTTTTGCATTACAGTGAGAGATGTGGAGGATGAAGGAAATGGACAACCGGGGTTGTTCGGATCACTGGCGTTGATCTTGTCATAAAATATGTCTTGTCATAGAGGCTCGTGACCAGGATTTACGCGGGAAATCTGGGTCTAAAACAAGGCCGAAACAAAAATGAATCAATCTTCGTTGACTTTGGGTGGATGATTAGCTAGAAGCAGTTTCGATTCTGCTGATATAATATTGGGAAAAACATTCACACACGACAGAAATGGGATGTGCGGTTTGCACATTGTCCTGTTCTTGTTTTCGGCGAGGGCGCGTATGCGTTGGGGGTCAAACCTTCGTGTGTCGCATCCGCTTTCTTTATATCATTTGGATTTCGCGAAAGGAGATCGGTTCGGGGGAGCAATTATTGGCGTTGCTTGGCGAGGCAGATTGACTGGTGCCGATTACAGTTCAACGAAGCGCGTCGACACGATGGGGATGAGCCGGTGTTACTTCGAATCAATATGCGTGCGTCGCCCTCTCTCCGATTTGCAAGGTTGTGGCCCCGATTATGCTCGGCCCTTGCTCTTGACATTGTTAAAGACAAAGAAGGAAGTAACCAAATCAAACGGTTTAACAACCAATCATGTCTATCGTCTTGACTTTTCCATGACGGTGGGGTCTTCTGAATAATTCTTGTCCGGCTCAATGTGTGTGTTAATGTTTCGCACGTCATTTGCTTTCAGCAGAACTTCGTGCGTTACGAGTTGACATATACCGCGCGATATCTACCGGAAATCCCGGACATGGTACGGCGGAAAGCTTAAAAAAAGCAGCCGATTGGGATGAAGTTCCATAGTCTCTAATGCAAGATGAAGATGCCCGAGATCCAT
>BCNH02000001.1:15533098-15546923 GCA_001662345.2 Metrosideros polymorpha var. glaberrima
CATGTTTTGTCCATTCTTAGCAAGTTCGTGCTCGGCATACTCTCCCCAAGTCGGCCACAACTGACCCTGTCGTTTCTTATCCATGCATTTTTGCAACTCGATGTACAACTCAAATTGAGACACGATTCTAACATGTATTGAACCAGTGCTCAGCTCTTGAAGTACTTTGTGTGATTGATCTTTGGCTTGACTCAACTCAATTGGGAAGCCTATGCTCTAATGAAGTCTTACCTTCGTTGCCCCTCATTACTAGATAAAACAGAGTTAATTGAGTTTGTATTGAAGTCATACTCCGGAAAAATGTAAGTCCGTTTTCCTTTTATTATTCGGCGCACTGTTAATATAGAAAAATCTTTACATATATACCATCGGATGAGTAATATGTGCCTTTGTAATTAGTTTTCTAACCAAATTCTTCCACATGTCAACCATCAGATGATGAATGCTTAACTTTACATTGACAGTGAACCCAATGAAAATCCCGTCTTTTTCGGCTGCTTTTTGTGAGTGGAAATGTAAAATTCGGAGAAATGACCGTGTTGAAAATATAGGGGAGGGGGTAGGGCAGAGAAGCACAGGTTCAAGCAGAGATGTATCATACGCTAAACTTATTCAAGTGAAACCGCAAATTATCAGAGGATCCTGGTTTAGATAGACGAAGAGCCTTGCTGAGATCATTGATGGTTAAAGGAGAGTCTGAGCCTTCACCTCTAGGGGCCATTGCTCCCAGAACTTGGAGACTTCATACTTCCGCTGACAAATCTCCTTCGCCACACACCTCCCAGTCAGATGATGAAGGCGAACTATCAGGGCTCCTTGCAAAATTCAAATGCACGGGACCACCAATGTGAGATCGGGGTGCTTCATCAACTTCATGAATTGCACGCACACCCTTCAAAGTCGACGTTTCATCAGCAGGGTTTGCAGCCTGATGTAGAAAGGCAGGAGTTTTACTGAAACTCAGCACATCAGTTTTCTCTGCCAAGCCTGAAAAATAATCTTTCTTCAAAAAAGACCCAAGACAAGCAGCCTCCTTTGGCCTCGGTTGAATATTCACAGAGACCAAACTATCGTCCCTTTGTCTCAGGATAGATAATCTCTCCATTACAGAGGCATTCAAACCGTCCATCCGGCTAGTTGGGATTTTCACAGGAAAATTATCAGAGATGCCTTCAACAGAACCACCTACAGGACATGCTCGGGTTGTTGATTCATCAGCTTCCGTGAGATTTTGAGATTTAGAGTCCTCGGGACTAACGCATTCCACATCATCTCCACCAGACATGGTGTTTGAGTTAAAGTCTCGACCTTTGAGGATATTAAATCTGGCCACGACATCATTTGAGCTATGGCCCAATTTAGAATTCTCTGGACTAACACATTCCACCTTGTCTCCAGCAGAGATGGCATCTGAATTAAAGCCCTGGTCTTTTAAGATGTTAAATCTGGCCATAACATCATTTATATCGGTACCTGCACTCAAGGCTGGGAAACACTGGGTAGTGGTGTTTTGGTTTGCGTGACACCTAACCCCAAGGGCTGATTTGTCTTCTGCCCGGGAATAGGAGGAAGGATTCAAACTCAATAAATTCTCCATATCCCACGAGTTGTCAGATGAATCTGCAACCAAATAAATTTGGTGAATATGACGTTGGGAAAAAGTAACAATCACTATTAGGTCAGTCTACAACCACCTCTTTCAAAGGACTTGAGCCTCTCCATCTCCGTCTTCACGCGCTTAAACCAAGATTTGAACTTCATGGAACATAGTGTAGCCTCTGCCTCAAGCCATAAATTCTTAAACAATTGAACTTGCAGATTCGGCTCCAACTCGTCATCAAGATTATCTATAAGAATTTTCTTGATGGCCTAAAACCATCAAGCAGACGATGGAGTTTGGTTATTATTTGAAGGGAAAATACATAATTAGCATCATTAGACACAAAAGATACAGGTAGTGAAACTTATCACTGCACTTTTAAATATAAGAAAGATACCCAAAAACGAGTACCTGAGTCATTTTATCATTGCCGACATTGTCGAGATCATCACTAGCAACAAGCACTGGATCGACTTTATTTGGATCACCTTGCGCAAGATGACGTTTTCTCTCCTCAGAGAAGTGCGGAAGAGTGGATTGACCCCAATCATTAGCCTGTACACTCCTTATCTGTGGCTCTTCTGATCTTACACTCTGTTACGTTAACATAATATGCAGCTGAGCATTCTTCTAAAAACAGAAGCATTATGGTCTTGACAAAAATCTATGAAATTGCTATTGCCAAAAGAAGCCTTTCAACAACTCAAACCTTATCCCACAAGAAGGTATTTACACGGCAGATGCCTATCATGGAGGACACTGATTATCTTCCAAGCACAAAATTTCGATATTAATAGGAGAACTGCTTCAATATTATACCGCTTAGCGTAGATTAAAAAAGGAAGGATTAAGATCTTTAAAGAAAATCTATGGAATGCTATTTCCGAAAGAAGCCTTTTAACAGTTCAACCCTTTTCCAGCAAGAAGGTATTTACATGGAAGATGCATATTATGGAGGCAGTTATTAGCTTACAAACACATAACTTCAATATTGATAGGAGAACAGCACCAATCAGAAATTTCAGAAGTAGTCAATGTAAGTACCTTTGCTTGAACAGTTGACTTTCCAAAAAGTTGGGCTGGACGAGGTAGTGAAGATGGTAATTGTTGCCTTTCAGTACCTCGCCGGAAGTGTTTCAGAGATGCACTGAGGTTATCTATCACACTTTTAAGGATATCATAGTCTTCTTCCTTTAAGTCCCATGGACCATTGGAGCTCTGAAAGAGAAACAATTCTGACAAACACTGCATTGCTTTGACCACCAAATGGGCCTGTTCCGTTGGCACTGATTCTGTCCCGCACAATCTGCTAAGCACAGTAGAAGCCCTTCCGAGAGAATGAGATGAAGTCGGTGAACTAAAGCCATGCCTCATACTGGAGAAGGACTCTCCGGATAAGCTATTGAATGAGTTAATCATAACATTCCTCGTTTTTGACACATCATCCATTAATTGCTGCCCTTTCTCAGATGCAGATTTTCCAACTTCATAGCTGCATTGCATTGGCCAGTGAGATTCTAAGCCACGATAATCTGTTGACAAATCATACTGGACATTTCTTTTACTTCGCTCATGGATAACATCAGATGATAAAGTCTGATGGAGACAGCTTGATCTGGAAGGGTAAGTATCAACACGCATAGCATTGTCCAACCTCTTGTTTGATGTATTAGCAATTGTGTGCTGCTCAAAATAAAGTGGTGAATTGGAAACAAGATTTCTTTCGCTCAGTAAATTGCATGAGTCAATGTTTACATCAGAAACTCTATGTCCAAATTTTGTTCTCCATTGTGGATCCAACACATCATCAGCAACACCCTTCTTCTTTGACCTATTATCATCTCTTTCTGACCATGATTTCTCCAATAGATCATCACCTCTTTTAAGGTGGTAGCTGACCTGCGTTGCCTCAAACCGAAGTTTTTTTTCACAATTCTGCACAGCATGAGGCTCCTCTGTACTGCAGAGAGTACCTCTGCCAGACTCCTTATTAGCTGCAGCAATGCCACAAGTAGCGACTCCTGGAAAAAAACCGGAGCTGGTCCCAGTAGCTGGTGGTCTGATTGCAAGTACGGGGAAAGAATGAGAAACAAAATTTCCCTCAGTAAGGCTAGAATGGTGCTTTGATATGTTAGTGGTTTGCTTTCGAATATCCCCACTGTCCGAACCTAGCCCCAATGATGATGCCAGATAATGTCCTTCTGATACTAATAGCACATTGATGTCATCGGAAGCTTCTGCAAAAATGAAAATTGTTTAGATGGACAATCTCGTAGCAAGAAAAAGGGAAAAGGAAAAAATCTGGATTCACTCCTGCAAAGGAGTTCTCTCAGACATCAATGACTGCTTTAGATATTATATGCAGAATGACAGTAGGAAAACAAGTGGAAACAAGCTCACAACCAGTACACTCCAGTACAATTTTTGTTCCAAAGTCAGATAACACCTATTTCAGAAGCCATAGGCACAATGATATAAGGTAAAGAGATGACAATTTAAGAGGTAAAACACAGAGATATTCCACATAGACAGCATTCTATGTTTCACTGAAAACAATTACACATAATCTGGTCCAACAGGTACGCTCTCCTAACCCTTTACTTCTAGAAAGATTACGTGAAGATAGAGCCAAAGGAAGAATTAAATGGCAGATTTCTCTCCAATGAATCTAATTCAAACAAGACACAAACAGATGAAATCTAACATGGACAGTAACAGCAAAATCTAAAACAAGCGAACAAACTAAAGGAGAAGGCGGAAACATGATGAACTATAAATATTGTGCGTTGGAAACAACTCTACTACTCTTGTATTCCTCAGATGGCAATTTCTCGCTATTTTCAGGTGCTTTTGTATTGAAAATACTGAGTATCCATTTCGACATGGCTAACACACGACGGTGAATGCAAAGATCCACCACAAACAGAATTTACAGCGACATCAACATAGCCTTAAAACACTTGGCTGAGAAAAGCAACTACCTTCGTCCATGTCCCTTCCCGATGTGGGTAAGTCAGCTTCTCTTGCCCATTCTGACCAGTAGTTGTCCACCGATTCTACCTGTTCACCTCGCGCTCCATCATCCATCTTGTTGCTTGCTACCACAGCAAGATTAAGGACGCGATCCTCGAATCGGATAACCTCGACCTCACACGGCGCTGTCGACAGACTAATTCACTCCTCGTCCCACCACGAGCAGACCCCCGATCACAAGCACATCGATCAGTAACTCCCAGGACTTCCTATCAGGATACGATTTGGCGTCACTGACGTTTACATGACCATGCCATCAGAAAATAAAAACTTTCAAAAAAAAATTATAGCCTCAGTTGCTGTGGTAGCAACAGGGATCATCATCGTACACAGATGAAAATCCGTCCCATAAAAAATCCTGACAATCCGAGAAATCTACTCACCAACCAAAACTCTATGCATCGGAATCGCAAGCCGACAGAGATAGCTCACTTACGATCGCGTTTGCTCGATTCTTTCTCAATTCGAAATGGAAAAGATAGCTCAGTTTCGATCGGAACTAACATCGATGAAAAGCAAGAAGAACGATAGAACCGCGGAGAGCACATCGCGTCGGCGTGAGCTCCAGTCACCGGAGGCGTACGCAATCATATTACCGAATCGGTCGTGAACGGGAAGATGTAAACAGAGAACGCACCTTGAACGGAGCCGAACCAGGAGCATCGGAAGCAGAGCGGGCAGTCTGAGCTTCTCCGACTCCGCCTTCGAAGAAAATGAAGAGGCGCCTCCGTGTCGACCGAGAAGGTCGGCCGTCTTTGTCGAACCTCATCCTACTAAAGGATTTTCGTAATATGCTATTTTTTTTTTCCTTTTGCTCCTTTAATGTTTTCGTCTCTTTGTTATAAATAGTGAATAAAAAAAATGAAATAATAAAAGCATCTTTCATTTCACTAATTATTTCAAATAATACCAACGATCACTTTAAAAAAAATATTTTTTAAATAATTTATTTTCTGTAAAAAAGACAAGCCCCAATGTGTATGGACTATGTGTCTAGTTTCCAATACAAGTGTGCTATTCTTGATCAAATGGACGATATAGCAAATTCTGCCGTTGTTAGAAATATTTCGAACGATGAATATTTTGCATGGAATAAAACTTATATACGTACAATGTATACGTTTGAGCAATACCCTCTCGAGTAGCCATTTTTATAGCTTGGTCAATCATCCGACACGCATTTGCATTGTAACTTGTAACTTATATGCATAAAGTGTCACTTTAATATCGTAATACCTCACCGCCGTTCACCAAGTAAAGAGTAAGAGCTTTCTGATAATTTCATCTTCATGATGATAAGCCAGTCACGTTGCGTTAATCGGGCCGTACATCAAAGTTTGCCGCGCAAATGGTAACCATCATTGAGGGGTCGGACAAGAATTAGGCGATTGAACCTAATTCGAGCTAACCCGTCTATTCCCGGGTGCACGTATTGATGACCGGTTTGAAAATCAGATGGATGAGTATGATGATAGATTGTCACGATGTGAGGTTTCAATCCTTGTCATTATTTTGTTCTTTGAATCTGCTGTGCCTAGCTTAACTGCTGCACTCAGCTTGGAATTGACGGGTGTTCTTGGGGTGACTTTATTGATTTGAAAAATATTTTTGAAAAAATATCTCTTAAATCACTTACCAAAATAAGCGAACGAAAAATATTTTCATCATACACGAAAATATTTTATTCTTCATTAACTCATCATTCGAGCAACACATGTGATCATTATTGAAAAAAATATTTTCTAAATTATTCATTTTCCTTGAAACAAACAAAACCTTAATGTATTTCTTTTTTTCAACTTCTCGAATTGTTTGTAATTAAATATTGGGCTTTTATTTGATACAAAATAGGAAATTGTCCAATCGATCTCAAACCCATTGTACTAATGTCAATTCAGTCATCAAATTTTCGATTTTGCCAAGTTTTGTTGTTATTGTTGTAATATTACTTTCCATATCATATAGCAAAAGACAAAGTACAATCCAAATAGGCTTCAGAATAGAGAACATCCAAAAAGGGTTGATAAATTAAAAACCCAGTTCAAAATGAGAGACTTGTAGATTTGGGCTTTAACAACTCAGTCCGCGGTTTTATTTAGGTCTCCATAGCAGTGAATCACTTTAAGATTCAGTAAAAGAGATAGCAAAGCCCGGCCCTCCTTGATTTTGCCAAGTTAGTCTTAAATATTAGTGCGAAATTTCAATATAGTTATTATTCTTTGCCAGGAATCGTTAAAGTAGTGGCATGCCACGTAGGACGGTCCGTGATGACTGGATTGCCACATCAGTGATTTTCGGAGAAAATTGATTGGATGACTACATTGAAATTTTGCATGAAGATTTAGGATTAAATTGACAAAATCGAAAAGCTTAGGATTAAAATCGTATCCGTACAATAAGTTTAGGATCGATTGGTTGATTTTCTTGATATAAAATCTCCTAGATCCTTTAAAGCTGAAACAAATGTATATTTAACGTTAGATTAGAAAAAAAAAAAGGTTAATATCATGAAAAACCCTAAACTAGTACATATATGACAAATTTATCCTGAACTAATTTTTTGACCACAGAAAACTCTAAATCGATACATTTGTGACAAATTTACCCTCCATTAGCTTATGTCAAATTTTATCGTCAAATTGCTAAGTTTGATGACATATAACAGTTGAAAGGGTCTACTAGTTTAGAGTTTTACCCACATGTGTGCCAGTTTGGGATTTTTTGTAGTATTAACCAAATTTAACAAAAACTAACGGAGGGTAAGTTTATCGCATGTGTACTATTTTATAGTAAATTTGTCATAGATATATCAGTTTTGGGTTTTACGTGATAAAAAAATTAATTCAAAATAAATTTGTCATAAGTGTATCAGTTTGTGATTTTTCTTGGTATTATAATACCCTAAAAAAAATGAATGAATGAATGATTAAGTCGGTTGGATTAGGAATATTTTAGTGGGATATGCAATAAAAAGATCTTTATTTAAAATGAAACAAAAAACGAAATGGAAACGTCGCTTCGACGGAAATTATTGATTCCCTCAGCAATCCACCCACCAGATAGAAGAAAAGAGTTCACGTAGATAATATGCTTATTATTCGCCTGAAAATTCAAATTCCATTCGCACAAAAAATAGATCAAACGAAAATAAGATGCTCCTAAATGTAGAACCAATGAATACAACTCGACAGTCACTTTAGAACAGGTGAATGAATTAATCAGAAATAGACGATGAAAGTGGAAGAGTGCGAAGGCGAGGATGCATCGTCTGAGGAGGAGGAGGAAGAAGCAAGGCGCAAGTTCCGGAGACCGCCGCGCAAGCTCATCCGCGGCGGCAACAGCCGCTCCGTCAACCGCCTCACTGCCGCTGCGTACTCCTCCAGCAGCTCCGCCACGACCACCGCCATCATCATCCTCGACGGCTCAAGTCTAAGCAAACGTGCTTCCTCTGTTGATGCGTGGACGCTTCAAGTTCCAGAACGAAGATGGGTCTTTCACGAGAGTCTGAACATTCGGGGTAAGCTATGGAGGCGAATATCACGTTCATATATATATGTAGAGAGAGAGAGAGAGAGAGAGAGAGAGAGAAGGAATGAGTGTCTCACGTTGTTTTCGTGTCTTGGTCTGATTGCTTTTGGAATTGGAACTGCAGGAGAATCGCGTCCCTTGTCTTGCTTGTTCCAATTGGCTTTGCCTTTGCTTTTGGAGCTTCACGTTTTGGTTTCGCACCTTTGATTGCTTTTAGCAATTCCCGGTACTTATTCACATTAGCAATTAAATAGTTCGATTTTCTTGCCAAAAATGACCAAAGAAATTCGATTTTGCTTTGATTGGCAACTTCCTTCTTCTTGCCAAAAAAGAAGAAATAATTAATATTTGCCGACAGACCTATGCTACAAGAAAAGATATTACTCGTATTGTTTCGATTGCGTCATGTGTGCCATGTTGGGTACAAAAAGCAATCGCGAAATAAGCGTCATGTGTGCCATGTGGAGCTCGATAAGCTTGCTCTTTAGCGCCATCTATAACAAAAGTTATGGCTCTCGAATGCATTGCGATGTGTCCACTCTAACTTTGAATTTGCATTTTAATTATTACTTAGACGAACAATCCGTGAATTTATCGGCAATCACGTCCATGTCAGAAGCAAATTACAATATCAAATATGTGAATACGTGCTTTGATTTTGAAGATATATAAATAAATAAATTCTACTTTTATATCATATGAAGGAAATAATGAAGTGAGACTAATTGATCAGCTAAAACCAGGGATAAGGCAATGACAAGTATATAATATTAATTTTAGTGGTTGCATAACAATTCCCCGTGATCAAATAATGTTACTATCCAAAGACTAATTAACAAAAACTATCATATTCCTGCGGATGAAAATTTAGTCCCTAGCTTTTTGTCCTTTAGATGCATGTTCTCCTCCGGAATAATTGAAAAGCAAAGCAAATAAAGCAAATATGCATTATCTGCATGGAAGGTCAATCGATCGTTTGTACGGCGACCAATTTCGTCATAAACCTTTCAATTTTATCAATATAGTCCTTGAAATTTTCCCAATTTAGTCTTAAACCTATTATTTGGATGATATGCCGAAAGGACTACGTTGACAAGTTGTCAAAATGTTTATGATTAAAATGACAAATCTTTAAAAAGTTTAGGATTGAAAATTGGCAAATTGTCAAAAGATTTAGGACTAAATTGGCAAAATTAAAAGATTTAGAATTGAATTAGCTACCATATAATAGGTTTAAGACTATTTAGATAATTTTTTCTATTTAGACTTTTTGACTCGGCTAATTCCATGGATTCCAATGCCGGGGGTCAAATCGTAGGCGGGATGGAGGTTTCCGCAAGGGTCAATCACGTGAGAAATTACGGGTTTGGGGACCTTTTCGGTGTAAATTGTTCAAAAAGGAGATGTTGAAAATTGGAAACTAAATCGTGCATGGGACGGCCACTGTTCCACATCATGACTTGCTCCCGCCTAACTTGGTCATCGCACGGTGTGCTAACGAGTCGATTATTGAGAAGTAGAAATTGCTGTATGTTTGGTGGCCGACGACGAACTTGTGGGGATGATCTTGACCAGTCTTGGACGTGCACTCTGTGCTATTTATAATCTTGATTTTGCAGATTTAGACATTGATTTTTCGTTCTCAAAATTGAGGCATTGAGTTTTGTAAGTCCCAAGCAATAACGTCACGTCTTTTATTATTATTATTGGGGGATTTTGCCTCATACTTTGAGTTTTGTAAGTCCTAAATAGTTTGGAGCGCCTTTGCCGACTAGCGTCATGTCGTTTTTCTACCCAAATCACTTTGTAACACGGTTTGGTGAATTAATTTTCTAGAATTTGAGAATACCCATTTGAAATGACTTTTAAATTGGCTGTGTTTGGGAACCACTTTCCCAAGTAGCTTTGAGTGTCCAAAGCTACTTGGGAAAAATATTGGGTGTTTGGGAAAAAAATTTCCCCCACCTTGGCCAAATGCCAAAGGATCCAAATGCTGAATGCCCAAGGCAGGTTGGAGGCTGCCTTGGGCATTTGAGCATTTTCGGAATGCTCAAAGAAGGATAAGTCAATTTTTTGTCTTCCCAAAATGTCCTCACTTTTTTTTGCTTTTCCGATTCTGCCATTGCTTTCACTGTTCATTGTCTTCTTTGTCTTCTCTGCAGGTACTGCTGCACGACCCAGGCCGACGGGCCGGCGAGCCGCCGCCAGCGTCGTCGGACCTCAAGCGAGCTGGCCTGAGGCCGCGCGACCCCAGGTTGACGCCGCCTGCCTCGCTTGGGGTCACTCGCCTGAGGTCGCGCGACCCCAGGCCGACGGCTGCTTGGGTCTCGCGACCCAGGCCTTGCCTGAGGTCGCGCGGCCTCAGGCCACCTCACCTGAGGTCGCGTGACCTCAGGTGAGGCTGGCGGCGGCTCGCTGGAGGCTCGCCGGCGAGCCACTTCGGTGGTAATTTTTTAATTAAAAAAAATTCTCAAAAGGGCTTTGTACAATGTAATTTTTCCAAACGCCATTTAACTAAAGTTGTATTCAAAGTGTGATTTTACCATATACTATTTGCATTTCGAAAAACCCCTTTAACTCAAAAGTATTTGCATTTTCCCGAAAGACTTTCCCCAAAATGCTTCTCAAACGCACCCTTTGTTATTCTTTACTTTACTTGTAGCATTTAAAAAAATGGGCTTTTGCCCAAAAATGAACATAAGAAGTCTCTAAAATTACACCTATATTAACATTCGAAAATATTTAAATTTATCCGAAAATTTCTCGTCTTTTTAAAGCTTAGAACGATTTTTTCTAATCGTGCGGAAATTGATCGAGTCAGTGCTGATTTAGTATATCAAAAGACATATACGTGCCGAGACCAAGAACTCGAAAGGCACATCGGCTCGAATGTAATCATTCTCTTTGTCTTAGCAGCGGCACGACAGGAATAATTAAGTGCCCATTAACACGTGATTAAGATTATAAGCATTTATGGTTCGATGTACTTTTCAAAGGGAATTGGATCTCGTGAAGATTCTCTTCCACGCTCTCCAGCTGAGAGACGTGGACTTGGTCAGATGCTTAACGCTGCTGGTGCCCCGACGAGATCGCGACTCTTCTTCATCTCCGACATCCGCACCACCGGTGTCTTCTGGGTTCCAGAAACGAGCTTCTTTTCTCTTGGTCCTTATGGTCTCCAGCACGTCGTACTTGTTGCAGATCCCCCATACCGTCACCTTCTGCTGGTCGTAGTCCACGTTCACCGAGTATATCCCTGCAACCCCGTCATTAACGATGAAGATTAGGGGCTTAATTAACTATGCTTTAAGAGCAAAACGGCGGGAAAATAGTGAAGCTTGCGTCACGAATTCGTAATTCCTAATGGGCCGAACTTTGTCAGCATGAGAATCGATTCTGTTTCCGCCAAAAGAGCCGGTGGGCTTCTTGATGATTGGTGTAAAGACCAGAGGAAAGCCTTTAGAAATTTATAGACACTGAAGGAATTTATGCACCAAAAAGTTCTGCGTGAAGTATGGAAGATACCCTTTGTATGAGACAGTGCCTTCTTTATCTTCTTCTCGCAACCATAGGAATAGAGAGGCACCATCATCTCCACATACTGTGGCTCCACATTGTTCTTGCAAGCCGGGACGATCTGCATGTTCGCCATGGTTCGATTTCTTTAATGTTCTCACGCCGACACTTCCTCCCCGACTACTGCTGTCCTTGATGAAGACGAGATAGGCTGATCACCGCATTGCTCGTGTTCACGTCCTTATATAGGATCTTCAGAATCATTTTTCAATTGAAAAGGGTCTTGCCTAATCATCTACTTTCTTGTACTCCTTCGCTTTTTCTTCGGCTCTCGCTTTACATTTTCTGGACGCTTACTGTTGATGGCGGCTGGAGATCAGTTGGCCCTTTGAGAGGTTGATGTTGCAAGAAAGCTAGGGTTTGTTCGGTGAATCTGGAGGATACGTGGGATGGTGAGTTGGAGCAGTGCGACGCTGCGTCAGCCACAATCGGCAAGTGGAAGATTAATCCTTTACTTATTCTTAGGGTTTCAGTTTCGACGTTCCCTTTTGCTTTTCCCGGTTGCATGTGGGATGTTTCTACTTCATCAAAGAACGCGCCCAAGACTTTGATGGAATAATATGCTGGGTATTTAGAAACCCTTTAATGGAAAAAAAGAAAGAAAAAGAAAGATAAGAGTTTGAAATCTTTGACCTATTTTGGATTTGCTCAACGCCAAATGATGCCCACCATGCACATGCATGCATCCTTTTCTTCGTAGAAGAGGACTATCGAGAGAGAAGAGTGGCAAAAAAGAAGAAGAAGAGCTTTGAATGGTTTCTTCAACCTTCAGCCATGAGAAAGTGTGAGCTAATCTCACGCTCCGCTCCCTTTCTTGTTGATTTTGCTTGAGTTTTCTTGTTCTTTTCTTATTTTTCTTCTTTCCCGATTTAGATATGGGACCTTGCTTCTCCCGGTCTAGTTCTAGATTTGAGAGTTTGAACTCTCCCGATCTAGTTCTGGATGTAGGAGCTATCCTTTCTCGATTACATATGGGAGTTTAATAATGTTTTCGGGGATTTGCTATCCCTGTGCTTTGTTTCTATACAAGTCCTCTACCTCCAGTTTCAATGGTGATTGCACAAGCTCTGGCGTCTCGCCGAACTATTAAGATTTGCTCTTCCAAACCATAGATATGTGTTTGTTCAACTTCTTTTGGTTGTCTCCATATGATAATGGTGCAAAGGAAGCCGAACGTAGGCACGCATCGCCAATTGGCAACTTCGTAATTATTGGAAAAAGAATTTCCGGCATATTTTATCACTGACAATAATATGAGATCCAGTGATCAACCTTTGATTATTTTGCTTGACAGATCTAATCTTATGGAACAAGTGTATGATTAACCTTGCCGGTGCTCTGTTGATCCTCATTGTTTTCTTGGTTTGTCTTTGTTTTGTAGTAGTTTGGACTTTGCTATGCTCTGATTTAATTTGCTATGGATGTCTATGTACTTCTCATGTATCCTTTAGAGCAATGAATAACCCAAAAAAAAGAGACTTGTGGTTGTTGTATGCGGGTGCTGATATGTTGTAACCATTAATGTAGCCATCTACTATCTCCTTTGAATTTTACCATGTGCCCAACCTACTTTAGACCCTACTAGATGTGAGTAGGGAAAATTACAAAAAAAGTCATAAACCTATTGTACTAATGCCAATTGAGTCATAAATTTTTCAATGTTGCCAATTGAGTCCTAAACTTTTTGATAATTTATTAATGTAGTCATTTTAGTTAATTTTAGTCAGAAATTGCTGATATAGACGTCAGGCATCCTATGTGGCATGGTCGATACTAATGTGGACAATTTCTATAATTTTAATTTTTTTTTCAAAAAATTGTGAATTTTTCTATAATTTTTCTTTTATGTTTTCTTTTTCTTTCTTTCTTTCTTTCTTTCTTTCTTTTCACTTTTTTTTTCTACAAAGTCCAATGAGGGCTGGCCACGTGACAAGGGTTTCGCAGTTCTAACTCAGTGGCCAACGAGGGTCACCCGGCCTCACCTGTGGTTGGCGAGGGTGGCTGGGCCTCACCTTTGATCGGCGAGGGACGACCCTCGCTGGACTTAAAAGGAAAAAAAAATAAAATAAAGAAATATTTAAAAAAAAA
>BCNH02000001.1:15546968-15562592 GCA_001662345.2 Metrosideros polymorpha var. glaberrima
TATATATATGCCCAAACCCAACCAGCAGTCGATGACTGCTATAGCCATGCCTTTGACCATTACAGTCACTAGCCACAGCGAGAGTCACACCGACATGACCCCTCTGAGTTGTTTCGCGTTACCATCAATCGTTCTCAAGCATGAGCCGAAAGCTCTCTTCCTCCTTTGTGGCCGCAGTGCTTGACTGCACCGAC
This sequence comes from Metrosideros polymorpha var. glaberrima, assembly GCA_001662345.2. NCBI lineage: Eukaryota > Viridiplantae > Streptophyta > Magnoliopsida > Myrtales > Myrtaceae > Metrosideros > Metrosideros polymorpha. The sequence continues at coordinate 15,547,163 of BCNH02000001.1, forward strand.
GTCGAGCTCATCGCTAGCGGCAAAGCTCTACGCGGCACACATTGAATCGCCTCATTGCTGTTGACGAGTAGCTCACTTGTTGATGGTAGGGTTGAGCATGATGGACTGCCTGGACTGCATCGAATAGGCTGGTTGGGTCCGATTCCTAGGGGCTCCGATCTGGTTCTGGGGGAGAACTGGACCGAATAATATATATATATATGTTTTTTTTTTAAAAATTCCAAGATGTGAACCTAAACCTAAACTTTTTACTTTATGTTTCTTTAGTGATGTTTTAATGATAACGCGATGCAATTAACAAGATGTGGTCCGGTGAATATGTCGTTAACTAGAAAAACTTAACGACAAATCACAAAAAAATATGACCAGTCTAATGAGTGAATCGCCCAAGAACCAAACCAATAAAGATACAGTCGAATTAGGACAATTATTGTATGAGGTCTAACCAATGCTAGATGTAGAGGTGGTCCGGTCCGGTCCGATCCGATCCGGTCCCTGGTTTCGAAAATTGGCAACCGAGACCACTAGTTCAGTCCCTGATTCCTAAGGGAACCGAACTAACCGGACTAATGCACACCCCTAGTCGACCGCGACAAATCTCATTACGGTCGACTTGGGCGGCGGTCGATCAAGAAGGATTTGTGTTACTCTTAGGGTTTGTGTGGAGGGATTATCTGGTGTCGTGAGGGTTAAGACTTAAGAGAAAATGAACATGTGGCAAGATCATGTGGGCGAGACAGCAGATGGATCCACTGACGGCGGATCTGCCCGCGGCATATACCTTCATTCACCAACCTATATATATTTCTTCTATATTTTTTTGTCTTTAAGAGTTTGGACGTGAACCCAAACTACTTAAGCCAAGTTTACACCTGAATTACCTCTTCCACATCTATCGGGTAAATCTCAGTCTACAAACTGTGCACTTATCCACAAATGTCTAAAACAAACCACATTCTCTTCCATTACATGAGGACACAGCTGTTGTGCTTGTCGGAATAACAAATGAAACACGAGATAGGCAAGCAGTATATCCCTTGGATCGGAACTTTTGGGCATTCATGGCCCAAAAGACCAATGGGTTTTTGCTCGGTCCATGGTTATTTTCCCCCCCATTTTCCGTGGACAAGATTAAAATTTCAGGCACGAGCTAGATGTACAAATAGGAAAGGCAAACGAAGCAAACTCTGCCCTAATGGGAATAAGGTTAACCTTGTTGCCTTGAAGATGGTCCACTGCCTAACTCGATACAGTTCCATTTCTATGCCCATCTTCTCTTTACTTACCTTTCTGTAGTAAAAGTCAATGGGGGCTCTTTCTTCTTTTTATCCACCCCCTCCTCCACAACTTCTTTCGCCCTTTAGCTTTTCTTTACACACATACTTTCCTCATCATCATCATCCGCTACATCCAAAACCCTCGTCGGTTCTCCATCATTACAAAGTCGCAAGCATCGTCACCGAAGTGGCTTTCTTTCTCCCTCAAAGTTCAAACCCCGCATCTTTCCGCAGCAGCACCTCACTCCTTTCGTCCACTCCATGGCATCTTGAGTGGATTAGGGTATGACGAACTGCTGTCTGGTCTTTCTGGTTCACGACACGCAGCAAGAGGACAAAGGAGAGGCAGGCCTCATGGCATATTCTTCGTAGCCATCTCATGCCACGTCGAGAAGGGTCCCATGCTTTCTTTTTTTGCCCCTTTAGATTGTGATTCGTGCCTGGGCTGATTCAGATAACTAACATCTCCAAAATGTTCTTGGGGCCACCATGTGAAACCCACAACCCTAGCTTCTGATTTTATCAGAGAGAGAAAGAGAATCTCTAGTAAATTGTATGGTGCTTTTTCATCGATCCGGCGCCTTTTGACATGTGATGTCCACAATCTCATCAAGCACGTAATCAAGATGCGTGGTATTGTCTAGGGAATGAATTTGGAAACTGGAAGCAGACAAAACCCCTCAAGATTAGTTTATTGGAAGAAGATTCTGCTGGCGTTGGGAACTTCATGAAGCTTTCGATAAAGAGAAAGAGAGAGAGAGAGAGAGAGAGAGAGAAAGCTAAAAAGCAATACTGTAGAAGCTCTACTTCTTGGCATATTGTGGATCCACCCTAGCTCATTCATCTTGCGTTAATTAACGTGTCTAGAATTTGAATCATTATAATAAGTTGGTGCGATTTGTTCTCTTGAGAATCATGTGAAAAGCACATCTCGATCATGTCAAGATCTTAAAAGGTGAGTTGAGCTAACTATCATTACCTAAATCGCAATATAATCCTCATTTGAAACGTAGTTTTTTTTTGGTTTTGAGTCCAGACATAATCATCACTTAGTGATTTCGGTGGATACATCGCATAAGTCAATAATGTGGATTTCCTAAGGAATTTAGGCACGTAACGATTGTTTTTTTCATAAATTAGACTACTTTATGGAATTCATGTAGTATAAATGGTCCGTGAAAAATATTTAGTACGTAACAAATGTAAGGTCGATTGACGAATGTACCATTCTATTTTAGATGTGCCATTTGTCTTAAACTTTCATGTTCTCAATGTACTGAAACCAATACATTCAGTGGATGATTGCTTTGAAGGCGGAATATTCATCCCTTCTCATGCACAAAACCTAGAAGGGTGTTCACGCCCAACAAGATGAGAGCAATTAAACTAGCGTGGGAAAAGGGAGGAAAAAAATCTAGCTAGCAGTTGACACAAATTTGATAATGCACTGAATAATATGAAAAATGCTAATAGTGATTTACAAAAATGATTGACAAAATGATACGACCGACCTTTGTTAAGCATTTGAATATGATTCACTCATTTAAAACTCCAATCACGGTTCACCACGCATTTATTATTATACCAATTTTATAAATCAGCTAGCATACTGAATTCCGTCGATGCATAACGAATACCTTCTTGGCCTAATTTCATAAATAACCCCCAATTTTAGGTTTAGTCTCAATTCTGCCCCCAACATTTTTTTTTTATCTTAGAAAAAAAAAAACCCAAACTTTAGGCTTAGTCCCAAGTCTACCCCAAACTTTTTTTTTCTTAGAAAAAACCTTAAACTTTAGGTTCACTCCCAAATCTACCCCGAACTTTTTTTTTGTCTTTGCAAAAACTCCAAACTTTAGGTTCAGTCCCAAATCTATCATTGTCTTCGAAAAAATCCCAAACTTTAGGTTTAGTTCCAAATCTATCCCAATTTTTTTTTTTGTTTAAGTGAAAAATCACCAATTTTTACTCTAGTCCAGAATCTACCCACATTAATCGCTTGTCCAAAAATCGCCATTAATTGTTCTTGATTTTCATATCCTAGAATGATTTCATTTTAGATATATTTTTTCGGATCACCTTATTGATGTGCATTTGTTATCGATGTAAAAATACCACATCAAGTTGCAACTAGACCACGAGGGTATATTTGAAAATAGATTGAAAATTGGTTTTTTTAGAAAAAAGAAACTGCGGGACAAATTTAGGACTGGACCTAAAGTTTGGATTTTTTTTTTAGATAAAAAAAAAGTTTGAGGTAAATTTGGGAGTTGACCTAAAGTTTGGGATTTTTTCTAAGACAAAAAAATGTTCAAAATAGAATTGAGACTAGACTTAAAGTTTGGGGTTTTTTTTTTGGGAATTTGGCCTACCTTTCTTAGATAACACTTCTCCTGCCCATCCGGTCATGAATTGCCCATATATCGTCAAGACTAGTGCTCCAATATATTGAAAATCCTTATAATTACGACAATCAGGTCGAGGCGCAAATGATGATTAATTATTTTATTGATATTGAAACCCTTTTGACATTGACAAAGTCTAGGAGATGCAACAAGCATTGGGGTTCTCATCACTGAAAAGCTGAGGAGGTGGGAGTCTCTCAATGACATAGAGTGGCTGATAGTAGTACATCATTCTCTTCATACCCTCTTCATCCACGATAATGGGATTCGCCATTGCCTCTTCTTCTCCTCCCTTCTTGGCCTCCTCTTCCTTGCTTTCGCCACCACCTTTCTCTTCACCCTTATTTTCTTTATCTTCTTCTGGCTTATCCTCGCTTTTCTGCTCGCCATTCTCCTCTTTCTTTTCCTTGGGTTTCGGTTCCTCTGCTGGCTTCTCAGCTTCCTTCTTCTCCTCCTCTTTCTTTTCGGGTTCAGGTTCGGGTTTGGGTTGAGGAACAATTCGGGCTTGCTTTCTGGTCCTTCTATAGACATAGTCGACGAGCTTGTCGGCGTCCATAGTTCCCGTCACTGTGACCTTCCCAGTAATAAGTTCCGTCACAGCTGTTTGAACTCCTACGAGCGTCACAAAAATTTTAAATCAATTTCAATGATAAAAGAAAAATGTATTTTAAAAAACCCGCCCAAAGGTGTATATATGCGAAGGCAGCCTTTTCTTTTATGGAAAACAAGATGGGGTCCACTTTGGTTTCTTTACTATGATTGATTTTGTCCACGAAATCTATAATGGAGCGATGCGATGCAGTTAATTACAAGACAAAGGGAACGACATATACATCGTGGGCATGCAATGCATCTCTGTTTTTTAGGGTTTAATACCTCTCATTTTGAGTATCTTTCTTTTAAGTTGCTCGGCACAGGCCTCGCAATGCATGTTCACATTCAGCTCCACTGTCGTCGATTCGCTAACCTGAATCAGCGAAAAGCATAGTCCATACTAGACATATAAATTAAATCGTTCTCTCTACAATCGATATAATCAGCATCACCAGATTAAATTTGAGAGAACAAAAGTACTAGAACAAGGTCAACGTGAATGAGAGGGCTGAGACCTGTGAACCGACAACTTGTGGAGCTGCTGCTTCACCTTCGGCCGCAGTTAATAAAGGAGATATAACTTTGACTCTCCGCTTGGTTCTCTTCATGATCATGTTACAAACAGCTTGAGGATCGACCATGCCTTTCAATGTCACTTGGTTTTGGGCCATATCGATCCCCACTCCTTCCACTCCTACAAATCATTATCATGTCCCACACACCATTACTGAAATTTCCTAGAGGCTAATATAAATGGTGTTCTACCGCATTGGTCGTTGAATTAGTCTATCGAATAATTTCGCGCGCTCGGGATTATGATAGTGGGGGCCTTAGTTAAGACTTATGAGAGAAGCATGTACCTCTAATTTTCATTATAGACTTCTCAATTTTCTTGGCACACCCAACACAATGCAGGTCGACATACAAGATGACAGGAGAGGGTGGCTGTGGTGGCTCTTCCTGCTTCTCCTCTGGCTTGGCCTCTGCCTTAACCTCTTCCTATATCATGAACAATGCAGGAAAAAAAAAAAAAAGTCAGAAAAACATACCGATGAAAACCACATCTAATTCATCCATTCAAAACCAGAAACAACAGGGTCATATTCAAAATCCCACATTACCTGTTTTGCCTCTTCCCCCATCTTCTTTTTGGTCTCTTGGTCAACAAGAGCTCACTTAGTTGATAAGAGCAACAGGGGGCCAAGTTTCAAGAAAGAGGAGGAGGAGAAAAAGAAGAGGCAGGGAATTAGAGAGGAGAGGAGGAGTGAGAATGCTTAGAAGTAAGCCGTGAGCGATCTTTTATTGCAGGATTGAAGAGAATAAAGGGCCAAGTGTATGGGCAGTCTGGTTATAGGATTAATAAAAAAGAGAGTCTCTGATCTCGAAAGAGATCACATGCAATGCATTCTCTAGTTTAATATTGGTTTTTCTCAGTCTTCATGGTGGGGAGAAGTACCAGTGGATCAGGGGAAGAGAGCGAGATGGAGGATTTCTTTCTTTTTCGGTTTTTGAGACATTAGAGGGATGAAACTTCAATCAACCACCGACCGGTCGATTTTTCATGACAAAGGCCAAAGGGGCGGAGTGTCATGCAGGTGAGATAATGCTCTTCAAGAACTTATGAGAAAGTCCAGGGTTAAACTAGATTGTAAATTGATCTGAAGCATCAGTTCTTGACATGAGATAGGAAAATGACACAAATTTGTTGAGAGAAAATCTGATTTCTATATGACACGAAGACGCAACTTGCTCAAAGTTAATCCAACTCCTATATGACACGAAGATGCAACTTGCTCGAAGTTGATAGGGAGTATCGCCTCAGACTGATTTTTTTTATTATAAAACTTATTAAAAAGTTATCATCAAACCGAGATAAACTAGTAACAAGAAAAATGACACGTATTGTTAGAAAGTGTAACCTAAAATTTTAAATTTAGAAGTGAAAATGGATCACATACACATAGATATATTATATATAAACCCCGTGGATAACTTAACATCTCCTCTCATGTGCAAGCCGTATAAAAAACGATACATAAAATCTGATGAACAGGGGGCCGCACACGCAAAATAAACTAAGGCAGAACCTGTCTATTATACTTTGTAAAAAAGTCGAACCAAAAAGCTTAACTAACAAGCATCAGCCATACAATGGCCCAACAAAAAGCAATAACTCTGCTTCAGATCACATATCTTAATGGTGTCTACCACTTAAAAGTTTCGACTAACATACTTTGCAAAATGATTTGTTGTGAAACTTTCACCCTAATGAATGATGACTTGGACAAGTTATTCTACACTAATGTTGGTTCAATTATGAAAAGTAGACAGAATATATTAGCTTCCTTACCTAAATAGTAAACGAATTTTTAAGTAGTTTCTCAAAGTTATAACCCTAATCGGGATGGGTGAAGCATAGGGACCCAATAATACTTGCAAGGCTTTTGCGTGTGAGACACTACGAGGTACGAGAGAAATTGACATAGCACATGGACGTGGTACTTTCCCTTTCCTTTGAACGCAAAACATGTCGTGCACATTTTTTTTTTCTCATCATCCTTCCTTTAGCTGTTCTTTATAGTTATCTCAAAGCTTTCATTGGTGGTTCTAGTCTCTCTTTGTTTCTATTCATTTGTCGAGTTGCTTATTAATAAGATCGATGTTGAAGTCCTTGATCAAGACAAGTTTGTGTCGATTACATCGTTCATAACGTCTATCACTTCGACAACAAAAGAGGTAACTATAGAGTTAGCTATATCGCTTCATCAGGTTCTAAAACTATTCCATCCTATCAAATTATGATCATTTCTTGTTTGATCATGTTTCTATATGGGCTCTAGAGATTCAAGAAACCAAAAGAATGAGTGACCTGAGAAAAGAAAAACAAAGAAGAATCGCACCCTATCTAAGGTTAGAAGTTTCATACGCGATCCTGTCAAAGACAGTCGACTCGGAAGTATAATTTTATAAAAAATTGATGCACATTCAACAGAAGTAAGTTAATCAATTCGTGTTATCTTACTTCTACATGCAAATAATAGTTGAACAAAGGAAAAACAGCCAAAAAGAAAAGGCACACCCTAGAGTGCTTAGATTAACCTAATTCGGCTGATCATTCCTTGGTCTGTTATATTACTAATTCAAGGAGATTCCAAAGAAAAGAGAGTTGTGGGGTCCTTGTTCATTTCCAGAGTAAGAGAATAGGTGATTGATTGGCTTAGGTATGTAAAGCAACCTTTGTTCTCTTTCCATCTAAATGATTAAATCAGAACACGATAATGCTCAACCGCTCAATCAGGACATTCAACCACTGATTACGGTGGGTGTGTGATGCAATTGATGTTTGTCTTATCATGAGATGTTTTGATAATTAAACCTAATAGGACATGTGGTGCACATTATTAGGACAAGTATCTGGTTGTCCTGGGCACAAGGGAGGTGATTGATGCCTCTTTTATTTGGGGTTCACCTGATACTGTTATTGGTGAGCCTAGTGATTGGGATTATTGAGGGAAAATTACTAAAACAATCTTAAATTTATTGCAATTGTGTCAATTCAGTCTATTTGGCCAATCAGTGCTAACGTGGTACGCCGGTCAACCAAAATAATAATATTTTAGCATTTTAAATGTTTTTTCGAATTTTGTTTTTCTTCCTTCTTCCTTCTTGCCTTTCTGGTTGTGGCCAATGAGCTGGCCAGCTAGGGTCGCCGGAGCTCGCCAACCATTGGGCGAGGGCCACAAAGCCCTCGCTTGGCCTCGCCGGCCACGGGCAAAGACGGCCTCGCCCGTGGTTGGCAAGTCACAGAGTGAACCTACGAGAGCAAGTTGGGAGGAACCATGGCCGAAGAGAGGTGGTCCAGAATTCGGAGGACGAGGTCGAAACGGCAAGCATCGCCACACGCAGAGATTAAGAGGGAAAGCAGGGGAACGTCGGGCACGAAAGAAGGGTCGGATGAAAGATGGAGCCAAAGGGGCCATGCTCGATGCAAGAGGCCATGGCTTGCGTAGCTGAGCAATAGAGTGGAGGATGGCATGCGATGAGCGGGGTGAGGGGTAGTTGTGAGAGCGACAAAGCGAGGTGGGACTATTGCAGGCGAGGCCACCTCGCCCGCGACTCGCTGGCCGTGGGCTAAGGTGGCCATGGCCTCGCCTGCGACTAGTGAGCTCCGCAGCAAGAAGTTAGAAAAAAGAAGGAAGAAAAAAAAAAGAAAATTAAAAAAATCGAAAAATATAAAAATAATATTATTTTGGCCGGCCGATTCTGAAATGGACTGAATTGGCACAATTACAATAGGTTTATGATTGTTTTGGTAATTTTCCCGGATAATTGACATAGAGTATATATCTATTCAATCATTGTAATTAAAACAAAATTGAATTAGAGATTTTCTCCTATGAATAGGCACTTCATCATAAATCAAATTAATGGGTTAACCAAAACACCCTTCTAGATTAAGAGTAAAAATAGAATTGAAACGCCGAAAAGTCGTGAGACGCCAATTGATCAACTGAGGACCGAGCGTCAAACTCGCGATGGTAGCTCTATCTACTGAACGTTGCGAGATGCCAATTTTTCTGGATAGATAGGAAATCGAGAGCTGTAATTCTATTATTTCAGGGCTTCTTCTTCTTCTTCTAGGCCATACACCAAAACAAAATGAACAAGCTTATTTGCTTTAAGAGATCAACGAAACCCTTAGATTAATCCATAAATTCTCTCTAGATTAAGCCATTAAGAACGTTCTCGCGGATAAAGAAAATTGAGGAAAGCAAACCCGCGATTTAAAAAAAAAAAAAAGGACAGAAACATCGCTCATGGCATGATCAAATCGTTGACCCTCTGCACCATCCCTAGACACATCAGTGTGGGTCTTAGAGAGAGAGAGAGAGAGAGAGAGATATGTTCTATTCCCAGAGTGCGCGAGGATGCATCATGGGTCATAGGCAAGGATCCTGACCAAAACATAAAGTTTGGGCAGGGCATGTTTGTTTGGTACGGTGGGTCCTTTTGTGCGAGGACACTAGATTTGCAATCTCAAATTGGCTCTTTTTTAGTACATCAAGGAATCATCCTTTGGTCCAATGTATGGATGGAGGGGGTTCTCTCAGTTGTGTCCCCACTCTGACTTCATATATAAAAAGCAAATTCCTCCTGGGCATCGTTGCCTATTGAGCTTGAAGAAAGTATCGAGCTGTTCAACGCCATTTCTCTTCTCAGAGCAAATACGATTTCACGTCCCCTGTCAAAACTACTTGCTTAGTGCGCAAAACCATCGAAATCGAGAACTGTCGAGTTAAGTATAGACCTTGCTCAGATCCCGCCACATCCAACGGCTCAGTCGACTCGATTGGGAATGGACTGAGAATCGACCTCCAAAGACTACGCCTCTTATCAATCTTCTTCAAGTTTCTGATTCCTCCAAGCAACAGAACTCTCGTCCTTTACAAAGTTCAGGCTAAAGTAGCTGCAAATCTATGACTTCCTCACATAAAAGCTGAGCTTTCCGTCTAACCTCACAATTCCTCCCCTTCATGCACGGGCGTGGGGGCAGAAGTGCCATTTGACATGTTGTGCAGAGTGCTAAAAGAATGCAGAAATTATTGACAGAAGACAGAACTCAAGGGCAAAATAAATAGATGAATAGACGAATGAATAGAAAACCATGTGATTAGAGAGTACCCATTGATCAGATCAGCCCAAATACACGATATATTACCATATAGACTAAGGGAAATCTACTGAATCTCCACCTATGAGGTTAACTAGTCATCTGAAAAACGGCAACTATAATAATAATACACACAGAGGAATGTTCCTCGAGGGCCTCACAGGCGAACATATCTCCACGCGCTGATCACACCCACAGAAAAAACTAAGAAAACAAAAAAACTAAACAGATTAATGCGTGCCCACGCTGATCGAATAGCAGGTCCCTTTGTGAACAGAGAAGAGGCTAGTAATCTGCTCCTAGAATATTGCTTATTCGATCCTGCATCCCGCGTCATGTTACTGACTATTTCTCGAGAAAATTCACTCTCTTCATGGATATCAGAAGGAGTAAGCTTCCGGGGTTCACTAGAACTACTACTAACAGATTCGTCACCAATCGAATCTTCAACACCCTCAACCAGCTTATTGAAAACTTTTTCCTCCTGCGCACAACACTTTGATAAGATTCACACGGCATATACAAGGCAACCTATAGAGATCTATTCTGTCAAAAAGACTATGGTGCTCATGAACTTCTTACCTCTGCATTAACGGACTCGGATTTTTTAACTTCATCACCAGAAATAAAATCACTTGACTTCCTACTGCAGCTTAGTGGACCAATTTGAAGTTTACACTGAAAACGTAACCTTCTTGGTGCCGAACCTTGTGCCCCATAATCATACTGAGGTTGCAAAATTTGTGAAGAGCGAGGCCTTATCCTGATTTCGGTTCCAAAAGTGTCACCACTTTGAAGAGTGGTTGAAAAAGTGCCTACGCCTTGAAGGTGAATGTTATTTGGCTTCACATCAGATTGAGATGATAGTTCTTCCCCTAAAGAGATTCCAAACATTGAAGCTTCTGCAATATGGTCCTGATCAACATTACACTCAGGGACCCCCATTTGGAAGTTTCCTGGAGCCATTCCCATTTGTAACGCGTCTCTCCCATAATCTTTTGCTTCACCCCACTCTAATTGACATCCAATCTGCAGTATAAAAAAAATGGACAAGATTAGAAATACAGCAAATGAGAAAAGTATCGCCTGCTTGGCAAACAAACATTTAATAGAAAGGCACTCGTAAGTCACATTGTGACCAGAAGCATCAAAAGGACAAGGTAAATTTTTTTTTAATTCTGAGGTATTCTTAGAAAAAGATAAAGTTAAATTTGAAAAGATCACCTGTCTTTCAGTCGCTTCCTTAAGCGGTACATTGTATAATAAATTGTCCTCGCCTACAGGCCCATTCTTCCTGATCTCACTGCCAAAATCCAAATTATGCTGACCACTCTCATCACAAGAGCCGTCATAGTTGGCATTGAATATCGAGTCAAAGAAGTCGGATATATCATCTTCATTCTTGTCATTCTGAAGCCATGCACCAGTTTCGTTACTGCTAATGTCATTCATAACGTCATCCACGCCGGAAGTTCCCAACTCTTCTTTAACTGGCAAGGGTAATGGTGGGAAAGAAAGCTCCATCATTGGATCTTTAAGCAAGTTCAAATCACTGTCTTGTGGCAAATTAACCTGAAGTAGGAGCATTAATGAAGAAACTGAGCACTAGAAAAGTGAGACAAGCCCATGAGTGATATTTAGTTGCATTCTCACCTCGTTACTCTTTGCACACTGGTGTTGTTCTAAATCATAATCTTCATCTGGCAGTTTGTCTTGTGTAGCAGAAGATGGTCCATCTTCAGCTATCGCTAACTCTGACTCAGTATCATCAGGCGAAGATTTGGCTGTTAGAGAAGCAACTACTAATTCTGCATCATCACAAGTTGAGACTTCAAGAGTCTCATCTTGCTTCTTGAACAGACGACACAGAACAAATGCACCCTGCAATAGATGCCTATCAGATAAGGAAGTACATGACAAAATTGGGAGTTCATATTTGCTTATTTATTTTTCGAATAGCATGCTTTTTGCATTGATTTCTTTAAAGGCCCACAAAATTCTCATTTAGAATGATGAAGTCACAAAAAGGAGAAATCAACTATCCTTTCTTTACGGAACTGAATTAAGTAACAATGACTGCTACTACACATTTTCGATCTTACCTAAGAGGTGTAAACTAACACATGTAGTACCAAACTGGTGAATGGGTTCACATTATAGTTTGGTAGCAGATAAGTGTAGGATTATCTGCCAATGACAATGCATGTTCTATTTTAAAATGAACAATCCTCCCGCGAGAACTTACTAACTCTGCATGAGTTTAACATACAAAGTGTTGCACATGAACCTGCAGAAGAGGAGAAGACCGTGACTAAACAAACAAACAGAGGAATCTACAATATAAATGCTACTTCATTTTGGGTAACACTACTAAAATCAATACGTATAGAAACAAAGCTAAGGAATCCGTAACAAATCTCGCAGTCAGATGTCCTAGCGTAAATGCAAGTGGAGGTGTTTGCCAATATTGAGACCATTCTGGAGAACAGTGGACGTGAAAGTTATCGAATCACTGCCTCTTGAATGAATCAGTTTTCTCTTAAAAAGAGAAATAAAAATGTAAAAATCGGTCAAGTCCTTTCACTCACGAAAAAGGGCTGCAAACAAAATAATATCAATCTAAGCCTCAAACAGAATCCTGAGTGAACGAACACGGTAGAACGAGACCCAAATGAAGATCAAGATCTAAATTTTTAAGAGGCAGTCAATCTAACCTGTCCGGGATGAGTGCCATCGAGCTCTTCTAAAGTTGTCCGGTATTCATGCATCACCCAATTGGTCCTATTCCCCCTAGGAGCACGGCCGGTGTAAAAGACCAGGGTCTTCTTCATACCGATCAAATTTGCTCCCAATTTTATTTTCCGGTCGTTCCCCGTCGCCTTCCAGTATCCAGCTCTTGTTGCCCGGTTAAGCCGATGCCCATTCGGGTACTTCCTGTCCCTCGGACAAAAGAAGAACCACTCTGGATCCTTTGTCTGTATAGCTGATAAGCCTACACCACCATCACGAGAAATAAATGAACAACTTTTGTGAAACAACATGTCAAAGAGAGCATTTCGAAACAATCGTCGATCATAGCTGCTCCATCACTAAAGCAATCATTTTGACTGTGCAGGAGATTAATCCATTCCATGCAGAAAGCGAAATCAAGCACAAGTTTCGTTCTCACATCAGAAAGAAAGCATATTTGGCAGAATCAAGGAGAATTACGAACTCATCCGTTGACTATGCAACAGGTGAAAGAACAGGAAACCCGACAATCGCTCGTCAAACAACTAATGCAGCAAAAAACGCGCGCACCAAACCAAACGAGAACAGGTGAAAAATCCAAAAGCGCAAGAGACGCAATTCAAGCAAAACGCGACAGTGACAAGCAGTACGGACAACGTCAGTTCAGCCGGAATCCCAAAATACGAGATGAACACGAAACGCACGAGACGGTTCGACAAGATTACCAGGCAACTCCCAGGGCTCCACTTTGCAGACGTCGATTTCCCTGATCACCCTCACTTCCCTGTCGCTCCCGTTGATCTTCAGCCGCAGGTAGTGATCGATCAGCTCCTGATCGGTGGGGCGGAACCTGAACCCCAGCGGGAGAGAATTGAGGGGCAAGACCGGCATAGCCAGAGCCAACAACCCAACCAGTGACACCAAAAGGAAGCTGAAGAGCGAGAGACAGGGAGAGAACCCCTCTTTATCTTCCTTCAAAACCCTTAGAAAATGACAAAGCACGGGGAAAGAGACAGGGAGAGAGAGAGAGTCGAGGAATGTTTAGATGGAAGTGTCGCTGCTATGGCCCATGGCTTCCGAGAGATAGCCAGGAAAGAGCAGAGAAAGCGAAGAGATGAAGCTAAGAGAGAGGGAGGCGCGAGCAACTGAGCGAGCTGATTACTTCATCTGCGAAGTCAATCTCTCTCTCTCCGCGTTTTAAGACACCTCGTATATCCCGCGTGCGGATGTCGACCCCTGCCTTCGCCATTATTACTCTACGTGCCACTCCTCCTACTGCGCTTTCGGGGGGTAAAAAGGGGAAAGCGGTAGGGGCAGAAGCGGGAAAAAAGAGACCGTGTTAACGAAGTTTAGATGAGAGAGAATGGGAGTTGGCAAGCCAATGAGGTGGCGACACGCCTGCACAAGGAGAGGGTTGGGCCCCGTCCGTTGACGTTGACGGACGGACGTATGCTGAACGGAGACGGATCCGCGCCGTCCCGTTTCCCGCGACGTTCTTTTCACATTCACACGGCGGGGCTCCGCCTCTGCTCGGCTCGCCCCTTTTTTTTAAAAAATATATTCACGATAAGTCCTAAAATTTGTAAGAAAAATATGTTTGAATCCTAAAATTTATAAAAAATTCAAACAAGTTCTAAAACTTGTTACAAAAGTGCATTCGAGTTCTAAAACTTTCAAAAAGTTCAATCAAATCCTAAAATTTGTCATATTGGTTCAATCAAGTCCTTTTTTAAAATTGCATTTTTTAAAAAATTTTAAGACTCATTTGTATTTTTGTGACAAATTTTAGAATTTGTTTAAACTTTTTACAAGTTTTAGGACTCAAACACACTTTCTTTACAAGTTTTAGGACTTGTTTGAACTTTTTGCAAGTTTTAAGACTCAAACGCGTTTTCTTTATAAGTTTTAGGACTTGTTGTGAACATATTCCTATCACTCTCTCTAACAGTCGTTGACGACGTTAAGAAGGAGCCGCCCTTAGAGAGGCTTGCTTTAATGCAATAGGAAACCCTAAAAAAGCCTCGACATAGATTCTTTTGCATTTAACGAGAGAGGGTTTTGCCAATTATGAGGCCGACGCTTGATAAGGAAAATAATCTTAATAGACGCGTGAAATAATTACAATCAAATTTGCATTCCAATTTTAAAAGCGCTTACCGATTTGCTCCTACACGATGATATAATTACCGCAAAATACTTGCTCTGTCTTTTTAAGGAATGCCGACCTAGGAAGCTATTTAACTAGCTAAACTTGTATCTAAGTAAGAATCGTCTAATCGATATAAACTCATATTAACTCTCAATCCGATAATAGATGAGTTAAAAAAAAAACACACACACACACATTCTCTCTGTGTGTTACAATTGAAGCTTAGCTTGTGTTTTCATGTACATTCAACGCGACTTCATAGATCGAATTAGGGTTAAGTGATCTGCCCATCTCTCACGACACCCGCCCGTTTATGGTGAAACAATTCCGCTAACACTATCGAGATCGAATTCCAAAGCAGAATCGAGTGGCCTAAAGTGGGATTGGATAAGCCCACTAAGAAAAAAGAAAAAGAAAGAGTGTTATAATCAATGCACTCATTCCGTCATGATATAGTGTGAACACAAAGAATGGGGATAGCCAAAGTGAATGGTCTCCGCAAAGCACAAAGGGAACTGTACTCGGGCACATCTTTTTCTCTAGGCCAATGGAAAATCGGTGTCTTTTCCACCATGGGGGGGGGGGGGGGGGGGGGGGGGGGGGG
>BCNH02000001.1:15562641-15579177 GCA_001662345.2 Metrosideros polymorpha var. glaberrima
GCGGCGGGTGGATCATAGTACGATATAAATTAAATAAAAACATACGTCGAAAGTCTAAGAACAAAAGATCAAATTCAAAAGGCAAAATAGGGCAGACCATCGCTATCTCAACCTTTTTTCCTCTCACTTGGACCAATCAGAAGCAAAAGCAATGGCCTCTCCCCCAAGTTTTGCGAGTCGCGACACTCTAGCTTTGTCCATTGCCATGTATTTTTCGGGTGGAAAAGAGAGAGGAAAATCAAGAAAAAAAGGCAAAAGCTTTTGTGTATATCAAATTCAAAAGGCAAAATAGGGCAGACCATCGCTATCTCAACCTTTTTTCCTCTCACTTGGACCAATCAGAAGCAAAAGCAATGGCCTCTCCCCCAAGTTTTGCGAGTCGCGACACTCTAGCTTTGTCCATTGCCATGTATTTTTCGGGTGGAAAAGAGAGAGGAAAATCAAGAAAAAAGGCAAAAGCTTTTGTGTATAGGCTATAAGTTAATGAATAATGGCGGATGAAAAGGTCGGGGTATTATAAAGCAACTTTTTCTAGGACGAACCAACGACGACGGACTTTTCTAGGGCAAGGGGAGGATTATTTTAGTGCCCACTTTGAGATTCAAAGCGTATTTTTATTCGACCTTTAGGTATATTCTTGATTTTTCTCTTCTG
Organism: Metrosideros polymorpha var. glaberrima; assembly: GCA_001662345.2. NCBI lineage: Eukaryota > Viridiplantae > Streptophyta > Magnoliopsida > Myrtales > Myrtaceae > Metrosideros > Metrosideros polymorpha. The sequence continues at coordinate 15,563,296 of BCNH02000001.1, forward strand.
ATTATCGATTTTGAGGGCACTCGTTTCAGTTAAATAATTAAAGCTAAAAAGGTCGTGAGTTCAGAAAAGAAAATTCACTTCATTTTCTTACTTGGTGGCCCTTAAAAAAGGGAAAAGCATTAATATAATAATAATTTAGAAACTTTCAATTTTTAATGGGTCGAGGGATTCGATTCCATAGGCGAAAAGGCCCACTCGCCATTTGGGCGAGCTCAATGAAGACAAATGTTTGGTGAGGTTGGGCCAGGCTCGATATTACGAAAGCAGATGGCCTATCAAACAAAACCTTAAACAATATTCACTTCAAGTTATAAAAAAAAAGAAGTATTCGACAAAAAAATATTAAATAAAAAGCCACATTCAAGTAGTGACGTGGCAAGGAATTTTTTTTTTGTTATTAGGCGATTGTCACTGATCAGTTATTTTTTGGGATAAGTGCGTTTGAAATTCTAAAATTTGTCATAAAAATGCAATTGAATTCTAAAACTTGAAAAGGAAAATGCAATCAAATCCTAAGACTTGTTAAATTAGTGTAATTAAGTCATTCCATTAACTCCGTCTAACTTGGTTAACGAAAAATGCTGATGTGTGTCTTTTAATATTTTCTCTCTCCTACGTGTCGATGTTGTGGCTAAAATGAAGTCATTTTGGTCTAAATTTGTTTTTTTAAATTAAATTAAATTAAATTAAATTAAATTAAATTAAATTAAATTAAATTAAATTAAAATAAGCTAACTTAATAAAAAGGAGAGTTGGAAACTAGGTGGCCCTTGCCGCTGTCGCCCCAACTATCGCCGAGAAAGGCCGATGATGGTGGATTAATGGTTGGCAAGGGTTGTCAGCCCCGACCCTTGCCAACCACAGATGAGGGCCTATAGTCGAAAGAATTATTATTTGGAAACTGATTGTATAAACAAAATATGGTTTTTGGCAAATCGTCCCTATAAGGGTAGGAACTAATCACATAATCGAATATCTCACATGTCAATTTCCCAACATGAACTATTTTTTAGACTATCGGCGATTTACATAACAAACATATTTTAATTATACAAACATGAAAAGATTGGGTTGTGTTAAAATGAGCTAAGATATGCTGTTCTAACATTTGATTAAACAACACTTTGGCCGTGAGATAAATATTGCATGCTATAGTTGCTCCAAAGTTTGAAACTCTAGGAGAACCCAAATTTGTTTGTGCATATTGTGACACTGCACATAAGTTACATAAGGACTATTCCAATTAGCGAACTTCACTGCCGTCCGGTGATATCTATTGCTAGCGAATCACTCTGGCATGACTGTCGTACCTTTTGGTGGCGGGATCGTTGTAGATTCATCGGCCGCCACCTCGACATCCGTAGCCGCTACATCATTGGCCGGGGGCACGGAATTCATCCTCAACTCCTTCCTTTTTCCCCACAAGAAGGCGTATACTCCCACCAGGATCAGAATAGTTCCCACTGCACTGTGTAGTCAGGAAAAGTTCCGAAAATTGTAAATCCAAACTTTACTAGCTCAAGAGAACTTGGAAGGCAAAGAAAGGGCTTATGACAGTGAGATTCATCGTACGTTCCGAGGTGGATTGCCGCGCCAAGTACGAGCGCTTCCAGCACGGCGACGAAGATTAGAGTCAAGGGGTTGAACATGGAAGGGAAGGTAGGGCCTCGCTTCGCAATCACCCAAGAGATTAAGCAGAAAGTCGCAGCCGTCGCCAATGCTCCCTGCGAAGTTTGCTAGTTTCGCTCATTAGTAATGAAATTGCAACTTTTTGTCAATGAAAGCGTACGAATCCTGACTACAGTAGTGTTGCTGAAATAAAAGATCGTTGGCACCTCAAGTTTAAGAATGTCACAATTAGAGAAGAGTCATGGCGATTGTTAAGTATACTTAGGATTGAAACTTAAGCATATTTCACAAGTTTTAAAGTTATTTCGTAACCGTCACTGAGGAAAATTCTCTATTCCAAAAGACTTGTCCATCTTCCGTAGCATTGCGTCATGGTAAATATTTGTTACTAGAAGGTCCGTAAAATGTTTATAGTTGTATGAAACTCACTAATCTCTACCAAAGGATAGGACGGTGGCGACTGTTAATCATGCAATCGATGGAGGGTTTTTTATTTATTTATCATGATTGGCTAGATGCCCTGTGAACAGACTGAGGGCCGGCACGCAACGGTTCAAAGTGATCGCAGCGTAACTTGGGGATAAGAAATAACCTTACCGAGTAGATGATGGTGATTAGTTGCAAATTCAATCCTAGACTCCACGACTTCCTCCTATGATCGATACATAAGCCTACCATCACTACTTGCGCAGACGCGACGATGCATGTCAACATCGTGGACCAATACTTCAAGGGGAAAACCTTGATAAGCTTAACCTGTTTGGAAAAGCAAATGTCCACAAGCGTTGTGATCGGTGGACTGTATCCTTAATTTCAAGAAGATTTTTTGCAAAAGAAGTAGGAGTTTGGTGCGCGCACCTGTAGTACGAACCAGATACCATACGATAGGCAGCTTCCGATCAGCATCAGCGTGCCCCTCGTCCAATTAGACGAAATGCTCTTAGGGATAGTGTGAGGGTGAGAGCGTTGATGATTCACGTGGAACGATTTTCCTTCGTAGAAGATAGTGGTTAGCGCGCCAGCGACGCAGAGTATTGCTCCTAATGTCTTCACTTTTCCTGCCCTGGTGTTTAACTTCAACGACTCTACTCTGCCATAAATCCAAAATTGATGCCTTTTAGTAGCATGAAGGGGTAGTTGAATCGACCCAAAAGAAAGGCACAATTCCAGTTGAGAGTAGCTACTAAAATTGCTTTTTCCTAGACGGCGATAATTATATAATTGATCCGTGAACTTTGGCTCAATATACAATATCGTTCCTGAATTTATAATTTGTTTAATGTGATCCCTAAACTTTTGGTAAATATTCAATCTAGTTCCTATACTATGAAAAATGTCAAATGTTATCCTTCATTCAATTCAAATTCAAAGACAAAATTGAACATTTTCGTTTTGTCATTGGACTAAATTGAACATGCACCAAAAGTTCAGGGATCACAATGCACATTGGGTCAACATTAGGAATCGTTTGTGTCATTTTCCCTTACCGAGAACATTTCTATGGAAGCAACGAAACATATCACTTAGAAATAAAATCCAAGGACGCCCATTATATACATGTACCTGAAACTTTCTCGTATCATATACCTTAGAATGATGGAAAAGACGAAGGTGACGATGGGGATCATGTTCAAGAAGTTGGTAGCGTATGTTGCTGTTGTATCTCGGAGACCGTAGTAGAGTAGCCCCATAGGCAATGATATTCTACAACATCATGAGCGATGCAACAATTAGAAATCTCCTTTTTTATTTATTTAATCAAAATCTGTTTAGAAAGCGATTAAGAAAAAGACGAAGCCTTTGTTCTATTATATTTCTCTTTTATAGATTCAATTTACATCTTAATTGCGATAACATGAGAAAAATTACTCCGAGGTCACTGTGGTTCTGAATTTTCAAATTTGACTGATTTTGAATTGTCGTGAGGACTTGACCAGAACATGCTATATAAATATGCAAAGCTATAAAGATGGAAATATTTAAATATATTAACAATTTACATAATCTCTGTATCATTTATCAATATTCTATATACTATGCATTTTTTGACCATAAAACTCGATGTTCATTGTGCACAAGAGTACGCTTCCAAGCCGTTTTGGATGACAATTCTCACGAATCAAATTGTCCAAGCTAAGTGAATATGAAGCACCCAAAAGTATAGAAAAAAAATTATGCTACGAATAATGCATTGTGTTCTTAGTCGATTGCATATAATAAATTTCACCCGGAAAAAAAAAAACACTTGTTCAAAATGGCAAACAAAAAGCCTGGCAAGAAGATGCATTGGGGAGGAAAAAGAGAGAAAATAAATAAAAGGAAGAAGAGCCATCTCACCCGGTCAATGCGCTAATGAAGAGCCACAGCCACACCTTCAAGCTTAGCTTTGTGGTGTTACCTCTGCAATGGAGACGCCAATTTTAAGAGATTTTTTTTTTACGCTCTGGTTCATGCGATAATTTACACATTTTTAATGGCTCGAACGCTAAAAAAGAAAAGGCGAAGGTGAAGAACTTATGCCCAAGAAAGGGGGTGGGGGTGAGAACTCGGAATGAAGAGAATCGAAGATCAAGATCAGAATGAACCTTTCGAAGTAGAGAGCGAAGGGGGCAACACAAACCGCGCCGACCACGTGACGATAAGCCATGAGAGCGAAAATGAAGGTCCCATCATTCAAAATGACCTTGGAAAGCAGTTGCGATCCGGTCGCGAATGCTTGCACCAGCAACATACTCGCCACAGCTTTCGATGACTCGTAACCTTTCTTGAACCCCATCATCACCATCTCCTTCTAAGAGCTCCCTCAATCTCTCTCTAGTCAAAAGATTACTAAATGGTCACCTAAAGGGCAATTAAAACGCATTGTGCACACAGACTCTTTGCATTTATAACACCTACATATTCAAAGAATACAAAAGAGAAGCACATACCGCAATAGGGAATATAACGCCGAGAGGGGGAAGTTCCTTTAGTGGGTTCAAATGCATTTATAACGCCTACATGTTCAAAGAACATTCAGTATTCTTTCTTTTCCTTTTGTCCTGTATGCTTCTAGTTCTGGCTTCTCCCTCTTGCATGGGTGCTTGATGCATTCATTGCTGTTACTGCCGTTGCTCCACTCACTCGACTTGCCCACCACATGAAAACTCTCCAAATCAAGACAATTGCATCGCCCTCTTCACTCGGACGCAGGAAAACAGCTCTTCCGCTCCACGAAACTGACTGATCTCAGTGGAAAAACGTAGAGGGAGAGCAAAAGGGGCAAAAAGGAGAAACGATGAAAGTGTTCCTGAGATGATGAGTACGGTGAGACAATGCACGTGCTCATACATACCGTTTCACCGAAGAGTGTCGATGAAATATTTTCGAAATATAGATGATTCGATATGAATCGAAAAAGGTTACGAAGGGTCTTTTGTTGATTTTGGATATGAAAGTGATTGACAAGAAATTTAAGGGTATGGAGATCCAGCCATGTAAAATATAGAAAAGTAAAGACAAAAAATAAACTTGCAAGACAATGTTAAGTTCTTGGATTGATCGGAGATTGTTTACAAAAATTATGATGTGGCTATTTATGGTCCATAATTGACGATTACAATGGTTATTGAATTTAAAAAAAAATAACTTGATAATCCTATTTTTCGAAACAAATGACTTCTTAATCCTATATGTGGTTACAAGAAGTTACATTATCCATAATTTTTATTATCTAGTAATAGTTAAATATCGCTACTCAGTAGTTACAGCTCAATATGGATGACTTTATCTCAAATAAAGGGTTTTCATCTATAACTGATGTTTGTTGTCGATAAACTCATTTGCTAACCAAACTTTGCTATTATCGATTAAATCCGTCACTTGTTGATTATAATCAAAATAACCAAAAGTTCGTCATTTTTGGATGTTAACACATACATAAGCAAAACAAAATGAATTAAGATTATTGAATACTCTCTTGTACCAGCCGAAGTCGCTTGATTAGACCATGAAGACTATTCAGAGACACATTCATTAGAATATAAAAAATTTGGATGACTTCGTGTGAGACTCTTGAGAGAGAAAAAAAATACAAAGTTTGGATCGTCCCACGGTATGAAAAGGTGGAATTTCTATTCATTGGTAAGTTGGTCCGATTAATTAATGTTTTGCCATATGTGAGGTACCAAAATATGTAAACTCATATTGTCTTTGACCAAGATACAAGCATTAGCCAAAATGGAGTTCAGTTCAAGAGTTTGACCGCGTTTGACCCTCTAATCAAACGGCAAATGGTTTATACACGTGGATCGTAATGGAGTTTCCATTGTAATGAAGCAAGAAGTTTAGTGTTATTCACAAGGGATAAGTATACTGGAATTTCTAAAACTTATCACAAAAATGCAATTTAGTTCTAAAACTTTCAAAAAGTGCAATCAAGTCTTAAAATTTGTCATAAAATACAATTAAATCCTCAAACTTTCAAAAAGTGTAATCAACAAAAGGATTTGATTGGACCAATTTGATAAGTTTTAAGACTTGATAGCACTTTTTGAAAGTTTTAGGACTCAATTACACTTTCGTGACAAATTTTTAAACTTAATCGCACTTTTTGAAAGTTTTAAAACTAAATTACATTCTCTTGACAAATTTTAGGATTCTAATGCACTTATCCCTATTCACAAAGTTTAGTAGTAGTTCATTTGTTCAAGCAAGTTCTCTAAGTTTCTCTCCGTCTATCACCAATTTGGAGGGATTCGATCCAAAGTTGCTGATGCAAAGTGTTATTAGAAGGGTTTTTCTTGTGTGGATTCTATGCGTTTGCTGAGCAAATCTTATCATTCTTTCGACATGTATCAATAGTTCATAAACCAAAGTAACCTCCGAAGTTACAAACACGAAATTGATGAAGGCACATGGTCTAGTACTAGTGGGCATCTTTGCAATGGTCAAAGCAACAGCTAGAGAATGTTTGATTAAAGTCAAACATACCACGCAAACAAATGACTTGTTTATGATAATCAACATTTGGCCGGAGAGAAAACAACAGGGTCTTACTCATGGGGGGCTATGGTCAGCTATAATTCTCATAAAGTCCTCATTCACCATACCAAAGAAATTCAATCGCAACCCCTAAATATACGCAGAAGGGTGAGCTCAATGAAGATAAATGTTTAGTGAAATTGGGCTAGGCTCGATAATACGAAAACAAATGGCGTATCAAACAAAACCTTAAAAAAATAAAAAATAAAAAATAAAAAATAAAAAATAAAAAATAAAAAATAAAAAATAAAAGCTAAATTCAAGTAGTGACGTGGCAAGGAATCGCCTCTTTTTTTTTTTCTTCGCGAATGTCATCCATAATGTGATTAGTTCTTTTTTCTCGCAACTAATCGTTTTAATATATGATATATCTGAAGATGTTTTATTAGGACCACTGATTATGTACAAAGACAAGGCTTCATACTATATCCGAAGAATTTTTATTTGGACACTAATTGTATAAAAAAAATGGTTCTAGGTAGATCGTCTTTTTTTTTGTTGTCGTCATAAACTAGTATATTTATTTAATCATAAGAAGTTTGAAAATACATTCCATGAGTTTCAGAACACAGTAAATCCGTCTCTTTAAGGGTAGGAATTAATTACATAATCGAATATCCCACATGTCAATTTCCCAACATGACCTCATGAACTATTTTGTTGGACTATCAGCGAAAAATTACATAAAATGAGCTAAGATATGCTTTTCTAAAATTTGATTAGACAACACTCTATCTGTGAGATCAATGTTGCATGCTATAGTTGCTTGGTGATATTTATTGCTAGCGAATCACTTTGGCATGACAGTCGTAGCTTTTGGTGGCGGGATCGTCGTAGATTCATCAGCCGCCGCCTCGACATCCATAGCTGCTACATCATTGGCCGGGGGCACGGAATTCACCCTCAACTCCTTCCTTTTTCCCCACAAGGAGTATAATCCCACCAGGATCAGAATAGTTCCCACTGCACTGCTGTGTAGCAATGGATTGGGGTTCATACTCAGGAAAAGTTCTGAAAATTGTAAATCCAAACTTTACTAGCTCATGAGAATTAGTAAGGCAAAGAAAGGGCTTATGATAGCGAGATTCATCGTACGTTCCGAGGTGGATGGCCGCACCAAGTACGAGCGCTTCCAGCACAGCGACGAAGATTAGAGTCAGGGGGTTGAACATGGAAGGGAAGGTAGGGCCTCGCTTCGCAATCACCCAAGAGATTAAGCAAAAGGTCGCAGCCGTCGCCAGTGCTCCCTGCGAAGTTAGCTAGTTTCGCTCATTAGTAATGAATATGTTGTAACTTTTTGTTAATGAAAGTGTACGAATCTTGACTATAATAGTGTTGCTGAAATAAAAGATTGTTGGCACCTCAAGTTTAAGAATGTCACAATTAGAGAAGAGTCATGGCGATTGTTAAGTATATTTAGGATGGAAACTTTAGCATATTTCGCAAGCTTTAAAGTTATTTCATACTGTCACAGAGGAAAATCCTCTACGCCAAAAGAATTGTTAATCTTCCGCAGCATCGCATGGTAAATGTTTGTTACCAAAAGATCTGTGGAATGTTTACAATTGTGTAAAACTCACTATTCATGCAATTGATGGAGGTTTTTCGCCTTTGATCGAATAGATGCCCCATGAACAGAGTGAGGGCCGACGCACAACGGTTAAAGTGATCGCAGCGTAACTTGAGGAGAAGAAATAACCTCACCGAGTAGAAGATGGTGATCAATTGCAAATTCAATCCCAGACTCCACGACTTCCTCCTACGGTTGATACATAAGTCTACCATTGCTGCTTGTGCAGACGCGATGATGCATGTCAACATCGTGGACCAATACTTCAAGGGGAAAACCTTAATAAGCTTAACCTGTTTGGAAAAGCAAATGTTCAGAAACATTGTGATCGGTGGACCGTCTCCTTAATTTCACGAAGGTTTTTTGCAAAAGAAGTAGGAATTTGGTGTGCACACCTGCACCATGAACCAGACACCATACGATAGGCAGCTTCCGATCAGCAGAAGCGTGCCTCTCGTCCAATTGGACGGAATGCTCTTAGGGATAGTGTGAGGGCGAGAGCGTTGATGATTGATGTGGAACGATTTTCCTTGGTAGAAGATAGTGGTTAGCGCGCCTGCGACGCAAAGTATTGCTCCTATCCTCTTCACTTTTCCTGCCCTAGTGTTTAACCTCAACGACTCTACTCTGCCATAATCCAAAATTCCATGCCTTTTAGTAGCATGAAGCGACATTTGGATCGACCCGAAAGAAAGGCACAGTTCCATCTGAGAGTAGCTACTAAAGTTGCTTTTTACCGAGACGGGGATAATTACACAAATGATCCATGAACTTTGGCCCAATATGCATTATCGTCCTTAAACTTTTAATTTGTTTAATGTGGTCCCTGAACTTTAACCCAATGTACAATGTCATCCATGAACTTTTCATTTATTCAATGTGGTCCTTGAACATTTTTATAAATGTTCAATCTAATCTCTACATTATATGAAAATGTCCAATGTCATCATTCCACTAATTCAAGTTCAAAGACAACATTGAACATGAACCAAAAGTTTATTGGCCATATTGAACAAATTTAAAGTTTAGGGATGACATTGCACTTTGGGTCAAAGTTTAGGTATCATAAGTGTCATTTTTCCTTACCAAGAATGTTTCTATGGAAGCGATGGAACATATCATTTAGAAATAAAATCCAAGGACACCCATTTTATATATGTACCTGAAACTTTCGAGTATCATATACCTTAGAATGATGGAAAAGACGAAGGTGACGATGGGGATCATGTTCAAGAAGTTGGTAGCGTATGTTGCTGTTGTATCTCGGAGACCGTAGTAGTATAGCCCCATAGACAATGATATTCTACAACATTATGAGCGATGGAACAGTTAGAAATCTCCTCCCTTTTGTTTTTTTTTTTTCCAAAATCTATTTAGAAAGCGACAAAGAAAAGGACGAAGTCTTTGTTCTGTTATATTTTTCTTGTCATAGAGTCAATTTACATCTTAATTGTGATAACATGAGAAAAATTAGTTCGAGGTCACTGTGGTTGTGGATTTTCCAATTTGACTGATTTTGAATCATCGTGAGGACTTGACCAGAACATGCTATATAAATATGCAAAGCTAATAAAGATGGAAATAGTTAAATATATTAACAATTTACATAATCTCTGTATCATCTATCGATATTCTATATACTATACATTTTTTTCCCATAAAACTCAGATGTTCATTTTGCATAATAAGGGTACGCTTCCAAGCCATTTTGTTCAAAAATGGCAAACAAAAAGCCTGGGAAGAAGATGCATTGGAGAGGAAAAAGAGAGAAATTAAAGAAAGAAAGAAGAGCCATCTCACCCGGTCAATGCGTTAATGAAGAGCCACAGCCACACCTTCAAGCTTAGCTTTGTGGTGTTACCTCTGCAATGGAGACACGCCATTTTAAAGAGATTTTTTACGCTCTGGTTCTTGCGATAACTTACCCATTTTTAATGGCTCGAATGCTAAAAAAGAAAAGGCGAAGGTGAAGAACATATGCCCAAAAAAGGGGGTGGGGGTGAGAACTCAGAATGAAGAGAATCGAAGATCAAGATCAGAACGAACCTTTCGAAGTAGAGAGCGAACAGGGCAACACAAACCGCTCCGACCACGTGACAATAAGCCATGAGGGCGAAAATGAAGGTCCCGTCATTCAAAATGACCTTGGAGAGCAGTTGCAATCCGGTCAGGAATGCTTGCACCAGCAACATAGTCACCACAGCTTTTGACGACTGGTAACATTTCTTGAACCCCATCATCACCACCTCTCTCTCTAAGAGCTCTCTCAATCTCTCTCCAGTCAAAGATTACCTAAAGGCAATTTAAGACTCTTGCATTTATAACACCTACATATTCAAAGAACACAAAAGAGAAGCACATAAAATATGGGCAGGGGTCAATCAGTTAGCGCAAGAGGGAATTTAGCGCAGAGAGGGGGAAAAGTTCCTTTAGTGGGTTCAAATGCATTTTGACGACAATTCAGAGAACTTTCAGTATTCTTTATTTTCCTTTTGTATGCTTCTAGTCCTGGCTTCCCTAGTGCATGGGTGCTTGATGCTAGGGGCGAGCATCGGGGTTGCCCCTAGACCAACCTTAGACCGGCCCTAGTCCGGTTCTTAAGGGGACTTGACCGGTCCGTGGTCATAAGGGCAAATGGAATCTATACTATATGGATTGATCCTTGGTCCTGAGGCTATAAGGTTGGTCCATCCCTGACCAACCTTGCAGATATATTTTTTCGAAACTCTAGAATTGTCTAAGTCATGTATAATTCTTTTTTACTTGTTAATTCCTTTGTATATCTAAAGAACAAATTCCTTTTTTATTTATTTATATGGATTGTCTTATCGAGGAGATTCCCATCGACAAATAGAGTTTGCATGTTGAGGTTGAATGAATATAAGTGGTGAGATGTTCTATTAATTGCACTAATAGTAATCTCAATTTAAAATTATTATTAAGTATTAACCATGTTTATTGTTTATTTCGTTTTCAGGTGTTCATAATTTGAAGCAATCTTGTAGGGATGAACAAGATATGAGTTGTATAATTTATGGTTTATTTTATGAATTTTGAACTTTTTATTGATTATTTTATTTTATTGTTTGTCTTTTATGGTTTGTTGCTTTTGGTAAGTGGAGATTTTTGTTGTTTCCTTATCTTGGATTTCTGTTTGATTTGTACCGGTGCTCACAGCTTGGTTGCTCAATATTACATTGTCGATAGCTATGTAATTTTAAAGAGTACATTTGTCCTTTCAAGAAATACTAAAAATGAAATTAAAAAAAGAATTGGTTGGTCCCGGGTTGACACAGGAATTGGACTAGACTCATAGGGTTGGTCCAATCCTCGGTCCCAGGCTCAACAGGGTCGGTCCCCGATCCCTGAAATTGAGGACCAACACTATGTGGATTGGTCATCGGGTTAGGTGTTGAACCAGCCCAACTGGACCATGCTTAGCCCTACTAGATGCATTCATTGTTGTTATTGCCGTTGCTCGACTCTTTTGTCTTGCCCACCACATGAAAACTCTCCAAATCAAGACACTGGTATGGCCCTCTTCACTCGTACGCAGAAAAACAGTTCTTGTGCTCCACAAAAATGACTGATCTCTGTGAAAAACGTAATGAAAAAAAAAAAAAGGCAAAAAGAGGAAAAGACGAAAGTGTTCATCAGATGATGAATATAGTGTGACTATACATGTGCTCTTACATATTGTTTGATCGAAAAGTATTGATCAAATATTTTTGGGAAAAGTACCAAAAACGTACTAAACTTATTATATCGGTACCAATTCAGTTCCAAACTTTTCAATTGGATCAATTTAGTTCTTAATCTTTTCACATTTGTCCAATTTAGTCCATCCGATCAATTTAGGTTGAAAATTGCTGACATGCATGTCGGCTGTTTTACGTGGCACGGTTGGCACGGACGTGGACATTTTATTTAATTTTTTCAATTTTTTTATTTTCTTTATTTTCAATTCCCTTTTCTTTTTTTCTTCTCTTTTCCTTCTTTTCTTTTTTCTTCATTTTCTTTCTTTCCTATCTCTTCAGCAATCACCAGTCTCCACGATGTTTGGCCACCGGCAAGGGGACCCTTGCCAGCCTTCGTCGGCCTCCGACGAAGGCCAACCTCACTTGGGTGAGGGTCCCCTCGCCGGATCTAGCGAGGGGCGGCCTCATCCGGCCCTCACCCTCACTGGCGGCCGACGACCTCGGCTAACCATAGGCTGGCGTCTGGTAGAGGGAAGAGATAGGAAAGATTAAAAAAAAAAAAAGGAAAAGAGAAGAAAAAAAAGTGAAAAGATAAGAAATAATTAATAAAAAAATTTGAAAAAAATTAAATTAAATTAAATGTCCACTTTAGCACCAGTTGTGCCACGTAAGATGGCCAATGTCCACATCAGCAATTTCCAACCTAAATTGGCTGGATGGACTGAACTAGTATCAATGTGAAATATTTAAGACTAAATTGGTCAAATTAAAAGGTTTATGATTGAATTGATACTAATGTAATAGACTTAGGACTTTTTTGGTACTTTTCTCAATATTTTTCGAATTATAGATAAATCGATATGAATCAACAAAGGTTGCGAAGGGTCCTCTATTGATTTTGGACATGAAAGTAAATGACAATAAAATTAACGATATGGAGACTGGAAAAATTGTGTCCAACCATGTAAAATGTGGATGACTTCATCTCTAGTAAAGGGTTTCCATCGATAATTGATGTTCGCAAACGATAAATTCCTTTGCTAACCAGACTTTACTATTCCCGACTAAATTCGTCATTTGTTGATCATAATCAAAATAACCAAAAGTTAGTAATTTTGTTATGTGAACACATATATAAGCAGAACAAAATGAATTAAGATTATTGAATACTCTCTTGCACCATCCGAAGTCGCTTGGTTAGACCATAAAGACTATTGAGAGACACATTCATTAGAATATAAATTTTTTGGATGACTTCGGGTGAGACTCTTGAGAGAAATTTTTTTTGACAAAGTTCGGATCGTCCCACAGTATGGAAAAGGTGGAATAAGTTGGTCCGATTAATTAATGTTTTGCCAGATGTGAGGCACCAAAATATGAAAACTCATATTGACTTTGACCAAGATACAAGCATTAGGCCAAAATGGAGTTCAGTTCAAGAGTTTGACCGCGTTTGAACCTCTAATCAAACCGCAAATGGTTTATACACGTGGATCATGATGGAGTTTCCACGTAATGAACCCCTGAAGTTTAGTGTTATTCACAAAGTTTGGTAGGAGTTCTTTTGTTCAAGCAAGTTCTCTAACTTTCTCTCTGTCCGTCACCAATTTGGAGGGATTCGATCCAAAGTTGCCGATGCAAAGTGTTATTAGAAGGGTTTTTCTTGTGAAGATTCTATGAGTTTGTTGAGCAAATTTTGTCGTGCTTTCAACACAAATCAATAGTTCATGAACCAAAGTAACTTTCGAAGTTACAAGCACGAAATTGAAGAAGACACGTGGTCTAATAATAGTGAGCATCTTTCCAATGGTCAAAGCAACAGCTAGAGAATGTTTGATTAAAGTGAAAAAAAAACGTCCTCATTCACTCAAACCGTACCAAAGAAATTCAATCACAACCTCTAAATATAGACAGAAATTAAGGCATGTTTTTAGCTTTGAAGCATAATTTGATTTTTTGACTTTTTGGTGTTTAGATAATGGAAAATCAATCGATGAAAAATGTTTTCCATGCACTCACAATATCAAATTTAGATTCGGGGATAACAATTTTCACTTTTGGCATGAAAGAACCCATTTTTCCTAAACCACTAAACAAATGAAAACAAACAATTTTCATGGATTTTCATAAAAAATCGTTTTCTTTATCATGAAATTTTTAGTAAAACAAATACACCAATTGAAAATAGCTTTTGGATAAGCACGAATCCAATACGTAGGATAGTATCTACAAGAATCCATGGCACAAGGTGGGATTTCTGATAAAACTTGTGTTAAGTACATGGGTGGGACAAAAAGCAACTATCACACTAACAAAGAGTTTCTTTTGTCCATGCATAAAATATAAAATCAATAACTCAAAAGGAAAATAAAATATAAACACAACAGTCATGTTGAGACAATATTCAATACATATAGGTAGATATTTTCATTTTAAAGATGATTAGATAAGAAATTGTTTAGATAGATGATTGATATGATTAATTTCGATTAACTATAAGAGAATTATGTGAAAATTCAATGACAGCTAATCTCCCAATTATAAAAATAATTTGACGCCATGAGAGAGTGTAGAGAAGTAAGAGGTAACACAAGTGAGAACTTAAATAGATAGGTTGCTCACCATCCTTAGGAATTTACCTAAGGGATAAGAGCAAACTAAGAAATCCTTCTTGTTCTCAAATCAAAGGCTCAAATAAGTTATGAATCAAACAAATCTTATCTCTTTTATTCATCATAGTATGCTTATATAGATGAGCATGGAACAACCCTCCATGCATGAGTAATTACCAAGACTCATTGGAAAGACACAAAGACTCATAAAAAAGACGAACTAGTTTTGACTAGAAAACAACTACAATTAAATAAGGACTCTAGAAGCTTAAACAACATTTACTAGACCTTGAAACTATGAGAGATAAATATAGTTGGTTGTTGGTCTCCATATTTTAACTATTTCCAAAGTTGTCGAATTAATGGTCTTCAATGAATGCAAACAACTCTCAAATGCGAAGTGATCGATTAGTAAACTCGATATCGACAGTAGGCTTGTGAATCGACAACGAGGAAGTCAATCGATAACCAGGAAATCGACATCTTGTCCACTAAATCGACAACTCTTTTGTGGAATGGACATCGTCAAGAAATGCTCTGACATCACAATCTATAAATGGACACTGTCGGTGAATTAAGTAAAAATCCCTAATTTAATCGACAAGCATAAAGATTGAGTTGTGTTAGAATGAGCAAAGATATGCTATTCTCAAATTTAGTTAGAGAGTACTTTTGACTGTGAAATCAATTTTGCATGCTATAGTCGCTCAAAAGTCTGAAACCCTAAAAGAGCCCAAATTTGCTTGTATATACTGTGCCGCTGCACAGAAGCCACATCAGGGCCATTCCTAATTACTTAGATTTCATTGTTGCTCTGTGAGATCTATTGCTCTGGTGAATCGCGCAGCAAGGCAATCGTCGCTTTTGGTGGCGGGATTGCTATGGTTTCAGTAACCGCTGCCTCGACATCCATCGGCACTACGTTATTGACTGGAGGCTCCAGATTCATCATCAACTCCTTCATATTTGCCCATAAGAAGGAGTATATTCCCACTAGGATCAGAATAGTTCCCACTAAACTGCAATAACGGCCATGAATTGGGGTTCATACTCAGTAGAAGTTCTGGAAATTTTTTAAATTAAACCTTAGTGGCTTATGAAAATTATGCATGCAAAGAAAGGACTTGTGAGGGATAAGGATACAAGGAGTGTCATAAGTTTGGTGCGGAGATCAATTGAGTGCCACATCGGAGTAAAAACGACCACTTGAGTTCTAGTTCCGGCGAGTAATCCTACGTGAAATTTTTTATTATTTTAATTATTTTTTACCCTTTTTATTATTTTTCTTAATTTCTTTTTCTTAAAAAAATAAGCTAAAAATTAAAAGGGGGGAGGGAGACATCGCGGGTGG
>BCNH02000001.1:15584639-15617914 GCA_001662345.2 Metrosideros polymorpha var. glaberrima
TATTTGGATGAATAGTTTTAGTAACGGTGGGTTGGACAAACGCCCAATACCAACCAAAGACGTGGCTCTGATACCACTGTTGGATTGCGGAAGCGTGGTTTGTTTTGTGAGTGAGTAAGAAGGTGGTTTGGTGAGTGCTAGTGTAGGTGCGTGGACTTGACAAGCAAAGGAAGACAAGGTAGGAAGCAAAGGAGGACAAGAATAGTTTTATATTATGAAGGCTTATACAAGAGACTTGGCTTCTTGTGTTTTTCGTTACCATCAAGTGGAGAGGGGTTGGCTATTTATAGCCTTCTTTCACCTCCATTAAGGAACAATCTAGAACAAGTTGCCTAGATATTCTCTAGATGTTTCTACAACACTTTTCTAGAAATATCTTAGAAATTTTCTAGAAACTCTTCTAGAAATATCTCACAACTTTCTAAATTATTCATTCAAGTATCTATGCTCTAAATATCTTGAGTATACTAGAGAATTCTAGAAATTGGATCACTTATTTCAACAAACCTCAATGACTCTAATCTGCCATAATCCGACATCCATGCGTTTTTAGTAGCGTGAAGCGACATTTGCATCGATACCCAAAAGAAATGCACAATTTCATTTGAGAGTAGCTACAAAAGATATGTTTTACCGAGAATGTTTCTATCAAATTAACGGAACGTATCATTCAAAAATTAAATCTGAGCGCATCTGCCATCCATATATACCTGAAACTTAATCCGAATATCATAGACCTTAAAATGACGGAAAAGACGAAGGTGACAATCGGGGTTGTGGTCAAGAAGTCGGTAGCATATGTTGCGGTTGTATCCCGGAGACTGCAGTAGGATAGTCCCATAGTCAATGATACTCTGCGACATCAGGAGCGATAGAACAATTAGAAGAACCTTTATTTTTTTTCTTTTTTTCCAAAAACCGTTTACAATGTGATAAAGAAAAAGCGAAGTCTTTATCATGTTATGTATATCTTTTTGTAGACTTAGTTTACATCTTAATTGTGATAAAACAGGGAAAAATTCGTCTGAGGTCATCGTGGTTCTAACTTTTCAGATTTAATTAACTTTGAATCATCACGGGGAATTGTCAAGTACTTGCTATAAGAATGTGAAAGGCTATGAAGATGGAAATTGTTGAATATATTCACATTTTACATAATCTATTGTATCGTCTATGAATATAGTATGTAACATACATTTTTTGCTATTAAACTCGATGTTCATTGCAATGCAGAAGTACACATTTCCAAGCTGTTTCAGATTACAACCCTCAAGAATCAGATTTTCCAGACTAACCGGGACATCAATCACTCAAAAGTCTCAAAATAATACCCGGTATATAGATGCATTTTGATCTTAGTCGAGTGCGTACGATAAATATCTCCCTGGACAAAATCACAAATGTCTGAAAATGGCAAACAAATAGCCTGGTAAGAAGATGCATTGGAGAGGAAAAAGACAGAGAAATTGAAATAAAGAGAGAAGAGCCGTCTCACCCGGTTAATGCGTTAATGAAGAGCCAAAACCACACGTTCAAGCCTAGCTTTGTTGTGTTACGTCTGCAATGAAGACATGCCATTTTTAAAAGTCATTCTTTGTGCTCTAGTTATACAATTTTTACCCCTTTTTAATAGCTCAAAAGCTCAAAAAGAAAAGGTGAAAACGAAGAACATTTGTCCAAGAAAGGGAAGAGAGAACTAAGAACAAGGAGAATCATAAATCAAAATCAGCATCGAACCTTTCGAAGTAGAGAGCTAATGGGGCAATGCAAACCACGCCAACCGCGTGTCGATAAGCCAAGAGAGCGAAAATGAAGGTCCCGTCATTCAAGATGACCTTGGAAAGCAGTTGCAACCCGGTCAAGAATGCTTGCACCAACAACATACTCACCAGAGTTTTTGACGACTCATAACATTTCTTGAACCCTATCGTTGCCATCACTCTCTAGTCCAAGATTACTAAATGGGCATCTAAAGGCAATGAAAACGGCTGTGCACAGACTCCTGCATTTATAAGAACTGCATGATTCAAAGAATACAAGAGACACAGAAATACATGGATGTATAGGGGTCAATGAGTTAGGACAAGAGGGAACTTGAGGAATGCATTTTGACGACGAGGGAATTCGTGGGTTTCCGAGAATATTGAGTATTCTTTCGTTTTCGTTTGCCTCATATGTTTGATGCTTTCATCGTTGTTATTGCAATTGCTTCGCTCTTTTGACTTGCCCGCCACATGAAAACTCTCCAAATCTTGTATGGCCCTCTCCACTCGGACGCAGAAAAACTGTTCTTAGTGCTCCACAAAACTGACTGATCTAGGACAGAAGGGGCAAAAGAAGAGAAGATGAAAGCTTACGAGATGATGAGCCGCGTACCTGCGCTCTTATATACATAAGCAGAACACATAGAAATTAAAAGAGAAGGCAGAAGATTTTGCCTACCAGTTCAAAAGGTGAATTCTTTACCCATAATCTACACAGGTGGCTATTCATGAACTTATCTGTTTCGCCAACTCGGGTAAAAGAAAATGATTGGCTGCTAGTGTTTGGCGTAGCTTGTTGGCACTTTTGGATTAGGAGAAATAAAAAACTTTTTCAAGCAGACTTCAATCTTGGAGACACTCATCTGAGCCTAATCTGGGATCGGCTCGAATGAACTCGCAAGTAGCAATTGCACTACTTCAGAGATCAACTATCTCTCGCCATTTTGGTGACATCCTCATCTTTTGAATTCGGAAATTGTTGAAATACTTGAACGAGTTAGAATTATTCATACTTTTAGGGAAGGAAATTCGTGTGCAGATTGATTGGTAAATTGGATCATTCACTCTTGCGATGTAAATGCCACTCCGGCGTTAGATAGGCCACCAATAGGTTTAATTCCCCTATTGATAGGAGATCAATCTGATTTAAGCTTTGTTAGGCAAATGCTAAGGTAATAATCGAGTTTTGCCCCTTTTCTTACCAAAAAAGGAAAAAAGAAAAAGAGAAAGCCATTTCCTGAAAGGGGTACCTCCGTGGATCGCTTAATTAGAAAAAGACCATGAAGACCAGGGAGAAACACTTCCACTAGATTAGAAATATTTGGATGACTTCGTGCAAGACTCTTGAGAGAACAGACAAAAACATTAGAAAATTAGGCTCGTCCCACATATGAAAAATAATGTGTTAAGTCTTCGGCAAGCTGATCTGAATAATCGACATGTGCTGCGATATTTGAGGCACCAAAATAGGCAATTCATTCTAACTTGACCGTAGAAGGATTGGGGATCTAGCTCGAGGGTGAAAAAATTTCATGGCCAAGAAAACAAATTATCGATATCCATGACAAGATTATCAAAGTATTAACCTTAAGGCATATGACTCACTAAATGACGTGCAAATTATGAGATTAACTAAACCTATATGACATTTTTTAATTGATTTTATTTAGTGAAAAAAAAAATCTAAACTATCCTAATAAGTCTACAAGAAAAAAAACATAAACTATCCTAGTCCAGCTCAAGTACATCGTGTCACGTGCGCACATGATGACGACGAGGATAACTAAACTTTTCAAAAGTCAAATGTCAAGCAAATATGTAGATCGAGATCTCGACACGAGGGAGATTGAGGCGCTTGCGGTTTGAGATGGGGTCTCCACAAGTCTGTTTTTCTTTCTTTCTTTTTCAGCAACTTGCATAGGATTCTTGGCGACAAGTGAGTCATTGTTTTCTCCATTCTAGGTCTCCGCCCTAGTTCATGAGTACACGACAATTGTAGTTACAAACGACTGACTTTCTAATGTTTCTTTATGATGTTCTAGACCCTCGTGTTTCCAATATTGTATTTTCTTACCGAGAAATGCTTATGTGAGTCCGAGAATAACAGCCTGTTTTGAGCCACAAAGAAAACGAATAACAAATAATTAGATATAGTTGTAAAGTCTACTCTTTCAAGAATTTATGGCTAATACAGTAGCCCAAAAACTGTTTTGCTAAGAAAGCTCTTTTCTTTTCGCTACATGAAGCTGATAGGAAGGAATATAACCAACTGATTTTGATACTGCAACTTCTTCCTGGGTATTTTCTGGAGTACCCATTTTTTTATTTACTCATTTTTCTGATCTGTTCTTCCTCTTTTGGCTGCTCGGACCTTGAGAAACTTTTTCGTGACCTGCCGGCCAGGCTAGCAGCACCGCCAAGAAATAAACTATAACAAAAGAATGACTCAATAACTTGTTGACCATAAGGTCACCAAACCAAAGACTTGCTTAAAAGAAAGACAGAGTCCCTACCCTGTTCACATTGCAACGCTATGCCAGTGACCGCTTCATGGTCGGAATGACTAAATTGACAAATCGTTCTAAGGTTTAGGATTAACTTGGCAAGTTGTCTAAAGGTTTATAACTGAATTGACACAATCAAAATGTTTAGGACTGAATTGGTAATCACACAATAAGTTTAGGATTTTTTAGACAATTTTCCCAATAGAAATGTACTTGCACAAGGTGGATATTTTAAAAGAACTTCTGTTATGTACACGGGTGGTACAAAAAGCAACTATCATGCAAGCAAAAAGTTTCTTTTCTACATGCATAGAATATTCAATCAATATTTGAAAAAGCAAAAAAATAAAATAAAATCTAAAATCAATAGTCATATTGACACGGTGTTGGATACAAATATAGATAGATATTTCCATTCCAAAGTTGACTAGATAAGAATTTTTTACATAGATGTGAAAATTTATTTGATTAGGTTATGACAGCTAATCTATCCCGGTTACAAAAACAATCTATAAGCATACAAAATGTTCACAATTCATGTTACATAGTCAGTGAATTAGAGTTAAAATCCATATTTTAATCATACAAGCATAAAGATTGAACTGTGTTAGAATGAGCAAAGATATGCTATTCTCAAATTTGATTAGAGAATACTTTTGACTGAGAGATAAATTTTGCATGCTATAATTGCTCCAGGTCTGAATCCCTAAAAGAGCCCAAATTTGCTGGTATATACTGTGCCACTGCACGGCAGCCACATCAGGGCCATTCTTAATTACCTAGATTTCATTGTTGCTCTGTGAAATCTATTGCTCTGGTGAATCGATCAGCAAGACAATCGCCGCTTTTGGCGGCGGGATCGCTGCGGGTTCAGTAACCATTGCCTCGACATCCATAGGCGTGACGTTATTGACTAGAGGTTGCGGATTCATCATCAACTCCTTCCTTTTTCCACTTAAGAAGGAGTAAATTCCTACTAGGATCAGTACAGTTCCCACTAAACTGCAATATAGCAATGAATTGGGGTTCATGTTCAGTAAGAGTTCTGAAAATTTGGAATTAAACCTTAGTAGCTTATGAAAATTATGAAGCCAAAGAAAGGGCTTAGGATTATCAGATTCATCGTACGTTCCGAGGTGGATTGCCTCGCCGAGTATGAGTGCTTCTAGCACAGTAACGAAGATCAGAAGCAGTGGGTTGAACATCGAAGGATAGGTAGGGCCTCGCTTCGCAATCACCCAAGAGATTAAGCAGAAAGTCGTAGCTGTTACCAATGCTCCCTGTGAAGTAGCTAGTTTCAGTCATTAGTAATGAAAATTGTGACGCTTGTTCATGTAACCATACAAAACTTTGACTATGATGCTATTGCTGAAATAGAAAGTTGTTGGCACATCAAGTATAATAGTTTCACAGTTAGAGACTCATAGCATAAGCCTCCAATTGTTTAAAACTCACTAATCTCCATCAAAGGACGGGACAATGGAAGCTCTTAATCATGCAATTGATGGAAGTTTTCCGCTCATGATTGGTTTGATACCACTTCAACAAATCGAGGACCAACGCAAAACGATTAAGAAGTAATTTGGGTAATTCGTGGATTAAAAATAACCTTACCGAGTAGACAATGGTGATCAGCTGCAGATTCCATCCCAAGCTCCACGACTTCCTACTGCAATCGATACATAAGCCTACAAATGTTGCTTGCCCGGATGCGATAATGCACGTCAACATCGTGGACCAATACTTAAACGGGAAAACTTTGACCAGCTTAACCTGTTAAAGAAACCAATGTCCACAAGCATTATGATCGGTGGACCATATCCTTAATTTCATGAACGTTATTTGCAAAAAAGTGGAGACTTGTTCTATGGACCTGTACTATGAACCAGATACCATACGATAGGCAGCTTCCGAGCAGCATAAGCGTGCCTCTCGTCCAATTAGATGCAATGTCCTTGGTGATAGCATGAGAGCGAGAGTGTTGATGATTGATGTGGAACGATTTTCCTTGGTAGAAGATAGTGGTTAGCGCGCCTGCGACACAGAGTATTGCTCCTGTTGTCTTCACTTTACCTGCTCTAGTGTTTAAGCCCAATGACTCTACTCTGCCATAATCCAACATCCATGCGTATTAGTAGCATGAAGCGACATTTGGATCGACCCAAAAGAAATTCACACAATTTCTTTTGAGAGTAGCTACGAAAGATATGTTTTCCAAGAACGTTTCTATCAAATTAACGGAACTCGTCGTCCAGAAACAAAATATGAGTGCGCCCAATATATGTGTGTGCCTGAAACTTTTTCTGAAGATCATATACCTTAGAATGATAGAAAAGACAAAGGTGACAATCGGGATTATGTTTAAGAAGTTGGTAGCATATGTTGCAGTTGTATCCCGGAGGCCGTAGTAGAATAGTCCCATAGACAACGATACTCTGCGACATTAGGAGCGATACAACAATTAGAAACACCTCTTTTTCCCGAACACTGTTTACAAAAGCGATCAAGAAAAAGCGAAATGTTTATCACGTTTTGTATTCCTTTTTTTTAGATTCAGTTTACATCTTAATTGTGATAAAATACGGAAAAATTAGTCCAAGGTCACCGCGGTTCTAACATTTCAAATTTAATTGATTTTGAATCATCACAAGGACTTTACTAGAACTTGCTCTAAGAATATGAAAAGCTATAATAAAGATGAAAATTGTTAAATACATTCTCATTTTACATAACCATTTTATCACCTATCAATATTATATATAATATACATTTTTTGCCATAAAACTCGATGTTCATTGCAATGCAGAAGAACACATTTCCCAGCTGTTTCAGATTAGAATTTTCAAGAATCAGATTTTCAAAACTGAACGGGACATCAATCACTCAAAGCTATATAAAAAAAAAAACCCAATAATAGTATAATGCATTTTGATCTTAGTCGATTGCATACAATAAATATATTCCTGAAATAAGTACAGATGTTTAAAAATGGCAAACAAATTGTCTGGCAAGAAGATGCATTGAAGAGGAAAAAGACAGAGAAATTCAAGAAAAGAGAGAGGAGCCATCTCACCCGGTCAATGCGTTAATGAAGAGCCAAAACCACACCTTCAAGCTTAGCTTCGTTGTGTTACCTCTGCAATGAAGACCCGCCATTTTTAAGAGTCGTTCTTTGTACTCTGCTTTATGTAATCCTTACCCATTTTTAATGGCTCAAAAAGAAGTAGCGAAAATGAAGAACGTATACCCAATAAGGGGAAGAGAGAACTCAGAATGAGGAGAATCAAAGATCAAGATCAGCATCGAACCTTTCGAAGTAGAGAGCGAACGGGGCAACGCAAACCGTGCCAACCACATGACGATAAGCCAAGAGAGCGAAAATAAAGGTCCCGTCATTCAAGATGACCTTGGAAAGCAGTTGCATCCCGGTCGCGAATGCTTGCACCAGCAGCATACTCGCCAGAAATTTTGACGACTCGTAACATTTCTTGAACCCTATCATCGCCATCCTCTCTCTCTCTCTCTCTAAAAGCTCTCTGAATCTCTCTCGAGTCCAAGATTACTCAATGGGCATCTAAAGGAAATTAAAACGGTTGTACACAGACTCCTGCATTTATAAGAACTGCATGATTCAAAGAATACAAAAGAGAAGCACGTGCATGGATATATATAGAGGTCACTGAGTTAGGGCAAGCCGGAATTCAACGCAGAGAGGGAAGTGCATTCAGTGGGTTCAAATGCATTTTGACGACAAAGTAATTCACGGGTTTGCAGAGAATATTGAGTACCCTTTCTTTTTCTTTCGCCCTATGTACTTGATGCATCCGTCGTTGTAATTGCAATTGGTTGGCTCCTTTGACTTGCCCGCCACTTGAAAACTCTCCAAATCAAGACCCTTGTATGACCCTCTTCAGTCTTCACTCGGACGCAGAAAAACTGTTCTTGTGCTCAACAAACTGACTGATCTGGAACAGAAGGGGAGAAAGATAAGAAGATGAAAGTTTATGGGATGATGAGCCGTGTACATGCGCTCTTATATAAGCAGAACACCAAGAAAGTTATATCTCCGTGGAAATCTTGGATACTCTCTTGCACCCACCGAAGTCGCGTGGTTAGACCATGAAGACTAGTGAGAGACACTTCTATTAGATTACAAATATTTGGATGACTTCGTGGGAGACTCTTTAGAGAACAAAAGAAAGCATTAGAATAGTTTGATCGACCTGCATATGAAAATAAAATGTGTTGATTCTTTGGGTAAGTCGATCGGACTCATCGATACTTTGTTGCGAGGTTTGAGGTGCTAAAATAGGCAATTCATACTTAGACCGGAGGAGGATTAAGGATTTTCCTTAATCTAGCGCGACGTTGAAATGATTTCATGGACAAGAAAATGAATTTCGACATTTATTCCACCTTCTTGATTAAAGGTCAAATGGAGTTCAGTTCGAGAGTTTGACCGCATTTGACTTGTGGTCAAACCCTCATTTCTCTCAAATGGTTTATACACTTGGATCATCATGGATAATTAGTCACTGAAAACTAGCGTCATTGACGAGGATTAGTAGGAGTTCATAATTGAAGTTGTTCAAGCAACTTGTCTTCCTTCTCTCCCCGCGCTCCAAAGTTGTCGTTGTAAAGTGTTATTAGAAGGGTCTTTCTCGTGCTGACTCTATGCATTTGTTGAGAAAATCTTCTCATGCTTTCGCTGTATATCGATAATGAATAGATCGAAGGAACCTCAGAAATTACAAACACGAAGTTGCCAAAGACGCATGGCCTGGTACAAGCAGGCATCTTTGCAATTGTTAAAAGCAGCAGCTAGAGAATGTTTGATTAAAAGTCAAACATGTCGTGCGAGCAAATAACTTGTTTATGGCAGTTAAAATTTGGCCGGAGAGAAAACAACAGGTCTGCTCATGTGGCTAGGTTCAGCAATAATTCTCATGAAAGTCCTCGTTCACATTCACCTAAAGTGTATAAGTGTATATACCAAAGAAGTTGCATCGCAACCTCTAAAAACATATAGAAATCAAGTATTAGCACAGTCCACATGGTGTGTAAGAGAGACTTGTGCTATTGACTTGCTTTTGGAATCAGTTGAATTTAACGTAAATATATTCTTGTGTCAATACCCTTGATCACAATTCACAAGCCCCAATTATCTAGGGTATAATTTTTTTTTTCGAAATTTAGGTTATAATTAACAGGACAATGAGATTCATTGAATTAAACATTTCTCAGACCAAACATATAATGGCAAGGCAAACCCTCTCTCTTGGTAGCGACGGTAACTGACATCAATCTTAGGGTGAGCTTGTTTCAATGAAAGAGCTTTCCACAAATTAGTTTTCCGGACATTCATGTGTTTGGTTCACTCAAAAAAGTCAGTCAACAAAAAAGCATTTACGGTCTAAGAAAACACCCACATTTATAATTAGGAAAACGAATCCCATTTAAAAATAGAGGAAATCATTTTTCCAAGTATAATAAGTCTCTTGACAAATACTCACTTCTTCACCTTCTTCAATATCCATTATTCCAAATGAGATTCAAACACCATAAAGTGTTTTTGGTCACACTAGCATACCACCAAAAAAATTAAAAAAAATTATTAATTTTCCTTACAATTGATTTCCACGAAAAGCATTTTTCTTTATCATAAAATTTTATGCGAAACAAACACACCCAAATTAAAACCAAATGAAATGATACTACGAAAGCAACAATAATCTCCCAACGTGACTTCATTGACCATTTTGTTACACTGCCAATGAATTGAATAGAAAATCCAATTTTTTTTTACTATACACACATTGAGAATGAGCTAAGACATGCTAAAATTTGATTAGATAATACTCTTGACTGTGAGATCAATTTTGCATGCTACAGTTGCTCCAAAGTTCGAGGCTCTAGACGGCCTTAATTTGCTGTAGGATATTCGAGCCGTGGTCGAAGGAGGTTACTGTACAAATATGCATACAGGGGCTATTCCGCAAATAAATGAAAGCCTAGGGGCTTGCCTTGACTATATACTTCATTTTGGGCTCTAAAAGCCTAAAGCTCTTTTGGGCCTTTTTCCTCGCGGCCTCATATAGTCGCCACGCCGGCCGTGATTAGTAACCTGGATCTTCGCCATTTGCCTCCAAAAGGAAGAAAATATTCTGTGGATGAAAATAAATGCTACCCCGCCAAAAACACTCCCTCTTTCTATGCTTCTTTTTACCTTCTCTCTCTCCCCTCCTTTGAGCCAAGGAGGAGCTCGACAAAGAGCCTCCTCTGTTTTAGGAGGCTAAGGCGTGGCCGCTGAGGACAGCAACGAGATCATAGTAATTTTAGACAGCGAGTTTGACCAGGTTTGTAGTGAAGGTAAGAACGTTTTGTAGTGCTGATGATGTTGATGGTGAATCTGATGAAAAGAAGAGCACGGACTTTAAGTCTGCCAACAGTGTAGGTAGCGAGTTCTTCAAGGGTTTCTTGGCTGAGTACAGCTTCGAACAAATGGTACGTAGCTTCTTCTCTTGGTCGTCTTCTTCATTCGTTTTCGTTCTACTCTCGGTCTTCTTGTTTTCACTTCGCTGTGGCTGGCTTCGGTGGCCTGCCGCCGTGCAGAGATAGGGACCCATCGCTTGAGGCTCTGAGCAGTTTTTTTTTCTTTTAATCACCGCAGAAAGTTCCAATATCCTTTCTGAACTACGTGAGAGGCCGGAGAACTCGTGCGATTTTGCTGACCGTCTCGGGTGGCGGTTCTTGGACGGTCAGCCCGATCCAAAAAGAAGGCGCCCTTTATTTAGGTGAAGGGTGGCCCAAGTTCGTGAATGATCACTTCATAACACAGTGGGAGAGGTGGTTTTGAGGTCCAACTGTTTCACCCGATTGATGCTAGAGCAAGGCTTCTTTTGGTACCCAAAATTCTCATCAATTTTGTGAACATTCTCATCAAATGTGAAGGGTTGACACTATTCGATTACATAACGGAATGAGAGTTTTGGGAGAGCTCTTCCTCGTCACGCCATTGTCCACGAAATGACTCCTCCTATGATCACATTCGCAACCTCGTCCTCCATTTGTTTGTTTTTTCTTTTTTGCCTCTTTCTCTTTTCTTTTCGGTCAATAGTGTTAGAAGAACATGACAGAGATATACCATTTAAAACCATTTATGATCCATTTACTGTATTTAACTAACTTATATAACAACTCGGTCCGTTAAATATGGGTTAAGCCCATTTTGATAGTTCTACTAACCACTAAAACTTATATTCGCTCATTCCCATTACCTTCAATTTTTCCCCTTTGCTATATCCATTATTTCCTGAAGGATAAATCATGGATATACACCTTTTATACCTTAAATCACTCATCCGAATTCATCATCGTGTCGTGCCACGTAGGATATTTGAGCCATGGTCGAAGGAGGTTACTCTACAAATATGCATACAGGGGGCTATTCCGCAAATAAATGAAAGCCTAGGGGCTTGCCCCTACTATATAGTTCATTTTGGGCTCTAAAAGCCTAAAGCTCTTTTGGGCCTTTTTCCTCGCGGCCTCGTAGTCGCGTCGCATATAATATTACCGCCTTCCTCGCTAGGGTTTTCTTCTCTCTCGCTCCTGCTCCATTTACGCTTCTCTGCGGTTGCAGCTTCTGCTGAGGCGAGCCGACGCGGAGATGAAGACGATACTGTCGTCGGAGACGATGGACATCCCCGACGGGGTGAGCATCAAGATCAATGCGAAGGTCATAGAGGTGGAGGGCCCTCGGGGCAAGCTCACCCGCAACTTCAAGCACCTCAACCTCGACTTCCAGCTTATCAAGGACGAGCCCACCGGCAAGCGGAAGCTCAAGATCGAGGCCTGGTTCGGCTCCCGCAAGACCTCCGCCGCCATCCGCACCGCCCTCAGCCACGTCGAGAACCTCATCACCGGCGTCACCAAGGGATACCGCTACAAGATGCGCTTCGTCTACGCCCACTTCCCCATCAACGCCAGCATCGCCAACTCCAGCAAGTCCATCGAGATCCGCAACTTTCTCGGCGAGAAGAAGGTGCATTGTCTGGATATTTCATTTTTCCACTTACTTCGGATTAATTTGTTTGGTATGCCGTTTCTTAGTTCTGTCGGTGGCGGAATTGACATTTATTCTTGATTGTGTAAACTTTCCTTGTGTAGCTATTGATTGGTCAGATGTTAGACTATTACACTTTGGTTGACATATGGTCGCTTGGTCGCTGGTCGGGAACTTGCGTGGGTGGGATGTGTTCTGGGGATAAACTTCTGTCATTGTGCACTGAGACTGAGAATGTTTCTTAATGTCCTTAATGTGCCTTAATGCATCAGTAAGCCTAAAGCCTAGGAGCTGCAAGTTCTATTTTGGGGACCCAACAATCTAATAAAAGCCGAGAAGTCGTAGTAAAAGCTCTAATGATGCTGAGTATTATTTGAGTGGATTGCTAAACTGAAATTTAGCTTGATATGTTAGGTGTAGTAAATTTGTTCATGAAATGCCTATGTGAATGCTTATGAATGTGGTAGTTCTCATGCTTAACTGTCTGTCAACTGCTAGATGTGATGTAAGATGTTTTGATCTGGACCTTTGCAGGCATTTACTTCATACTGGTGTTATTCCCTTCAAGCCTTTTGTTGAAATATGTGGTTAGATAAAAACTGCATGTGACATGTCCTGTGTAGACTTTCCTTACTGATTTTAAAGTACTGCCGTGGTGGCCCTGCGTGGCTTTGACTTGTTGCCACTTGTGAGGACATCCAGCTTGTGAGCTGCTGAATGACTTGCTTGATTTTAGCACTTACTGTTACCTATATATTGTCTAATGGCCACTAATGGAGAAACGCTTCATTTGACATTTTGAGCATGTATGCTTGTAACTGTATTCTACTGTTGTAGACTCAGAGAGTGTGCGTTGAGAGATGTTGTAAACTATGTTCATGGAACTCTAGCTAAAGGCTTGATACAAATACTCGAGCGCTTGATGTCTGCAACTGCTTTGACAGTTTGACCCTCAATGACCGGATACTAATAAAGTTCCTATCTGAATCAGGTCAGAAAGGTTGATATGCTTGAGGGAGTGACAGTTCTTCGTTCTGAGAAGGTCAAGGATGAGCTGATTCTGGATGGAAATGATATTGAACTTGTTTCGCGATCATGTGCCCTGATAAATCAGGTATGGGCCCACCCCGTTCGCTCATCTCTCTATAGCATATTTAGTTGCGGTTGTGCTTATGCCTACTTGCGATATTTTGGGGAGAATAAGGAAGACTCGAGTAATATGCTGGTTTTAATATTGTAGTTTAGTTTTTCATGTTGCAATAGCTCTCTGAAACTTGCCTATAAAACAGAGTGAAACCCAACACAGGAAAACCTATTTGGCCCCATTTTTCTGATTGCTGGTTGATCAAATGCCTGTCGCCACTTCCTTTTTTCTCCCTTTCTGTAGAAACATACACCTGCATGTATGCATGCTTAGCATTGCTAATCCGGCTTTTTTGTTTGCAAACAGAAATGCCATGTCAAGAACAAAGATATCCGGAAGTTCCTCGATGGTATCTATGTTAGTGAGAAGGGAACAATTCTCGAGGAGGAGTGATTGATATTGTTTGAAGGTTTTGAGTTGATCTTGTTTCAAGCAGTTGTTAGTTGGGCTTTTTGTATTATGGGGTAGTTAAACATTTGCAGGTCCAAAGTTATTTACTCTTTTGCTTTTGTCCTTCTTTCGGACTGCGGTCAGCAACTCAGCAAAGGGAAAACACATCTTTATTGGATTAAAATTGATTATTTGAGCACATTATCCTCCATCAAACCACTAAGAAAGTGATGACCTGTTGATTCAAGCATTGAAGGCAAGTGCAAGACATATTTCTTATCTTTGTTCAGTTTTTGTAATGCATGCTTCTTAACCCGTCTGCCTCTGCTCTATGGAGAACCGGAGTTTGTGAACTTTGTGCAAGTATTTGAAGAGGAAGGAGAAAGTTCAGCGATAATTTCAAGCAATCATAGGTCGACAAAGGTGAATGAAGAGTTGCTATTGACTTGTCTAGCCCATATCGTTTGCCTTTGGTTGGTCAGTTGACATGGGGGCCGAGACGAATAGTCACAACCATATACCATTATAGACGTGAATTTTTCAGCTGATGATTGATAAACATCTTTACTTACTCCTTTGGGGTTCACTTGAAAGTATTGCTCCAAGAAAAATCCAAAAAAGAAAAGAAGGGTTTTAGTGGACCAAAATACTATAGTGGTCAAAACAGGTCTCACAATCTGTGCCCCTCTCTTCTCTCTCGCCCTCTTGGATTACCACGACTCGCCAATCTCCGTGAATGGTGAGCACTCTCCCTCCTCTTTGATCCTTACAAATCGATGGCGACACCGCCCCCACCGCTGATGTTGGAGGAGCTCATGAAGCTCGGGCTCTCTGTCGGCTATTTGGTTAATGCCACAATGTGACGACTTTGGCCTTGATCCCTTATTCTTTCGACGTGCACGACAAGGATTGATACAGTTTTGGTCGACAATCTCATTGAGGACAATCTTATGGCCAAACCAGTGAAAGAATATCTCCAGAGCTGCGACAAAGACGAAGGCGAAGTAAAGGGGTGAGGGCGGAGAGCTTGTAGCGGGTGTCATATATACGTGGAGAGCGAGAGTGCACATGAAGTGTTTGATGAAAAGGCCATTACTATCCTACTATCCTCGAGTGGCACTTCCGGCTTTTCATTTCAATTGCAAATTGCAAGTGATGACAAATGAAAGCTCTCTATCTTGGTTCAAAGTTCGATTAATTCGTCTTTGTTCCAATTAAGGGCCAATTATTTAGCTTGATCAGGATCATTGTGTCTTGACAAAAATTTAGCGCTCATTAGAATAGAGACAAAGAGAGCATCTCATGCACTGTGTTGCTTTTGATACCATGCGGAGCGTATTCAATCATGTGTCGCGAAAGGAAAGAACCATGTTAGGCATTGCTAAAATTACTCTTGCATAATGCACACAAGTGGTTTTACGCATTAATTGATTGGAGCATGTGCCATCGGACCCGTTAATTGGGTGAGTCGGGGTTGGTTAGGAAAGTCCAAAGTGGGTCCAACCAAATCGATCCATTTAACCCATATTTATGCAATACAATTTCGACATCCTATACCTAACACGTACCCAATCCATACCCAATTTGTACCGAACTCATACTTGATCGACACTCCAATTCTTAGCAATTTTTCTTAATATGGATAGTACAATACTAAAAAGAAACTAATCAATAAAAAGCAAATTAAACATGAAAAGGAATTAGCAAATAAGGAGATTTAAAATTTTCTATTTTCATGATGATAGATTATCATAATGTTGATTTTAAATAAAAGAATTGTGCCAATAAACATGTCCTCTAAATATTTGATAGAGGCGATTATGCTTTTAAATAAAAATCCCTCAAAAGACTATAAAAACGAATTCTTGGGTATTTATGAACCTATGGATGAGGTTGTTTGGATGGCGATGCCCACCTTAAGAGCCTGTTTGGTAACAATTCTAATCTTGAGAACAATTTCTAAGTAGAAATGATTTTTTCTAATTATGTTTTCGAGAGCAACGAAGTAGATTTTTTTCTTTTTATATCTGTTCCAAATCTATTCCCAAGAACAATTCTGTACCAAATAGATTTCTATTCTTTTTCTAATTTCAGGAATAAAAGAACGCGAATCAAAGAAAGTTACCAAACAGGCCCTAAATGTAAGCAGGCATTGTCCGCAATAGGTTTCAATTTGCCAGATCTCGCGGTTGGTGTCCGTTAAATTGTCAAGAATGTAGAGTCCGTTCAAAGTAAATTCCAGAACCATAAGCCCTCGTCGTGTCCTTGCCATTCTGGTATAACCTTTGATAATACGACCCAATTACCAGAAATGTTAGCACGCATTAGGTATGTCTTCAGACACCCACCAAAATTGGTCACGCCATCAGATTGACCAATTCAAGTTCTCCACGAATTTTCCCACTTCGAGTGGAAGCACCATATCAATCCTACCCAGAGATGCATATACTTTTAGCTTCGTACCTAACCTGCTGCAATCATATGCGCAGAAGAATCTGGATCTGTACTGCTCACGTTACGGAAAGAAGGTGACTAGAAAGACCTCGCCGACACGACACGACACGACACGACACGGCCTGTCGTTCTTTCGTCTCGTATTGGGTAATGGAAGGTCCGGTCGTATTCCGCACAGGAGGACGAAGCAGATGTTCGAAAGCAGGACGGCTCTAGAACTGCAATCCACCACACACCGGCTCGAAACATGCCCCACAACCAAGATGATAACGAAGCACGGGAGACGGGAAAATCATCCGGTCGCTATCCGCTGCTGGAGTGCCACACAAAAATAAAGATTCCCACTCAAGTGTGTCCCCCTTGTTTGTCCTTGGCTCATGCAAGTGGGAGTCACCTAGTGCTTAGATATGTCCAAGTTTCGCCTCGATCACTATCGTCAGTCCATGGCCTTGGCACGATCTTAGGAGCACCAAAAAGATATGCATTAGCTTGATTTCACAAAAGCAGAACTTGATCTCTCTGCTCTTCTTTATCTTCTGCTGTCATGGCCTTGCCAAGTTTTCTTTTTCTGCTTCTGCTCTTGGTGGAGAGCTCGCTCGTGGTCGATTCAGCCAAGCAGGAGAAGTTTACGGGACCCGTGATCAACGTGACGAAGCACCTTTCTTTCCCCGATTTCAGCTTGGACAACCCCAGGATAGTTTATGATGTGAGGCTCCTGGGTAGTGCAAAGCTGTCCAAGGAAAAGAGTGCGGTCCAAATCCCCGACGTGTCCGAAGCCATTGATCTTCGGCATCTCGCTGGCCGAGCCCTCTACTCCTCTCCTGTCCGCTTGCTCGACCCCGCCACAGGAACCCCGGCTTCCTTCGAGACTACCTTCGATTTCCAATTCAAGAACGACAGCTTTGTTGCTGATTCCAAGAATGATGCCGGCTCTGCGGGTACAGGGGGAAGCCATGGCGGCAGCGGCTTAACTTTTATCATAGTACCAGATGAGTTCACTGTTGGAAGATCAGGGCCGTG
Organism: Metrosideros polymorpha var. glaberrima; assembly: GCA_001662345.2. Taxonomy (NCBI): domain Eukaryota; kingdom Viridiplantae; phylum Streptophyta; class Magnoliopsida; order Myrtales; family Myrtaceae; genus Metrosideros; species Metrosideros polymorpha. Next base: position 15,601,977 of record BCNH02000001.1, read on the forward strand.
GCTTGGGATGCTTAACGATGCATGCGATGAGGAGTACAAAGCTGTAGCCGTGGAATTCGATACGCGCCACAATCCTGAATTTGGAGACCCGAACGACAACCATGTTGGCATCAACTTGGGTAGCATCGTGTCCACAAAGACGATCAATGCATCCGATATTGGGGTTTCTCTCAAGGACGGGTCCATTCACCGAGCTCGAATTAAATATGACGGTCCAAAAAGATGGATAGAAATCCATCTCGCATCAGAGGGGCAAGAATTCCCCTCTACTCCTGCATTTTCTGGATTCCTAGATCTCTCTCCTCATCTGAAGGAGTATATGTTTGTGGGGTTCTCGGCTTCCACAGGGAACTTGACCCAAATCCACAACGTTCTCTCATGGAACTTCACATCGACAAGCCAATCTTTTCTCCGGATCCCGTCAGAAGAAACCTGCGAGAGCAACATCATCCTGGGATATACTCAGACTCCTGGAGGAGCTAAAAAAGAACCCATTAGCAATTTCTTGATTTTTGCAGCTGTCATGGTGCTGGCTCTCGCAGTTCTAGTCAGCTTGTACTATAATAGCAAGTGCAGAGGAGATAAACCGAGCGCCATCATCTTGCCGGATAAAATTCAACGACCAAGGCCTCCGAACAAGCCACGGAGCTTCACTGTCAATGAGGTAACCTGTGCAACGCGGGGTTTCGGCGAGTATGACGTCCTAGGAAGTGACTACAGAGGTTCTTTTCATAGGGGAAAGCTACCTAATGGCTGCCAAGTAGCTGTGAAACGGTTCTCAGCTCATTTTCTGAACTCAAATGGAGTAGATGGGCGAAGAATTTTGAAAGATATATGTGCCATGAGTCGGATTCGTCACCCCAATTTGGTTCCCATCAGAGGGTGGTGTCATGACAAAGTGGAACTCATGGTTATCTACGATTTCTTCCCAAATGGAGGTCTTGATAAATGGTTATTTGGAGTCGGCGTCTTGCCGTGGACAAGGCGGTTGAAAGTCATTAAGGATGCGGCGGAAGCTTTGAGTTTTTTGCATTCAAAGAAACTTGCACACAAGAACATGAGGACGACCAGTGTCCTTCTTGACGTCAGTTTCCGTGCTGTATTAGGGGATGTTGGATTTGTGCTTTCCGGTTCGGGATCAAGAAAGTTTGAGTCAGCAGTGAGTCAAGCGGTCGATGTCTTTGAGTTCGGGGTCTTTGCTCTGGAAGTCATTGCAGGTAGGAGGAGGAGCGAGGTGGAAGAAGAAGAGAAGGATTTGCTGGATTTCGCATGGAGAATGCATGAGAGAAACGAGAAGGGGAAGGTGTTTGATAGGAGGATGGGCTCCTTGGTCAACCTCGAACAAGCAATTCGAGTTTTGGAGATTGGTTTGCTTTGTACCCTGAATGAGAGTAAAGGTAGGCCTAGTATGGAGGAGGTGGTTGATCTCCTGGCCAACGATAGACCGATTCCTGAGCTGCCACCAAGTCGACCTGTCACTTTATTCCCTTATAGCAGCACTACAGGTCTCTGCGCCGGCTATTCCTGTGCACCTTTCCAGTGATGTTGCTGGCCCTGTGGAAGCTGCTATATTTGGGAGACTCCATCTACACAATGCAAGATATGGAGATTCTGAATTGAGATCTTAAGACTTTGGTACAACTGGTGTTGTGATGATTATAGATTGGATCACTGATTGTTAATGTTGGGTGAATCAAAATACCCTTCTAAAGTTAAGACTCTGCTCTTGTGAACCTGTTTTTAAGTTAGACTGTCTGCATCATTTCGACTTATTTCATGACCGCTTAAGTCTCTGGGCCGGCTATTCCTATGCACCTTTCTAGTGATATTGCTGGCCCTATGGAAGCTACTAGATTTGGGAGACTCCATCTACACAATGCAAGATATGGAGATTCTGAATTGAGATCTTAAGACTTCGGTACAACCAGTGTTATGATGATTATAGACTGGATCACTGATTGTTAATGTTGGGTGAATCAAAATACCATTCTAAAGTTAAGACTCTGCTCTTGTGAACCTGTTTTTAAGTTAGACTGCCTGCATCATTTCGACTTATTTCATGACTGCTTAAGTCTCTGCGCCGGCTATTCCTGTACACCTTTCCAGTGATGTTGCTGGCCCTGTGGAAGCTGCTAGATTTGGGAGACTCCATCTACACAATGCAAGATATGGAGATTCTGAATTGAGATCTTAAGACTTCGGTACAACCAGTGTTATGATGATTATAGACTGGATCACTGATTGTTAATGTTGGGTGAATGAAAATATCCTTCTAAAATTAAGACTCTGCTCTTGTGAACCTGTTTCTAAGTTAGACTGCTTGCATCATTTTGACTTATTTCATGACCGCTTAAAAAGGACACGTGCTAAAACAAAGAGATCGAATGTCCAAGGAAGTTTCATGCCTTAAAGCTTACAGCTAAAGTAATGTTTGTACTAGATGTCCATAGTCAATGAAAACTTGAAAGTCCTCCTCAACTCTCAAGAGAGTTCAAAAGATGATAAACCGCACGAGACTTCGTTTTATGCTTCCACGGGTCAAAAGAAAATGCACAGACAAGCAAGAAATTGCAAACAAAACCAATGACTATCCACAGCACAGCACCAAAGTCAGCGTTGATATATCTGTTTTCTAAAGGACACACAAGAATGGTTCTTATCAGACTGGTGCAATTCACGATCTAGAGAAGACAGTACTTGACCGTGGCTGTCATTTTGTTGATCCTTACAGTGGACTTTTGCCATGATTCTGACGATGTAACTAGGCAAACAAGAGGTTACATTATTGACAGAACTCTGATGACCATCAGCCTGTAACTTGGTCTGTGCATGTTCATCAGAAAGTAACAATAGCAAAGTTGCATGACTTCTCTGTACGATATTTAAAGCCAAATCTGCTCAAACATTGATGTAGAGTTTGTAGGAAAAGCAAAACAGTTATAGCTAAGAAAAAGCAAATACATGCTTCCAATTTCTATTGACTTAACCAGACTGATTTAAAGCTCCTGCGATATGCTGCACATGCCGATTAATACTTCAAACTACAGCAGCCAATTTGCAGCTTGCCTTGCACATGTACTCTGACTACAAGTAGCCATAACTAAGGAGTTTACTATAGATACCGAAACCAGGCACCGAATTATGACCCGATATGATCAAACTTCTAGGAGATACAAGTTTTCAGCAGCTAAGGATGATATAGGTGTCCATTAACCACTCAGCTCATGCCTTTGATTGTTCTGCCTCTCGATGGAGGCAAAAGAGCAGTGGAAAGAAAGATCATTCGAAGACAGTTGACAGGCATGGTGTTCGGGAGGGGGGAGAGACAAAAATTTACTCCATTCTTTCAGCATGTGAAGTTGCACCCTGATCTAGAAGGCAACACCTATGCTTTTCTCAATTGTTATTTGCACGAACTCCAATTGACGATACCTTCCATTACCATACATAAAAGTTACACACAGTTTTCGTGCTCTTATGCCATCTTTGGTTAAAGCACACAGAAGAATAGCACAGATAATGTAGCTTCTCCTTGCAACCTCTGCTGCTCTTTTAGGTACGTCTCAAAGTTTAAGAAAAACCTGCTCCTGTATCTGATTACAGATTTCATAAACTTTTTGCCCGGTAAGGCAGTAATTATATAGCTACAATATCCACTATAAAACCACATCATCACACCAAGCAGGAGTAACATATGCATTAGTTTCTCCATCAACGTTTGACAACAAAAGAACACAGCGAAACTCCTTTACAACCTGATCAACGAGCAGATAAGAGGCGGTCAAAACAAATACTTCAAGCTTCATTGTAAACTAAGACAGACATCATGCAAAACCGACATAAACTTAGGAATCTATGCCTCTCACTCCTTGAAGATGTCCAGAATTTGACGATTGACAAGCTTTACAAGAAACTAGAGCCCGGCGATCAATTTGTCCCAATCCGATGGTGCTAATTAAGGATTTCCAGCAGAATTTCATCAAATTTCTTTCCAACAATTAAACAAGGAATGAAAACCGATCTCCTTATAAGAATTCAACAATTCGCAACAGATCAATCATGAAAGTCGAGCTCAAAGACCAAACTTGTGCACAACCAAGAACTTTACGAGCATTTCACAAGATCACACAGAAATGAATCGATATATCATCAGTGATTAATATGACCAAAAGAATTAACTCCCGTGGAATCATCCAACTCTTACATACACCAAAAGCACCCCAGGGAGAGAGAAAATAAAAACGGAAAATTCAACTCGCCTCTCCCATTATGTTCAGAAAAACCCGAAAAGGACCGAGAACCCTAACACAATCAACCAAACAATGTGGACCAAAAGCAGCGCCTGACCCGACAACGGACCCGAGCCGCCATTCCCGACCTCACAGTAGCCTAATTTCGCGACTTCCACGCCGGAGCACGCGGCGTCGGCGCAGCCGCACCAGTAGGTCACCCCGTCCACGCCGCATACTGGGTCGGCACGGAAGCACTTGACGGGGCACGAACCGGGTCGGGCCGCCCCGGAACAGAGGCCTCCGCCATCGCTCTTCTCGGTGGGCAATCTGATGGCCGAATGGGAGATCTGCGGCTCAGATCTGACGGGGGAGGAGAAGAAGAAGAGGGTGGCGACGATCGTGAAGACGACGACGAGATAGAGTTTGGGAATCGGGGGATCCCCCATGATCGAGGGTTCCGGCGAGCTTTCCGAAGAGAAAGCTCGCACCTTGGATCGGGGACCAAATCAAGAAAATTTCTAAGGGCGAAACAACGTGGGGCTACGAGAGGAAGAAGAAGGGAACGCAATTTGGGTCGAGCAAAGGATCTATTCTTTGGCTCGAACGCGAAGAATCCAACGAAAACCGAAACAAGAAATGGGAAATCACAAATTGTTTTCGAGACGTTGGAAACAACAAGAAAAGTTCAACCTTTGTTGGCAGTTGGACAACCTGCGTCGCCGACTTTTTGAACGACCATGTCTCTTTCGCTTTTTCAAACGACGTTTGTTGGCAATTTGATTAAAATAGTGCTCGGTTGGTTGGGTGGGGGTGGGGATGGGTTGCGTCACTGAACAAAAATTATAATTTTTTCGTATATATATATATATGTGTGTGTGTGTGTAATTACGAAAAAAAAATCTTTATATGAACTCGCATGTAGATATTTATATGTTTTGAAAGGTTTGGGCGTTTCGCTAATCCGAGTACAAATTATATTTCTTGGCTCTTAACAAATAAGTACATGACATAAGTTATAAATTAATCATGACATCCATATGATTGGAGTAATTTTTTTCAAGGTTTTTCAAGGCGAGAATATTTTGACGTATGCTCACACAATCGATAATAGCATAGGTGTGTCGATCAAGATGCCATTAAAATCCCACATCTAGCATAGTCTATCGCGTGTTGGACTATTAGTCCTCTCTAGAAAGAAAAAAAAAAAATAAAGAGAGAAAAATCTTTAGAGTCTTGTATTGTCACATTATTGTAAGGTATTAATCCGTCGCCGCAAGTCTCGCAATGAAAAGAGATGTAAAGTGTTATCACTGTTTAAATCGAGGTCTCGTATTGACAAGAAAAAAGTTGCGACACTAGCTGTGTCATTAACTCGATTAGGGTTGCCATTCTATTAATCAATTATCATCGTGACAAACGTGACTTGACATAGTTAATTATCGTCTCTGGAAATGACAAAAATCCCATATTGCAGTTGACCGTCTAGTCCATCTTCACGGGGTAATCATAGAGATATTGAATGGGAAATCAAGAGATAGGAACATGGATCAAGGACCAAATATTACTCGATCAACTCAATAATTCAAGAGGCGAGACATTTGATTAGCCTTATTATGGGGCATTGTGCCAACGAAGCAGCTCGAAAGTAGATTGCAACGCGCGCGCTCAAGCACTCAACAATAGTAGCAATCACAAGCCATCTGGCCGCTGATGTACCTGCGAGCGCAGAATGCATCGCGGAAGAAGCTGCCGTGGATGCTCTTGCATTTCGCCACACAAGCCTGGTCGGTACAATTGAGGATTACTATGAACTCGAGGCACACCTTCCTTGATTCTACATGACGCCACACGTACATGGCTGCATTTTTCCATCGACCAAGAAAGGTCAGTAACAAAGCGGTTTACAGTCACTTCACGTCTTGCATCGCCACAGAAAAATTCATATAAGAACCTGAAAAAACGAGGGCCGCGATGAAGAGTTGCGTCAACGAAAGCTTGGCCATCTTAGCAAAGTGAGTGTTGAGTCTCAAGGTAGATAGGAGAGCTGGGGTTATGGAGAAGACGATGCAATGTCGGGATGTGATCTGATCACGGGGGCTGATTATATACAGCTTGTACGAGGCAACTTCGCAAGGAAAGTGGGAAAATTGTTAAATTGTCAAAAATAGTCCTAAATCTATTGTACTTTTATCAATTCAGTCATAAATCTTTTAAATTTGTCAATTTAGTCATAAACCTTTTAAGTTTGCCAATTTAGTCATAAACTTTTTAAGTTAGTGCCAATTATGCCTTACCTTTTAAGTCATCTTTTAGATTTTTAGGACTGAATTGGCAAACTTAAAACGTTTAAAACTGAATTGATAAAAATGCAATAGATTTAAGACTTCTTTGACAATTTTTCCTAAGGAAAGTGGCTATGTGAATCCATAGATTTAGCGAAAGTTTATAAAGCTGATGCCTGTTTTTTATTTCCTTTCTAAAACCGCTTGATACTTTTTACTTGAAATCACTACCTTAATTTGATGAGTGTCGCGCGTGTTCATGTCCGTTTTAAGGATTCAATCATAGTTTTCGAAGCTTGCTTAGTAAGATATTCCAGGAAGGAAGTAAATCAGCAAGCAATCAAATTGTCCCCATCTGATGGTGCTAAATAAGGATTTGCAGCAGAATTTCCATCAAATTTCTTTCCATCAATGAAACAAGGAACGAAAACCGATCTGGTTATAAGAATTCTCAGTGATTTTCAACAGATCAATCGCGAAATTTTGAGCTCAAGGACCAAATGTATGCACAACTAAGAACTTTACGAGCATTTCGCAAGATGACACAGAGATGAATCGATACATCATCAATGATAAACGATCAGTGGTGAGAATGCTTCTTATCAGACTGGTGCAATTCACGATCTAGAGAAGACATTACTTTACCGTGGGCTCTGTCATATTGTTGATCCTTACAATGGAACTTTTGCCATGATTCTGACGATGTAACTAGGCAAACAAGAGGTTACATTATTGACAGAATTATGATGACCATCAGCCTGTAACTTGGTCCATGCGTGTTCATCCAAAAGTGACAGTAGCAAAGTTGCATGACTTCTCTGTACGATATTTAAAGCTAAATCTGCTCGAACATTGATGCAGAGGTTGTAGGAAAAGCAAAACAGTTATAGCTAGTGAAAAGCAATTACATGCTTCCAACTTCAATTCACTTAACCGGACACTGATTTAAAGCTCCTGCGATGAGCTGTACATGCCGATTAATACTTCAACTTGCAGCAGCCAATTTGCAGCTTACCTTACACGCGTACTCTGCGACTACAAGTGGCCATAACCAAGGAGTTCACTATAAAAACCAATACCAGGGGACCGAATTATGACCCGATATGATCAAACTAGACATAAGTTTCAGCATCTAAGGACGATATAGGAGTTCGTTAACCACTCAGTCCGTGCCTCTAATTGTTCTGCCTCTCGACAGAGGCAAAAGACCAGAGCAAGAAAGAACATTCTAAGACAGTCGGCATGCATGGTGCTCGGGAGGGGGGAGCGACAAAAATTTACTCCATTCTTTCAGCATGTGAAATTGTACCCTGATCTAGAAGGCAACACCTATGCTTTTCTCACTCATTATTTGTACGTACTCCACAATTTACAATACCTTTCATTTGCTCTTGTGCCGCCTTTGGTTAAAGCTCGGAGAAGAAAAGCACAGATAATGTAGCTCCTCCTTGCAGCCTCTGCTGCTCTTTTACATTCGTCTCACGGTTTAAGAAAAACCTGCTCCTGTACCTGAGCACAGATTTTACTAAACTTTTTTCCCAGCAAGAAAGTAATTATACATCCACCAAAAGCGATTTCCAATATAAAACCATATCATCACACCGAGGAGGAGTAACATATGCATTAGTTTCTCCATCAACGTTTGACAGCACGAGAACACAGCGATGTTCCAATCAACAAGCAGGTAAAGAGGGGGTCAAAACAAATTCTTCAAGCTTCATTGCAAACTAAGACAGACATCATGGATAACCAACATAAACTTTTGGATCTATGCCTCTCACTGCTTGAAGATGTCCAGAATTCGACGATCGAAAAGGCTTATAAGAAACTAAAACATAGCAATCAATTCGTCCCCATCTGATGGTGCTAAATAAGGATTTCCAGCAGAATTTCATCCAATTTCTTTCCATCAAGGAAACAAGGAAACGGTGATTTGCAACAAATCAATCGCGAAATTTCGAGGTCAAGGACCAAACTTATGCACAACTAAGAACTTCACGAGCATTTCACAAGATGATACAGAAATGAATCGATATATCATCAATAATTCATACGAACAAAAGAATTAACTCCCGTGGAATCATCCTACTCCTACAATACACCAAAAGCAACCCCAGAAAGAGAGAAGGTAAAAACGCAAAATTCAATTCGCCTCTCACATTATGTTCAGAAGAGCCCGAAAAGGACAGAGAACCCCAGCACAATCAACCAAACAATGTGGACCAAAAGCAGCGCCTGGCCCGACAACGGACCCGACCCGCCGTTCCCGACCTCACAGTAGCCTAATTTGGCGACTCCCACGCCGGAGCACGCGGCGTCGGCGCAGCCGCACCAGTAGGTCACCCCGTCCACGCCGCATACCGGGTCAGCACGGAAGCATTTGACCGGGCACGAACCGGGTCGGGCCGCCCCGGGACATAGTCCTCCGCCATCGCTCTCCTCGGAGGGCAATCTGATGGTGGCCGAACGGGAGATCTGCGGCTCCGATCTGACGGGGGAGGAGAAGAAGAGGAGGGTGGCGACGGTCGCGAAGACGACGACAACGAGATGAAGCCTGGGAATCGGGGGACCCCCCATGATCAAGGGCTTCAGGCGAGCTTTCCGAAGAGGAAGCTCGCACCTTGAATTGGGGCCCAAAATCAAGAAACTGCGAGACTCGACAGAATTGAGAACTGAAGGAAGAGGTAATGTGATTCCGGGACAAGCGAGGGATCTATTCTTAGGCTCGAACGCGAAGAATCCAATGAGAAGAAAATGGAGTCTTGTTTCGAAGCGTCGGAAAGAACAAGAAAGTCCGACCTTTGTTGGCAATTTGGACAACCTGCGCCGCTCTACTTTTAAACGACTACGTTTTTTTTTTTTTTTTTAAATTCCCTTTCTTTAACATTTTTTTCATTTCTGGACTGCGTCGTCGTTTTTGATTAATTCAATTTTCTAATTCTGGCCCTTACTCAAAATCGTGGGCTTGTATTCTAGCTTCCTTTACGTTAGTGACAGGTAGGAGTAGCACCTCCTAGTTGGGTTGGGTTGGGTTGGGTTGGATGGGTCACTGAACAAAAATTATAATTTTTTCAAATGCATATATGTAATTATGGAAAAAAAAAACTTTAACTCACATGCGCGCATACATACATACATATATATATATATTGAAGGATTTCAGCGTTTCGTTAATTTGAATACAAGTTACATTTATTGGCTCTTAACAAGCAAGTACATGAGATAAGTTCTAAATTAATCATGACACCCATTATGATTGGACTAATTTTTTTTTAGACAAGAATATTTTGACGTATGTTGACACAATTTTGAATAGCATAATTATGTCAATCTAGATGCCAACAAAACCCTAACTCCAGCATAGTCTATCGGGTGTTGGACTTTTAGTCCTCTCTAGTGGAAAAAAAGAAAAATCTATAGAATTTCATATTGTCGCATTACTGTGAGGTACTAGTCCGTCATCGCAAGTTTGGCGATGAGAAGAGATGTAAAGTGTTATCACCTTTCAAATCGAGGTCTCATGCCGACAAGAAAAAAGGTGGGACATTTGCTGTGTGTCATTAACTTGATTAGGATTGTATTCTGTTGATCAATTTTGACTGCGATAGACATGCCTTATCATAGTTAATTATTGTCTCTAGGAATGACAAATATCCCAAATTGCAATCGACCGTCTTCACGGGTAATCATAGAGATATCGAATGGGAAATCAAGAGATAGGAACAAGGATCAAAGATCAAATACTACTTGATCAACTCAATAATTCAAGTGGCGAGACAATTAATTTGCCTTATTATGGGGAATCGTGCCAACGAAATAGCTCGAAAGTAGATTATGACACGCACACTCAAGCACTCAACAGCAAGAGTAGCAATTGCAGGATATCTGGCCGGTGGCGTAATCAATCGACGTAGAATGCATCGCGAAAGAGGCCGCCATGATTGCTCTTACATTTCGCCGGACAAGCTTGGTTGGTACGGTATTGGAATTCTATGTCCTCAACGCACAACCTGCTTCTGCACGAGGCCACACGTACATGGTTGCATTTTCCTATCGACCAAGGAACCTTAGTAACGAATCAGTATTCAGTCACTTCACGTATTGCACAGCAAGATCGCCCCAGAAAATCTCGTATATACAAGCTTGAAAAAGAAGAGGGCCACGACGAAGAATTGCGCGGACGAAAGCTTGGCCATCTTAGCAAAGTGAGTGTCGGGTCAAAGATAGATAGGACAACTGAGTGTAATGCGGCGAAGACGATGCAATGTCCAGATGTGATTTGATCCTTTGGGCTGATTATATAGCTTGTAGGAGCCAACATCGCAAGGAAAGCGACCATGTGAATCCAGAGATTTAGGAAAAGTTCGTAAAGTTAATGCCTGTATTTTTAAGGTTGCAGATAGTGCTTGCTAGGTCGGTTGGCTTGGGTTGGTCGCACCGAAATAATTATAATTTCTCCAAATATAATATATATTATTATGGAAATAACTATATACGAACTCGCATGTCAATATTTATATGTTTTAAAGGGCTTCGGCGTTTCGCTGGTCTAAATAAAAGTTATATTTCTTGGCTTTTAACAAGTAAATACATGCCAACAAATTCAAAAGTGATTTCTGACCAAAAAAAAAATTCAAAAGTGATTATGACATCCAATATGATATGATCGACTAATTTCCCCAAGATTTTCAAGATGAAAATATCTATTTATATACTCGTAAATCGCGAATAGCATGATTATACCAATGCCAACTAACCTTGCGTAGTTTGACGCATGTTGGACCATTAGTCCTCTGTGATGAAGAAAAAGAAAATCTTCGGAGACTTGTATTGGCACATTAACTATAAGGTACTAGTCCCTCTTCGTCGGGGTTACGATGATATGTAAAGTGTTACCACCTTCCAAATCGAGGTCTAGTTCGATATAAAAAAAAAAAAACAAGGTCTAGTAAACTCGATTAAGGTTGTGGTACAATTAATCAAATCTGACCACAATTAGATGGAGAAAATAACCAAAAAAAATTATAAGCATATTGTACGAATGTCATTTTAATCCTAAACCTTTTAATTAGGTGAATTCAATCCTATACCTTTTGACAAATTTCCAATGTATTCCTTTCGGCTAAGTTTGGTCAGATATCGCCAATGTGAATAATTTTTAAAAAGAGTTTTAAAAATTTCTGAATTTCTGAATTTTTCATTTTTTATTTTGTTTCTTTTTTTTTTCTCCCATTGTGGTCAGCGAACAACAACGAGCAAGGGCCTCGCAGACCACATGAAAAAGAAAAAATAAAAAAAATGCAAAAATGGTCAAGGTCACAATTTCCGGCCGGAAAGACTATATCATCAAATTGTCAAAAGATTTAGGATTAAATTGATCAAATTGAAATATTTATGATTAAATCGACATTCGTACAATAAGTTTATGACTTTTTCTGGTAATTATCCCCAATTGGATGTGTCTTATCATAATTAATTATCGTCTCTAGACATGACAAAAATCCCAAATCGTGGACATAGATGTGAAATCAAGAGATAGGAACAAGGACCACAGATCAAATATCACTTGATCAACTTAAGAATTTAAATTCTGACAATTAAAAATAAAACTTTAAGAATTTAAGTGGCATGACATTTCAGTCATCTTATTATGAGGCATCTATTCGGAAACGAAGAAGGTCGAAAGTAGATCGTGACGCGCTTGCTCAAGCACTCAACAGTGGTAGTAGCATTCGCAGGATTTCTTGCCGCCGACCTCTTCGCGCACGCAGGCCGCATGGCGGAAGAAGCCGCCATGGTTGCTCTTACATTTTGCCACACAAGCCTGGTTGGTACAACCCGGGAATTCTATGTACTCACTGCACTTCCTCTCTGCTTCTGCATGAGGCCACGAGAACATGGCTGCAATTTTTCCATCGAACAAACAAACCTCAGCAACAAAGCAGTGTACAGTCACTTCACGTCCTGCAAAGCAAGATCGTCACAAGAAAAACTCGTGTATTAAAACCTGAAAAAACGAGGGCCGCGACGAAGAACTGCGCGATCGAAAGCTTGGCCATCTTAACAAAGCGAGTGTCGGGTCAAGGATAGATAGGAGAGCTGAGTGTAATGTGGAGAAGACGATGCAATTTCTGGATGTGATCTGATCCTGGAGGCTGATTTATATAGCTTCTACGAGGCAACATAGAAAGAAAAATGAATATATGAATTCAGAGATTTCTAAAATCGCTCGATCTTTTTGCATGAATTTATAACCATAATTAGAATAATATCCATATTCCTTTGATACAGTAGCAACATCGCTCTCATGCATTGAATAGCTGACTGCATCGAATTTCTCTCGACAATGTTCATGTGTTCTTGTTCGTTTTAAGGATTCAATCACAATCTCAGAAAGATTTCGTAGTTGGATATTCCACGAAGGAAGTAAATCAACATATTCGCTTTGATCATCCGAGGGAATTACAAGATCTCTAAAGGGTTCGAGGAGATTGGGAAATTAAAGTGAATCATGCAATATTAAATTATATCAGACATTAGAGTTCGAGATCTGTTTTAGGTTGAATAATTACCTTTAAGTGAGAGGGCACGTGCCAAAATTATGATTCAATTCTTGTAACTCAGTATGAAGATTGTAGTTTCTCTAAAATTTCATATTAGTGTTGTTTTTTTTTAGGATAAGGTACAATAATAGAAGAAGAGGTTCCTTATATGAAAAAGGACTATGGAAATTAGATTTACGAATCAAAATTGCATGATGAAAGCCCAATTCGTCCCGTGCAATACCTCTCCGGTACAAAAACCATGTTGTTTGAATTGGCTCGTTTTGGATTTACGAACTCTTGATGATTGTCGTGAGATTAATTTAGCGACTAGTGGGATCAACTAACTCAATGCAAATTCTAGTTGAGTTTAAACAGTTATTCGACAAACTCTAACTCATTGACCGCGATTAAAATCGAGTAATTTCATGATCATCAAGCTATCGATCTTGATCTCCGAAAAAATATCCCAACATATGAACCTTTTCGAAAAAGAGAAAATAGAGAAAATAAAGGGCATGATCCTATTGCCTAAGAGGGAAGATTGCTCGAAACAGTATCGAATCGCCCAAGGCCCAAAGTAATGACGCTAGAAAAATATATGGTGAACTCTCAATTTGATCTTACCATGTCCAGCTGCAAACCCTAGAACAGATCTTAAATGAACATCCACTAAAGATCAAAATGACTACATTGGCTCTGCACCAATCCAATCCAAGACCTTCCACTCTATCGACACATGATTCTTCCATGACGACACCCAAGAACACATCAACAAAGGGCCAACCTTGTTCTTGCAACAACGTGAGAGAGATAAAAGCATTTAACTGTCAAAACTAACTTCTCCCCATGTTCCACCATGAAAAACGCCAATCCAGATACAATCTGTCCAAACCACAGAAGGGCCCCAACACAGCACCAACCATCTCACCATCTCCTAAAAACCATCAGCTACAATGTTCTAATATTAGCACCCTCTCTTCCTCTATAATTGTTTGCCCCTCCCCTTGAAGAAAAAGCCAGAGCTTCTTCCACAACTTCCCCACAACTCATTCCCAACAAGAGTCTCTTGCGTGTGAGTGATCATGGGAGGTTGTGCAAGCAAACCCAAGGAGACCGAGGGCACCATCCCAGTGGAGGCTCCCGCCGACCCCGTGACTGTCCCCCAGGTAATAATCGAGGCGCACCGCCCCGTGCGGCCGTGACCTATCATCTTCAATCTTGTATGGGTCACAAATTCAAATTCCGATCGTGGAATGATTGTTTCCGTTGTGTGGGTGATGATGGGTTGTAGGAAAACGAGAATGGGGACGAGACTCAGAAGGAAGCCCCTCTGGTGGATCTTTCCGAGCCCAAACCCGAGGGTGGAGATGAGACCGTAGAGGCCAAGAGTGCTGAGCCCGAAACCGTCACCGAAGAGCTCAACGCTTTGGCCTTGGAATCGCCTGTCGAGCCAACAGAGACCAAGGTCGAAGCAGCTGAGGAGGTGAAGGAAGCCGCAGAAGTGAAGAGCTCCTGAGGTGAAGGCCATGATGGTCCACTTGTTATAACAAGATTTCATTTGAAATTGTATTTGTTTCCTGCATAACGATAAACAAAAGAAAAGGAAAACGAATTGTGCCAGACTGCTTTGATATCCAAATAATCTATATCTTCTATACATCTCGAGTTGCATTCGACAAAATTTCAGCGAAACCTTCGATATGGATTCGAAAAAAAACATGAAGAACACACATCGCCTCTACCTCCTTCATCCGAACACTCTCCCTAGAGCCCCTGTCAACTTCAGGTATCGTTGGTTTTATGTGCTTACAGCTTTAATCCGCATCTGCACAAACGGTCAGGTTTTCGATTCCTTTCTCCTAAGTTCACCATGGCTGAAAAGTTTCAGGACCCAAGTCTTCCTTAATATCTCCAGATACAACATCCTGGAATGAATCGATCAGAAACAAAACGATCAGTGCATAGTGGTAGAAACAAGAGAGCGACCATGCTACTTCGTTTTTTTTTTCCCTAAACCGTCTGTTGAAGTTTTAAGCCATTCAGCTGGAAAGCAATGGACACGACGCTAATTCCTAGAGTCGTCAACCACGTATCTGTTCCAGGCCAAGTAGCTAGGTTGATATGTAAAATACTAGGAATGGTTGAAACTAGCGTGTTAGAAGATAAATGGGTGTTTTGTTTCTTGAGCTCAACGGCAGGGCTTGTCTTGCCGGTCGCTCTCGTCATCTTCTGCACCAGACTTTGTCCGGACTCCCAATAAAACAAAGCAAAACTCGATCGACCATGCTCTTTAATTGGATCCTTCTGTCTTTTTCCTCTTGCACAGATGCTCGAATTCTCAAAAGTCGAAATCGAAGGGTCCCTTTCTGATACGTTCTCAGTGAGTAGATTAATATAAGCTGACGTGCGCTTATAGTGCGTAAAAGAAAAATTATTTGCAAAAAGATTTTCAAGGCTTGACATGTGCTAAAAAATAAAGCATTACGGCTGCGAAATGTCGATGGATCTTAAAATCGGGAATTGAATGTTACTTGTGCAAATCTCATCAATTACGTGTAGACTGTTTCGAATTCGTAAAGTGTTCCATAGCCTTTAATATTAGATCTTCTGCTCTACTTTTAAAAAAAAAAAATTGTGTAATCATCGTGGAATGAAAATAATTAAAGGGCTTGTGCATAAATACTTGATTCTTTCTCTGTTGCAATGCTAGAGAGCTGCCTTTGACTTTGCTTCTCCGACATTCATTAGCTCTGAAGAAACTTTGTGATTCGCATCAGATTTTATCAGATACTCCATTTAAATGCAGCAGCTTCCTCGGTGCTCGCCTTTCGTGCCTTCTACCAACCCCCATTTCACTTCGTTCGATAAGACATTACGAC
>BCNH02000001.1:15617985-15642314 GCA_001662345.2 Metrosideros polymorpha var. glaberrima
AAAAAAAAAAAAAAAATCAGAACTCAATGCATCGATCATTTCGCATTAGATTAGAGCATTTCTTACTGAAAAATGCTTAAGAAATTTCATAATCGCAGCCGCTAACAGAAGCCCATATATCCGAATCATAGAATCTCTTTTGTATTAGCCGTGATTGCACTCGTAAATTTGCGAATTAATCGTAATTCCCTGGGGCGATAACCACTGCATTATACTTGTGTAGTTCGCGTGGAACGATATTAAGAAATTGAGGCGTTCCCGACAAAATCACCTGCCGAATTGGAAAATTAAAGCGAAAGAAACGTAACAAGAGACAAGTGCAAATCCTTCTCTTTGCCACTGCTCAAGCTCAATAGAGAAAAGGACACAGAATATGCTGCTACAGCAACAGAAGTACAAAGCAACAACAAAGTTTTGGAAGCTCCATTTCAACTTTGGATTGAAATCTACGCTGCCCCCATTTATTCTAACATGTTTTTAATGTACTAAGATGCTGCTACAACAACAGAAGTAGAAAGCAACAATAAAGTTTTGGCAGCTCCATTCCAACTTGGATTGAAACCTACGCTGCCCCCATTTATTCTAACATATTTTTAGTATACTAAATTACTGTAAGATCGATCTACAAGTTCGATACATATAGTGATGCGACAGATTCTTATTTAGTGTTAATTTATAGACCGATCTTAGTCGTCACTAACGTTTTGATTCAACTCACCTGCTTTCTTCATCTCCGTTACCTTCGCCGAGGCCGTCGACATCCTCATGGTGCGGAACAACAGCCCATCCGAAGTCGAAGGTGACGTCCTGAAAGTACAGCATGGCCACCAGCACGAAGCAGCTCACGAACATCGGGACCGGCCCGAATATCCACAGGAACAGGGGCAGCGAGAAGTAGAACGCGCGGAGCCCGAGGGACCAGAAGTAGCCCCCCCGGTTCACGGTGGCCGCCACGTAATCCGCCGTCAGCTGGTGGTGCCGGTGGTGGGGCGACATCTTCTTGTAGGGCGCGTTCACGAGGATGCTCCCGTGGCTGTAGTAGCGGACGGACTGGACGTTGAAGAGGAAGGCGATCAGGAAGCAAACGATGATGGCGAAGAACTTGACGGAGAAGCTGCCGGGGCTCTTGTCGCCGAAGACGAAGAAGGCAGACCGGTCGCCGTTGCCGCCGGTAATCAGGAGGCCGATGAGGGAGGTGAGCATGATCGCCGTCGAGGCCAGGAGGGTCGACGCCATTATGTTGTTGCGCAGCGTCTGCACCGCGAGCACTCCGTTCTTGGGCGAGTCCTGCCATTTTCATCGCAACGAAGACACACGAAACATGCAGAGTCACCAGTTGATCGACCGAAACGAGAAATCTATCTTTCTGGGGTTGAAAAATTAAAACTTTATACAGATCTTGTTGTTTAAAAGCTGTTGAAATTGGGGCTAAACGATTGATTCATCTACCGGAGGGCGATCGAAGGAAGACAGACCTCCATCATGGCCTGAACCCAGAAGCGGCGGTTGATGGCGTTGACGCCGATGACGGTCTTGTTGGGGTACTTGACGACACGGTGGAGCAGCCAGCCGTGGTACGCCAGCATCACGAGGAGGCCCGTCGGGACCAGGACGTAATCGAGGACGCTTCTCTCCATGGGTGACGAGCGAGGCACAGCCCTTTTCCTCGAGCTCTGGTGGACGAGGAAGAGGCTGCGGGGGGAAGCTGGAGAGACACGACAGTCCAAGGCGCAGCACGAGAACCTTAAATAAGGTCGTGCCAGCGCAGAAATTCGAGTTCGATTTTGCAGACCGCGTGTAGTGGCTTTTTCTGTTCCTTTTATTTTTCCTCACTTTTTTGTAGAGAAAGATTACTTTCGTGGGCGGATGTATTAAATTAGCGGTGAGCAAGGGTTCAAGATTGACCTTGGACGGACCCTGGACCAGCTCAACCCGACCAGTCCTAGGGTGGATTTGGTTCAGCATTTAGAATGAGCTTTCAGCTTGAATGTTCATTTGTAAAATGCTGAACTGTTTGGCAAATTTTTTCCAAAAGAGGATTTGGCCAAATGCTGACTTTGGGAAGGCTGAAATGCTGAATGCTCACCATTCAGTATTTTAGCCTTCCCAAGGCCAGCATTTGGCCAAATGCTTCTTTGGAAAAAACTTGTCAAACAGTTCAGCATTTCACAAATAAGCATTCAGGTTGAAAGTTCTTTCCAAATGCTGAACCAAACCCACCCCTAGTTCGATTCCTAGTGGAATTGGGTCGGTCCCTGGTCTTGGGATCCTTGAAACTTATACTATGCGAGTTAGTCCTTGATCTTGAGACTTTAGGGTTGGTCATGTATTTATATGAAAAATATATATAATTTTTTTTGTGGAATAAAGAAAAAGTATACGTAGAGGAAGATATTGTGGCGCTCTAGGCACGTCACAGTGCTAAGCATGACACAATTTCAATCTTTATTATGTCTTTAAATTGGCGCAAGCAAAAGACAGATTTAAACTCAAAATAAACAAACCAAATGCGAACGCAAAAGACATAAAAACATCATACCATCTCCATTGTTTACAAAGCAGGTTCGGTCACTTACATATAGCATACCAACATTAGCTTCACTTGCCAAAAGACTACATGACATGCCATAAAAGATCTTACTTTAAATACATAAGTCAGCTTCGTCTACACCTGGGAGGGGGTCCAAAAAGTTGCTTACCCTTCTACGTGCCAGCGTACTAAAATCAAAAGTATGTCTTACTATAAATAGACACCATACACATATGTACGCATAAGGCACGACACCTCCCTACACATCCAATCCACTAAGCTCATATGGATCGGAGTACTCCACAGGTTTGCTACTACCATCGCCACTGTCAAAACTACTCGTACTCACATCATCCATGCTAATGATCTGGAAAAACAAGGGTGAGCAAAAGCTCAGCAAAAGAAATATCCAAACTTTACTCTACACAATCCTAATGATCCTCGATAAAGAATCTGTCCAAGATAAGTAACTCTAATGCACTTTATGCATTCACAAAAACACACAAATACAATGATTCACATGACACATGAGGTATGCTATGCAATCACATGTCCACACACATCTTTAAGCCTTGTTTCTTTAATCTTTTCCACATCCATGATCGCGGTATACGCCATCATACTAACCGGCCCACACGCAGTATACGCCGTCCCACTGACCGGCCTGCACGAATCACTTTCAGTTCGCTAACCAGCCTGCTCGCAGTATATACTGGTTCGCTGTCCAGCCTGCTCACAATATACACCAGTTCGATACCTGGACTTCCAAGACTTACACACTTGAGCATCTCAACTCCTGAGGCATCTCGGTTCTTTGACTGAGGCATCCCAGACACACAGCAGGGGCATCCCAAACACCTGGGGCATCATTGGGACGTTGGCCGATGGGTACATTTCACATATCTTAATTCCATACTCTTGCATGCATGTTCTTAAATGATATGTCATGTAGATATTCACACATCATTCGTACGAAGCTACCTCAACTCAGCATGCACAAAGGTTAATTCTCATGAATAGCAAGCAATCACCAACTACCAAGCGGTTTCAAACCTTAGTCTTTCGATATTGATTGCAGTTTCCAAACAGCTATATAAAATCATGCCGAAATACCAGCCAATAGGTTAAAGTGTAACAAACAACTTTAATTTAGGAGATATTTTCGAATAGTGCACAGAAGTAAGAGTTTTCTGCGAAATTGGAAGCTTACTCATGCAAAAACAGTTTTGAGCACTGATTGAACTCATCACCTTTACCCAAGTAAATAAATTCATAAAATCACGAAATTTTAGTATGTTATAGAAAAGATTATGTTCAACAATTTTCATGAGAGAGAAGCCCTTTTTGTTCTATTGTCCAAACTTGCATGAAATTTGATTGGGGGAGGGGGGCGGTCATGACAAGTGTTGGGCGCAAGGCATGCAAGAGGCAAGTGGTGCGACAAGAAGGACAATTGGCGTGCTAGAAGTGCAAGGTGTCGGTCTTGAAGAATTAGTTCTAGTTGTGCCCATTTTCATGTAGATTGTACACTAAAGATCATTGTAGTCCTAAATTTTTCTGTCATGACAAAGAGCTGATGTCGAGTGCCATAATCCGTATGTGACCATATGGTCAATGCCATGTGATCAAATAACATATGACAATGTTATTCTTAACTTTCCCCAAGGCCAGGAAACTTAGAAACATTTGTCAAATAAAACCTTACTAGTATACGTTAACTCTAATTCCATGACAATCAAAGCTAACTTGAGGTTATCAACGGCTAAGGGAAGAACCAGGATATCACAGATATAGACTATTTTTCTTTCATTTCATACATACATACATACATACATACATACATACATACATACATACATACATATTTCAAAACCCTAGGCCCCTCCCTCCTCTTCTTCTAGTGTTGAAAATAGAAACCCTGTTGAGTGTTGCCTTTCTTCGTCCGCCTCTTTGCGGCTCCTCGCTAGATTTGCCTCTCCTTGCTCTCGCCTCTCTTGGCCCACCTCACGAACGCAGCTCATCTACTATGATTTGTTACTTTTGACAAGTGTAGATTTTTGTTGTTGTCTTATTTTAGATTTTTATTTGATTTGTATCGGTGTTCATAGTTTGATTACTCAATATCACATTATCGATATTGTCGATGGATATGTAATTTCAAAGAGTACATTTATCCTTTCAAGAAATACAAAAAAATGAAACAAAAAAAAGAAGAATTGGTTGGTCTCAGGTTGACCTTGGAACCAAACTAGGCCCATGGGGTTGGTCCAGTCCTCGGTCCTAGGCTCAATAGGGTTGGTCAAAAATTGGGGACCAACATTGTGCGAGTTGGTCCCCAGGTTGGGTGTTGGACCGTGCCAACCTAGACTATGCTCACCCTTAGTATTAATTGTTGTTTTGAATAATTTGGGTGGATTAGAAATTTAGGAGTGCATGCAACTCGACGGAGAGAAGAGAAGATAATGATCTACTGGTGCGTTTATTTTACAAAAAACTCAAAATTCAAAAAATATTTTTAAAAAAATGATTGGTTATAACGCTCACAAAATGAAAAAAAAATTCATCATCCACGAAACTAATTGGGTATAAATTGATGTTGACAGTAAAATATTTTTCATTGGCGAATTTCACGAAGCAATATAACTAATCATTTTTCAGAAAATGTATTCCAAATCTTGAGTTTTCCGGGTAAAAAACGCCCCCTTCGTGTTGCAAAGATAGAGAAGGGGAAAAATTAGTGATGAAATTAATGATGGGTTTTAGAAGAAATTATGGAATGAATGTTTTTAGGTGCATTTCTTTTGCGGAAAATAAATATTTTGGATAACATTTTTCTAAAAATAATCGCTAATATCGTTTATCAAAATGAACGAACGAAAAAAAATTTCATCACTCACAAGTATGTTTAGACATAAATTGTGGTAGATAATGAAATATTTTTCATTGACTAGTTATTTCAAATAATACAAACGATCTTTTTTAGGAAAATCTAATCTAAATTATTCATTTTCTACGAAACAAATCACAAAAAATAAGTGATTTGTAAAAGAAATTTCAAAAAATGATCGATTATATCGTTTACAAAAATGAATGAATGAAAAATATTTTCATTGTTGACGCAAATGCTTAGACATAAATTATTGTCAATAATGAAAATGTTTTTCATTGATGATTTATTTCAAACGATACAAGCGATCATTTTTAGAAAAATGTTTTTCAAACCACTCATTTCTGGCGAAACAAACGAAGCCTTAATATCGTGCCTTTTATTTTGGATTTCGAAAATGGGTGTCTACAGTGGATTGGTTAGTTTATTCAAATATTGGCGAAGATGGCACTGTTTGTGCAGATTTATCAAAAGCCAAAGGTAATTCTTACTTTTCCGTTAAGATTAAAAATATCTGAAAAAGTTGTTAACTATGTTCGATTAGTGCCCTTAAAATGCTCATCGCATAAACTCCTGAAGCATATCTCTAACCTTTAAAAGAAAGAATCTCTACAAACATTGCTGATATCTAAATCCGTTTGGGTCAATCAAATTTAGTCAATGATAAGATCGAGAAGACACGTTATTCTACTTCATCAAAAAGCGAAATATCTCAAGAAAATGATTAAATTAATGAGATTCGATGCAAATGAGTTTGCTGTTTGATTTTGGATTAATAAATCAAATAAATGCAAAAGGTAAAAAGCATGAAGTGCAGCGGAAATTAGAAGGTTGCAAGAATGATGAATAGGTACAAGAAATTAAAGGTGCATAAGGTTCATTCAGAAACAAATAGGGTGATTGGGTTGGCAGTTTTGCTGTCCTTGTTGGAATTTTTTTGGCAACACAAGCAGAACTTCGGGCATTGTGGTTGGGACTCAACTTCGCAAAACAACTTAATTTTCACAAGATCGTCATTGAGATTGGCTGGCTTGCTGATTTTGGATTGATAAGGGGTAAAGCATTGTTTTGGGTCGAAAAGATGCCAAATCTCTCTATTAGCAGCCCTTTCATTTCACAATGGGCCAAGGAAATCTTGTCTATACTCACACTTCGGAAAGAACTGAACTGTCGTCTCGGTCTCAAAGTAGACAAAGCTTCCATCAGACCATGCGTCTCCGTCTGAAGCACCGAAGAAGCAGCGATCCTTTGGGCGAATCCGTCTAGCAAAGCTCTTGGCTCGTCGCGAAGGACTTTGGCGATTGCTCCTTCTGAGCTGCCAGCAACGAATGACCCATCAATATTGACTGTCGCATCTTTCTCTCGTAACTTCGCCCTGCCATCATGAATCAAGAAGCTTATAACTTTGCTCAATCAAAATCATTTCAAGAGCTAGTGGCGTTTTTGTTTGTAAAATTGTTGGTGATTTAACTGTAAGATCCAGCATGAGTCACACTGTGTACACCAGCAAAACGAGAGAGACGTGAAAAAGAAGCTCAACCTTTCATTGAAACAAGTTTGTTCTCCATAGTCAATATCAGGGCCAAATTTCCTTAAAAAATCTCAAACTTTAGGTCTAGTCCCAATTTCGCTCCGAACTTTTTTTTGTCTCATAAAAAACCTCAAACTTTAGATTCAATCTCAAATTTGCCCCGAACTTTTTTTTGTCTTAAAAAAAACCTCAAACTTTAAGTCCAGTCTCAAATCTATCCCGAATTTTATTGTCTAAAAAAAAACCGACTTTCAATCTATTCTCAAATCTATCCCTGTGGTTCAGTTCCAACTTGATGTGTCATTTTTACATCGATAATGAACAATGTGACACGAAAAAATATCTCTAAAATGAAACCATTCTAGGATACGGAAATTAGGAATGACTAATGGCAATTTTCGGACAAGCGGTTAATGTGGGAAGATTTTGGACTAGAGTAAAAATTGATGATTTTTCTCTTAAAAAAAGTTTATAGTAGATTTGGAACTGAACCTAAAGTTTGGAGTTTTTTCTAAGACAAAAAAAATGTTTAAGGTAAATTTGGGAATGAACCTAAAGCTTAAGGATTTTTCTAAGACAAAAAAATTGTCCAGAGTAGATTTGGGACTAGGTCTAAAGTTTGAGGTTTTTTTTTAGACAAAAAAAAATTTCGGAACAGAATTAAGATTAGACCTAAAGTTGAGGGTTATTTATGGAATTAGGCCCTATATTAGTCAATCCACAATTTTCTTAGACAAGACCCTTCGAAGTAGAAATTGGCATACTTAAATTGCATAAAATTATGAAAACTTCATTCAAAAGGTATACCACTCAACGTTTCATCCCAACCAATAAATTGCCAGAAGCACAGTTGGCATGGATTCATTAAAGTCACCTAATTGCATATCAAGAATATCCAAAACAATTCTATTCTTCAGCTCGACCTTGTCCCACGAGCACAATTCCAACCCCCTCTATGGTCATTATTGTCATCACTTTATTTCATAACCATCATGCACAATCTAATCTCCTTAATTTGGTGTAGGATAGCATCTGGAACATCATCCAAAGGAATAGCCCACATACTCCAACGAAACTTGTTTTTACAGCAGTGTTTCTCCGGTGGGTCAAACATCTGCACCAATGATCCCAGCTCAAAACAGTGAACTAAAGAAAGCTAGTAAAACTTTAACACAAATAAAGAGACAAATAGCAATATCTTTTCCAACATCTTTGAGAAAGTACAGGATAGAAAAGCTAAAGACGACTCTTAAGTGTTGCTTTGATGAACCATTGCAGAGGGAAGCAATTGAGAGAAATGAAGACAGGGCCAAATTCTAACAAACAAGGAGGGGAAAAAAAGCCTTACTTGCACAACCCATGGGGAGGAGTCTCTTGCAGTTCACGTTTGATGCACAAATATTCACCTAGTAGATCAATCACTGCAAGCCCAGTGTCATTAACAACCCACCATGTTATTGAGGAAGGCCAACCTCCATATATAATACATATGAAAAGATGAATGATAAATAAAGTGATAGAAAGGAGAACTCATACTCAACTTCAGAAGAATTGAAGTCAAAGGTGAAGTCGAGAGAGAGGGTCTTGCCTTTGATTCTTCTTACCTTCAAAAGAATCGAAGAGGTACTTGCCTTCGTTAAGGTGAGAGTATGCGACTCTCCATAAGGCAAGATCCATCCAGAAAGAATTGGGGAATTCATAACCTCATTAAGATCCACCTAGAAACCTGAAGAATCGTATGTTCGATTCTCCTTAAGGCAACTGCTTAATGGAGAATTCAGACTTGCCTTCAAACGCACAACCCACAAAACCCAGATTTTAGAAAAATCGAAGTTGAAGAACAAATCGAACAAATAATGGCGTGTGGGACTGTGTTGCATTGCGTGTTCATGACCAAGCCTCCAGCGAGGTAGAGTGAACCCAGATCTCTCGTGACTCCGGGCGGCCCAGGCAAGGTGACCCTAGGGATGGTAATTCAAGTATTTTTATGCAAAACAAGTAATTATCGACATTTCGCCATAACAGAAACTAAACCAGATCTCCAATTTCCCTAAGCTTAACTACTGTATAAAATCCACATAGCAAACGGTATTGGATAAGATAGCATTTCTATTGTCTGAACATGGATTGAGCTTCGTGGAAGAAAAAAGGCAGGAGCTTCTTAGGTGTGACTTGGAAGCTTCGATTTTAGTGGAAGTACAAGTAGACTGTACTTTGCTTATCAACTGTCTCTTGCATGGGGAGGAAAGCCCATGGGACGTCAGGGCCTGGATGGAGGATTGCGGACTGAAGCTGGCCCATCTTGATTTTGTTAGGCTCACTTATTGTCCAAGGGAGGCGAATATGGTCGCAAATTGGGTGGCAAAGGCTCATAGGAAAAAAGAACTCCCCCTTGATTGGCTATCTTCTCCTCCTAAACCTATGTTGGATTTACTCGTTTATGATGTGAACAGACTTTCGCAACCTTTATGATATTTGAAGTTTTATTTCGACCAAAAAAAGAAAAAAAAAAAGAAAAGAAGTAAAGAGGCGGGTCCGGTCGGACCGGAATCAGAGGTCTAAACAAACGGACAATCCGAAAAAAATCATTACAAAATCCGAATTTCTGCCGGACAGTCCCCCCCTCTCTCTCTAAAATCTATCCTCTTCCCAATCACGAACCCGCAGTCACCGAGCTCAGACTCGAAACGCCATCCTCAGTGAAACCCTCACCTAACCCAGTCCAAGTTCTCTGCAAATGGAGCATGGCAAAGAGGGGATAATGGTGTCCAAGCTCGCGCCTCACCAGAACCCAATCGAGCAACTGCAGGCTCGCTTCAAGGAGCTCGAGACCGGGTTCAAGACGTGGCTGTCGAGGCAGTCCCTGCCCGTCGAAGCCGCCGCCGTCACCGCCACCGGCGGCCTCCAGGGCGCCGCCATCGGCGCCTTCATGGGGACCCTCACCAACGACGTCTCCTCGTCTTTCGCTCCTCCTCCCCAGGCCAATCTCAACCCCGAGGCCATGGCCTCGCTCAAGCAAGCTCAGGTTGAACTTTTAGCTAGTTCTGTGTTCTCTCATTTCTATGAATTTGGCAGCTTCTGTTTGGGATGAGTGCTTTGGGTTGCTTCTTAGTTCTTCAATAGAATTCATCAGGTAGATTTGCTAACGACATGACACAAGTGAATTCGTGCAATTGATTTTTCTTTTTGCCTCGCGTTGGTGGAAGGATGGCATCCAAATTGTGAACTCTCAGAGTTTGCTGGGTCAAATTGTGAGCTCAAGATGTTGTTATGTCATCTCAATCAATTTTTTGACATGTATAACATGGTTTTTTTAAGGGATACATTGAGTACTGAGATTGTCAGGAATCGAATTCGTGCATCTAGAGTGCAAAACTTGCTCAGGAGAAGAGATGTATGAAACGACTTTTCTGATTTTGCCTTTACTTTAGCCATTTGCTTGGTGCAAGGAGGATCGTTCTGTTGACTTAATCAGTATACTGGCCGATGACGGGTAGGGATTCGTGAAAATGTGGTAAGCGTGTTCCTTTGCTGCAGGCTTTATCAGGAGGTCCCTTGATACAAGCTCGCAATTTCGCTGTCATGACCGGTGTCAATGCAGGCATATCTTGTGTCATGAAGAGACTGCGAGGGAAGGAGGATGTTCAATCCAGGTAATCATTTTTACCTCTTGTTTTTCTCTGGATCAAAATATTTGGTCGGGTTTTTACGTGCATTCTGGTACGCTTAATTTCTGCTCCCTTTTGGGTTATTATGGCCCTTCATTTGAAAAAGAGTGAATAGGTTCCATATGATTGGATCTTAGCTGCAAGTAAGTTCATTAGCTTTTTGCACATTAGCTTTTTCTAATTTCATGCATGTTACCCTGCAGAAAATGCTAATTGAAGTAAGTAAGCAATCAGAGTATTCTGCTGCTCTTAGCAGACTTGCCTATAACTATCAGAAGTATGGAGTTCTGGTTGGAATAATATATTTAACCCTCTTATGTTTCTTGAGTTATCTCTACTTTGGATTGCCGATCGCTGGTTGTCATTATTGGAAACTTGATAAACATTTGACTCATGGTTGTAGACCTGAAT
Organism: Metrosideros polymorpha var. glaberrima; assembly: GCA_001662345.2. Classification (NCBI taxonomy): domain Eukaryota; kingdom Viridiplantae; phylum Streptophyta; class Magnoliopsida; order Myrtales; family Myrtaceae; genus Metrosideros; species Metrosideros polymorpha. The sequence goes on from BCNH02000001.1 coordinate 15,629,013, forward strand.
GTTCTAGCTCTAAAGGTTTATTTATAAAGAGAAAAGTGAAAAATCAGTTGGTGTTTCATATGAAGATATCTTCTTGTAGATGATTATCATCTGCAATTTTGGCAAAGAGAAGTTCCTGTACAGCAAGTGCTAAGTAATATCTAGGTACACTTGCTTAAGAATTTACAAAACACTGTGTATGGGTTCTTTTTAAGAGATTATTCTTGCATTCGGTTATTCACTACAGCAATACTCTAACTAAAATACCATTCAGCCGTGTCTGACAGTTTTATTTTTTTTTGGCCAACTGGTGAACGTGTGAACCTTAGTTCATGTAACCTGTGATGTTAAGCCAAGTGACAAATTGCTGGATGAGTCTCCTTTTGCACTTCCTTACTCTGTTAGACAGTTGTTTTTCTGTGCATAGCAGGAGAGTTTGGTCATGGAGGTTCTTTTTGTTATTGAGGGTCGCAGGTTAAATAAATACCATCTCATTTCATTGCAGTTTTAGTTTCTAATTCTCATATTAACACTGTTTCAAGGAGGTTTCCTTCTGTCTAGATATCGCCAGAAGCTTCCATTTTTTGTGCGAAATATAGCTTCGCTTCAGATACAGAGTTTGCAGAAAGATTATTGTCAAATGAGATTATTTTACAGAGTTCTTTTTCCTTTTCTGAATGTGGTCAGTATTAGCAATACGCTCACAAATAGTTTAATGAGCATAATACTCTGTCGCAAATCATTAGGCGGTCATAAATGACAAACTCGGGATGTGTCTTCAGTGAAGCCAACTAATACAACCCTGAAAGGGTTGAAGGGAAGTTCCTACGTCGATATTCTTTCTCCACTCTGCTTGTCTTATTTGCTTTATCTGATCAATTTCTCTCCAATTTGTTTGTGCTTATCGAGTTCTCCAATAGCCCAAGCTTCGTTGAAGGCTGAGTTGTTCACTCTGAACTTTGAATCATTAGATACCTTATCTGTGCCTACATTCAGCAGTAGTGCATGGAAATTAGACATTGTTTTTATTTTTTCTATCAAACTTCTTGTTTCTTCTTTTCTGAAGAAGCTTCACAAGACACTGTTGCAAATTCTTCTTTTGGTCTGACTGGTGTGGCTTCATTCTTAGCATGTAGGCTGAAGGCGATACTCGAAACTTTTCTTTTTAATTTTAGCGTTCTGTTTTCTTTCCTCATCATCATGTGCTTGGTTGTCGCTTTACGTCTGAACTGTCAAGATCTTCTCTCTAGCTCCATGCTTTCGGTCCTTTGATAGGTTGGCAGATGACCGTTTGCTTGAAGTGGCCTCTCTCTCTCTCTCTCTCTCTCTCTCTCTCTCTCTCTCTCTCTCGTATCTGCTAATCCTCAGCTAATATGTAGTGATATTACTTTTACTTGTAATCGCAGTATGGTGGCAGCTTTTGGTTCGGGTGCCATGTTTTCATTGGTGAGTGGCGTGGGTGGCCCAAACCAGGCAGCAAATGCTGTTACTTCAGGACTCTTTTTTGCTCTTGTCCAGGGTGGACTATTTAAGGTGAGATATTAATTATAAGCTTTGCAGATATGAGTAGCAAATTCCGGTATGAGTTTCACCACAAATCATCGCACATAGTCAAATTGGGGATCTTGTACATTTTCGATTTGATTTAAATAGAATGGGATGATATGGTAAAGATTAGGAACTGGTGTTTCCTCTTGAAGGAGAGTCGAGAGTTTTAAAGGTTTCGAAGGGATTTGACCCTTATGAAACTCACCATTGGAGCATGTTTGTTTATGTGATGATGTCATTGTGGAGCAGTCTAATGCTTGGTAAATCTATGTGGGCCTGCAGTTAGGGCAAAAGTACTCCCAACCACCACCGGAGGAAGATGTGCACTATGTTAGAACGAGAAATATGTTGACAAGGCTGGGTCTTCAGACTTACGAGAAGAATTTCAAGAAAGGCCTTTTGACAGACAACACTTTGCCTCTGCTTAACGATAGGCGAGTTTTTGGTTAATTTCTTTCCGCGTGCACTTACGTGCGTTAAAGATTTGTTGGACATTTATACCTGGGAAGTTTATCGTTAATTATCTTCTAAAGCACATATCTGATCTTATGATGACTCTGGACTCACTTTCGCAGTGCTCTTAGAGACGTGAAAATTCCTCCTGGACCGAGGCTACTCATCCTCGACCACATTCAAAGGTACAATCCATGATGCATTTCGACTATTCATTCCCTTTGTGATCTTCCTATCCTTTAACGGCGACATGAAATTATTTGCTTCCAGAGATCCGGAGTTGAAAGGAACGAGAAAGCGATAGATGCAGTTGGTTAGCGGCGTTGAGAGATATTTGCCAGTTGAGAAACACTTGTACGAGTGTAATTTTACCCCCCATCTTTGCTCTAGTCTCTAGCATGTGGGTTAAATCAAATTGCTGATCATCTTGAGATAGCAAATGCCGAATGCAATTGATCTCCGATGCGCATGGTGCTTTTGCTCTGACTGTTCTTCGGTTGGTCTTAGAAAATGCAGCTGTGTCGTTGTACTTTCAATACGCATTATCGGGCTGAAGTCCGAGCTTGAATCATTCTTTAACTTTGGAGTCCTGATGGGAAGCAAAATTCAGAGAGAAAAAGGGTGCACTTGGTTGACATGATGAAGCGCCTCATTTCTTTGGTTCGGCGGTTCAGTTCCCTTGTCACCTGTGGGATCGCCATCACGTACCCTGACAATTCATTCGCACAACGAAATCATGGCCAAGACATTCGAGTCGTGGCTTTTTCCACTTACCCGCGTCGAGGTTTAGCTGACCAAGGTCGGCCCACGACCGGTTTGACAATCGGGAATCTAGTGATTTACAGGTTGCATGAAATTTGCAACGTTATGAAGCCAAAAAAGTAAACAGAGACAAGAAAGGAGAATTGGATTTGCTCTATCAAACTCTTTCCTCGTCCAAACCAGGACCGTATCTCTTTCCTACCGAGCCGTTTAGGAGAAAGAATCTGCTAATCTCGCTACATCCTTAGCTCCCTAACAACGACCGTATCTCGATTACATCTCAACCGCAGAGCCCTACTACATCTTGCTACAATGTACGAGGATCGACCACAAAACCTGACCACTCGGCGCCGGATTTTAAAATATACATTTCGATCTCATCTCCTACGGACAGCGGCGAGGTGTTTGAGAAAAATTGTACGAAAAGGGTCGACCGCCTTCACGACGGGGGAAGAGCGGCGGCGACCTGGAGGAACTTCCGAGCCTGCGCGAGCTGGTCCGCAAGGCTGAGGATGCGGGCGTGGTAGGCACGCGCGTGGAGGACGGCCTCGGCCTCGAGCTCGCCGAGCTGGGTGCAGAGCCTCTCCTCCGCCTCCTCTGCCACCCTCAGCCTCTCCCCCGTCCTCCGCAGCTCCTCCCTCGCCGCCTCCTCCCTCTCCCGGCTCTCCCTCAGCTCCCTCTCCAGCTCCTCGTTCCTCCGCCTCAGCTTCTCCTCCCGCTCGTTGCCGCCCACCAGCGCGGCGCTCGCCGCCCGCGCCAGGGCCTGCCTCGCCAGGGGATCCGACGCCGCCATTGCCGGAGCCATTGCAAACTAATGCACTCTCTCTCTCTCTCTCGAATCGAACGACCGATGGATGGATGGTGAGTTGGTTGGTTCTGGAAGCCATGAATGCGGAGGGGCGTCCTTTATAGAGCTGATTCGGGAGTGTCCAGGTTCAATGAATCCGAGAAACGTACGAGAAAACTTTGCTCACGTATGTGCTTGGCTATTTCGGTTACAATCTGTGGTCGAGGAGGCGTCGTGGTTCCTTATCTAGATGCAATAGATCTCAACTGTTCAAGTCAAGATCTAATAAAAACTTCAGGAGGCAAAGGTACATTTTATATTTTTCTTCGTCATCTTTCTCGCGATCGAGGACGAATTAATCACATTATTTAACGAAAATTAGGAAAACAATTGTCGAACATTATCGTTTCGTCCCCTATCGGAACATAGACATACTCATAGTTTCGACATAACACAACATTAGATCTTCATTCATTCATGGCGAGAGCTGAAAGTAGACTCAACATGAGTTTCATGTTTGAATTATGCTTTGGACAATGCGCCGTCATTCTTTGGACTTCCCCTTTCCTTAATCTCCTGTTTTTTTTTTTGCCATTTTACTTTCTTTGAGTGAAAATTACTATCGAATCAGAAAGAACAAAAATGCAATTATTCAATGGCTACGCATGTAAAGGTCGTAATTTTTCTTGCCATGCATCGCGCAATTCAGAGGCGAGAGGCTAAAACGCGAGGCGTGTTTTTGCTCTCTTTCTCCCGCGCGCCGACATCGTCGAATCGCGGTTGTGAAATGAAAATGAGGTGACAGGAAAAGGGAATTGAAGAGTTGCTCGGCGAAGCCGGTGATTTCTCGTCTCTCTCGTTCTCTTTTTCCGCCCGCTTTTTTCAAGGCCGATCATCTGTTTTTACCAATGTGTGTAGATTTCTCCAAAGATTAACAAGGTAAAAAAAAAGGCTGGTAGACAAATTAACCAAAAGCAAAGAGGGGACCGTGCTTTTGAGTTCGTCCTTCTTGAGGCTAGGAAGCCTCCAATAGTCAAGGAAGGAGGCCAAATCTTATTCCAGGTCCCATTATAATTCGAGGTCCCATTATATTCTTTGTGAGAGGGAAATTACAAAAATACCCATCCAAGTATATGTGGTTTGTATTGAAACGCAATTGGCAGCGGCGCTTTCACATCCATCTAGGAACCCCACTAAAAAAAAAGGCAATCGATTGGGGGCCGCAGAGAAAAATAAAGGGACTATAGAGCAGCCTTTCCCCCAATCCAACATGCTTAATTTGCATTAGGGTTTTGAAGTATTCATTGCGTGCAGCAATCTGCGTGATCCAGAGTCACCCTGGTCGAGTCATTGGGGGGTCCCTACTACCGACGTTGCCCCTCCAAAGCATCGTCGTCTCGCCAGTGGTTTTCGAGAACAATATGTGGCCATTCCCCCCTCATATAAAAGAAAAATAAGAGGGTAACTATAGCGCGCGGAGTTAGATGAGCGACACATGCACAGGCAAAAAGTTGAAAAATAATTAAATCATTTCATGACTATATTATAGTCACGTGCCTCTTGCAAATTCAAAATAGAATCACCGGAAACCGGCGTTATAAGGAGAGTTCTGGATAGTAGGACCCTTAAGGTGCTCTTACGTTAGCTTTTTCCTCTTGATTAATCATGGAAGAAAAGCGACTTCGATCTCGTCGCTATTAGGCCCTCTTTAGGGCTTTTTTTAATAAAGATGATTCTTCGGCTTTTATGCAAAGCAGAGGAAAAGGGTTATAGCTATCGTGAATTCACGAGGAGTTGCGGGCCGAATGTTTAAAATGATTTTAGTCCGATTTTCCGAAAGGCATCGGATCTCCATTAGGTAGCTTTCTAACCATAGAAGACAAACGTGATTTGGGGTCCTCCAATTTGTCTTTTCTTGACCAGGCCACATGCCGTTTCGGACTTGTCGTTTGTACTATAATCGCTAAAACAACGTTGATCTGCACGTTTGTGTCTCGATCTCACGTTAAATCAGTGTCCCTCGTGCTGTTTAGCGAGACGAGCGAAATGACATATTACGTGCGATGTCTGTCTTAAAGACACGGCTCGACGACGTGGTGTGAACAAATACTAAGGGTGATAGATTACATGGTAGGTCGGTTTCCACCGTTGCATCGAGAACCAAGATCAATTGTATTTTTTTTTTTTTTAATTACATGCGTAAAGTTTTGTAAAACGAATGGTTGGGAAATCCCAGTCATCAAATTATCTGACTCCTCTTGCCTCCGGTTTGCGCCCGCCACCTGCCACTATCACCAAGCATATTACTTAGTGCAAATTAATAAAAACCGCACCCAGCCTCCAAGGCTTGAAATTTCAGGACTGCAAACTAATTAAAACCTAAACTTTCTGCCTCATAATATACTGCTTCGTAGGAAGTCTAACATTCCATATCACCCTGAGAGAGCTGAAGAGTCACTCAAGCCTTAAATTTTATTTTAGGGTAACCAATTTCTGCTAGTTCCAAATTTTAGAAATTGAGAACTGCTTAGAACCGACATGTTCGGTTAGGTCCAATCCGGTCCTTGGGTTGAACCAAGATCGGTGCTCACTCCTAACAAATACCTTGGTATAATAGTGTTAGTGCAGTCCATGTTCATGTTCCCAAAATTTTAATCGATACATAAAATACATATCACTATAATTGTGTGATAATTCCGTACTAGATGTGCCCACAATGTGTCCATTGCATTACTAAGACCGATCAGTGACTTTTTGGAATTCGAACCATGCGGATCGGCCTCCATATCCTTAAAATCCATGCATGAATTGATTGCTCTAGCAACTTTACCTCATTCCTTCTGATTACACGCTTGTCTTATGTGAATATGATGCAATAAATTGATAACCATGGGGTCATGCGCCTTCGAAAGCACTATAGCGCCTATATTGCATATATAGCGAGACATTATTTGCGTCAAAGAACGACTACAGCGACGCAAAAAACACATACATGATACATGAAGCAAGAAAGAAAACGAGATTGACAGGCCGTTCCTTTCGACATTACTTAATCCACGTATCAAAATCAGACATCGATTTCCAAACGAGTAGGCTATCGTGCATGTCTAAATAAAAAAGCTTTATTGAATCGCTCGATTTATCAAAGTTTGAACCTAGTATTGCATTAATCACCCTCATAAAGAAAGAAGATAACTTTAAATTTACAGACTTGTATCTGAAGCTAAAGAGAAAGAAAGCAAATTTGACACGCTCATCGTCTTCTCCAACAGAGCTCCCACCTACATTCACGTGGAAGATCCAATTGGAGCCGAACCCCCCCGGACAAGGACAGATCTCGAATTCCTCCGAGAAAGCAATCCATGCGTGCAGAACAAACCACGGTTTCCTTTTCTTTTTTCTTTTTTTTGAGTTTCCTGAGGAAGAGCGACGCGAGGCTCGCACGTTAATGAATAAAGAAGTCGGGTGCAAAAACGGTAATACAACCTGCGACTTTTGATCTTTTCGGGGGCTCTCTTTCTTATCTCCAAGCACATCATTGACGAGGGTGTGCACTGTGCAATGATTTTTGCCATAAAAAAATGATCTTGCTTGTACTCTTTTACTAGCAAAGACAATCAAGAAAGCGAGTCAGAGAGAGAGAGAGAGAGCGCGTTCGTTCGCTCTAATGGGAGAATGGGGGGTGAATTGCTGCGTCTTCTTGTCGTTCGATGCTGAAAACGGTCGGAAGCCTCTTCATTCCACGCCCGAATCCGACCGACGGATCGATGGTCTGATGGTGCCCACTGTTTGAGTTTGAATTCGGCTCGCGAATTTTGGGGGACTTCTTGTTTGTCCCAATTCTTCTCCGATCGCGTCTGAGTCCGGTACACGCAATCTTGCTGCTTCTCCGCCTTTCGAATTCGCCGTTTCTTCCCTTTCGGGTAAGTCTCTCTCTCTCTCGTCAGGATCTGCTCGAAAGTTTCGTTATTTCTTTGACGTGGCGGGTCGATCTCTCTCTCTAGCAGGTTCGTTGATCTGGTTCCTTTGTGAGGTTGGTTTCTTGGTGTGGTTGGATCAAAAGTAAGGGACTTTTCGTGATGATTTTGTGCTTGATCTGTTCATCAGAATCATGTTAATCGTGGTTTTTATGAGGATGGAGGATCCAGGGATTGTTTGATCAGGTCTCTGTTTGAACAACATGTTGCGTAGAGCTTGTTTCTTCTACTCATCTTGAGCTGATGATTGTGCCATTCAACTTAACTAATGCTCTTGGGAGGAACTTAGCATGGGAAATTGATGGAAGCATCTTGCGAAGATAAAAATTTTCCTGCCCTGTGAAGTTCTGATAATATTAGTAGATTTTCATTCAAGCTTGTTGGTGAGGGTGAGATTACTTCTGGTAGTTCTGGGGAGTTCATCTGGGTCCGGTACAATCTATAGTCATTCGAGATGTGTTGTGAGATGGATAGAACTACCTACTGATAGTAGAATTGGTGCTATCAGATGGATCAGATAGTATCACGGTTTCTGTTAAAGAGTTTGCACATTATTTTGGATTCGAGGGTTCCTTCTCTGCACCCAAATGATCAAAGAAGCGACCACCGTACATCAGTTTCTCGAGTGAGAAAGAACGATAAATGGTTTAACTTAGTATTGGGAGACCGCCCTGCTGCTCTGGAAAACTTGAAGTTTTGGCACAGGAATCTAATGGACCCAATGATTATCGACATAATACTTGTTCACGAGGGGCCTAATTCATCATCTGTGGATGCTTACTCTGCTATAAAAGCATCCGTTGAGACAGTCATAGAAAGGTGGGTTGTTCATTATGAGTCTCCTAGAGTCACTCCTAATATCAATGATTCTTCTCTTCACAAGAAGATATACAAGAAGTTGATCGTACTATTACGTTCTCTTTACTCGCAAATGAGACTCCTCCCAGCGTATAGGATATTTCGGCAGCTAAGTTCATCGGGCCAGACATATAATTTGGATCTCATATACAAAGTATCTACCTTCAGTAATCCGTTCTCACGGGCAGAGGAGGAGATGATGAAAGAATATACTTTTGCTCCTGTGGAGGCCTCTTCAGGACGTTTTAGTGTAGCTGTTTCATATCGTAAGACATTGTCTGATTTCAACCTGGAGCCTGCAACTTCGTTGTTTCCGAGGATTATTACTGATTACGTCGGTAGTCCTGCCACCGACCCACTTAGGTCGTTCCCCGCTTTTGATAAGGGTGTTGGCACTACATCTTTTCCTTTAAGAGGAGTAAGGCCGCCTTCTTCAGCACCATTTCAACGCCCACACAGCTGGACAAGTGGATTCTACAGACCAGCTCCTTTTACACAAGGTCATTCCGTTGGTGGGTCCCCACCTACAAACTGCGCATATGGTTCTCCATCTCCTCCTTCTGATATGTATTCTCAACGAGCTCAAAGCTATAATAGATCCACATCTCAAAGAGTTAATAGCTATGAAGAGTATCAACTGTCGCCGCCTTTCTCTTCATCTCCTTCCCCTTCTCCACCAACATACTTTTCCAGTGGTAGTGTTGGCAAAAATCGTGGACGGTCGGAGACTGCTCCCATGACCATTCCACATCCAACAGCAAGTGGAAATGCAAGATACTTATCTCCAAACTTTTCTGATCCAAATAGACATTCTCTTCCCCCTCTGTCACCCAGGCACTCAAGGCTTGACCCCTCATCCCACGAGTCCCAATCTGGAATCAGATCATTCCGGAAACAGGAATCTTTGAGATCTGGGGAGTTGCATAACCACTATGTTAATCAGAAGGTAATGTCTTTTGCTCTAGCTACTTGTAGATCCGTGCATTTTTATTTCTCAATACAAGAGTAACAACCAGTAGCATGTGTGCTGAAAGCCAAATGTAATTCCTTTTGGTAGGTCACAAAAGATGGTCGAGATGATTCGGGGCGGTTTTCGGGCTTGTTATCTTCAAGTGGCTCTCCGCTTGTAGGGTTTTCTCGAAGTTCTAGTAGATTGTCTTTCCAAGATGATTCGGATGATGGTGACTTTTCATGCCCTTTCGATGTTGATGATGTTGATCCACCAGCCAGGTACTTTTTGGCCATTTGTTTCTCTTGATATCAGTTGTACATTCGCCTGCATATGAATTTTTCTGTGTCTCTATAACTGGATTGCTTTTGAATGATAGCTTGGTATGAGTGGCGTCTTAAATGTGATCCATGGATTGGTCAATGGTTATGCTTTCAATTTGAGATCTATTGTAAGAGCACAAGTTTTGGTATCAATTCTTCATATGGATCAAGGGGGCTCTGCCTGAATCATCCGTCAATCATATTCTGAGCTGATTAGAGTGATCAGCCTCTTTAACTTGATAAAGGGTAAAAAACGACTAACCATAGTGACGGAACAGTGGGGATCCTTTAGTATAGTACGTACAGCCATTTCTATCTAGTCTAGAATGGCAGCTGCAAAAGCTGTTGTTATTGGGGATGCAGCTGAGCATGGTTAAACCAGTAGCTTTCAAAGGGGATGATATAGCTTTAAGAAAACAAGGATTGCCTGTGCAATATGCTTTTCAATTATAATATGATGTACACAATTTTCATGCAAGTGCTGGTTAAAGTTTACTTGCTGGCTTCACAGAGAACCTTTTTATCTGTTAGAATGTTCCCTGAGATCTTTCTGATAAACAATCTGCTAATCGCTAAGCCAATGGTTCCCTGTACATGATGGGAGTTCGTATATTTATTGGACTGTATTTTGCACTACGCTTAGTTGCCCACTGCCCCAAGATATCTCAGTCATTACAATTTCCAGGTCTCATGTATTCCCCTCCAGAAAAGTTCTAAAAAGTGAAACTACTTAAAGATAACATTTTTTGTAGAATGGCAGCTGCAAAAGTTGTTGTTATTGGGGATGCAGCTGAGCATGGTTGAACCAGTAGCTTTCAAAGGGGATGATATAGCTTTAAGAAAACAAGGATTGCCTGTGCGATATGCTTTTCCTTTAGAATTTGATGTACACAATTAGAATGGCTTCACAGCGAAGGTACCCCAAGATCTTTCTGACAAACTTCGATATCCAATCTGCTAATTGCTAAACCAATGGTTCCCTGTACATGATGGGATCTCATATATTTATTGGACTGTATTTTGCACTATGCTTTCTTGCCTACTGCCCTGAGATATCTCAGTCGTTAAAACTGCCAGTCTCATGTTTTCCTCTCCAGAAAAGATCTAAAAAGTGAAAATACTTTAAGATTGTGTTTCTTGTATGTTGTGATATTCAGAGGAAATTAAACCTGACTTGTGTATAGTTGAGCCCAAAATTAATTGCTTGGAATTTTTGTGTGCATCTGTGAAGTGCTACTGTTTTCCGCAAGAGTTTTTTTTTTTGGTCGGATTTCTGCAAGAGTTGTCATGCCCCATTTTCAGTCTCCAATTATCAATTAGAGAATGTCAGTCGTGGTGCCTGATCCCCTGGGATAGCTTGGAGGTAGTTCATTCGCATGGTCCTTTTGAGATTTGTGTGACCTGAATCTTACCTTACCATCGTCCATCTTCTTTCTGTAGCAATACTGGTGATGGCAGAGAAGGTTCAGAGTTCACTACGTCATCGTTACCAATGGGCGCAAAATCGCAAGATGCCGCTGTTGGGAGTCTCGTTCACATGTTAAGAACAGCGCCTCCACTTCAACAAGATTCCAGTTGTTACTCAGCCCGGTCCTTGAACACAGAACAAGAGGGAGGTGTGGCTACAGCCTCGGGATTCTTTATGCCGCGTAAAACCACGGATGCGCTGGAGGAGCTTCGGAGTTACCGAGAAATGAAGAACCTCCTGCTCTCGAAAAGCGGAGCTCGTGTCTTAACCAAAGAAGAAGCTTGATCTTCACCTCGTGTTGTATATGAAGGTACCTTGTTTCCAAGATACAAAGGGCGACGCAAATACAAATTGTCGAGAGCAAGGTATAGGAGCAGCTGAGGTAGTTGTACACTGGAAAGAATACAGAGTGGTGAAGATAAGATTTGAGTTTGTGTACATAAATGAGTGCAAAACTGATTGTGAGCATTGATTTAGCCTTCCCTTTGTATTCCTCATGTATCATGAACTAGTACTAAACTCATATAGCCAAAATCAGTCTATGATAGCTTTGGTTCTCTACATCTGCTTAATTGGAAATGACTCAAAGAGTGCATGTTATACCCCAACATGTACCCATTATGGTGTTAGAATACCAAGATTTGTTGCAGACACAGAACAAGTTGTGGTGAACGGGAAAACCATGATTGATTTGAATAATTGATATGTGATGCATCTGCATGAATGTTCCGTTTGCAGGATGACTAGTAGAAAATCCGGTTGAATGAAATGATCTTGTGACAACGTGCAATCAAAGTTGAAAATGATCAATCCTGCGACAACATACAATTGCCGTAGTTAGATTGTGGTTCATCAGGAAGACGTGTGTAATATCGCCACTTCTAGCGCAGTCATTGATCAAGTCACCGTCTAGCCAAACGTCTCATTTGATTGACGCCATCTTACACATCTAGAAGGGTCAAATCGAAAGGAAAACTAAATGGTGTTATCCTTTTAAAGTAGAGATTCAATCTCTTTTTCTAATGCATTGTATGATATGAAGGGCTATCAAGCCAAGTTGCAAAGGTTTGTTAGCTTTGAAAGAACTTTTGAGAACCCCAAGCAAAAGTGAGATTTTTTTGGTCGGACTCACAGTTGCGTGCGATGGATCGTTCATGGATCGAGAGCATGTCTTTTTCTCCTGGGCCTATACGCCCATCTTCAACCGAAAGCCGTCTGTTCCTTTGGAAAAATTACCAAATTTTTTTAAATATATTACAATTGTGTCAATTCAATACTAAACATATTTTCAACCCGATCAATCCGATCCAATTCCTAAACGGTCCAATCATTGGACCGGTTGCATTTTTTGTGTGTGTAATTTATCGTTAAATTTTTCTCATTAACAACATATTCATCGGATCACCTCTTGTTAGAGGTGATCGGTTTCAAGGTGAGCCGATTCTAAACCTAAACCTGGAATCTACCATGTTATAACCGGTTCCAAATTTTTTAGACCACAAACTTATCATGTTTGCTCTTAAACCTATTTTGGAACCTATCCTATTTTTTCGATCCCGTTCCAAAGTAAATAGGGTCTACCCTGTTTTTTTTTTTTTTTTTTCTTTTCTGGTTTCATTTTTTTCCAACAAAATGACGTGCAACAAGTCCTCAATAAATCTGAAAAGTATATGCTTTCCTTCTATTGATCTAAAATTACAGATAGAAAGAATTGTTTTTATGATTATGAGAAACAAAATTTTTCTTCTTTCAAGATAATGGATTGCTTTTCTTTTTCTTTTCTTTTTTGTTTATGCAATTGCCGATTTTATTTGTAGGCATCCAAACAGTGCTTTCATGTTAAAGCTATTCTTTTTTCTTTCAAAAGCAAAAGCCTAAATATATAATTGCAACCAACGCCAACGGGCTCTAAATGACCTTTAAAATTTTAACTTGCTTTCGTTTATTTCAAAACCGAAAGATCTCAATTAATCTTTCATGTTTATTCTGAGGAAGGAAAGGATCGCGCGAGGCTAGGGTTTCCTTTTTGAACACGCTAAAAAATGGTTCTATAACCGGTCCGAGTAGGCCTTCACTTGGAATCGGGAACGGGATCAGTTCAAACCGGTCCCTAAGTTTGGAACCTGTTCTCGGGCCGGTTTGAACAGGAATTGGTTCCCGAATCGATTTTTTGGGTAAGTCGATTCGATTGCCGGGTG
>BCNH02000001.1:15642590-15661022 GCA_001662345.2 Metrosideros polymorpha var. glaberrima
CAACCCTAGCCAAATAAAAAAAAGGACAATTACTTGAGTGCTAATGCCGAGAAATTCTGGTAAAAATATATGTGGCATTTATAATTAAAAAAATTAATGCCATGTCATTTTTTCTTTTATTTTTCTTCCTTTTTCCCTTTATTTTTTTTATCTACCCTCTTCTTCTTCCTTTGGCCACCAACTAGCCAAAGGAAGGGCTAGTGAAGCTTGAACCAGCAAGCCTCGCCAGTTATGGGCGAGACACACAAACAGGATCTAAACCTGTTCGAAACTCTGCGACCAAACCCAGCACCGCAATGATTGCCGCTCGCCGGACCACTTGAGCATGGCCTCCACGGATGGCCACAACAACAGTCGCAAACTAGCTTGCTCCTAGCCACGCTTATTACAACTCTGGCCACGTCAACCTAGCCCAAACAACCATAGCAAAATAGACCATGGGTCACCCCCATCAACCACCCACGCACAACATCGAGCAAAGTAGAGACAAGTCAAAGGAGCAAGCACGAGTGGCACACAGACATACGAGCATTCGGATGAGGCAAAACAAAGAACTGAATGAAGGTCTAAGCTAGACATTTCATTGAACACCTATGAGGCATTAGCTAAGGGGTGAACATAGACTCATTTAGCACTCAAACCAGCACCAAAACACTTAACAATCAACAGGCAAAGGTCCACAAGGAGCAAAACATAGCATGGATGGTGTTGAACTCTGCCAGAGATGACATCCGCGACAGCAAGAGTTGGCGCTGAACTTTGGCCATGGCTGATGCCGAACTCTGGCGCGGGCGAGGTGGCAAGGCTGACCTCGCCGGTGGCCTACTAGCCCTCCCTCTAGTCAGTCATTAGCTAGAGGAAGAAGAGGGGAGAAAAAAATAAAAGAAAAAATATTAAAATATTATAAAAAGAAATTGCCATGTTGACGCTGCCCAAGCCACATCGGCTTAAGGTATTAATAAAATAAAAAAAAGGGCCATGTAAGATTTTGAGCCAAGTGGATTGAAGTTAGCACTTAAGTTATCGTTTTTTAAAAAAAATTGGCACTTAAGTAATCTGAAAAAAAAAGTTTTTGCACTAAAGTGAGCGTCGTTTTTGGCATTTTTGATGTCCTTTTGCCATTATAATTTGCTTTACGTGAATTCCTAGTTGTAAAAAGCTTGGTCGGGTTTAATTCTAACATAAGTTAAATAGATTGAAATGGCAAATGATGAATTTGCAATCAAGCCACGTGCCACAGCCACATGAACACCGCTGCATGTTTAGATAGATATTAAAAGAGGGATCAACCATCCAAGACACACAATAAGGTGAACCTTTTATCATCGAAATAAATGTGACAACATAAGATATGCAAAGTAAAACCTAGAACGAACATCAGTTGACTTTCCTGCCGTTCTTCTAATATGACCGCTTGAGCCGGTGAGCGGGCTAAGGTTACCCATCTTCACCATGGCATTCACAATATTTGTCATGAAAGTAGTCAAATTGCTACTATAAGCATTCACTAGAGCGTCCGTGGAACCACCACTAAACAATTGCTACTTCGAATGAAGAAGACCATTTTGGATCTGCATATTCTTGAAGTAGGCATTGTCGAAGGACGTCGGACTCGTGTTGTGAAGAGGAGAGAGTTTGTTGTCGCCTCTAAAGCTTGGGCAATTTTCTTTCAATGATTTTGCGTACATGGTGTTGATGTTCTCGTTGTAAAACCAAGCCTGGAAAATCAAGCATTGGGCTTGATCTATTGTGTGCGATCCTGTTAACAAACAATTGAATAATTTTTGTAAATTGATGTTAGTATATCGATCAGGCATTATTATAAATTATTTATTAAAAGGTGAAAAAAAAAATGACCTAAGAGTGTCACCATTTCTTTGGCGGTGAAGCCTTTGTTAGAGAAGGCAAAGATGATGTCGCCAAGGTTCAAACTTGGGGCAGAAATGTTGCTATTAGCAGCACTTTTGCTTGCTATGGTTGAGTCTCTTCTTCCAAGTGAGATTGTCCAACTTGGGCCACCTAACTAAAAATTAAGTACTTACTTAGGTCCAATCTCTTCTTCCCAATGAGATTGTCCAACTTGGGTCACGTGTTTGCACATGAATTGCATTAATGTGTTTGCACATGAATTGCACGTAGCTTGCACGAGGCTTGCACATGAGAGGGGGCATTGAAATATTGTCTCACATGCTCGACATTGGTTGCATGTGAATTGCACGTGAGATAGCGTGTTGAAGTATTGTCCCACATTACTCGACAATTGATCATAAATACTCTTTATATTCATGTAGTCTCGCTCAACCTATAAGCTTAAGCTTTTGAGTTGAATTTTTTAACATGGTATTAGAGAGAAACACGATTCTAAGGTTAGCTCCATTGTCAATACTTCCGCTTGTCTGTTGGTGATTGAGAATCCAAGTTCTTTATAGTTGTCACAATAGTGCACTACTATCAGCTCATTGTGAATTGTTCCTGCAATCTTATTCTTCGGACCAATCTCTCTTGGTGGTTCCTATAGCACGTGTTCTGTTATTTGTGAATCTATTTTTGTGGTGGTTTTTCTGGTTCACGTAGAGGACATTTTGTCCTTGGACTCGATTGGTCCTAGATAAGTTTGCTTAACTTTGTGCTCTTTTTCTATCTAGCATTATGGCTGATAGCTATAAAAATTTGTTTCTCAGATGTCCAATAAACTTCAACTATTATGTTTGATAGAATATTAAAATAATAAACTACACATTCATCTAACAGATTAAATTTTTAGAATAGTTGGTGGTGGTCCCATAGAATCTCACAATATTAAATGAGCGTAATTATTTGCCTTGTTTTAGAACTGTCTCTATAGCTCTTGGGGTAGATTGAAATTGGGTTATGTGAATGGTCTTATCAAATCACCTACATCAACAGTTGCAAAATTACTGAATGGTAGGTGAATGACAATATGGTCATGTCTTGGTTGTTTAATTCAATGGAATCTCAAATCTATGAGATATTTACTTATTCAGAGACTACCAAATCCCTGTGGGATTCTTTACCGGAGATATATGACAATGTTGATAATGTATCCCGTCTTTGAGTTGCAACATGAGCAAGCATCTAATCAAACATTCATCGAACATCTTGATAATCTTCGTTCTACAGCTATACTGGTGATGGCAAAGAAGGCTCAGAGTTCACTTCGTCATCGTTACTGATGGGCGCAAAATCGCAAGATGCCGCTGTCGGGATCCTCGTTCACATGTTAAGAACAACGCCTCCACTTCAACAAGATTCCAGTCGTTACTCAGCCCAGTCCTTGAACACGGAACGAGAGGGAGGCGTGGCTATAGCCTCGGGATTCTTTATGCCACGTAAAACCACGGATGCGCTGGAGGAGCTTTGGAGTAACCGAGAAATGAAGAACCTCCTACTCTCGAAAAGCAGAGCTCGCATCTTAACCAAAGAAGAAGCTTGGCCTTCACCTTGAGCTGTATATGAAGGTACCTTGTTTCCAAAGGGCAAAGGGCGTCGCAAATACAAATTGCCAAGAGCAAGGTATAGGAGCAGCTGAGGTAGTTGTACACTGGAAAGAATACAGACAGTGGTGAAGATAAGATTTGAGTTTGTGTACATAAATGAGTGCAAAACCGATTGTCTGCATTGATTTAGCCTTCCCTTTGTATTCCTCATGTATCATGAACTAGTACTAAACTCATATAGCCAAAATCAGTCTATGGTAGCTTTGGTTCTCTACATCTACTTAATTGGAAATGACTAAAAGAGTGCATGTTATATCCCAACATGTACCCGCTATGGTGTTAGAATACCAAGATTTGTTGCAGACACAGAACAAGTTGTGGTGAACGAGAAAACCATGATTGATTTGAATAATTGATATATGATGCATCTGCATGAATGCTCCATTTGCAGGATAACTAGTAGAAAATCCGGTCGAAATGAAATGATGATGCGACAACATGCAATCAAAGTTGAAAATGATCGATCCCGCAACAACATACAATTGCCGTAGATAGATCACGGTTCATCGGGCAAGACTGTGTAATATCGCCACTTCTATCGCAGTCATTGATCAAGTCACCATCTAGCCAAGCGTCTCATTTGATTGACGCAACCTCTTTAGCCCAAATGAAGAAAATGTAAAGAAAGAAAAAGACAAGGGAAAAAAAAAAGAGAAAAAAGAATAAAAATATATAGATAAGGAAAAGAGAAGAAAAGGGAAGAAATTTAAAAAAATTCTAAAGAATATTAAAATATTATTAAAAATTGTTCATTTCGACGCTAGCCGTATCACGTAAGACGATCAGTGCCAATGTCAGTGATTTCCGACTAAAGTTGACCAGATGGACTTAATTGGTAAATTGTCAAAAGGTTTAGAATTTAATTGGTAAAATCGAAAGGTTTAAGGTTCAATTGGCGAAAGTGTAATAGGTTTAGGACTTTTTGGACAATTTTTTCTTACGTGAAATGCTCGTAAAGTTCTTGGTTGTGCATAAGTTCGGTCCTTGAGCTCAAAATTTCACGATTGCTCCATTGTGAATCACTGAATTCTAATAGCGATATTGGTTTTCGTTCCTTGTTTTATTGATGGAAAGAAATTTGATAGAAATTCAGCTGAAAATCGGCTAAAGTACACTAGAAGTGCCATAATTTGGCACAGGTAGACACTTTAGTGCCATAATTTCTAAAAGGTACACTTAAGTGCTATTTTTTTAAAAAAGTAGGACACTTAAGTGCTAACTCTAGCGAGCTTGTCGAAAATCCGACGTTGCCTTATTTTATTAATATTTTCAGCTTATGTGACTCGCCGGTGCTGACATGGCAATTTTTTATATAATATTCTAATATTTTTCAAATAATATTTTAATTTTTTCTATTTTTTCTATTTTTTTCCATTGCCTTCTTCCTCTGGCTCGCCGGCCAAAGGAACGGTCGACGACGACCGGCGACTCCATGGGCGAGGTCAGCCTCGTCGTCGCTCGGCGAGGCAGACCTCGCCCTCGCCCAGGCGCAATGAGGCTCGACCTCGCCAGATCTAGGTGAGGTCGAGCCTCGCCCAACGACAACGGCGAGGCCGACCTCGCCAGATTTGGGTGAGGTTGTGCCTCGCCCAGCGACAACGGCCGACTTTGCCCACTGACGACGGCGAGGCCGACCTCACCCATGACCTCACCGTCGGTAGCCTCTCTAGTAAAGTAAATGCTTTTCTTAATTTTTTTCTCTTTTTTTTCCAGTTTCCTTTTTTTTTTTCCATTGTCTTCTTCCTCTAGCTCACTGGCCAGAGGAACGGTCGGCGACGGTCGATGAGGCCATGGGCGAGGTCAGCCTCACCGTCACTGGGCGAGGCAAACCTCACCCTCGCCCAGCTGCGGCAAGGCTCGACCTCGCCCAGCTGCGGCAAGGCTCGACCTCGCCCAATGACAACGGCGAGGCCGACCTCGCCCAGCGACGACAGCGAGGCCGACCTCACCCATGACCTCGCTAGGCTAGGGTGAGGTCGGCCTCGCCGGCCGAGCACAACCATGGCGAGGCCAACCTCCATGGCCTCGCCGGACCTCCCTTTGGCTCACCGGTCAGAGGAAGGAGGATGAAAAAATAAAAGAGAAAATTATAAAACGAAAGAAAAAATCAACAAAAAGTCTATGTGGCTTAATTTTTTTTTTTAAAAATGTTACATTATTGAAAATTCTCGCCGGAAAAAGACACGTCAGTATTTTGGCCGGAAAATCTTGTCGTTGGCACTTAAGTGTCCCTTTATTCTCCAATTTTGACACTTAAGTGTACCTTTTAGAAATTGTGGCACTAAAATGTCCATCCGTGTCAAATTATGGCACTTCTAGTGTACTTAAGCCGCTGAAAATCCTTATTTAGCACCATCAGATGGGGACAAATTGATTGCTTGCTGATTTACTTCCTTCGACGAATATCCTACTAAGAAAGCTTCCAAAACTATGATTGAATCCTTAAAACGGACATGAACACATGCGGTACTTATCAAATTAAGGCGGTGATTTTAAGTAAAGCCTATCAAGCGGCTTTAGAAAGAAATATAAAAACAGGCAGTAGCTTTAGGAACTTTCCTCTAAATCTCTGGATTCACAGAGTCACTTTCCTTGCGAAGTTGCCTCGTACAAGCTATATATACATATATAATCAGCCCCTAGGATCAGATCACATCCGGACGCTGCATCGTCTTCTCCACATCACCCCTCAGCTCTCCTACCTATCTTCGACCCGACGCTCACTTTGCTACGATGGCCAAGCTTTTGTTTGCGCAATTCCTCATCGCGGCCCTCGTTTTTTCAGGTTTTTACATGAGTTTTTCCTGTGGCGATCTTGCTTTGCAAGATGTGAATTGACTGTAAATTGCCTTGTTACTGACATTTCTTGGTCGATGGAAAAATGCAGCCATGTACGTGTGGCCTCATGCAGAAGCACAGAGGGTGTGCGACGAGTTCATAGATTTCCAGAAGTGTACCAACCAGGCTTGTGTGGCGAAATGTAAGAGCAACCACAGCGGCTTCTTCAGCGAAGCGTTTTGTGCGCCCGAGTACATCACCGGCCATATATACTGCCAATGTTACTATCACTGTTGAGTGCTTGAAGCGCGCGTCACGATCTACTTTCAAACTGTTTCGTTGTTGCGATGCCCCATAATAAGGTGAATCAAATGTCTGCTACTTGAATTCTTGAGTTGATAAAATAATATTTGGTCTCTAGTCCTTGTCCCTATCTCTTGATTTCACATTCGATATCTCTATGATTAACCTGTGAAGACGGACGACTGCAATTTGGGATTTTTGCCATTCCTGGAGATGATAATTAACTATGATAAGGCATGTCTATTGCAGCCAGAATTAATTCATAGTACTGACAACTCTAATCGATTTAATGACACATAACTAGTGTCTCACCTTTTTTCTTGTTGACACGAGACCTTGAAATTGAAATGTGATAGCACTTTATATCACTTCTCATTCGGAGACTTGCAATGCCTATTGTGACAATATGAGACTCTAAAGATTTTTCTTTTTTTCCACTAGAGACAACTAATAGTCCAACACGTGATAGACTATGCTAGATGTAGGGATTTATTGGCATCTTGGATCAACATAACTATGCTATTCACGATTGTATGAACATACGTCAAAATATTCTCGTCTAAAAAAACCTTGGAAAAAATTAGTCCAACCACATTGGATGTCATGATTACTTTACAACTTAAACTATATGTACTTAGGCTGCATTTGGTCATTGGGATAAAAGGCAGGATATGATATGTTATATCATATTATATATTTGGTAGGTATTCATGATAGTATAAAGGGGGATATAGAGGAGATATAATGGGGATAAAATTATCATAGGGGGAGGTGGGATAAGATTTTACTTCAATTTCTCTCCTCTCAACCTCCTTGCTACCACCCTCTGCCATTGCTCTCTGTCGCCACCCGTCGTCGTCACCCACCCCCGTCGCCACCGGCCACCACCCACCCCTGCTGTCGGCTGCCCGTTGCCTCCGCCGGTCGACCGCCCGTCACCGTCACCAGCCAGCTGCCTTTAACTAGAATTCTCTCCTTCCAACCTTCTCGCTGCTGCCCTCCATTGTCACCCATTCCTACTGCCACTGTCAGCTGCTCATCATCACTGTCGACCACCATCGGCCACCACCACCGGCAGCCAATGGTAGTGTCACCGACTAACCGCTTCTAACTATAATTCTCTCCCCCTGACCTCCTCGTCGCCGCCGTCGCCACCATCGAAGCCTCACAGGCAGCTATTTTGAGGAAAGAAAATTTTAAAAAGTAGCCTTAACTTGTTCATCCCTAAGATGTCTAGTTGTATATCCGACTTTAAAACCGCCGTTCACCAAACAGTAGATAAGATATGATAAAATCTCAAGATTTCTTATCCTATCAAGTCCTATCTTGACAAAAAAATCCGGACGATCAAACGCAACCTTAGTTGTTAAAAGCCACGAAATAGGACTTAGTATTTGGATTCGCAAAGGGAACCGACCAACATGACCGTCCTCTACTAAATGACGGAGTGACGAACAATTTCTAGCCACAAGTTTACTTTTGAGGAAATCGATAACTTCCTCAACCAGTTTCTAAAATTTCACGATACTTATATATATTAAACATGTTGATATATGAAGAAACAAATCAAAGTGATAATATTCAAACGATAAGAAATATATGAAGAACTTACTTGCAACTTTTAAAATAGTGAATATTATTCTCCCACCAAAGAAAAATATTATGTGGATATTTTTCCCAAATAAATAAATAAAAATTTAATAACTCAAAAAATAGTAATGTAATTATGTGGAAACATTGGCTTTGCAACTAATAACAAAATCATTGTGCAATGAATTGGCTTCTCATTCCTTTCGCTCAAATCAAATTGCTCTTAAAGGACTCTCCGGTGACTTAAAATTATAACCAGTGACATCAATTATGCATAAAACAAAGGAAGTAAAGAAAAGATCAAAATAAGACTAATGAATAAGTAGAGAAAAAAATTTAGCGCATTGCTCCAAATCTCGTAGATGAAGATGTATTGGGACCTACAAATATTACTAAATCAATCTTAGGATCACATGAGTCAAAGCTAAAGTTAAAAAATGATTTTGGATCAATTTTTATACAAATTTTACCTAATATAGCTTCAACGTTTGGTTCATTGAGAAGATTCACATGACCACAAGACACCTAACCCTATATCATTTCATAAGGATAAAAAGTCAATTTATTGTAAGGTTAAAAAATAATTGAAAAGTACTACCCCCACATTTTTCCTCGCTGCCTTTTGTTTTATACAAGTTTAACACTGTAATGCCAAATCCAGCTTCTTTAGCATAATTGTTATGAAATGCACAAGCCTCGTCATAAGAATTAAACTCCATACCAATGCAAGGTGCGGATTTCATGTTCTCTGGTGTCTCGACGCTTTCATCACTAGCATCTATTGTTGCATTGTTCATCTTGTCTTCATCACCACCATTATTTCCATTAGTGAAGTTGCTTTCGATATGAACTTCATCCATCCGAATGAGATTAGAAGAAAAAAAATTAAGCATTATATGTCAACAATATATAGACACAAAATGAAATTCATATATATTTGAGATAATTATAATTTTTGTTCAGTCACCCAACCCAACAGCAAGCGCTATCTCCTACCTGTCACTATCGTAAAAGGAAGCTAGAAATACAAACCCAAGAACTTTGATTAAGGCCAGAATTAGAGATTTATGGAGTTAATAAAACACGACGAGACGACGTGGTCTCCCGTCTCTTACAACTTTCTTTCTTGTTCTTTCCAACGTCTCTTTAGACTAATGAAGAAAATATAAAGAAAGAAGAAGACGAGGTCGTTTAAAAGTAAGCGACGCAGGTTGCCCACCGAGAAGAGCGATGGATGGCGGAGGCCTTTGTCCCGGGGCGGCCCGACCCGGTATGCAGCGTGGACGGGGGTGCTCTACTGGTGCAGATGCGCCGACGCCGCGCGCTCCGGCGTGGGGTCGCGAAGTTAGGCTACTGTGAGGTCGGGAATGGCGGCTCGGGTCCGTTGTCGGGTCAGGCGCGGCTTTTGGTCCACATTGTTTGGTTGATTGTGCTAGGGTTCTCGGTTCTTTTCGGGCTTCTCTAAACATAATGTGAGAGGCAGAGTTGAATTTTGCGTTTTTATTTTCTCTCTTTGTGGGGTGCTGTTGGTGTATGTAAGAGTTGGATGATTCCACGGGAGTTAATTCTTTTGGTCATATTAATCATTGATGATATATCGATTCATTTCTGTGTGATCTTGTGAAATGCTGGTAAAGTTCTTAGTTGTGCACATATTTGGTCCTTGAGCTCGAAGTTTCGTGGTTGATCTGTTGCAAATTGCTGAATTCTTATAAGGAGATCGGTTTTCGTTCCTTGTTTAATTGTTGGACAGAAATTCGATGGAATTTTGGTGGAAATCCTTAATTAGCACCATCAGATTGGGACAAATTGATAGCTGTGCTCTAGTTTCTTATAAAGCTTTGTCAATCACCAAATTCTGGACATCTTCAAGGAGTGAGAGGCATAGATTCTGAAGTTTATGTCGGTTTTCCATGATGTCTCTCTTAGTTTACAATGAAGCTTCAAGTATTTGTTTTGACTGCCTCTTATCTGTTCGCTCGGCTGTGAAGGAGTTTCGCCGTGTTCTTGTGTTGTCAAACGTTGTTGGAGAAACTAATGCATATGTTACTCCTACTTGGTGTGATGATGTGGTTTTATAGTGGATATTGTAGCTATATAATTACTGCCTTACCGGGTAAAAAGTTTGTGAAATCTGTACTCAGATACAGGAGCAGGTTTTTCTTAGACTTTGAGACGTACCTTAAAGAGCAGCAGAGGTTGCAAGGAGGAGTTACATTATCTGTGCTATTCTTCTGTGAGCTTTAACCAAAGACGGCATAAGAGCATGGAAACTTTGTGTAACTTTTATGTATGGTAATGGAAGGTACTGTCAATTGGAGTACGTGGAAATAACAATTGAGAAAAGCGTAGGTGTTGCCTTCTAGATCAGGGTACAAGTTCACATGCTGAAAGAATGGAGGAAATTTTTGTCTCTCCCCCCTCCCGAACACCATGCATGCCGACTGTCTTAGAATTATCTTTCTTTGCGCTGCTCTTTTGCCTCCATCGAGGGTCAGAACAATTAGAGGCATGAGCTGAGTGGTTGGTGGACAACTATATCATCCTTAGCCGCCGAAAACTTATATCTCCTAGAACTTTGATCATGTCAGATTATAATTCGGTGCCCTGGTTCTGGTATCTGTAGTAAACTCCTTAGTTATGGCCACTTTGTAGTCACAGAGTACATGTGCAAGGTAAGCTGCGAATTGTCTGCTGCAGGTTGAGGTATTAATCGGCATGTACAGCATATTGCAGGAGCTTAAAATTGGTGTCTGGTTAAGTTAATAGAAGTTGGAAGCATGTATTTGCTTTTTCCTTAGCTGAAACTGTTTTGCTTTTCTACAAACTCTACATCAATGTTCGAGCAGATTTAGCTGTAAATATCGTACAGAGAAGTCATGCAACTTTGCTTATGTCGCTTTCTGATGAATATGCATAGACCAAGTTACAGGCTGATGGTCATCAGAGTTCTGTCAATAATGTCACCTCTTGTTTGCCTATTTACATCGTCAGATTCATGGCAATAGTCCCCTGTAAGGATCAACAAAATGACACAGCCACGGTCAAGTAATGTCTTCTCTAGATCGTGAATTCCACCAGTCGATGAGAAGCATTCTTATCAAGAGGGATCAACTATCCAAGACACATAATAAGGTGGACGTTTTATTATTGAAATAAACGTGAGAACATATGATATGCAAAGTAAAACCTAGCACAAACATCAGTTGACTATCATGCAGTTCTTCCTAATCTGACCGCTTGAGCCGGTGAGTGGGCTACTCAAGTTACCCATCTTCACCATGGCGTTGGCAAAATCTGTCATGAAAGTTGTAGAATTGCTGCTATAAGCATTCACTAGTGCGTCTGTGGAATGACCACCAAACAATTGTTGGTCTGAGTGAAGAAGACCCTTTTGGATTTGCAAGTTCTTGAAGTAGGCATTGTCGAAGGATGCCGGGCTCGTGGCGTCGAGAGGAGAGAGGTTGTTGTCGCCTCCGGAGCTAGGGCAGTTTGCTTTCAATGACTTTGCGTACGTGGCATTGATGTTCTCGTTGTAAAGCCGAGCCCGGAAAATCAAGCATCGGGCTTGACCTATCGTGTGCGATCCTGTTAATAAAACAATCGAACAATTTTTGTAAATTGATCATAGTATATTGATCAAGCGTTATTTTAAATTCTTTACTGAAAGGTGCAAGAATTAAAAAAAGAAAATTTTACCTGAAAGCGCCACCATTTCTTTGGCGGCGAAGCCTTTGTTGGAGAAGGCAGTGAGGATGTCGCCAAGGTTAAAACTTGGGCCCGGAAGGTTGCTATTAGCAGCGCTTTTGCTTGCGGTGGTTGAGTCTCTCCTTCCAAGTGAGACTGTCCAACTTGGCCCACCTAACTAAAAATTAAGTAAAATAAGTCAGTATTCATATGGCATGGGGAGCCTGATACGTGAATTTTTTTTTTTTCCTCACAACTGAGCACTATAATTAAGAAGAAAATTTGCACTCACGGCAACCACGGAATCTCGTGCAGCGACAGCCAAGATATCGGCGCAGGACACGACCCCGGGGCACTTCCTCTCCACTTGGGTCTTGATCGCGTCGATCACCTCGAATCCCCGTGCGGAATTGGCATTCGGCCCGGCATTCTTCTCCCCGGTGAAGTTCGCAGTGTCGTCCAACAAAATTGACGCGTCGCATCTCTGTTACATATTTTGCGCCACACATTGTTAATCAGAGGGAGTCACAATGACCAATTATATATCAATTAAATTGAAAATCTAGACAATTTCCAACCTATACAAGAAAAGAAAAACAGCAACCAGTTAATTCTGATCGACAAGTTGTAAACACGTCATATTTGTTATTAAAAAATCGATCGGGCTTTGAATATCAAGATCGAAATGGGGACGAAATGATTGATGGAGACAGGCAACTCTTAAATTATGCTCAAAGAACATGAAGATTGATTAGTTAATTTAGATCGACACTCTAAATTTGTGTGGAAGCAAGCTAGTGGGGACATGCACAAGGCGCGATCCGCTTGTTCAAAGATGTAACAAAATTTGAGAACACCATTTGATTCGACATAAAATATCATTTTTGATGTAGAAAAGTATGGCAACCACAGTGACGGTGATCAAAGTACGATTAGAACCTAATGAAAATGACTGATGGGTTTGCCAAATGCGACACGTAAGTAAAGTCAACCAACGACATAAAAAGCAGAGGGAGGAGAGACTCGGAGCAGCGACGCGCCCATGCGCGCCTCGCTCGAGACGGCGGAGCTCACGCCGGATTCAATGGTGGAGAGGGCGGTGGGGCAGGATGTGGAGTAGAAAGTGCTGGACAGCTGAGCAGAGGCTGTCCCGAGAAGGGAACGCAGTAACAGTAAGCAGGCGGGTTCGACAGAAGAGCTGTCACGAGCCATGGCTTGGAGTTTAAAGTTTCTGTGAATGAGAAGAAGAAGATGATGAAGAATGAGAAGAAGCAGCACAAGGTCGATGGCTGCGCGCGTAGTGTGTTTGTGTGTGTGTAGCACTCGAATGAACTCAGGGGTCTTTATACAAGAACTTTACTCGAGTCTACGGCATTGGATGTCTACATCTATGATATAAGAATATTCCTCTTCCTTCTTCGCAAATATAGGTTCAACACCAACGCGTATGAACATATATGTGTAGCCCGATCACGCGTAGTCTAGACTTATTAGCTTTCTATTAGCAGACCGACCCTAATCTCGCAGGATAGGGATTCTTGGCCGGACATGTATTTATAGGTCGATATCGTGCTGTCAATTCTAAGCAAACATAACCCGACATAGTGTCTGGTCGTATTCTAGTAGGAATTTCCTCATGAGATATCAAGCCAAAATTCTTCTCACTTCCAGCTAGAGTTACTTTCCTTCCTTCTATCCTAAAACTGCTCTTGAACTTTTAAGAAGATTCCTACGAATTAAAGAAGATGACTTATTTTGAAAAGTGTGATTATATTTATATAGGTGCGATTGCCTGTGTGTTTTTATTTTGATGGGCCAATCTCTCAGGAGTTGGGACATATGTTGTTGTTTTTTCCTTACTCGCTCTCTATATTCATTTTTTAGTATCAAAATTTTCATTTTTAGTCTTGAACTCGCGCATATTTGTTTTCCAATAACTCCTTAAATCGTCAATTTTTTTTTTTAATGAAGTCCTATAACTTGCATAACTTTTCTAATAAACCCCATCCGCCTCGAAAGCCAGCAAGAGTCAGACGTGGAAAGCTCGTGGGCGATGTTCATGTTAAGAAATTTTACTACTCAAGTCCTAGTTTTGTGGTACTTATTTTTGAATTTTCTAGTGTCGTTATCTAATCGTTCCTAAACCTATTGTAGAGATGCAAATTTAATCATAAACATTTCAATTTTACCAATTTAATCATAAACTTTTGCGCGAATTTCAATATAGTTATTCTGACTAATTTTCATGGGAAATCACTGATGTGGCAATGTGCCTTGTAGGATGACCGGCAATTGCCAAGCTACATGTTAACGATTTCCCACGAAAATTGATCAAAATGACTATATTGAAATTTCACACAAAAGTTTGAAATTAAATTGACAAAATTGAAATATTTATGACTAAATTTGCATCTCTACAATAGGTTTATAACTGATTGAGTAATTTTTCCTATCACACATTAGTCCACAATAAAAGAAAATTTCTATGTTAGACTCTGAATGGCCCAGACGGGCAAATCAACTCCAATTAATCGCATTTGCAGCATGAGGGATCTTATCTGGAAAATCGACGCAAGTTCAAGGACTCGATCAAATATATCCAAGGTTCAACGATGAAATTGAAAGAAATGTACAAGGACCAAAAGTGAAATTTTAACTCAACAGTCGGCATTCCTTTTTCCCAATTAGCATTTATAGTAAATTCCTTACCAGAACAAAGTCCACCTATTTCACCAGAAACAGGAAAAAATAAATAAATAAATTAGTTCAGAAGGGGTCAAAGTTGGATTTCGTCTGGAAAGACATTGACTATAACTATTAGGGAATTAGTCACGTCCTTACGAAGGTTCACCAACTCCAATTGATGAAACATTGAGTTTCGCTAATAAGGACAACCGGATCACGCCATCTAATTCTGGTCTGTCCCGTCCTTAAAGAGTTTGTAAGGCTTAATTAATTGCTTGCATGGGAAGCTTTGGGACTTGCTGCATGACGACCGAATATTCCTCTTTGTTGAACTATTAAATATAAGATATGGTTTCCATATATATAAAAATGAAATTCTGTTCATAATGGACTACAATGTCCTAACGATAGCATCTTGTTCTAGCTGAGATTTACAAAAAAAAAATAAATTATTGAGATAGAAATAGTGTAGTAAACTCTTCTAGGATACCTAAGTATGATCCGATTTTTGTGTGTGTACATATATATCTTTTTACAGTCCACATCCAGTTATAGGTTAGTCGTGATATCTTATTTCTTGTAACAAGTCATGCCGAAATACTCTGGAGTCTTATAATATTCTTTTTGGGTAAAGATGCGCAAGCCCATCTTAGATAGATAAACTCCAGACCTTAGGAAATACCCCACTAACCTCATGGATTGTGTGTAACAAGAGCCAACATTCCAGTGGATCGCTCAAATAAAGAGCTAATTACACATAGTGGTGTAGAGATTTGAACTCATCTTGTGTGCACAATTTGTACAAGCATCAATTATACTTCTCAATCAACGAGTCAATCCCTAGGGTTAATCAGTGATATTCCTTTGCGTGCCTCATTTTGCAAACATGCGGAGCGTGAGTGAAATTCTTATCGGGAATCTTATCCGATCCACATTTCGAGTGATTACTAATTATAAACATTCTCCTTTATAGTCCTGTTGATTAGCTTAGAAGCAAATTGCTCTGCTCGTTCAATTTTTAAGATGGAATATACTCGATCACACTTTATTGTTCATTGCATGCAGGTGCAGCTGTCTCGCATGATGTTGACTCTCTCGGTTGGAAAGGGACAATCACCCCAAAAATTGTAAATTTTTTCCCCATGAACACCAATTTCCCTGACACTTTTTCATCTCACCATTACTTCAAATTCGTGCCAATTACTAAAAAAATACCTTCAGTCCATATGGCCGTTACAAATCCCGCGTGGCCGTTAGAAATCTGAAGTAGCAGCGCGCGTCCATTACCACATCGATTCTATTTACTTGGCTTTCTCCACAAATATTGTCAAATCGAATTTTTAACGGCTATTATGGACGGAAGCTTAACGGGAGGTGACTTTAGATTATTAATAAAAGTTTAGAGGTATTGATAAGTCGAAAAAAAGTTTATCCCTCGTTCATATTTGGAAAAAGAAAAAAAGTTTCGAGAGCTTTTAATCAGATGTGGCCTCGGCCAGTCGGAAAATGATTTGGAAGCGGTGGGGCCAATTTCTTTTCCACGTGACCCTCGTTCTGCCCAATTGCTCGAGTGCTTTTATTGGGATTTGGTCGGGAAGGAGCAATACTTTTTATGCATCCGAGTCCCATGAGATCTATGCATGCGAATCATGACACAAAATCTGAAAACTCAGGGCTCACATTAGTTGAGTGTGCGAAACGATCTAAATTGATTAGAAAAGACAATTCATGTATTTTAACTGTGTTTTTTTAAAGTATAAAATGTAAGTATTAGCTATCAAATAAAATACAAAAATTTAGGGACATTTCTCAGCATTACAAATAGAACTAATAATGCAAGAAGATGGAGATAGGAAGCCTCCACATAATAGCCAGTACAACATTAGTCTGGGAAGATCTAATATTTTTATAGAGTGAAACTTTACCTCTAATGATTTTACGTACCTTACCAAAATAATGTGGATATCATTTGACTTGTTTTGAAATCGTCTGTGATTGCGCTCCATCTAAATGCAATATATTGTTACTAATAATGATACATTGAGGAGCCTTGCTGCCAAGTCTTTGCCCCCGGTAGCATTGAAGTTCATCATTCCATTCTCCTACAAAATGTAGAATCCCATATTGTGCCAAGATACTATGCCATATACTTCCAATCCAATTGCACTCTAAAAATAAATGTGTTTTGTCTTCTAAACGGGTCATTCAAAAATTGCACTAAATATCGACTAAAGGCGTCTATCATTGATAAGATCTCTATTGTCGGAAGCTTATCTCTGCAAAGAAGCTAACCGATAAAATTATGTTTACTGAGCTTTGGTCCAAATTAGGTTATGCTACTCCACTATCGATCCCACTTTTCTGAATTCGTTGCAAATCTCTTTACAACAATACCTAGAGCTAGAAATGACTGAAGTTAGAGCAAGCCTCAACTTAAGAAGTCCTCGCCAACTCAAGGCCATATTGCCCTTGATTTTGAGTTACATAATTGGAGTGCTTCTGCATTTAGTACTATGAACCCAGTTACTCTCTAGGGAAGAGGATGGATAATTAATTAAGCTCTCAAGCATGCAACCCAGCAATACTTTGTTCCAAAATTTTTTATCGCGCAACCCTAGTCCTCCTTCCATTTTGGGTAAGCAAACCACTTGCCAAGCGACTTTGTGGGCCTTTCAACAATGCTAATCGAAATGACTTCGTATAAAGTTTCTAAGTAACACTTGAATTATGCTATCTCCACTTGATGTTAGCTAATTATGAGATTACAACGTCACGTTCGAAATAATTGTAAAAACTTACGGGCAATTAGTTACGATCCCAACCACATATGTTGACCGCATGATCTCCATTGGTTATCCAATGTGAAGCTCTAAATCCTAATTAATTACTTTATTTGTGCACCTTAATAGCGATGAACTTGGATAAATCTTTACATTGTAGCGATGGACTGTCTTCATTTTTCAAAATTGTATTGTGAGAACCAAAGTGTTGAGTGATAGACCTTGCCGAAGGAAGTTCAAACTTAAAAGTAAAATTTAAGGGGATGAGGGAATAGTATCCCCCACCTAGAATTCATGCATTGTTTCCATCTGTTAGGATTAGGCGAGAAAGAAATCAAGACACAAGATTCATTCTAGTTCACTTTTAAACTAAGAGTACATCCAACAGAAGATCCTACTATAATTAGCATCTCTCAACAAAAAAAGAGATTATATGTATGATTTCACTCAATAGCTATTCATGAGTCCAAACTCAAACTATCAATGAGATACAGGCCTAATCTGTAATAGCCCTTTGGCAACTCGAGGGCACTACCATTTGTGACCCCCGGATCTCGCTCGCTCACCGAGGAGCGAGACCCCCATGCCTTTCTATTGATGAAAAATATGAACTACACCTCAATACCATCCAATTAGTCATTAGATTTTCATCTCTTGTCAATTTAGATACCAAAGCAATAATCGTAGTTGTCTTCACTCCTTCTCACACTCCACTATCTCCCTCAGCATCTACTCCCGCGGATGTAGCTTGCATCTTGTGGCCCCAATCCGTGTCATCTCCACCCCGAGTCAAACGAACTTAGTAGAATTTTCTACTAAAGTGTGATTAAAAAAAAAACATTCCTGCTAGTTTATATACTAGATTGCCCCTTTCATTAGTATTTCTACTCACTTCACAAATCTAACTGTCAATGTATCTGTCACCGGAATTGTCACTACCACTTGATTGAAATGGAACTCCCAATTTCAGTTCACGAGACGGCTTTATTCGATATCTTATCATTAGAATCCCTTTTTTGGATCTAGTTCCTCCATTACCATGGACCCCATTCAGATTTAGGAATGATACACTTTTTCATTATTGCAAAAAC